>CM053027.1:353783392-354383392 GCA_028564925.1 Lithobates sylvaticus | reverse complement strand
CGTCAGAAAGTCCAACTGTGTGTACGTGGCATTAGAGTGGTTCTAAAGGCAAGACTTTTTTTACCTTAATCCATTACCTGCATTAAGGTAAAAATGTCCCAGTAGTTGTATTACCCCCATATACTTACCTGAGTCCTATCTCAATCCAGCGCTGTGCCTAACTGCAACAATGTGGGTCTCTGTTTCTCTCCTAACAGGACACAGATGTAGCAATGGGAGCCAGTGGATCCTGCTGCTGTTAATTAAAGTGGGGGGCACACTGTGTGTGCTTACATACGCACACAGCCTGGAGCGCGCCTGCACGTGTGCCACCATAGCACACAGGCTTATATGGGGGCACAAGCAGAAGAGAAAGGAGCCAAGATCGCCTGTGGGAAACCTAAGAAGAGGTGGTTCAGGGTCCCTCTGTGCATTACTGTTGCCCAGGGCAGGTAAGTACACCATGTTTATTATTTTAGTAATAAAAAAATATATTCTTTACAACTGCTTTAAAGAAAGTACAAAAGGCAAATATTTTTCATTGTAATATACAACTTTATCCCATTGAAAAAACTGACCTTAAATAACGTGGTACCAGGTTCTCTTCCTGCCAAAGTATTACTATCAACCATTTCAGCTATTCTAGAGTCTTCCACTTGCATGAAATCGTTGACTAGGTCTGTAACTTCCACCATCCAGTTTGGACCCAGCATTGTAATAACTTGGTCAGTGCCTTCAGAAGATGTAGTGTGGAATTGGGTAAAAACTTGCAAAGTGGCATGTTGATATTGTAGAGTACAGCCTCGATTTAACTTTCTATCTTCCTCATCATCATCGTCATCACTGTCACGTACAGACCTGCCAATAAAAGACAAAGAGGAAAACTCTGTAAACTCATTGTATTTTTCCAGTAACATAGTGCTTTATAAGCATCTTTACCAAACAGCAAGCTTGCAGCAGTTCTTTGGAGATGTCTTTGATACAAATTTTAGGTCTTTGGAGCTGTCTTTGATACAAATTTTAGGTCTTTGGAGATGTCTTTGATACAAATTTTAGGTCTTTGGAGCTGTCTTTGATACAAATTTTAGGTCTTTGGAGCTGTCTTTGATACAAATTGTAGGTCTTTGGAGATGTCTTTGATACAAATTTTAGGTCTTTGGATATGTCTTTGATACAAATTTTAGGTCTTTGGAGATGTCTTTGATACAAATTTTAGTTCTTTGGAGCTGTCTTTGATACAAATTTTAGGTTAGTGTTCAGTTAACCTGGTCAGTACTCAGCTCTACATTAGCCAATTTTTTACTACAAACATATATAAAATGTTGTTGCTAATAACGTGTTAAAATATTTTTGCATGGAAATTACAAATGTTTCAGACATTTACAGAATAGTCTACAATAGATTATCACTTTCCTGTTAAATCCAGTTTCATGTAAATGAAGCCTGTTATGAGAGAAACATTGAGGCTGGCATTTCTGAAAATGCTAGTTGCCTGGCAGAAACAATGACTATCTTGCTTCTATACATTGAGCTACTAATGTGCATATTAGATCTAGGCCAGTAAGTTAAAGTATTGAGGCTAGTGGTTCATCATAACAGCCAGGTAACTAACATTTATAGAAGGTTTGCAATGGCAGCCCTCTTGGTTGCCTCACAAGGGTTCTACTTTATGACAAAACACAAAGTACAAAACAGTCACAGTAACTGAGAAACCACCTGCATGTTTTTGTTGTCAATATGTAAACTGTATCTCTAGGCAAAACCTTTATTTTGGTTTTAGATACAGTGGGGAAGTGTCACGTTTTTATTACTGTCTGTACCATCATTGGGGCGATTCAGCCCGCTATTTATACCGGTGACCATTATCATTGAAAAAATAAGTAGGGGAAAATCAAAAATGTTGGAGTTGTCCACAGAAAAAAGGATAAGGGAAAAACTTACAGAAAGCAGGGAACGCCTGTTCTAGGGACAAATCCCTCACATTGGCAGATTCGCTCTAACCTTTTAAAACGTTTATGGTAAGTCTCTAGAACAGGAAATTAAGATAAATGACCCCAGTGGTACAAAGAATACAAACAAAAAAATTCAAGCAGAGTGTTGACCAGAGTGAATTTTTAGCTAAAACAGTTCTTTCTAGTTTTAGGTAATAATAGATAGGAAGTATTTCTGGACAGCCGCACTCCAAAAAAATTACCTTTTATAAAAAAAAACACAGGATCAAAAATACATGCAACAGCAGAACGGACAGAAGAACTGACACATTTCACACTACAAACAGTGCTTACTCATAGCTTTGATAGCACTGATAGCTATGAGTAAGCACTGTTTGTAGTGTAAAACGCGTCAGCTCTTCTGTCCGTTCTGCTGTGGCATTTATTTTTGATCCTGTGTTTTTTTGAACAAAAAGCAATTTTTTCAGACTGCGGCTGTCCAGAAATACTTCCTATCTATTCCTATATGCATTGCCAGCACCTGTGGCTTCTAAACTGGTGAAGAGGTTTACCATTGTTTGAGCTTCCTGAAGCGGTGACACCCCCTCCTAGTTTTAGGTAGTGCAGGTTTAGATCCTCAGTCAAGGTTTTACTGCCATCTGTGTCCCTACTGCATTGACTAATTCTCTCTATATGTCCTGGTGGCCATTATCACCAGAACAAGAGGTTGGGGGGTATTCCTTCAATATGGACACCTCTTCCGGTGCCAACTGTCTAAGAGAGGATTTATTTAAAGGATCAATTTTTACCCACTTCCTGACCAGACCATTTTTTGCGATACAGCACTGCATTGCTTTAACTGACAATTGCACGGTCGTGCGACGCTGTACCCAAATACAATTGATATCCTTTTTTCCCCACAAATAGAGCTTTCTTTTGGTGGTATTTAATCACCTCTGTGGTTTAATTTTTTTTGCGCTAGAAAAAAAAAACTGACAATTTTGAATAAAAAAACAATAAAACATTCCCAATAAAAAATGGAAAAAAAATCAAATTTCTTTAACAATTTAGGCCAATATTCTTCTACATATTTTCGGTAAAAAAATCCCAATGAGCGTATATTGATTGGTTTATGCAAACGTTTTAGCATCTACAAACTATGAGATATATTTAGGGACTTTTTTTTTTATTGTTTTTACTAGTAATGGCGGCGATCAGCGATTTTTATCAGGACTGCTACATTGCGGCAGACAAATTACTAAGTGAAACTTTTTGGGGACCAGTGACACCAATACAGTGCTATAAAAATGCACTGATCACTGTATAAATGACACTGGCATGGGAGGGATTAACACCAGGGGCGTTAAATGTGTTCCCTGGGAGGTGCTCTCTAACTGTGTGGGGGATGGATACACAGGAGGAAAATAGAGATCTTGTGTTTCAGCTTAGCTCCCTTTTCTCCCTGACAGATCAGCTGCGTGCCTTATTTACATAGGCACACCGCTGCTCCGTCTCTCCATGGAACGATCGGCGGGTTGCGACGGACATCATGCCCCCAGACCTGCTGATTGGCTCCCGCTGTGTACAGATAGGTGATTTTGCACAGTCAGGCCACTCTGCCACAGTACATGGGGGGGGGGGGGGGTTCATGGCAGGTTTTCACTCATATGAGTGCAGCATGATACATTGGAATTGCTCAGGTAAAGGATGCAGACCTGTATTCTAAAATTCACATGATCTTGTTTATTTTAATATTCTAGTCTGCTTTTGCCTTCTTTATACATGAATTTATTATCTGGGTTTAGCCTGATATGGCATTTCGGAGCATTTACTTTGGTAGAAATACCGATTTTTTTTTTTTGGAAAGCATTACATAAAAAGTATGCTAAGATTACCAGATATATATATACCAGCATAAGCAACCGCACACAATTACAACAGAATAGCCAGTACCAAGGTAATTTCTTTTTCTATACAAATAATACAATGCATGAGTGGATAACTTCAACTCCTAACTCTCAAGGTTTTGCATTCCAGTGTTTGTATGGAAACTAAAAGAAAACTGTATAGTGGAAAAAGAGATGAAATAGTTGATTTAGAAATTGTAAATGAAAGACGATGATTAGCATATGCTGCACAAATGCCAAAATGTGTTTGGGGAGACGAAAAGGATACAAATAACTAAAAAAATGAGAAAACTACAAACAGAACTAGAGGATGCAGATAAACATAAAAGAAGCGCAATGGCAGGAAAAAGTCAGTATGCTTCTGCACAGAAAATGGAAATGCATAAAACAGTACAAATAGCAAGGCAATTTACATCTGCCAGCCAAATCGAACCCATTTGTTGATACTGTTTTTTATTCTTATTTACAATTTATATTTAGTGCATTAGCATGCTGGACCAATTCAATGAAAACACATTAAACTGATTTGATTTCCCTTGAAACAAATTAACCAAATGCCATGAAGGATTAAAGTCTATTGCAATTCCTATTGGTCTACAGTTACAGCTTTGGTGGGAATTGACAATTCTGTGCAAATGTTTCCTTTTTTCTCAAGACAGCAATGCAAAAAACATGCCACACTATATATATATAGTCCATGACACAGCTGTCCTTCAGTCTGTTCATCAATTAATTCTATGATATCTGAGAGCTATGCATTATCTACCACTGTCGGATCCTGGATAAGTAGTTTAAAGTTATTGTAAATGGTCACCTTGTAAAACAACCAATTCCGTTTAAAATAGAAATGAAAGGTAAATACATTGTATAGATATAAAAAAAAATATAAAAAGGGAAAAAATGTATTTATGGGCGTGGCTTGGCACGCAACGCGGATGGAAGCATAGAGACGAGGCTCCGCTCTTCCCGCGGCCCTTTAGCCCAATACTGACCATATCGATCCGGATAATGGGCAAAACGAACAGACATCTAACTGGTGCTCTAGCCAAGAACTCACCGGCGGTGCAACGATCTCATAGCATACCGGATCTCTTCAGATCCAGGCCTCAGCCGACCCAGAACGTGGAGGCTTCCAAGATGGCGCCGGACGAGCACGAGGACAGCGAGGACTCCCAGGATACATGCGAGAACCGGGTAAGACACCGTTCCTCCTCTGACCAACCCCTGACATACGCAGACATGTCTGCATTTGTAGCAGACATAAAGAATGCCTTCTCATCGGCAGTCACAGAACTGAAGGCCGACATGCTGGCGCTGACGGAAAAGACCCGGCACTTGGAGCGCTCGGGGCAGAAGAGAGACAAAACACTCATTAGGCTGGAACATGTCACGGACACACACACAGCCCAATTGATCGCAGTTAATCGCCACTTAGAAGATTTAGACAACAGGGGCAGACGCCACAATATTAGGGTACGGGGGGTTCCAGAAGAAGTCCTGCCGGACCAAATAATCCCTGCTCTGACCTCCATTTTCAACAATCTGCTAGAGAGGCCAGCAGACACCAACATTGAATTTGAGAGGGCGCACAGGGCCCTCCGTCCCAAGCCGCGCGAACCTGCACCACCCAGGGATATAATCTGTTGTCTTACTGATTATAAACTCAAAGAGGACATTCTATCTCATGCCCGGCAAAATGAACTAATCACCTTTAATGAACAAACAATCTGCCTGTATCAGGACTTGTCCCCAATCACTCTCAATAACCGCAGGGCCCTGCGTCCCTTGCTAGAATCTCTGAGAGAGCACCACCTCGCATACAGATGGAAGTTCCCCTTTGCTCTATCAGTCACACTGGATGGAACAACACACACACTCAGATCTCCAGAGGATCTGCCAATATTCTGCTCAGCCTTACAACTACCGCCAGTGGACCTGCCCGACTGGTACAGAGAATTCCGACACCCACCAGAGCCCCACAGCCCACCGACTTCTCCACTCTCCACGCCGACCAAGCCTGACTCCAAGAAGGGAAAATTCCAGAGGAGGCAAGACACAGCACCACCGAGGTCCTCGCAGGTGTCCAGGAGCACAAGGGCTAAAGAATACACCTGAGAGTGCGATATGGCAAGTACCTGTTTGACAACTCTTCTTCTTTTTTTTTTTTTTGTGTGTTTGACGGTCAGCGGGTGGGGTGGAAGCCTGCACTGTTATCAAGGCGGTAACCCTACTGCTTGACCGGACTCCCATCCTGGAGCACCCACCCGTCTCTTATGGACGAAGGGTCCCCACACATGCTATCTGGCTAATACCAGGGCGGGCACATGTACATTGCTTCCTGACTCCAACCGCCATTATCCTGGGCTCCCCTTCTTTTTGTTGAAGGGCCTTCTGTCACCCAAAGTTTACCCAGGCGGGCACACGAACGTTGCTTCCTTTTACTTACCGCCTGCACACTGTTACAGGTATGACCTAAAGGGGCTTGCTAGCCACACAACCCTGAACGATTATAAGTTTTGAAACTTCCCACTAGGGGATACAGGTATTCTCTCTGGCTCACCAGGTACACGTTTATAGATGTTATATGTTCCAACTGTTATTATGCTTTATTCATATTTTCTCTGTTTTTTTTTGCACTATTTACTTGCGGTGGCTATGCTGTCTCTGTGCTCCCCTCCCTTTGTGAGGGGGCCAGAGACAGCATACTCACAAGAAGGATATATGCACAAGAGCTTATTTGCACTTCCGGATCTCTAGACAATATCACTGTAGGCTCTATCTATAGTGGTCAGTATTTCAGTTAAACGTAAATAATGTGCTTCTATTGGCTGCGGGAGGAGTATGCTGCAGATCTAACTCATAGACAGTTATTTTCAGGTTTTTTGATATATCCGCAAGCTACTCCCACGCACCCTATCCTGTGTTCTCACTTGGTTGACCCGCGGGCTCCAAGAGAGACACAATTGGAGGAGCCCCTCTGTGGATAACAGAGGTGTGCTCGTTCTAAATCTTTAAACTTAATCCTCCTGTACACCAGGAGGACTCTATCTTTCTGCCCCACCACCTTATCACTCTTCCCCACCCCAACCCATCCCCTCCCACCCAACCCTCCCCCCTTCCCTCTCCTTTTTATTTTTTTTTTTGTTGTATCTTAAGTCTCCCCCTTCAACCTAAATAAAAGACCCGTATATTGATAAGCTAACGTCGCAGTCTTGAGACAGACAAACATGGCATACTCATCTCTGGGCAAACGCCCTACACTGATCTCACACAACATAAGAGGCCTTAATATACCAGAGAGACGTGTGTCTCTACTAAGGGAATTAAAGAAAGCTCAACCTACCTTTGTGTTCCTGCAAGAGACGCATTTCTACACCCAAGCTATCCCAAGATTGTTTGACAAACATTTCCCTGAGGTGTTCCATGCGCCAAACCCAGACAATAAATCCAAGGGAGTATCGATATTACTACATAAGCACGCTAATTTTAAAATAACCCACCGCTATGCTGACCCTCAGGGACGATTTTTATTCCTTAAAGGGATCTGGCACAACAAGCCACTTACACTTGCAAACGCATACTTCCCCAACACAGGACATCTAGCGTTCTGTCGCCGCATGGTTGATGAACTTAAAAGTTTTGCTTCTGGATGTATCTTGCTGGGTGGGGATTTTAATATCCCATTACTACCTCTACAGGACACTTCCAACGGCAAATCCAGCATATCATACCCCATTCTGCAGAAAATTAAATCCCTATTGAACTCCCTAACTTTGGTAGACACCTGGCGCCTGGCACACCCGACAGGAAGGGACTTTACCTACTACTCGGCATTACATAAAAAATCCTCTCGTATTGACTATGTCTTCATCACACAACGTGACTTGCCCATATTGCGTTCAGCTTGTATTGGCATACAAACACTTTCAGATCATTGCCCTATATCAATCTCCCTGACGCAAACAGACAAACATCATAGACCTTGTAATTGGAGACTGAACCCTGCGCTACTAACTGACCCTACAATATGCCCACAAATATCCGCAGCACTCAAAACATACTTTCAGCTCAACGAAACAGGGGATATGTCACCCATGACTATATGGGAGGCACACAAGTGTGTCATACGTGGAGAACTGATTCGCTTGGGTGCACACAAGAAAAAAGAGGCCAACAAAGACATCGCCTCACTAGCAGACAGAATCACACTACTAGAAACTCAACACAAACAGTCCAGAGCAGAAGATGTATCTGCAGATTTGCTTGAAACTAGAGAAAAGTTAAATTCATTACTCAACCTTAAAGCCAAGCGCATTCTCTATTTTAGAAAAGGTTTTTATTACGAACATGGGGACAAATGTGGCAAATTCCTAGCAAAGGCCCTCAAAGAAATCACACATTCCAATTCCATTTTGTCCATTAAAAACCGAGAGGGGCAAGCACTACATGAATCAGACCAAATTGCAGCACAATTCCATGACTACTATTCTAAGCTATACAATTTGCCTCCACCACATAAACCCCCCGACTTTGAAGACACCAGAGAACGCAATTTAGATACATATATTAAGGACAGCGGCATGCCCACATTAACTACGCCCGAACGCGAATCATTAGATCTACCCATCACAGAAGACGAACTCACACTAGCAGTCAGAAATCTCAAAGCAGGCAAGAGCCCAGGCCCTGACGGGTTTACGGCCCATTACTATAAGACGTTTACTGATATACTCAAGGGCCCCCTCCTTCGTGCCCTAAATCATCTCAAAACCTCACCGCCGACATCAAACACCTTTACATCAGCACATGTCGCATTGCTCCCCAAGCCGGCAAAGGACCCCACAGACTGCTCGAATTACAGGCCAATTTCATTATTGAACCTGGACCTAAAGCTCCTGGCCAAAATTTTGGCCACCAGACTTACAGCTTTTCTCCCTCAACTTATAGGCCCAGAACAGGTGGGGTTTATGCCGGGTAGGGAGGCACGTGACAATGTTACAAAGACACTCAACCTAATTCACTGTGCCCACACAAAGGGCATTGAAGGCCTTCTCCTGTCCACCGATGCGGAGAAGGCCTTCGACCGAGTAGCCTGGGACTATCTTTTCGCCACATGCAGACACATTGGCTTAGGCAATCACATGTTGGCTTGGCTGGCGGCCTTATATCATAAGCCTCAAGCAAAACTTAAAATAAATGGCACTCTCTCCGAAGCAGTGAACATACACAACGGCACGAGGCAGGGATGTCCCTTATCTCCACTCTTGTTCATCTTATCCCTTGAACCATTCATCCGTACAATCAATAACAACCCTGACGTGACTGGTTTCCAGATAAAAGACCGCCATTACAAAATAGCTGCATACGCAGATGACCTTCTTTTTGCCCTTACGCGACCTCACACCTCCATCCCAAACCTGATAAAAGCTTTCCAACTATTTGGCTACATATCCAATATGAAAATTAATTACGCTAAATCAGAAGCCCTCAACTTGACGTTACAACCTGACTCCCTAGAAATGGCACGTAAGGCAAGCACATTTAAATGGGTATCTTCCTCTATCACCTACCTTGGAGTCAAACTTACAAGCAACCTGTCTGACATATACAATGCTAACTACCTACCATTACTGAACAGAATACAAACAGATCTTAAGACCTGGACAATAAAACACTTTTCGTGGTTCGGTAGGGCGGCAATACTTAAGATGGTAATACTGCCCAGAATCCTATACCACTTCCACACCTTACCTATCTCACTCCCTTGTCAGTTTTTTAAGAAACTCAAAACCATCATACGCACCTTCATTTGGGCTGGGAAAAGACCACGTATCAAACTTGAAACACTTACACTACCAAAAGAGGAAGGAGGTATTGGACTCCCCGACTTTGGATTATATCACTATAGTACACATCTAACTAGGATCCTGGATTGGAATTGCCACAGGAAGCAAAAAGACTGGGTCTCATTGGAAGAGGCATCGTCCCCATTGCACCTGCGATTCCTCCCCTGGATCCCTTGGAATAAAGTACCACAAGAACTACAGCGTCACCCACTCATAGGAACGACACTGAAGACTTTCCAAACACTGATCAAACATCACAAGTTATCCTCATCGCCAAGCCCTCTTACACCCATAACCCACAATCCAGACTTTACACCAGGCATGGACTTGCAACTAACCTCTCCCCACGACCGACAGGTACCTCTCTTAATGCTGCATTGTATTACTGCAAACAGAACAAAACCATACAGGTCTTTGATACAGGACCTGCACCCCCAAACACTCACATACTGGACCTACCGACAAATCCACAACTACGTGCAAACCTCCCCAAACAAAATACAACTAAGCAGACAGACCACCCCGTTCGAAGACTCATGCCACTCTGGAACCCCAGTAACTAAATCTACCTCGCTAATGTATGCTTGGCTACAAGAGGGCAGGAGGGGAGAAACAGCGGGAGCACGAGTACAGTGGGAAAGTGCCTTCGGCACCAATATTACAGATAACCAATGGCGTCAAGCTTCGATTTTTGCACACAAGTGCTCCATTGGGACGAAATTACAGGAAACGTCCTATAAATTGTTGACGCAATGGTATGCAACACCAGTTAAGCTCAGGAAATGGTACCCACTGTCCTCGGACTCCTGCTGGAGATGTGAGAAGGATACAGGCACCTTGTTCCACATCTGGTGGGACTGTCCCACACTACAACCCTTCTGGAACGGGGTGCGCGACCTGATCAAAGCAATTACAGACACGAAAATATCCCTCACTCCTCCATGCTGTCTATTACATATGGCTGATTGCTCTATGAAACGATACAAAAAATCCCTAACAAGACATCTGCTGAACGCAGCAAAAATTCTGATACCGAGACATTGGAAATCCAGAATCGCTCCCTCCATCCCAGAATGGTTAAATGCAGTAAATGACATATACTACATGGAAGAAACAGCCGCCATGGCCAAAGAAACTACTGAGAAATTTAATAGCACATGGTCACCATGGGTGATCTTTCGGTATTCTGATCAATATATACAACTTGATACAGGATGAAATGGTTATATTAATAGAAGCAGATTTTATTTCTTACTGATAGAAAGGTATATGATATGTACAGTTCTCTTAAACATAGAAGACTGTGGCTTGCATGCAAACATAGATAGGTTGAATATTTACTTTGACAACACAATGATCCCCAAACTGCTATAGCCTGGTTCTTTTTCAACACCACCCACCTCTCGTTCCCTCCCCTCCCCATATCTTCCCCCCCCCCTCCACCCCCTCCTAATGAATGCTCCTATTTCATAGACCTCACCAGATGCAACCTAACGCATTATTTTTGACCTTATGGTAAAGCTCTAATTGGTTATCTTACTTAGACCTCATAATTTAATCAGTCCTAGACAATGTATGCCTTAAATCAATATAGGATTGTATTCATATTATTATTTTCTTCCTTCTCCCCTCTCTTGTTACTTTAAATGTTCTGTAAGGATATTCATACGATCGCTGAAAGTTTTGAGCGACTATTCTCATTGTAATGTGAAATATCCTGTATGTTGTTATTTTTTCAATAAAATTCAATTGTTCAAAAAAAAAAAAATGTATTTATATAAGTGATCACATGCCCTCTGTTCTCGGCTGCATAGTAGCTGGGGGGAGGAGAAGAAGCAGCACACTGAGCTCCCCAGTGAATAGTTGTGCTGGGGGATCATCTAAGGACAAGCCTGATCATTGGAGAAGAGCACACTGAGTTCCCAACATAGCTAGAGAACCAACCATGGTGTGCTCTCCTGCTTAGTGTGGTCAGTTTTTAATATGAAAATGAAGGGACTAGCAGAAAAAACAGGGATTTCAAACAAAATAAGAAATACAAAGAGAACAGGATAATTTCTCATACGAGTACATGGTACAGCAGGCACATATCAGGAATATGACGTGTTGGGGTAACAAACGCTTTAATGCAAGCTAAAACAGAAAGTTATTTTTTTCACATTAGGCATAAACGCTGGAGGTCCTCTAACCCTGTGTATGTAAAAAAAACTTGGTGGCACACACACACACCATCCACAATCCTGACATACCCCCCTGCTCAGACCTGTGGGAAGGAGCACATTTTGCAATCATACAGTGGGAGCATGGCACTTCATCAGTATTTCATTGTTGGATTCCTGACCTGTTTTCTATACAATTTAAAGTCTTGCAGAACCATCTTGTTCCCTTTGTTCCAAGCTATCCCCTTTAGAGGAGAATGACCTGTAATCAATTGGAACAGCCTGAATAGTTCTGCAGGGGCTAGTTTAGTTAGCTGGCTTAGGTATGCTAATTAATGTTCTTCCCCATTAATTTTCAGACTGCTCCCAGGCAAACTTCAGAGGAATCAGTTTCTACAAGAAATTCTTGATTGAATGTTTGGATAGTAACACTTTTCCACGACACAACACTACTTTCTGCTCTCTTGGCCTCTTCACTCCATTTTTTCATGAGTGATCTCTGAGGACTCCACTACCTAAGCTCTCTCGCTCCATAATAAACAATAGCATTAGCGTCTATTTATATAGGTTTTATACAGTATCTCACAAAAGTGAGTACACCCCTCACATTTTTGTAAATATTCTATTATATCTTTTCATGTGACAACACTGAAGAAATTACACTTTGCTACAATGTAAAGTAGTGAGTGTGCAGCTTGTATAACAGTGTAAATTTGCTGTCCCTTCAAAATAACTTAACACACAGCCATTTACCGCTTCCTGACCGCCCACTGCATATATACGTCAGCAGAATGGCACGGGCAGGCAAAATCACGTACCTGTACGTGATCCTTTAAATGCCTGCCCGTGGGTCTCGTGCGCGCCGCCAGCGGCGCGCTCGTGACCCGGTCGGGAGCTCCGTGACCACGGCCGTGGGAGCAGCGGACCCGATCGCCGCTGGTGTCCCGCGATCGGGTCACGGAGCTGAAGAACGGGGAGAGGTATGTGTAAACAAACCTCTCCCCGCGCTTCCTACTCTGCCTGTCATTGATTGGCTGTTCCCGGTCATCGGGAAAGCCGATCAATGACGTCAGATGTCAGCCCCGCCCCTAATGTAAAAAACACAACACACGTCACAGCCCATAACCCCTCCCCTCCCCCTAGTGGTTAACTCTTTCACTACAACTGTCATTTATACAGGAATCAATGCATTTAAATAGCATTGATTGCTGTATAAATGACAATGGTCCCAAAAATGTGTCAAAAATGTCCGATGTGTCCGCCATAATGTCGCAGTCACAATAAAAATCACTGATCGCCACCATTACTAGTAAAAAAAAAAATATTAATAAAAATGCTATAAAACTATCCCCTATTTTGTAAACGCTATAACTTTTGCGCAAACCAATCAATAATCGCTAATTGCGATTTTTTTACCAAAAATATGTAGAAGAATACGTATCGGCCTAAACTGAGGAAAAAAATGTTTTTTTATATATTTTTTGGGGATATTTATTATAGCAAAAAGCAAAAAATATTGCATTATTTTCAAAATTGTCGCTTTATTTTTGTTTATAGCGCAAAAAATAAAAACCCCAGGGGCGATCAAATACCACCAAAAGAAAGCTCTATTTGTGGGAAAAAAGGACGCCAATTTTGTTTGGGAGCCACGTCGCACGACCGCGCAATTGTCAGTTAAAGTGACGCAGTGCCGAATCGCAAAAAGGGGCATGGTCCTTTGGCTGCCAATTGGTCCGGGGCTGAAGTGGTTAAATTCAACATGTTGCTTTGTACTGCACAGGTTCACTTTAAGCAAGTAGACAATTCATTGCCAACAGTTACCATACTTCATTAATACCCTTTCAAATCTGCAGAGAGATTGTGAAGTAATATATTGCAACTTTAATTGTAAAAATTCTACTGAATGCTGAACAACACAAAATTCTCTTCACGTAAGTTATTCACATGAATCTGTTCCAAACGTTGCCCTTTCCTCCCTCTCATTTACTGTCACTGTACAGACTTCACATTTATTCTTCAAGGAAGGCTGCATTTTCTTGGGGGTGATGCATGCCTCAATTCTTTTTTTTTCCTCTAAATGTAGAGACTAGCCTATCACTCAGTGGCATATACTCTGGTATCAATAAAACGGGATGGGGGGGGGGGGGCAAGCTGGTGTGGAGAGTGGAACCACCTTTAAAGATAAGCTCATAAATCTAAGTGGAAAAAATTAATTGGAGAAATTATCTTTACATATCCAGATGCCTGTGAATCGCCCATATTCTGTTTGTTCATCCCTAGAGTCTATGCTACTGTAGTAGAATGGAATCGTAAAGCATTACATTGAAGAGCTGAGATCTTCACTGCACAGAGCATATTATTCTCCTTGCTCTTGACAAGATTTATTCACAGGTGTAAAAGCAGCCCTGAGTCTGATCCAGCTGACTGAGCCTTCTCTCGCTTTTTGCATTCAGCCATCACCAGCCCATTAAGGCAGGTGATGCCACTTGTGTGCTCAGTAGACGTCCTCGTCTCATATTTGTGATTTAATTCTGGGTCAAAAGGACTGCAGTCACAAGCTGAAAACAAGCCGTAGACAAAAAGGAACGATGTGCATTGTTTATAAATGAAAAGAACATTGCTATCTTCTTATAGGCAAATGAAGCACGTTTTTTTTAGGCTGGAAAGAGTTAAAGGGAAAAAAAAAATTAAGCTATTTCTATTCTCTCTCTTGAAAAACAAAGTTACCAATTTTCCCCCTGGCTGAAATCACTAGAAGGCAGTGGTGCAGAAAATTGAAGAGGAGAAATTGGAATTTTCTTATGTTTAAAGTAACAGTGCGTAGCTGTGTGGTAGAATAGGGAACACAGGAGTGGTTTCTAAGGCCCTGTGTACCTGTGACTATAGTGCATAATGAGGGCACGGAGCTGGCATTTTATAATCACCGAGGGGGAACCTGCCAGCCTAATTATGTGTGGGATATACATCTTTCAGTCTACTGCAACAAAATTGTGCATGAAATGGCTGTGCTGTCACTCTATCTTAAGCAACTATTTACTATACTAAGTGAGAAAAGGAAAATAGTCCAACTGCTTCACAGGCTTTGTAATAAAACACTAGCAGATCTCAAGTTTAACCTTCAGTTAAGCTACGCTATATACTGTACTTATAAAGCATATACTATAAATAAAAGGCTTAAAGTCAGTTATAAATGGCTAGACATTAACTGAATAGAAGATGTATGAGTACATCTAGTACCTTTAAAGGCAAAATACTACCAGTATTAAAAGTATATACAGTAAATTAACATTCTTATAGTCTATCATCAACCTTGAAATGATACTGGGAATCAATGTGTAACATTCATCTCCATAGAAACGTTAACACCATAGTTGTTAAGGCTGTCTCGAATATAGCAAATTTACCTGCAAGATGCCCATTGAAATGATAAATTAATGTAAGATGTTATTTGTTGCTACTTCTGAAGACATGGAAAACAGTAAACTGGTTTTACAAATGCAAAAAAAAAAAGACAAAAAAAACATGAATTTTTAAACAGTTTTAAAATTTAATTTGCTCCTAGATGATTTTGAGTTTCCATTCATCAGGGAATATGCCGTTATTACCCTATTGCCGCGTACACACGAGCAGACTTTTCGACGGACTAGGTCCGACGGTCTTTCCGACGGACTTTCGACGGAGTTCCGACTAACTTTTCGAATGAACAGACTTGGCCACACACAATTACACAAAATTCTGACGGATTTGAATGTGATGATGTACGACCGGACTAGAATAAGGAACTCCTTAGCCAGTAGCCAATAGCTGCCCTAGCGTCGTTGTTTGTCCGTCGGACTAGCACACGAGTGGATTTTTCAATAGGAACTGGGTCCAGCAGAGTTCCGGCGGGGAAATTTTAAACATTCTATTTCTAAAGTCTGTCGGATTTTTCGACAGCAAAAGTCCGATGGAGCCCACACAAAATCGAATTGTCCGACGGATTTGTACCGTCGGACCTTTGCTGTCGAAAAAGTCCTCTCGGCATAACTCAAATTAAAATGCAATCCCAAAGCTATTTTCTAAGTTAAGTGCCATATAAAAGTTAAACACAGGCACAAGTGTCACTTTTGTATATGTCCCCATTTTTAAATGATCTATTCTTTACTATTGTGTGTGCTGGTAAGTGAAAGAATACAATGGTTATCCATTTTATTATGCCAAACAGGTCCATGGAATTTCTAGATTCTACAAGTGCTTAGGTCTATCTTTCAGTTCTACATTTCTATATTTTCTTTTTCAGACCACCTTTATCCAATATCCTGTATCATTTATAGTAATACAAGGAGACTGGAACTTCTTTGCTGTAGGTTTTTGCCCCCAGAGCAGAAATAAGCTGAACAGAGCATGTTTCACCAATGACATACCACACCAACAAAACAAACTGTTCTCTTCTCAAAATCCTATCAAAGCTCACTAACCAGATTCTACATCAATAGTGTACGTGCATTAACCCCCTAATCTTTTTCCAGCTAATAATATGAAGTATGATGAATAAATACAAGCTTCAAAAAGACAATAGCATTTTATCATAACTAAAAATTGACGAACAGTGGCATGTAGCAGCTATTATTGCAACATGAAAAGGTTTTTTGTAAGGAAAATTACAGTGCAATATTTAGGTAAAATAGTGAAATTGTAAAGTGATTGTAAAGTAAATTTTTTTTCCTATAAAAATAACAAACATGTTATACTTACCTTCTCTGTTGCAGTGGATTTGCACAGAGCAGCCTGGATCTTCTACAGTTTCTGCTCGAAGTGGCTTGCGGTGCAAATACACTGGGACACTTTTTCTATACCTCATGAGTGGTTCTGGTACAATATACCTCTTTATGACATGTAGGTCATCAGGTGGCTTGTTTAAGCATGTGAGGGAGATTGGTATGAACATTTACAGCCATGCATGGAGGAAACTAGGGCCATAGCTCATGGATCAACTGAGAAATGTAATACAATGTGGAGAGTATGGGTCATATTCAAATACTCTGAAGAATTTTTAATCTCTTACGATCACATAGGAAGCAGTATGGTTCTTGGCAACCTTTTGGATTTCTTTGGATTTATTTTTCTCTTTCTTCTATACCTGCTATTTTCCTTACCTTGAGAGGTTGCATAAAACTAGAAAGTTTACAGTTGGCATAACAGTTTTTAAAGTTTAAAACCATTATATGAACATAACCTACAATATGTTGAGGGATTGGTCATAGTGGCCAGGGAGTCCTGTAAGGTTGTAGACTTTCGTTTTAATACCATTTTAATGAAAAGAAAAATCATATCAATATCAAAATGTCTACAATCTATTGCATATTCCTGTGATTTTATATACTTATTGACATGTTATATACAACAGAAAATATATGTATAAATGTTATGCTCAAATTTCACTTCAATAAAACTTTATTGTGAAAAAAAAAAACATTTACAGCCATAGGCCTGAGCTCTCCCCTGGACCACGCTATATGTGAAAATAGCCTTATGGACTGTATTGCAGATGCTCCTATTTATAATCTCTGTACAGCGTGCAAGTGAGGTTGGAGCATTTAATTTAAATCTCAAGTTTGGAGTCCTCCTCTAGACCACGCTGTGGAAAAAGTTCTATGGACTTTTCAACAATTGCTGCCGGTTACTCCAGCACAGGACTTTGTACACAGTCACAAATGATCTGGTCTCATATCTCGTTGCCCAGAAGTTGAAATACCTACTTGGATATGCATCAGATATAACACTCTATTGGAGGGAACTCTTGCATCCATGTATTTGTTTCCAGCTACAGAAACAAATGGAACATATATTACTATTCCTGTTTTTCCAAAAGGATTGTTCTAAGGGACTTTCTGAACATCCCTACTGCTCATAGCCAGGATTAGAGTATATGGAATCAAGTTCAAGGATGCATAAGAATGTGAAATAAATGGGCAATACTGACAGGGTGGTATGGGGTCTATGACTAATTTTATGATTGTCTATGTGTTACATGTACAATAAAATAGTTTTTTATGATGCATTGGTCTAGATTTTTGGAATAAGTTTTTATAGAGACACAGTTCTGTGATGGTTTGGTCTTGAGCCTATAACTAGTTTCCTTATTTTTAGAATTTTCGGTAAAGGAGGCTTCCAGATTCCAATAGGCTTCTTGCCTGCAGACCCCCACAACTGTTGGCTAGGGTTGTTGGAAAGATACCCTTGTCCTCATCAAAATAAAGGGGACCTTTTGGGTCTGTGTGCCATTTTTTCTTTTAAAAAAGGAACCAGGAGGGAAAAGTAATTTGCTGGAAATGAAAAAAAAAAAACTTTTTAAAAAATCACTGCTCCCAACCAAATTACATTTTATAATCCCTGTTCTACAGGTGAGGTCCGGGGTGCCCACCATGACTATTAGCCCTGAAAATGGGCATTTTTATTTTGACTGATTTGGCTCCCAGTGACTTCAATGGGATTTGGGTTTGGTGTCCAAACTTTGAAATTCGCTGAACTCTGCTCAAACCCAGGGCAGTTCAGCTCATCTCTAATAATGCATTCATTTTAACTAAAGATTACACTATAGTTTTCCTTACAAAAACCTTTTCATGTTGCAATAATAGCTGCTACATGCCACTGTTTGTCAATTTTTAGTTATGATAAAATGCTATTGTCTGTCTGAAGCTTCTATTTATTTATCATACTTCATATTTTGCTTGCGCAGTTGAAAGCATAATAAATAAATATGAGCCTCAAATTAACATGCTGATATCACCAGAACACCAGTAAATAACACTCAGCATAGACATGTTGCAATTAAATAGATTAAGGGTCATTTTAAGGACCACCAACGTGAAAAATAGTATGTTCTCATAATTGTATTCACTTAATTCTTGTAATTATAGTATTCACTGTATGCATTTCTTTTTTCCATTTCAAATGTTTTCGTTTATATTTATTTCTGCCTGTATTTTCAGTGCCTTGAAAATATATTCATAGCCCTTGAAATTTTCCACATTTTGCCATGTTACAACCAAAAATGGAAATGTATGTTATTGGGATTTTATGTGCTAGACCAACACAAAGTGGTGCATAATTGTGAAGTAGAAGTAAAATGCTAAATGGTTTTCAATTTTTTATTTACAAATACATATCTGAAAAGTGTGGTGTGCATTTGTATTCAGCTCCCTTTACTCTGATACCCCTCACTAAAATCTAGTTGAACCAATTGCCTCAGAAGTCACCTAATTAGTAAATAGAGTCCACCTGTGTGTAATTTAATGTCAGTATAAATGCAGCTGTTCTGTGAAGCCCTCATAGGTTTGTTAGAGAACCTTAATGAACAAACAGCATCATGAAAGCCAAGTAACACACCAGACAGGTCAGGGATAAAGTTGTGGGAAAGTTTAAAGCAGGGTTAGGTTATAAAAAAAATATCCCAAGCTTTGAACATCTCATGGAGCACTGTTCAATCCATCATCCAAAAATGGAAAGAGTATGGCACAACTGCAAACCTACCAAGACATGCCAGTCCACCTAAACTGACAGGCCGGGCGAGGAGAGCATTAATCAGAGAAGCAGCCAAGAAGTCCATGATAACTCTGGAGGAGCTGCAGAGATCCACTGCTCAGGTGGGAGAATCTGTCCACAGGACAACTATTAGTCGTGTACTCCACAAATCTGGCGTTTATGGAAGAGTGGCAAGAAGAAAGCTATTGTTGAAAGAAAGTCATAAGAAGCCCTGTTTGCAGTTTGCTAGAAGCCATGTGGGGGACACAGAAAACATGCGGAAGAAGGTGCTCTGGTCGGTCAGATGAGACCAAAATGTAACTTTTTGGCCTAAAAGCAAAACGATATGTGTGACGGAAAACTAACACTGCACATCACCCTGAACACACCATTCCCATCATAAAACCTTCCAGTAGGACAATAACCTTAAACATACAGCCAGAGCTACAATGGAAGGGTTTAGATCAAAGTGTATTCATATGTTAGAATCTCCCAGTCAAAGGCCAGACCTAAATCCAGTTGAGAATCTGTGGTAAGACTTTAAAATTGCTGTTCACAGACGCTCTCCATCCAATCTGACAGAGCTTGAGCTATTTTGCAAAGAAGAAATAGGCAAAAATATCACTCTCTAGATGTGCAAACCTGGTAGAGACATCCCCAAAAAGACTTGCAGCTGTAATTGCAGCGAAAGGTGGTGAATACAAATGCACACCACACTTTTCAGATATTTATTTGGAAAAAAATTTGGAAAACCATTTATCATTTTCCTTCCACTTCACAATTATGTGCCAATTTGTGTTGGTCTATCATGAGATCTCCAAACTACGGCCCTCCAGCTGATGTGAAACTACACGTTCCATGCATTGTAAAACTCTGACATTCACAGACATGACTAGGCATGATGGGAATTGTAGTTCTTGAACAACTCAAGGCACTGTATATTTTTCACTATATTTCTATTCACATGCAGACCGAGCTACCAAAAGTGCTTAGACATTACTTTTTATTCCTTTGGTTTAAATCTACCTAATAAAAAGCCCTTGCTGCAAATTCTCAAGTACTTTGGTCAGTGTTATAATTTGTGCCAACATCTTTTTCTGTCATGTTTGCTGGACAGCTTGGTCTGTATGCAAATGCTGAGAAAAACAGTCAATATGTGGACTACTATTGTTACATACTGTATGTTCATCCAAAACAGTTATTAGAATACAGCATTTTGGCAATTGTGGTTTTAACTAGATCCAAAGGCACAGCCTGGATTGAGTAAGGTCGGGTTATAACTCCTGTCAGTTTTTTTTGCCATCTGTGTCCCATAAGGGAGATTTCCCTTCACTTCATTTCCCATCGTCAAAACATCATGTGAGAGGAAATGTCTGCATATTAAGGGAATCTCTTGGGGCCCCCCAGGTCACTAAAACTTATGTAAATTAATGTTCTGGGGGTAGTGTTTTTCTTTTACTTTATATAGATCATTCTCACAACCAATTGTTGCTCTTAGTCATTGGTTATCACTAAGGCCTTGTAGGCTGAAACACGTCAACTGATCTTATCTGAGTTTGTACACTGTGGTTTCTAAGTAAATATGAAGATTTTTAAGAGCAACAATTGGTTGTTACTTATGGACTACTTTTTTTAGACAAACAACAAACGTGGATCAAGCACCCAAGATCTCTACTGATGTTGGGGTTTATTTACTAAAGCTGGAGAGTGCAAAATCAGGCTCACTTCTTTATAGAAACCAATCAGCTTCCAGGTTTTATTGCCAAACCCTAACTGAACCAGCTGAGGTTAGAAGCTGATTGGCTACCATGCACAGCTGCACCAGATTCTGAGTGCTCCGGCTTTAGTAAATCTACCCCATTGTGTTGTATGGGAAGAAGCACAGAACCTTTTTGCTTGCAATATTTTCTTTTACTTTCAATTTAAATGATGACAGTAAACAGGACAAATAGAGAGGGAAAATCTCCCTAACAGAGGCACAGCAATAAAAACCTAACAGGTGCTCTAATCCCTCTCCTGTTTTGCCTTTAGTTATATTTTAAAGCTAAACTCCAGACAAACAGCTAATTGTACAGATGAAATACATAAAAATTAGCTGTTTTACCTGCCAACTTTGCAGTCCTGAGATTTACACAGTCATGCCACGCAGCATAGCCAGGTTGTTGACACCAATTTCTCTGTTACAAATAAAATGTCACCACATGGTCGCTTATAAAATAGGACTAGCCCCTGTAAAGGAAGCCCATCCATTTCTAGCAGCCCATGTCTTGAAATGCCCCAGCTTTACTGCTTCCTGGTTAAGGATTTAAGACAGTGGGGGTTATTTATGAAAGGCAAATCCACTTTGCACTGAAAGTGCACTTGGAAGTGCAGTCACTGTAAATCTGAGGGGTAGATCTGAAATGAGTGGAAGCTCTGCTGATTTTATCATCCAATCATGTGCAAGCTAAAATGCTGTTTTTTATTTTCCTTGCATGTCCCCCTCAGATCTTTACTTTCAAGTGCACTTGCAGTGCGAAGTGGATTTTCCTTTAGTAAATAACCCCCAATGTTTCAAGCCACAAGCTACTGGAAAGGTAAATATAGATTTTAGGATTTTAGAATATAGGCTTTTTTACAGGGCTGCCTTTTTTCTTCAATTTGCTACACCTTGTGCAGCTTAGATCAGTATATTCTGACAGGGGGAAGTCCCTGTTATCAGAATAAAATAGGGTAGCAGGGGAGACCCCTTCATCCATAATGCTTCTGTGGATGTAGAGAATTGTAGTTTTTTTTTTTTCTGTTCAACCCGCTGGTTGAATTAATAAAAGTGTCTGTGTATACCCTGCTAAATTTTCTTTATTTTTTTTGTTTATTTTTTTCATTAAGAACCACTTTTGTCCCTTAACTTTTGCTAGAACACATTTAAAGTTCTGAAGTGCACATTTATTGACTGTTTTGGAATGCAACTTTAACTTATTTTTGAACTAGCCAGTAAATCACAAAAGTCATTACAGCACCATATTATTATGTTTTTTACAATATCAATAAAAGATAGGATATAAAATTCAGCTGAGAAAAAAAAATGAAGCGCTTGAGGTATAAATGCATCAGTGATTGAGGTGTACATCATGCTAATGTTATGGTGTTCTGAGCCCCATCATTTTTGTGACCTTGTGTATGCCTTGAGTGTGTCTATGTTTTAGCCTACAGCTAAACTTAACAGTGGAGATATAGGTCTCTTATAACAGCATTCAAGGACAATTTCCACTCAGAAAAAAAAAAACCTGTACTACATTTTAAACTTTGAAAAGTGAGCCATGACCTTGAGCAGTCACCTCAAGATTTTTTGTGTTACTTTTATTATTCATAAAAAACACTTCTATGTCCCTTTCATTTAATTTCACTCCCATTTTGGGGCATGCCATACTTTGACTCATAGGCATGCACACAGGGTGTGACAGATATGCCTGGACACACCCTAATCACCCTGTGTGGTGCAGACCCCCCCCCCCCTGTTTAGACCCCTAATATTTCACCACACTTAATGGGCTCCTAAAAATATTGTAAAAAAATAAAACTACTGACACTGTCCACAGCCCTACTGACACCAATCTCTGCCCTACTGACACAGTCCATTGCTCTGCTGTACATACACATGCACACCCTAATTCAGTAGCCTGTGTACACCTATGACTTGACTTAAAATCTAACGATAGACAAGCCTTTTTTATTCTTTGTTTTCATTTTTAATGCTGTCCGTGTCTCCGCTAGGAGAATTTACCATGTCTTTTTGCCCTGGGAAGTGATGGGAAAGCATGATTAAGGCCAACTAGGCTGAAACATGTCAGTTTGCTGTATTAAGGTTTCATGTACTGTGGAGTAATTAATAAAGAAGATTTTTTTGAGCATAATTTGGAGCTGCGGATTGTTTACTTTGATGTCTTATCCAAAATTGTACAGCTGTCACAAGAGTAAGATGTGAGAGAAAATCATACAATGGGGACACCTGTTCATTGTCAATGTCTAATGCGGCGTACACACAGGGGGAATTTCTGATGGAAACAGTCCGATGGGGGCTTTTCATCGGATTTTCCGATCGTGTGTATGCAATTCCAACACGCAAAATTCCGACGCATGCTCGGAAACAATTCGACACATGCTCGGAAGCATTAAACTTCCCTTTTATAGTGCTGTTGAACGTGTTTTATTGGGCTGTGTTATTGACCATCGGAGCTTGGTGTGATCGTGTGTAGGCAACACAGCTTGAGCGGAATTCCGTCGGAATTCCGACGAAAAAACCGTCAGAGTTTTTTCCGACGAGAATACCGATCGTGTGTACGCGGCATAAGAGGGGATCTTCCACCGGTTTGTAGCTTTCTTCTAACTTTCTGTTCTATTGCTGGGGCAAGAAGAAAAAAGGAAATTCCCCCAATGGGATTAACTTTTCTCTACTGTATGCAAAACTAAACAAAACATAGTTGGCTATAGATATGTTTTCATGTCTTAAACAAACTTGTGCCAAAACCATGCACACTAATTTTGTACATATTCTGAACAAGTGGAAAAAGCATTTTTAAAGCAAGCTGGGATTCACCTCTGTATCTATAGGCATTGTGGATAAATTCATTTTCAAACTTCACATTAGAGGCATTGAAATATTATCTTTTTTTTTTGCAGCAGATCTTGGCTGCCTGTCAGCCCTCTTTTAAAAACACCTAGCAGGTGTTTCTAAGCTGTTTGAAAACAATTAACACTAGACTTTAGAGTTTTTGATGGGATCTCTAAATATCTTTGCTTTGAGAATTTCACATTACAAACTAATAGAGGTCAGGGAGTGTGTGTTGTTAAATTACTTTACTACTTGTTAAGAATATGTATACAATATAGTGTTCATAGTCTGGCACAGGTGCATTTCATGTCCCCCTCTCCAATGAGATTGACCTTATTAACCACTGAGTAAGTCCTAGCCCACGTTCAGATTGGGCCGATTTGGCATGCGATTTGACATGTCAAATCACATGGAAAATCAGCGCATATTTCCGGCAATGGCACCATCCAAATCGGTGCAGCGCCGACTGCATGAACCCACACAGATGTCTGTCAAATCTCCCCTAAGTCGGACTGTATTGCCGGTTTAAAATTGTGCGAGTTCAGCTGAACTCGCTCAATTTCTAACCCGCATCATTGTGAACCTAAGTTTACTGCACAATAAAAAGGCAGTATAGAGTACAATTCAGTTCTCAGTAATAAAGGGAAAGTAAATCATAGAGGTGCATAAAAGACTATTCTAGCTAAATAGGTAATAGCAATAATCTTGTGGCGCCTTCTCTTATATGGGACTTTATTTTTATATTTCAATGTTTTTATTGAAAGTAAGAAAATACAAACGGTAGAAAATGTCACATAAAAGGACATATACATTTCTCAGGTATTCATAGCCATATTAACACATTGGGGGTTATTTACGAAAGGCAACTCCACTTTGCACTAAAAGTGCACTTGGAAGTGCAGTCGCTGTAAATCTAATGGGTAGATCTGAAATGAGTGGAAGCTCTGCTGATTTTATCATCCAATCATGTGCAAGCTAAAATGCTGTTTTTTATTTTCCTTGCATGTCCCCCTCGGATCTACAGCAACTTTACTTCCAAGTGCACTTTCAAGTGGATTTTCCTTTAGTAAATAACCCCCATGATGTACATTATTGATGGTTAGAAGAACAATCAAAACAATCATCAACTATAGATCACTTAATAACAGAGAGCTCTCTGGTAGACACTCTAAGATATAAGAACGGTGAACAGTCATCAATGCAAAGGTTGGTAGATACAAACTAGGTCCACGTAGAACCAAAGTAGCATCAAAACGTATAACAACATGTGCTGTGGAGAATGCATTGTAAATAGCCATTTCACAGTATGGGGTAGTGGGACAGGAAGGTAAGGGAGGGACATTGGATAGGAGATTATGGGG
Source organism: Lithobates sylvaticus (assembly GCA_028564925.1). Lineage (NCBI taxonomy): Eukaryota > Metazoa > Chordata > Amphibia > Anura > Ranidae > Lithobates > Lithobates sylvaticus. The sequence continues at coordinate 354,358,115 of CM053027.1, read as the reverse complement.
AACCCCAACTAGTGAAATTCCTGAAAATAAAACTGCAATAATAGTGAACCAACAACATTTGAGTCACCAAAAAACAAATAGGGAGAAAAAAAGGGGAAAAATAAAGAAATAGAGGAAAAAAAGAGAAGAGATAAAAAAGAAGAGGGTCTGTCATGAACTTGCTAAGCACAGAAAGGTATTGAATCCATGGGTCCTACCTTTTATTACATTTTTTGGTGTTTTTACGATCCAATTAAACTTACTTTTAACGTAATTAAGAGGTATTGCCGACTGCTTCCAATATTTGACAATGGTAATTCTCGCTGCCAAGAATATGTACAAAATCTGTTTCACTGACTTTTTGGAGACATCTTCAGGTAAATTCTGGAAATGGGCGGGTTCAGGAGATCTATGGATATTCACTCCCATTACTGAATACACAAAATTAAATATCCGAATGCAAAATCTGGATACTATAGGACATTGCCAAGAAGTTTAGCATTCGGATCAGTGAGGGAAGTGTACAACGCAGATACTCCTCCCCTCAAGAAACTCCCACCTTGACAAGACAACCCAAGGGACTTTATTTTTAAATGTCTTAAATGGAGTACAGGGTCACTTTAATAGTAATTTTAAAGTTTAACTAGTTTCACAACTTATTCTTTGGCTTATTGTTTGCAAATTGTACTATGGGTATTTTGTAATTATAAAATGGTAGCGGATAACATACAACCAAAATTCTTTCAAAATGAACATGTCATCAGACTCCACGGTTAGGTCTTTGAGAACAGCAGAGGGACCAAGAGAATAAAACTACCAAAAAGGGTCAGATCTCCAGAAAATTTTGCAGGATGGGATAATTTCCACTAACTCGAGACTGGACAGTACTTGGTACTGCAGGCAGTGGAAAAGGTAAGTATTTAAAGATGATTTTCCCCTGTTCATGACCAAAGCATTTTTTGCATTTGGCTATTTTAACTGGCAATTGCAAGGTAATGCAACACTGTATGCAAATTACATTTTAAAAAAAAAAAAAATTCCACACAAATAGAGCTTTAATTTGGTGGTATTTGATCAACAGTGGGTTATTTTTATTTTTTGCAATATAAATGTAAAAGGAGATAAAAAAAACAATATTTTTTACTTTCTGTTATAGAACATACCCCCAATTTTTTTATTTTTTTTTAAATTTTAAAAATGAAAGTTATAGCGTCTGGTATAGATACTGGAATATTTATTTGTTTTTTTTTTTTATCTCAATCAAAATCTTTATTGAGGATTGAAACAGAACAGGTAATATAACATGTGATTTTCGTAGGCATACAATATTGAATGTGGTTACATTAACAGTGTGGATATACATATGATATTGCAAATATAGCAGTATGGATGGATAATTGGGCAAACTTAAACATTTTCATTGAGTTAGTGTTTATAAGGGGGAGGTGTGGAAGGGGTGGAGGGGGGGAGGGGGTATTGGTGGGTTTCAGGGCGTAGGGGTGGGCCGAATGGGTCACATTTCATTATATCGTATAGTGTGGGGATCTCTGGTGTTGGTTCGAGAGTGTCGATTAGCCAAGTTGAGGTCTGGTAGATTATGAGGGTCTGGTTGTTGTATATCTTTGTGTCTTTTTAGGGGGCCAGATATCAGTCTGGATGGTGGGGAAATGTGGGACTAGATGATGTGGGATTGTCTGAGTCCTTTGGGCCGGTGAGTGAGGTGTAGTCAGATGAGTACTTAAATAGTACCCATGGTTGCCATGTTTCATTGAAGCGGGGGTTGTTTTCTTGTTTCATTGCGGCTATTTCTTCCATTTTGTGAATATAGTTTGTTCTGTCGATCCAGTCTATGATGGTGGGTGTGTGTGCGGTCTTCCAGTGGAGGGGAATAAGTGTTTTGGCTGCTAGCAAAAGGTGTCTGGTAAGGGATCTTTTGTATCTGCTTATGGTGGCGTTGTTTACATTTATCAGGCAGGCTGCAGGTGTGAGTTCTAATTTGGTGTCTGTTATGACTTTAATCCATGTGATCACTTCTGTCCAGAATGTTAGGATAGGAGGGCATGTCCACCAGATATGGAGGAAGGTGCCTCTGTGTCTGTTGCATCTCCAACAGGAGTCAGTACCTGTGGGGGTCCACTTCCTGGTTTGGAGGGGTGTGATGTACCATTGAGTTAATATTTTGTACGATATTTCTTGATATCTGGAGCTCAAGGAACTTTTGTGGGCTATGATACATGCCTTCTCCCATTGTGCGTCCGTTATTGTAATGTTCAGGTCCCTTTCCCATCTCTTTTTGTGTTTATCATTGTCGGTTTTCTCAGTTTGGCTTAGCCAGTTATAAGCTAACGAGGTAGTGTTATTAACAGGGGATCCTTTGAGACACATTTCTTCTAAAGGGAGTAGTGGAAGGCAGTATGATGCTCTATATTTACTGTTCAACAAGAAATCTTTTAGTTGCAAATAGAACCAGAAACCAGGAAATGGACCATCCCATTCTGTACGTAAGTCATCTAGTGTTTTTATTTGTGAGTTTGTCACGCATTGAGTCGTCGTTCGTGCCTGTATGTGTTTGAGGTGTAGGCCTGGGAGGAAGTCTGGATTGTTTGTGATTGGTGTAAGTGGGCCTGGAATTGATGCAAGTTTGTGCGTCCCCGCTATTTTGTGCCAGATCTTTAGCGTGGTTGATACCAGTGGGTGGTCTATTTCTTTGTCTGTTTTGGAGTGTCTAGTCCAGGGGTAGAAGGAGAGGTTGTATGGTGTGAGGTATTGTTCCAATTGTATCCAGTCTTTATTTGTCTTATGGCAGTGCCAGTCTATTATGCGTGTGATGTGGGATGCTTGGTGGTATTTCCTAAAATTTGGAAGGCCTATACCGCCTCTGTTCTTGGGGAGTTGCAGTAGTCTGATCTGTATTCTAGGTTTTTTGTCTGCCCATAAAAATCGTCTCTGCGCTCTGGTTAGGGTGGAGAAAAAGGTCTCAGGTATTTTGATGGGGAGGGCATTGAAGAAATAGAGGAGTCTGGGTAGTACCGTCATTTTGAGTATGGCCGCTCTACCGAACCATGAAAATGTTTTCGATTGCCATTTTTGGAGGTCTCTAATTAATGTTTTTAGTAGTGGTTCATAATTGTGATGATATAGAGAGTCTATATCTTTGGTTAGCTTAATCCCTAAATATTTTAACGTATGTGTTACCCATGTGTAGGTGTGGTTGTCTTTCAGTAATCTCAGTTCGTCTGGTGGTAGGTTAATATTCAGGGCTTCGGATTTTGCGCTATTGATTTTAAAATTAGAGATGTAGCCGAAGGTTTCAAATGTTTTTTCAAGGTTGGGGATGGAGATGTGTGGCTCTGTAAGGAAGAATAAGAGATCGTCTGCATATGCTGCGGTCTTATATTCTCCATCCCCAACCTTGAAACCCTTTATGTCCTTGTTGATGTTGATCATTCTAATTAGGGGTTCCAGCGAGATGATGAAAAGGAGGGGGGAAAGGGGGCATCCCTGTCTCGTACCGTTTCGTATTTTTATCGGGTCAGAGAGTGTGTTATTAACTTTGATTCTGGCCTGAGGGTTTTGGTAGAGTGCTGATATCCAAGACATCATATTTTTATCTAGACCGATATGGGAACAGGTACGCATCATGTAGTCCCAAGAGACTCTGTCAAAAGCCTTTTCGGCGTCGGTGGAGAGTATGAGTTTGTCATTCTTGGAGAATTTGGTAAAATGTATCAGGTTAAGTGCTTTGGTGATATTGTCTCTTGCCTCCCTCCCCGGCATGAATCCCACCTGTTCAGGACCGATAATCTTTGCTAAAAGGGGTTTCATTCTATTGGCCAGTATTTTGGCTAGGAGTTTAAGATCAGTATTTAGTAGGGAAATTGGCCTATAGTTTGCGCAGTCTGTATGGTCTTTGTCTGGTTTTGGGATCACTGCTATGTGTGCCATTAGAAAGGGATCTTGGTGGTGTTTGTGTTTAGCTAAGTAGTTGAATGTCGTTAGTAAGGGTTTGGTTAGTTGGTGTGTGTAGGTCTTATAATATTGAGAAGTGAAGCCGTCGGGGCCAGGGCTCTTACCCGGTTTTAATCCTTTAATTGCACCCAAGATCTCTGTAGTGGTTATGGGCTCCTCTAGTTGTTGCACGTCTTCTTGGGATAGTTGGGGTAATTTGCTGTCTTTTAGAAACTGGTCTATTGTTTCTTGTTTTGTGAGTGTAAGGTGGTGGGGTTTATGCTGGTTCGGTAGATTATAGAGTTTCGTGTAAAATTTATGGAAGAGGTCCGCGATCTCAGTAGGGCTGTGTCTGGGTGTGCCGTCTGCGTCTTTTATTGCGTGTATTGTGTTTGTCATCTGTGCGTCTTTGAGGGCCTTGGCCAGTAATTTCCCACTTTTGTCGCCGTGTTCAAAGTAGATGCCCTTCTTAAAGAGTAGTGCTTTCCTAACCCTGATGTCTAGTATTTGTTTTAGTGCAGTCCTGCATCTTATAAGCTCTTCCTCAGCTAGAATAGAGAGTGATTGTTTGTGCAGCGTTTCTAGTTTATGTATTTGTGTGGTCAGACTGGTTATTTCCTTCTCCCTCTCTTTCTTCTTCCTAGCACCCCATTTCATTAGATGTCCTCTTATGACGCTCTTGTGCGCTTCCCAGTTAGTCAGGGGGTCAGTGTCCGAGTCGGTGTTAATCCTGAAGTAGTCATTGATAGCGTTGTGTATGTCGTCTTTTATCTCCTGGTCTGTTAGTAGAGAGGCGTTCAGTCTCCAATTGAAGAATGGTCGTTTAGGGGTTTCAAGTTGTATAGAGATTGCTGTGGGGGCATGGTCCGAGAGCGATATAATGCCTATGTCTGCTGACTTGATGTTTTGGATGTCTCGTTGTGTGACAAATATGAGGTCAATACGTGAGTATTTTTTGTGGGGGTGGGAAAAGAAGGTGTAGTCCTTTGCTGTGGTATGGACAGCTCTATAAGTGTCAACAAGGGAGAGGGAACTGATCAGTAATTTGATGCGCCTGAGTATTTTATATGTCACTGTCGTGTGGCCCGTGGATGTGTCTCTGAGGGGCGAGAGGGGGATATTGAAGTCTCCGCCTAGGATAATGCATCCGTCTGCAAACCCTTTCAGTTCGTCTATGAGTTTCCTGCAGAAAGGGACATGTGTCTTGTTTGGGAAGTAAACATTAGCTAGTGTGACAGGTGTCCCGGCCCAGTCTCCTTTGAGGAACAGGTAACGACCTTCCGGGTCTATAAGTTTGTGTTGGAGTTTGAAAGGAGCTTCTTTGTTAATGAGGATTGAGACACCTTTCGTCTTAGCTAGGGGGTTAGTGGCGTGGTGTATTTCTGTGTATATGTTGTCTGTGATTTTGGGTATGTGCTTAGTCTTGAAATGAGTTTCTTGTAGGTACACTATCATCGGGCGGGTTTTTTTAAGTTCCCTTAGTAACTTAGATCTTTTTTCAGGCTGGTTGAGGCCATTAACGTTGTGTGATACAAGAGTCGGTGACTTCCCTAATTGGGAGTATGCCATGTTGTGACGTTTCTAATCGCCTTAGGCGACTGGTTGTGAGCTGGATAGTGTATGGGTGGGGTTCAGACCGTATAATGTACCAGTTGATTTAGTGTTCCAACTTTCAGGGGAACAGATTTTGCGTGGTTGGATGTTACAGGGGTTAGGGAGAGGGAGGGTGTGGGGGGAGTGAGGATTGAGGCGAGGGAGGGAGGGTTTATCGTGGGGTCTGGGATTGGGGTGGAGGGGGGCTGTTGAGTGGATGCTCAAATCTCACCTAAGCGGTGAGGAGCCGGATAGTACCTAAGAAAATCAGGTACTAATTGTACTCTTAGGGGAAAGTGGGAGGAGCGGTAGTGGACGTCAGTCACCGGCAAGGAAGGTATTGCCAGTGAGAAGTCTGTGTTACCTAGAGGTAGGGTCTATAGTAAGACCGGGAGGCCCGGGGGTACTGTGAGATTGATTGTTGTTCATAGTTTTAACCGTCTTTAGCATGTGTGTGTCGTGAAGAGGGGGACACAGGGGTAGGTCATTGGTGGTTTTAAGTGTCATTCAATGAGATACCAATAACTTAAGTGGTGTATTGACCACTAAAATAAATCACATATAAATAACTTTAAGAACCTTAAATAACAATGGTAACCTCGCGGCTGTGGTAGATCAATTGTCACCTGGGTTATTAACAGGGTAGCGGAATAGTGTGTGCCCTGTGGGCCATCAGTAGATCTGTGGGTGGTTTGGTCAGCATATGTAGGTACCGATCCATGTTCGGCTCAGGTAGCGTTGTATGACCATAAAGAAGCAAGTAGGGTGTGGGGAGGTTCGTTATGTATGAAAATGTTGGGTGATTGGTCGTAAAGCGACCGTTGGGGTCATTGAGTATTGGTGATTCTACATTCATTTGATCTTACACATAAACATTTTATCAACGTCTTTGCCATGTTTGCGGTGTAAACCCATTGAGGAGGCTGGAGGGAGCCCACACTAAGAGGTGTAGGTGGTCTTATTTTAGTAAAGTTTATCATAATAATTCAGTTTGTTTGACATCTGGGGTGAGGTTCATTTGGGTTGATACTTAGGCGCTGTGCGCCAATGCACGGTTAGGGATAGATTAGTACACTTGAGTTAGTGTTATCATGGGATTGTTGGGCGCCTCCATTCTCCTCAAGAGTATGTCATGCTGATTTGGCATAAGACCGTTATATTGTCAGGTTGAGTGCCCCTGTTACTGTTAAGGGGGGAATAGTAAATACAATACACTGGGTAAACATTAGGAGAAAGAAAAAGAGAACCTTGTTGGCAGAGCCCGATTGGGTTGTTGCCTTTGTCCATAGTGCTGTAAAAGCCTCCTCAGATAAGTGGTACACTTGACGTCAATTGCTGCGTGCAGGAGTTGGGTGGTTGCGGTGTCAGTTAGCCGAGGGGAGGTTGAGGTGGTGAATCTGTGGGAGGGGTCTCACCTTCCCTGTGGGTGGTTGGATGTCAGGCAGGGTTGAGATGTACCTGTTGGGATAAAAAAGAGAGAAGGAAAGGGAAAAAACCAAAAGAAAGACAGCTAGCCGGCTGCATGCCTTCTCACTTCTTCCTGGTTTGTGTGAAGTTGATAATTGGTCTCTTGCATCCTCCGGAGGTGAGTCCTGCGGAGGGTATCTCCTTACATATGTTCGTTCTTCCTGAGGGATGTAGTCTGCAGCGATATGGACAAGTGTTCCCATGTTGTCATATTCGTTCTGTGAGTCTTAGATGTTTGTTTCTCTTCCTAAGTTGCTTGAGGTGGTGTTGTAGTCTCCTTGTGCCCTCTAGTGGTTGGTCATGGAAAAAGCTTCTTTTCTGTTATGTCTCTGCATCTGTCTGCTGTTGTTGATCTGATGGATTCCTTCAGTGTGATGCGTCCACACAGGGCAGAACAGGCGTCCAAGGTGAGATTGAAATTAGGTCTAAGTCATTACAGCCGGGTCATCAAAGAAAAAAAAACCAAAGGAGATAAGGAGAAGGTCATGAAAAGAGGTGATGGAACTTGGTAGGTCCTGGAAACAGGGATTAGTCATGAGGACTTTTAGTCTAGGACATCTATTTGATCCTCTGGCTTTTTGCACTCTTAGAAGAGGACGGGGAATCAAAATTGTGTCTGCTGCTGTTTCTTCTTTGCTTTCCTGGCTGAAAAGGAGACTGCATAGGCGAGGGCCCTGGGTTGAATTGTGGGTTGTTGATCTCTGGCGGCAGCATGAAGTCTGCATACCAGTCTGGTAGATCTATTGGAGCGATTTGGAGACTATCGCAGAACCTGTTTAGTTCTTCAGGGATTTTGAGCACATGTTGCTTCCCCATGAAGGATGCCTGCAGAGCGAAGGGGAACTTCCACCTATAACTGATGTTTCTTTCTTTCAGGACTGCTAACAGCGGTTTCAATGCTCTCCTATTTTTTAAGGTGATAGGGGAGAGATCTTGGAATAGCTGTATTGTGGAATCTTGAAAGAGTATTTGCTCGTTTGTCCTGGCTTTCTGCAGAACTTCTTCCTTCAGGCAGAAGTTGGGGAGACAGCAAATGATGTCCCTGGGTGGATTGTCATCTGGTGCTCTGGGCCGCAGGGCTCTGTGTGCCCTATCGAAGTCAATTGGGGAATGTTCTGGCCTGTTCAGTAACTCATTAAAAATGGTGGTCAGTGCTGGCTTGATTTGATCAGTTGGTACAGATTCAGGAATGCCTCTGACCCTGATATTGTGGCGTCTCCCCCTATTATCCAAATCTTCTAAATGCCTGTTCATTTCTATGAGATGGTGTGTGTGGGAGATAGCAACGTCGTCCAGCCTCACCAGGGCCCTGTCTCTCCTTTTCCCTGCTCTCTCAGTAACCGCCATTTGTTCAGACAGTTTGAGCAGCTCAGTTTTTATGTCTGTGATTGCAGAGGTAAATGACCTCTTGATGTCTGCAGCTATGTCCGTCATGGTGGCATATGTGAGGGGTCTGTCGGTAATGTTATTACCTGCTGCTGAGTCCTCAGAAGCTGGCAGGGACACCTCGTCGTCTTCTATGTCCTCCTCCACGTTTTGCCTGTGTGTGGGCGCCATCTTGGCAGACCTCCCTCCGCTGTTGTACCTGTATTTGTTCAGGTTCGCGGCTGTGTTTCTCCTTTTAGGGGTCGCAAAGGAGCGGAGAGTGTGTCCGTGGGTCCCCCTCTTGATCTGTGTGGTCATTATAGGGGTTTCAACGGTATCGGCAGGTCCCGGGCCTCTCAGTCTCCCGGAGCTCCTTTACTGTGCGGCCGTCCGCATTGCGCTCCAAGCCACGCCCCCCATTTATTTGTTTATTTATTTTATACTAGTAATGGTGGTGATCAGTGACTTATAGTGATAGTATGGTGGGCAATTTAACAATAACTGACTCTGGCTGGGAAGGGGTTAACATCTAGGAGGGATCAAGGGGTTAAATGTGTGCCTAACAATGTTTACTATGTGTGTTATGTGCTGCTTTTACAAAGCAACCTTGCTGCTTTTTCCCTGCTTTGCAGGGAATAAAAAATCAGCAGGATTGCCGTCAGTGTTTGGAGCTCTGTATTGTTTACAACACAGAGCTCCCTTTCCTGAATGACAGAGCTGATCAGCAGGTGCCGGCGACCATTGGCCGGGACCCATTGACCAGCTTGTACTGTAACACATTTTACTCAATGTGTAATATTGTTGTGTGCAATGCTTACATCACTGTGGCGGATCAGGGGTTGCTAATCAGCTGAGCCTGGGGGTGGGCACTGGGGCACCACGACCCCGCCAGTGGCAGCAGAGGCGTGCTGAAATCTAGCATTCTGGATCCTGAGGAAGCCTTGAACTGTAGAAATGTTACATTGACCTGACTACCAGAAATATACAGACCATTATGTACAATGATATGCTGCTGTATATACAATGTATTTATAATTTTTGGTAGCTATAGTGGGGCATAACATCCTGATTGTATTACATCTAGTTATATGTGCTGATCTTTCTGATCTAAAGTAAAAAAAAAACTTGGCACATTCTTTTAAATTGAACTTGTTGCTTATTATCCTGATTTTGTCAACATCTGGATCATAGAGGGAGCATATGCCTATATTTTATTGATGTATTTTAATATTTTTTTGAACAAAACATATATTTTATATAATTAATTTGTGTGGTCTCCCATTTTGAGCCTATAAAGTCCAATAAAGTCCAATCCTATTGGCAGTGTTTGAACAATTTATTTTTCCATGTATAAATGAAAATGTGGCTATGTGAAATCAAATTAAATTTTTTTCTACATTTAATAGAAAGTAAACAAAATTGTTTCAGGAAATAACTCTTTCTAGAATTAGTGACTTTAGCAACCCTCAGTGTATAAAGTAGCTAAAGCATTAATTTTTCTTCAGAATTGGAAAACATTATATCATCATAGCCATGAATGCAACATGTGACTATTATTATTATTATCATTATTATTAATTGTCAAAGTGATCTTTATTCTGAATTTTGTGACTGACAAATTAATGATAATAGTAATAATAACGTGTTCTTTATTCTGAATTAAAGAAATATATACAAACACCTTGTTTTGTAAGCAGAGATGTCAACAACTATTTCATGGAACACTTCATCTGTGCTTTCCGCTGGCACACACCTTCTGTACTGAAAGCCCAATTCACAAGACCCAACTCTTTCATATATCAGGGCCAGGGCAAAAGTCAATGAAAAGGTTATGCAAACAGTGAGATTTGTCTGGAGCTCTAGTTTTCAACATCTGAAAGACTGATGTTCATTAGCGATATAGCCGCTTCGAGCATCTCTGGAGATAATCACACAGTCTAGAGGTTTATGAGGTTAATGAATGAAAGACATTTAGCTTACACAAGGAACAAAATGACTTCTTGAAAATCTCTGTCACCAATAAAATATTATTCCCTCTTTCCAATTTCATTATTATGAAGGATCCTCCATTCCATGAGCTCTACTAGCACAATTTAATAATAATTCATTGGTAAACAGGAAATTTGTGTTTATTATATCATTTAGGTGAGCTACATTCATTGTAGAGAAAATAAGCCTACCTTCTATCTGCTAATATTGGGATTCTCCAGCCTTTAACCTGGCTTAGTTTTGTATCAGATAACTCGATCAGCAGAGGCAGTTTGGGGACCCATACAGTCATTTCTAGGGGTGCATTCAGATGTTCATATGTAAAAATGGCTTGGGCATTCATCGATCCCCTGCTCTCCTTCCCACTTACAAATACATAGTCACAGCTGCTTGATACCTATTAAAAGAGGGAGAAACAGTGTTATAATGGACCTTTAATCAATTTTACAAGTCTGCATAAATTAATTCCTACAGCAACAGTATAGTTTTTAAAAAACAAAAGCTGTACATTTTATCATTAAAAAGCCGTCCTTCCAGCCCAGTGATTTTGCCTAAACATAGATGATGTCATCATTCTGCTGCCGCCAGGAATAAGAATTTTCACAGTCCCCCCCCCCCCCCCCCCAGTGATCAGATTTCAGCATTGTAACTTTGTAGCAAGTCACAAAGGGACTGATCTGCGTGAGATGTCTGAACACATCTCACTCTGAACAAAAATGGCACCATCCTTCTGGAAAGATCAGAAGAAGGTATTGTTAGGGGGATTATTGTGAACTTTGTAGGAGGCAATACATATCTTTAAGTAATAAATAAGGCAATAAATAACCGTATTGTTGCGCATTGCGCTTCCTGTTGCGCACATGTTTTTATTACATGTGGTGACGCCGTTTCCGGCTTCAGTCTCTTCAGAACAAGGCTTGGGCAGCGCACGGTGGCGCCATTTTGTGTGTTCCCAGAAGTTGATGTTAATCATCACAACTGACACCATGAGGCTACAGCTAATTACTGGGGTACTCTTTTTCTATATAAGTGCAATGGCTACAGCAGATGGGCACCCCAGATGCTGTCTTGTGAGACGAAACGCGTCAGAACCCAAAACCCACCCCATTGAGGTTTATTGTCCGAGTTGGTCTTCTGGCTGGAGGTGTCTGTCGAGGCAGTTTCTTCTGGGTGTATTGCCCCACAAGCTTGATTGACCCATTGGGTGTACACCTACTTGGGTGTTCAATCTCTCCAGTAAGCCTTTTGACTCTCTGGTGGTGGATCACATATCAACAAGCTCGGGCATGTTTTGCTGTTTTATACTACATTGATACTCAGTTCACCTTTCAACCAATTTAAATCAAGTTTTGGAAATTTTTATCCCTATATTGTTTGGTCCATTTTCACAGTTTGCTTCATTTACCAGTGATTCATCCATTTTGGACATTATCCTTAGACAATACTTAAATTTTTCATTACCGTATATACTCGAGTATAGGCCGACCCGAATATAAGCCGAGGCACCTAATTTTACCACAAACAACTGGGAAAACTTATTGACTCGAGTATAAGCCTAGGGTGAGAAATGCGCAGCTACTGTAAGTGGAAAAGAGGGTCAGCGATGCCCATTTGCAGCCTCACTGTGCCCATGCAGATGGACACAGTTGACCGATTTGGGGCCCTGTATCTCAGGGTCACTTAATGCTAGGAACCCCATCTTTAGATATGTTGTAGTGCTAATTCCACTGGGTTGGAATACAACATTTGGGGTTCCTAGCACCAAGTGTCCCCGAGATATGTGGCCCCAAATTCGGTTCAGAAAATCTCAAGCACTTTTCTGCAGCAGAGAATGACATTTTCTGAACCAACTTTGGGGCCCTGTATCTCGGGGCCACTTAGTGCTAGGAACCCCATCTTTGGATATGTTGTAGTGCTGGTTCAACTAGGTTTGAATGCCAAATTTGGGGTTCCTAGCTCTAAGTGTCCCCGAGATATGGGGCCCCAAATTCGGGTCAGAAAATGTCAAGCACTTTTCTGCAGCAGAGAATGACATTTTCCGAACCGACTTTGGGGCCCCGTATCTCGGGGCCACTTAGTGCTAGGAACCCCACTGGGTTGGCACACCAAATTTGGGACTCCTAGACCCAAGTGGCCCCGAGATACGGGGCCCCAAAGTCGGATCGGAAATTTTTTTTTTTTTGCTGCAGAAAAGTGCTTGACTCGAGTATAAGCCGAGGGGGGCACTTTCAGCACAAAAAAATGTGCTGAAAAACTCGGCTTATACTCGAGTATATACGGTATTTACACATTTTGACTATTACATTTGGTATATCGATTTAATTTATGATCTACTATATGTGCACTGTGTTTTATTTGTATATGTGTATATGCACACTGTTTATATATTTCTTCTCATTTTCTTCTGAGATTAATCATTATTAGCGCTGCACTATTTTTCCACATGTTTTATACTTTTTGCAATTGATCTATTGCTGTGCTGGCTGCTTCTAGATCTTCTTTATGTAGACAGCATGGTATATTTGTTATATTTTTAATAAATAACAGTATTACCTTACAGATCACTTAGCATGCATGCCTTTACATGAAATAAAGCCAGTTCTACTTTAAAGTGTAAATTACCTGTATCTGAGCACCACAGACGTTGAATTCATTTTTAATATTCCAAGCAAATTTACCCATCCATCCATATCTCCATACATTATTTTACCCAGAAATCACTTTTGAACACAACCCCTCAGCCCCAGCCTTTCTAGCCATGGTCATATTCACTAAGGGCATTCATGTAGTATTTACTTTCTGGAATTCATCTGTCCTTAGCTCTGGCATGCAGGTAGAAGTGCAGGAGGGTGTGCTTAGCTGAAAAAGCTCCTCCTACCTTCTAGATGAAAGCAAAAGAAATGCCCAAGAAGACTCCTGGGATGTATGATATCATGTTGGCCTAGGCCATAAACCAAGAATCGACTTAAAAAAATTTACAAAAAGAAAAAAAAGTTTAAAACAAGTAAATATATTGTACCTTCCTATATATTTACTAATGCTAGCCGATTAAGGATTCAGTAGTACAGATCCTTCAAGTTGATTGAGAAAAATTTGTTCCACTTTAATTTACAATGATACAGCCTTTCAAATGAAAGGAGTAGGAAACTATAGAACTTACTAGAAATGACCTTCCATTGGGTAAAGAATTCAGAGTAAACAGACACGGGGCCATTTATACTGTGACCCCTGAATTTCTGGCTTGTGAAAGGTAATCACCAATAAATGAAAATTGTATTTCCTAAATTATGCACCATGAACTTCTACTATTCATACCGTTAATGATTTTATGGCAGTCTGAAAGCGTTGCCCCTTTCTGCCTCATCCTGGCAGCCCTTTAGGTGGATCTTAAAGCAGTATTAAACCCAAAAGCAAATAATACAGTATATTGCAGCTTACCAATCATTAGATGTGGTGGCTGCATTTGTTTTCTTTTTTTTGTCTTTTAGCCTTTTTCACTCTGTTTTCACTTGGTGATCTGGCCAGTAACACACCTCCTGTATTAGAGTGCCCCCCCCCCCCCCGGATGAATAAACACATTTGGACAGCAGCATTGTCAGTCTGGTAGGAGGGGTCTGTTAGATGGACTAGCAGATTTAAATACACTTACTTGTGTTTGGCTAATCATAACTAGAGACCAGGAGCTTTTTTACCAGCTGGTTCAGTGTGATCGCACACACAAAAACCTCCGTCCCTATAGATGCATATTTTCTTAATATGAAAGTTAAGGTCCACCCACCCTGTTGCCACACACAGCTGAATTATCAGTTTTGAAAGAACATGGTAGACAGTAATAAGACAATCTTTTTTTTTTCCAATTCGTTAGAAAATGTGATGGTGGCTGTCTCAAACCCCAATGCGACCCTCTAAAGCAGGGGTCTCAAACTGGTGGCCCTAAAGCTGTTGCAGAACTAAAATTTCAGTGAGGCATTGCAAGGGTGACAGTTGCAAGCATGACTCCCATAGGCAGAGGCATGATGATATTAGTAGTTTCACAACAGCTGGAGGGCCGCCAGTTTGAGACCCCTGCACTAAAGGACTGTGTCACTAAGCCAACCCCCACCCAACCACGGGAGTGGTGGGGAGTGATGTAACAGTGCTGAAGTGTTTATGATATTTCAGCAGACACCATCTCAATGCCAGTTTTTCTAACTGCATTAACATTTCCAGATGACCATGTGTTAAAATCCAACAACCGACATATTATTGAATACAAGGAATAGTTATCAAACATGATACTTATCTCATGATATCAAACTTGATATTTATCTCATGTCTATTCTTTCTAGGAGCTGTAATGCGTCCATCAGCTTTTTGTACTTCATTAACAGTGGTGTATGGTATCTAACTGTTCACCATTTTCTTTCACAATCAGATAGATGCTTGTTATGAATGTATTTTTTATTATGAACAGGAGTACGGATTATGAATGCATTTGACAGCTGGACATGTATGAAAATGGCAGTTTCAGGTCAAGTAGAAGCAGACTCAAATATTTACTATTAATTGGTTTTATGATAGCCAATTACAAGTCTCTAGGCTATTGGAGGTTTACAATCCCCAATTATGTGAAGGTGCATTAGAGCTTGTTGAATGCTCTGCTAGAAGTCTTAAAACATGCCAATTTCTGGAACAGTGAGGCTGTGCAGATTTTACTTGGTACCGTTTGGGCATTCCATCCACATTCACTTGAGCTGGTTATTTTCTGGTGTGGGGTGTTAAGCCTTTTCTGTGACTATTTAAAAGTTGTCATTCCTTGCTGCAGTACAAACATCTGATTTAAATCTAAACGGTTTGTTGCGGACCTGCAAATTTTAGAGAATTAAGGGTAGCACTGTGCTCATTACGAATCCCCATTCACTTCACTCAGTTTAGGGTTCATCAGACCACATTATCGTCACAGAAGAACGTAACAAGAACGAGTTTTCAACTGCTACCAATTGGTTAACAATTGAAAACTACTGCTGTGCAATTTTCCTTTGTTACTTCCCATGGTGTGCAGTCATATTGAGTTGGTGGGGTTTCAGTTGTTATTTTTACAGATTTTTTTTTAATGAGAAATATGTGTTTCAAGCAGAAGAATCAGTACATTTAGAATGTTTTATACAAAAAGGCATGCCAATATACACAGCCCATCCATAGTAACAGGAGACAAGTTCAGTCACCAATACGCAGAAGAAAGTTACAGACAAGAAGAAGGAGCATTAAAAGTGATATGTGCACTTTTTAATGTTTTATTTACAGTAGGTCATTTTAGCACAGTCAACTTTAATATTTGTGCATCTGTAGTTTGTATTTAAGGATCTGTACTACTGAACATATATGAAGGATTCATTCCTGTTACAAAGGTCAGGATTTTTTTAAAGAGAACTTTGGAGCATATATACACTGTAATGTCAAAAGTATTGGAATGCCTGCCTTTACACACACATGAATTTTAATGGTATCCCAGTCTTAGTCTGTAGGGTTCAATATTGAGTTGGCCCACCCTTTGCAGCTATAACAGCTTCAACTTTTCTGGGAAGGCTGTCCACAAGGTTTAGAAGTGTGTCTATGGGAATGTTTGACCATTCTTCCAGAAGTGCGTTTGTGAAGTCAGGCACTGATGTTGGACGCAGAGGCCTAGCTCACAGTCTCCATTCTAATTAATCTCAAAGGTGTTCTATCGAGTTGAGGTCAAGACTCTGTATACGCCAGTCAAGTTCCTCCACCCCAAACTCGTTCATCCATGTCTATATGAACCAGAAGAAGGCCTCTTCTAAAAATTATGCACAATAAAGCCTGCAAACGGTTTGCTGAAGACAAGCAGGCTAAGGACATGGATTACTGGAACCATGTCCCGTGGTCTGATGAGACCAAGATAAACTTATTTGGTTCAAATGGTGTCAAGCGTGTGTGGTGGAACCCAGGTGAAGAGTACAAAGACAAGTGTGTTTTGCTTACAGTCAAGCATGGTGGTGGGAGTGTCCTGGTCTGGGGCTGCATGAGTGCTGCCGGCACTAGGGAGCTACAGTTCATTGAGGGAACCATGAATGCCAACATGTACTGTGACATACTGAAGCAGAGCATGATTCCCTCCCTTCAGAGACTGGGCCGCAGGGCAGTATTCCAACATGATAACGACCCCAAACACATATCCAAGACGACCACTGTCTTGCTAAAGTAGCTGGGGGTAAAGGTGATGGACTGGCCAATCATGTCTCCAAACCTAAAACATATTGAGAATCTGTAGGGCATCCTCAAATGGAAAGTGGAGGAGAGCAAGGTCTCTAACATCCAACAGCTCCGTGATGTTGCCATGAGTGGAAGAGGAAACCTGTGAAGCTCTGGTGAACTCCATGCTCAAGGAAAATAATGGTGGCCACACAAAATATTGACACTTTGTGCGCAGTTTGGACATTTTCCCTTGTGTGTACTCACTTTTGTTGCCAGTGGTTTAGACATTAATGGCTGTGTGTTGAGCTATTTTGAGGGGACAGCAAATTTACACTGTTATACAAGCTGTACACTCACTATTTTACATTGTAGAAAAGTGTAATTTCTTCAGTGTTGTCACATGAAAAGATATAATCAAATATTTACAAAAATGTGAGGGGTGTACTCACTTTTGTGAGATACTGTATATAAAATCACCAATATATAGAATGCAGGAAAACAATCCAATTTAACTTTGCTGAGGTCAGAGTAAAACATGCATATTAATTGGTTGCCATGACTTTCTGTGTTTTGTTCTGTCATTATGCCTTTGTTTTTCCTTTTTTGCATACATATGTGGTTTTTGAACTAATATTTTTAAGAAAGCAATTCAACAAAGAATATAGAGCTTTAGGGGAGCCAAAAATCTATAATATGGCCACGGATGCCAATTGCACATTGTGGCATTATAGCTGTTCTGTTACAGAGGTTTATATTCTATTATAATTTTTGTAAATGTAGAAATGTTTGATACATGTATTCACAAAGAGCTTTTCATTGCAATCTCAATAATACATTGTATTTTTAATAGAGAAGCCGTGATGTGCTTTCTTTGCTAAAGTCAATCACACTTCATAATTCATGCATGATACAACATTATTTTAATCAGTTAAGGAAACTATGGCTACAGTTTTAGCTACACTTAAATGCATTGTAAATGATCATACGGTGTGAAAAACTTACAAGAAAGATACATTTATGTGGGTGGAAAGGATAAAATAAAGTGCTTTATTAAAATATATATGTCAAAAAATTGCAATAAAGAAATAATTAAAGGAATTGAACCTGACAATGTTCTTAGAGTATGCATTTGTTGAAAATGATCTAGTCTTGCCATTACAGATTGGCCACCTCACCAACTCATTTCAGTTATCCTTCAAAATAGCATGTAGAGAAACCTAGATCTGTACCTAGAGAGACATGAAAACTCAATGTGGCCCGCAAATGCAGAGATTACTATGCGTTTGCACTACAGCCTAATACATTTTACATAGATAAATAGATAGATAGATATTTTTTTGTTTAATGGGAAGCTGGGTAGGTGCTTGAATTAGATTTTATATCAAAAATTCACTGTGGAGATGAGCTCAGACTGGAAAAAGGCGAAACAAGATAAGGAGCCAGCTGTGCCACAGTGCTAATGCTAGCAAGGGACATGGTGATTATAAGTAAATAGCAGAGTGACACAAAGATATGCTTATTGGTATGCTGATTCATTTAGCAGTCTTTTTATTCACATTTGAATCATAGCTTAAAGGGTTACTAAACCCACAAACAAAAATGTAATATATTGTAGCTTATCGATCATTGGATGTGGTGGCCCCATTCGTTTTCTTTTTATTTCCAGGCTTACTTCATTATTTTTATCTGGTGATTGGCCAGTAACATACCCCCGGCCGTAGGATGACTACATTTACTCCTCCACTGTATCGATGGAGGGGCAACATAGTCACCCTTGAACAGCAGCATTATCAAACAGTGGGGAGGAAGTGTTATATGGACTAGTCAATTTAGATTAACTTGTTTTAACAATTTAAAGCCAAACCCCAACTAACACCAATAAAGCCATTACAGTAAGGCCCCATACACACTATTAGATTTTTTGCAGATTTTTGTGTAGCGCCGGGCTCCAAATGAGCATGCGCTATATTTTTTGTAAATTTAAAGTTCCTAAAACCACAGTTGAGTTTTAGGGTTAATTGTTCTAAATTCTGGTCTCAGTACTAGTTTGGCTGGATTGCAGTGTGTTCTGCTTGGCCATAGGTGTCGGTGTCACCTCTGGCAAGCATAGGAACGCAGTCCGGTTGGACGCATTGTGTTCCAATCTTCTCGGAACCAACCAGTGAGTGGATTGTCTCGCTGTGCATTCTAGGAAAGGGTTCTTAAGGGGCTGAGGTCACGTGCTTCTGGGTTCCGGTTTAGAAGATTGCTTCATCTTTTTGGTCCTGGTCCTCCTGACCAGCCCTCAGGGGCCCTCATGGCCTGGGGTGCGGATCCATCCATTTCCAAGTCTCGGGGCTGGATAGCCCGAGGCGCAGTCACTGAAAGGAGGATTCCAAGGTGGTCCGGTGCCGTCTTGGTTTTGGAGAGGCCCAGCAACTGAGAGTGCAACCAGGGGAGGACTCTTCAGAAGAGGGCCACGCACAAGGCTGGCCTCTCAGCAAGAGCCTGGAAGCTAAGTTGGAAGGACACCAGGTGAATCCACACTCGTACGGTATCGCCGCCTGGCTGCAAGATACTGGTACCGTATGAGGGTTCTCTTAAGTTCGTTTATCCTTCAGTTACAACCAAGTCTGTGGCAGAGACTTTTCACTTATAAGTTCTACAACCAAGTCTGTGGCAGATACTTTTCACTTATAAGTTCTACAACCAAGTTGGTGGCAGAGACTTTTTATTCATCTGAATCACCTATCGGCTGCTAAATCTACTGAGAGGAGATTTATCCGATAGCTGTAATATTCAGTTGCGAATGGCTATTCCCTGGAGTTTATACTGAGAGACTTTCAGTTCCAAGCAGTCCCTGAACTTCCTACCTATACCCTCTATTCCTTCATTAAGAGACTGTGTTTATCTGACGTTTTGCAAATAAAAATCCCTAAAGTGGATCCAGTGTCAGTTTCTACAGTTCTTTGGGCCATCTACCTCGGGAAACGCATACTAGACGCATACGAGGTCAAGAAGGTAACAGTACGCCCAAAAATAACCAGCAGCTCCTTCAGGGGTTAGTGCTACATTTGTCTTCAGATTTACCAAAAACCATGTAGTGTAAGGACCTGCCCGGATGCATACAAATTAAAGCTCTTAAGGTTTGACGTCATATTATATGGTTTTGGTAAATCTGAAGACAAAAATCTGCCGAAAATCTAATAGTGTGTGTAGAGCTTAATAGTTTTTTTTTCCTTTTAGGACAAAGGTGATTATTTTAAGCACCTGTCAGTGTTAAGTGAATTGTCTGGACCTTCTAACTGCCATTTTTGCTGGACAGCTTTGTCTGTTACAGGAAGTTACTGGCTGGATCACCAGGTAATAAACTAAGTTACGTACTGGCTGGATCACCAGGTAATAAACTAAGTTACAGGGGGACTCAGCAAAACAAAGACTATTGTGTTAATCTTACTGACAGACTGAATCATATATGTTATTTTTTATTATGGTCATACACTTACACTTTAACAAATGGGTATTCCTAGTCTTAAACTGTCAAACATGACTAAGTACAGGTTTATATGACAGGAGCTAAGCCTAAATGCTTGGTATTGTTAAAATGAATACCGCACTGCTTATTGAACCTGCAATTTAAGATGGTTTCCAATGAACCCCTCATGGACGGTGCTTGTTGCTCACATCAGTGTTGAAGTGAACACTCAACAAAACATCAGTTTAAATAAACCTTCTAGTAAGGACTTGAGCCTAGAAGGACCATTACAGGAGCAGGAAAAGCACCAATGTGTATATATCCTTAAGAATAATGTCTATAAAATACGAGCTCCCTGCTTCTAAAGGAATATAAGCTAGATCCTGGCATATTGTATGTGAAGTGTAAAGGAGTATGACCTAGCTGATCTTTTCAGTTTAATGGGATTTCTGATGGCTTTCTATGGGTTAAGGCATACTACTGTGCTTTGCTTAGCGTTATTAAACTCAACAGTTTCCTTAAGCCCAGAAAATTACCAGGTTGCCTGCTGTGTGCTATATTGAAAAACTGTCAAACTGCAAAGCAAAAAGGATGTTCAGCATAACTGGGAGCCCAGAGTACCCTCAAAACCAGTGTGTTTTTAAATATTCCTTTATACAGAAGTCATTTCTACTGCGTGCTTTCCATTTAAGATTCACAGTGTGAGCTAAGCTTGATGCAGTAGTATGACCTTAAAGAAGACCTTGCTAATCTCTGTGATGAATTGACAGCTTACTTAAACAAGTGGGAGCAAAGTATTTTAAGTTCAACCTCATGTATTTTAACTCGACATACCGAGCAATCAAGGCTCTGGATCTGGAAAGTTGCACGTATCCATGGATACCCATTATCATTAAGTACATGTTCTTATACAGCCCAAATGGAAGCATCTCCATGGTAGAAATAGGCAGGCATAAGCAGCTGCTGGAAGATGAAACACTTAGCTGATATTGTGCCAATTACAAATCACTGCGGCTAATCTGCCGCATGACCTCATATCTTTTAAAAAAGACATACAGAAGGAACTGCAGCCAGTCTTATGAATTGATCATCATGCATTCTAATGAAGTCTATGGACTATAACACTAATAAACTGATGCATTATTAGGGCGAGGACTTGCATTGCATTAATACAAAAATGCCATTCGTGACATAAAAAAAGCCATGCACAATTATCACACAGTGCATGCAGACATCTTGAAAGTATTACAAATTTGTTTAATCTTGAGTAATAGTGATTACTAGTATAACTGGATTATTCATTATTATTTGTTTAAAGAGGAAGTAAAGCCTCCTCCCAAAAAAAAAAACGGAACCTGCAAGGCAAAGGCATAATGAGCTAGTATGCATAGCATACTAGCTCATTATGAATAACTTACCTGAGAACGAAGCCCGTAGACAGCGATGCCTCTTTTTTTCTAAATATCTCTTAAACCGCGTAGGTTTAGGAGATATTTATTGGACCTACAGGTAAGCCTTAATCTAGGCTTACCTGTACGCCAAAGTGGTTTGTAAGGGTTTACAACCACTTTAATCTTCAACACTTTACTTTACTTTAATTTCCCAGGTGCCAATCTCCAAACATCTGGAGTACTAAAATACAGAACTTTTGTAGAACCATCATGCTCTATGTTTAACTGTCCCTGTAAAGGTGAGGAAATGAAAACTGGAATGATATATTACGGTATAGTATTGTATGGTCGACAGAGTTCTTTTTTTTTTTGCCTCACTTGCCATTGTAATGATGGTTCTAAATTGCAATTTGCCAATTCATTACACAATCCTTTCACTCAAACCTGTCTATACAGAAATCCTTGAACTGAAAATGGCCTGGGCTACACTGCTGCATTTATACTGCGTACCATATCAGCTGCAATTGCAATGTTTCTGTTATCATCTAAATTGTTATTATTCCAATATGAAAATCCCAGCGCTGTCATTACATATAAAAAAAAAAGTGAAATTCATATACAAACAAAATTAAAATAAATAATACATTTAAATATATATAAGTGTGCTATTTTATAAAGTCCAATCCAAATGTGAATACATGCAGTCCTTAAACAAGGTGCAAATGTGCTGTTACTCTTCAAAGGTTCAAAAGCAAGTTGCACTTTGAAGAGTAACAGCATGTTTGCATTTTGTTTAATGATTTAATTTATTCACTTTGAATTGGACTTTATAAAATAGTACATTTGTTCATATTAATTTTATTATTATTTTGCTTGTACTGTATATGAATTTCACGTTTTTATATATGTAAGTACAGCACTGGGATTTCATACTGGTATCTTAGAAGGAGTATTTTTTCATTTGTTTCAGCAGCAGTCCCACACCAGATACTTATATTTTGTATCAGCACACCCCCATACTGCGAGTACATACAGTGCCTTGCGAAAGTATTCGCCCCCCTTGAACTTTTCAACCTTTTGCCACATTTCAGGCTTCAAACATAAATATATAAAATTTTAATTTTTTGTGAAGAATCACCAACAAGTGACACAATTGTGAAGTAGAACAAAATCTATTGTGAAGTAGAACAAAATCTATTGGATTGTTGAAACTTTTTTAACTAATAAAAATATGAAAAGTGGGGCGTGCAAAATTATTCGGCCCCCTTGCGTTAATACTTTGTAGAGCCACCTTTTGCTGCGATTACAGCTGCAAGTCGCTTGGGGTATGTCTCTATCAGTTTTGCACATCGAGAGACTGAAATTCTTGCCCATTCTTCCTTGCAAAACTGCTCGAGCTCAGTGAGGTTGGATGGAGAGCGTTTGTGAACGGCAGTTTTCAGCTCTTTCCACAGATTCTCGATTGGATTCAGGTCTGGACTTTGACTTGGCCATTCTAACACCTGGATACGTTTATTTGTGAACCATTCCTTTGTAGATTTTGCTGTATGTTTGGGATCATTGTCTTGTTGGAAGATAAATCTCCGTCCCACTTTCAGGTCTTTTGCAGACTCCAACAGGTTTTCATCCAGAATGGTCCTGTATTTGGCTGCATCCATCTTCCCCTCAATTTTAACCATCTTCCCTGTCCCTGCTGAAGAAAAGCAGGCCCAAACCATGATGCTGCCACCACCATGTTTGACAGTGGGGATGGTGTGTTGAGGGTGATGAGCTGTGTTGCTTTTACGCCAAACATATCGTTTTGCATTGTGGCCAAAAAGTTTGATTTTGGTTTCATCGGACCAGAGCACCTTCTTCCACATGTTTGGTGTGTCTCCCAGGTGGCTTGTGGCAAACTTTAGACGAGACTTTTTATGAATATCTTTGAGAAATGGCTTTCTTCTTGCCACTCTTCCATAAAGGGCAGATTTGTGCAGTGTACGACTGATTGTTGTCCTATGGACAGACTCTCCCACCTCAGCTGTAGTTCTCTGCAGTTCATCCAGAGTGATCATGGGCCTCTTGGCTGCATCTCTGATCAGTCTTCTCCTTGTCTAAGCTGAAAGTTTAGAGGGACAGCCAGGTCTTGGTAGATTTGCAGTGGTCTGATACTCCTTCCATTTCAAAATGATCGCTTGCACAGTGCTCCTTGGGATGTTTAAAGCTTGGGAAATCTTTTTGTATCCAAATCCAGCTTTAAACTTCTCCACAACAGTATTACGGACCTGCCTGGTGTGTTCCTTGGTCTTCATGATGCTCTCTGCGCTTTCAACAGAACCCTGAGACTATCACAGAGCAGGTGCATTTATACAGAGACTTGATTACACACAGGTGGATTCTATTTATCACCATCAGTCATTTAGGACAACTCTGGATCATTCAGAGATCCTCGCTGAACTTCTGGAGTGAGTTTGCTGCACTGAAAGTAAAGGGGCCGAATAATTTAGCACGCACCACTTTTCAGTTTTTTATTTGCTAAAAAAAGTTTAAAATATCCAATATATTTCGTGCCACTTCACAATTGTGTCCCACTTGTTGGTGATTCTTCACAAAAAATAAAAATGTTATATCTTTATATTTGAAGCCTGAAATGTGGCAAAAGGTTGAAAAGTTCAAGGGGGCCGAATACTTTCGCAAGGCACTGTACCTATTAAGCAAAAATGTTATTATCATTGTTTTCATGTTGTATGTGTGCCTATGACATTTATTGCGTCACTAATATCTGAAAATGGTCCCAGGATTTTCAGGTGGAAACATAGCACTTAAAATACATCAGAGATACCAAAGGGTCTGTAAAATCATAATAAACGTAAAGTATGGTGGGAGACCTAATATAATATAATGCATCAAGCATATTTACCAATTTAAAGTTATGATATGCAGACAGGACTCAACCATAGGTGTCCAAAATGTGGAGAAAATAAGGCCATATTAGAACACCATTTTTGGCATTGTCCCTTAGTTAATAGTTTTTGAAAGCGAGTATTGGTTTATGCATCTGTGGTTATAGCACTGGAAGATCCAATGCTAGTTTTGTTTAGCTATTGCGAGACCACTGCAATAGGACGATCAGAGAAATGTAATACAGAATGGGTCCACATTTGTTTAATCATAGCAAGATGTTGCATACTTAGAGAATGTCTCAACCCATTGCCTCCAAATTTGGAAAGGGTACAGAAAGATATTTAAAAAATTTGCTTTGCTTTTATCAATTTGTTGATGGGGGATCAAAAGTCATAGAAAAGGAACCAACGATTGGTTCTAAAAATGGAAAAGCTATCTAATTGGATGAATATACAGTGTATATATTTTTTTTAATCTGTTATATTTTTATAGTTTATATTAACATTCTAGATTTCAATCTATCGGTAAAAAAATGTTTATATAGTAAGAGAGAGTTGGTGAGAAATCAACAGAAATCAACAGCAACCGTATCTAGAAACCCAACGATTAGAGTTGGTCTGGTGATTAGTTATAAAGAGAACGAGTTAGGAAAAGTTCGGAATAATTGATATTACTAAAAGTTTTTTTTTTTAATATATATAAATATTGATGTAAAACTCAACATCTCCTAATTTATGTTTGAAACACCATCTTTTTTAATGTATAATTTATTTGTTTGTTTTTGTAAAGAATATTTTTTTTAGTACTAGTATCAACCCTGTACATTTGCACTTATAGGGATCAGGCTGCTGTAGGGTGAAGAAATGGCAGCCACTGTCTGCAGGCCCTAGGTTTTCCACCATCTGCTCTAAGTTGAAGAAAGAAGGGGAGAACATATTCAAATAACCAATTAGTGATAACTAAGGATTAATCAGGGGTTAAATAAATCACAAATATTATGTAGGTGTAATTTACAATATACAAAGCTACTCTTGGCATTTCCAATACACAGAGCGGGACCCTACTGTCCAATTGACATCTGAGCCCAGTGGATTATGCCAGGACAGTGACCCCTGTGCTGCAACAGCAATTAAATGTTGTATTTCTGTTCACTTAGTTTCCCCATATTTTTGTTCACTTGGTATGTTCCTCCATTTCCCCATCCTGTTTGCTGTTAATATGGTCTTTAGTTAGACACGGCTCTCCTCCCTTAACTTTGTTTTACCATTGCAGAGACAAGACTGAGTGGAAAGTCAGTGTATTTGCACCCTTAAAAGACCAACATAAAGCTACTTTGGATTCAATATCTTTGTCTTGCCAAGTTAACAAGTCGGCATTATGTCTTTGCATATATCAACATTTAAAACAGAACAACCCCAGATGCATTTCTCTCACTCAGCACAGAGAATTTCCCATTCGTTCACTGTCCAATGCAGCTAAAGCTGCAGAGAATGGGACTGGGGATGCCCTGTCCTCAGTCCCTTTCTCTGTCTCAAAAGTGAGACATCAAGGGTTTGTTTAGACCCTTGATATTTCGCCAAAGTCCCCCAACCGGGCTTCTAAAAAAATTGTAAACAAATGAATAAAAATAATATTGTCAAAAATAATAAAAAAATGTAATTATTAATAATAAAAGTAGAAACTACTGACACCACTGCTGTGTGTTTGTAATGCAATAGTAATGCAATAGGCTTTGCATACCAATGCTAATATTTATAACTAATGGTATAAAGAAAATAATAAGACAAAAGAGAAATGAAACTGAGAAAACGAGATACAGATAGACAATGTTGAAAAAAGAAACATAATAAAAAATATTGTAAACACAAACTTATCCTTTTTTTTTTCTTTTTTTTTAGGCTTTCTCTTCTTTGTTTTCACATGGTGATCTGGCCTAGTAAGTCTGTTTTTTTTTTGTTTTTTTTTAACAAGCTCTCTGGCAGATGTAGCAGTTACAGAGAAAAAACATTTAACACTAGTAAGGGTGCTTACAATGTTTTATTTATTTTATTTATTTATGTAAAAGCCATTATTCCAAAAATGCTGTAACTGCTTATAACGTGTTAGCTGAAGTTTGGCTTCAATTGGTTACTATATTTAAATATGCTAGTACACCTAACACTCCCATCCACCCAGACTGACAATGCTGCTGTCCAAATATGCCCCCTGTGCTCATTCTTTCAGAGTGGAGGCACTGTAATACAGGAGGTGTGTTGCTTGCCAGATCACCAGGTGAAAACAGAAGGAAAAAGGCCCCCCAAAAAGAAAACAAATTCAGCCACCACATCTAATGATTGGTAAGTTGCAGTATATTACATTTCTGGTTGGGGGTTTAATTCTGGTCCTTACAGTAGTTTTTAGCATTACATATAATTAGGTACACAGATGGTCAAATGAATCTACTATTACTACTGCATTTCTATCACTGTTTTATGGTAATAATTTAGGGCTGTCATTCACATACTTCGTTTTTAATCTCTGCGGCTGATGCTAAAGTCTGCCGGCATAAATGCTCTTAGTGACAGCAGTGACAAGCAGTCTCTTTTTTACTCACTTTGATGATATCCTCGTTGCTAGATTTGCATGATACAAAAGTTGAAATATCTGTGATGACTCCAGATGTTTCAATAGCCAGAACTTTCACAGGGATTGCAACTGTTCGTCCTGTCAGAATAGCTGTATTAATTATCTCTGTGTCCTGAAATAAAAAAATAAAAAAAAATAAAAAAACATATACATTAGTGCACAAGTGCTCTGGTACTGATCAGACATATGAAATGGATACTGAGATGAAAAAAAAAAAAAAAGATGTCCAGACCTAAAAGATGAAAAAAAAATAAAAATCTAATAGAGGAAAGTTAAATAACATAGAAGTATGGGATGAAAGAGGAAATCTTACCATTGCCAGAGGCACAATAGCTCGAATATCCTTCTGTATTACTGTTAACTCTGTTACTGCTTTCTCCATTTCAGGAGGGGGTTTTCGACCTTGATACTCTAGATGCCACATTATTCGCCTTATGACAGTTTGACTAGTGAAATTCTCCATCTCAAAGTCCAGCTGCATTATCACGTAAGGAGTTTCTTCAGTCCTACAGTTAATTGAAAAAAAAAAAATTTCTAAGGTCATGGAACACATAGATTAAATATTATATATATATATATATAATAAAAGAAGTGGGATTGCTGCACAAAAGTAATTAAAAATACATGGTATTCATGGTAACAGTTTCAGGCTAACACAGATAACGCCCTTCTTCAAAACAAAATACCTACAAATGACCACATACGTGATTGAATATATAGCTCATTAGCATAATCACATGATTAAACAATTAAACAATCTGGAATCAATTAATTACTGAATGATTATGTGAAATTCATTATCAGTACATGATACAACTCAATATTGGAGCAAAACAGTCAACAGGTATATCAAATTTACCACATCGCAAAGATATTGTCGGTTAGAAACCCTATATTAGGGAAAACAAAAATGTATAAAAATATATACAAACACATCTAATAAATATTTACGATATTGTATAGAAAACAAATTAACAATAAAAGTAACAACAATATCACCTAATAAAAAAATAATAAAAAATATTAAATGTATATAGGAATGAATGAAAAAAAAAAGAAAAAACAATGAAAACATTGTTTTTCATCTCTTTTATTACATTGTTTTCCTGTGGTTGCTAAAGGACCTTGATCATATTTAAAGTGGATGTAAACCCATGATCACCCTGTATCAACTAAGGGCACAATACTAAGGTCTTCGTATGTATAAACATGCATTTGTCATTACCTTTAAAGTCTCTCTCCTTTTGGCTGTAGGAAACCCGCAAAAGTCTTGAATCGGTGGGCGGATCACTTTGCAGGCGCTCTGGCGGCAGAGTTGTGACATCACATAACTCCCCACCCACCTCTACACTCCCCCTAGCCAGGCAGCATCACAAAGGCAGAACCTCGCACCTCGGCAAAGAAAAGTGTGCACAGAGCAGTATCACAGGAAGAGCATGCCCCCATCGATGTGCGCATGTCATCTACTCAGTACTAGGATTCCTCTGTCACTGCTGATCTCGTGGATCACGACCCCTGAGTACCATTCAGTCAAAAATCAGGAGGGCACCACATGACTTCAGCATGCCCAATCATGCTGAGGTGTGGAGCAGCCAATCCTGGGAGTTTTATGAAGCTGGAATCAGACACACTCCCTCTCCTCTCATGCACAAGCAAGAAAGAAATCGGATGTCAATCACAGCAGTAGGGGTTGTGGCGACACTAATTCCTCTGTGTGCCCGTTTTTAGCCTAGCAAAAAAAAAAAAAGAGGATTTCAAGAGGATTGCCCAGAGCTGGATTAACTCTTTATGACAAAACTGGCCACAGATGACTTGGCATCCTCTACTGTACTAGGTAGAAGTCTTCATAAATGTTTTTTTTTTTTTGGGGGGGGGGGGGGGGTTTACATCCACTTTAAGTCCCCTATACACATGGTTCTTGAATTTACATGATGGACTGCTTTAAAGGCTAATCATCTGCTTAAGGTGTTTTCACAACTCCGTGGAAGAGAAAAGAACAAAAAAGTCAGGGTTTCCAATCTACTGTAGCTGATTTACAACGGTAAGAAATGCTGTTGAAGCACTTTTCTAGTTCGGATTATTACCTGCATTTAATGAGGGAAAGGTTTATGGCTTCAGTATAACCAGTCTTAACTAAGCATGACCTATGTTCATGTACAGATTACCATCCTGTGGATGGGAGCTCACACTCACAGCTTGAATTTCAATTTGTTTATCAGGTATTAAAATGTATTTGTATCATATATATATATATATATATATATATATATATATATATATATATATATATATATATATATTAGACATACTCTAGTACTGTAAGACCATCTCATTTTTAATTGAGGCACAAGCTCCCACTTTTTCCCCTCACCGTCTTCCCTTTGTAATGCCACGTACACACGATTTGAATTCTCGTCGGAAAAAGCTCTGATGGTTTTCCCGTCGGAATTCTGATGGAATTTCGCTCAAACTGTCTTGCCTACACGCGGTCACACCAAATTCCGACAGTCAATAACACCACTACATACAACACGTTCAACGGCACTATAAAAGGGAAGTTTAATGCTTCCGAGCATGCGTTGACTTGTTTCCGAGCATGCGTCAAAATTTTGCGTGTCGGGATTGCATACACAGGATCGGAAAATCCGATAGGAAGGTTTTCCATCAGAAAAATTAAGAACAGGCTCTCAATCCAAAGTCCGTCAGAAATGCCGACAGAAAAGGACCGATGGGCATACACACGGTCGGAAGATCCGATGATAAGCTCCCATTGGACTGTTTCCATCGAAAATTCCGAACATGTGTACGCGGCATAAAAGCCAGATTACCAACCCGTGGATCCTTGACCTTGGAGTCAGAATGATATTTAGGTCCCCTATCTACATGGTTTTTGAATATACACCAGGGGCTGCTTTATAGGGTGATCATCTGCTTAGGGTGTTTTCACAACTCTATGGAAGAAGAGGATACAAAAATTCAGGGTTTCCAATCTACTGTAGCTGGTTTCCTATGGACAGAAATGCTGTTGAAATACTTTTCTAGTTCTGATTATACACTGACTATACTGAAGCCTTAGACTTTTCTCCCATTAAATGCAGTCTTAGCTTGACCTATATCTTAGTCCTAGCATTACCTATGTTCATGTACAGCGAACCATCCTTCGTTTAGCAGTTATTAAAATGAATTTGCATCATATACGGTATATACAGTACTAGACATATTCTAGTAAGTCCATCTCAGTTTTAATTGAGGAACCCGTTCCAACCTCAACTTCTTTTAGTCATCCTCAATAAATAACAAGGTAGAGTAAATGCTGGTTGTACTCATAACAAATTCTTACATTCCCCATGTTTCCCCTTGATACTTTTTTTTCAGCCTTAGTCATATGCCACACCAACTTTATTTATACAAAGCCGTAATAAAAAAAAAAAGCACATCATAAAATATGCATAACTCTGGTGTAGGATCATATTGATGTTAAACATACTAACACCTTATATATGACCGTTAGGTTGATATAAGTAATGAATAGAATGTTTCCATTAGCAAGTCCTGCCATGTGGGCTTTTCCTTATCCTCTTTCCATTGTAAAAGCCAGCTTACCACCCTTGAAGCTTGTTAAGCGGTAGGGTGGGGTGACAGCTATGTGTGTTGAAACGTTCTTCCTTCCTGCAGATTGAAGGCAAATCTCCAAACGCAATGTGTACAGCACTTTGCTGGTTCCTTTCTGACAGAACAGAAGCTGGCAGCGTGCTTAACGAGAAACCAAGCAGTGAGATTTTTTTTTTACAAAGCAGAGAGGATGTGCAAAGAAGAAGAGGTAGGCGAAAAGAGCAGAGAGCAGGCAGACAATGGCACCGCAATTCTTCTTTTTTTAATAGTGAAGAGATACCTGGCAACACTGAATCATCCTGAAAACAGGGGTAATGTAATAAGGATATGGGAGTTTCCTGCACAATGCTATTACTCTCCTTTATTGTCTCACCTGAGGGCAATATGTCTTGGTGTGTGTAAGGATGGGAATTGGGGGGGGGGGGGGGGGGGTCACTGCACTAAAATTCTGTACAAAGTACCATATAAAATAAGGCTGTCCAACCTTATCTGCTGCACTTAAAGTTCTAGTTATCATGTCCTAATGGCTCCATACACCAACTGGTTAAAGCATGCTAAGGATGTAAATGCAATGCTGTGAAAATCTCCCATGGGAAGATGCTTTTCACAGCATTCAAGAGAGGCAGCACCAAAATGGCAGTATATAAAGCCTTCTCTTAGCACATTCTAGAGCCAACGTTACAGTTCAGCAGTGTAATTTTAATTGCCTCATACTTATGAAAAATGCAGTCAACCTCACTTATTAAAATGCCAGATCTTTTGACCTGGAATTTTTTATTGCACCGGGCTACTGAGATTTTTGGAACCAGGTTAATGAGGATATTAGAGTGAAGTGTACAACAACACTTCAGTCATGTAGCATCACTACAAAGATATTTCCACTTACTTAAGCAGTCTTAGAGAAGCTAGACTCCTCCACAAATGAAATGCTCTCATTAATGTGCTGGACTCCTGCTGAAGTGCAGCTCCATTGCTTCCTGCTAAGCTCAAGCCCCTTTTTAAGTTATGCTGTGGTTGGTACAAATCACCGCACCACCATTTCCCACAGTCAGAGTAGGGGGGCTTATTAGAAGGGGCCAGTGCTTACTGTCAGGACAATTCTATTTCACTTGTGCATGTATAACACCCTCTAGTAATGGCTGGAATGATTCAGCTGAAAGCATCTCTAAACCCCCCCACCTTCTGGAACTTGCTGGAAACTTCCAGAAGAATGGGAGGGAGGTTAGGAGGGGCTGCCTGGAGTATTCATGAGGGACCTGACCAATCGCCAACAGATAGGTGGGCAGGGGGCAAGCCCCTCAAATACTCAGGCTCAGCCCAGCTGGGCAGGAGAGTTCAGATGGAAGTTGGAGACGGAGTGCTAAGAGGCTGTCGTGGGCTCTTGAGGGTAACCTCCTAGTGTGTGTGTGTGTGTGTGTGTGTGTGTGTGTGTGTGTGTGTGTGGGGGGGGGGGGGTAACCTCGGGTCTGGGAGCTTGGGTGCAGGAGGGATCCTCTGATATCCCAAGGAGGAATCCTGTTCAATGGCACAGGAGCAGGTGTGAAGACAGCAGATCTCCATTGAGAAGACAGCCAGGTAGGCTGGTGAGTGATATAGTCAGGGAGGACTGAGAGGCAGCCTGAGAGGACTGGGTGAGAGCAGTATGAGATGGATGCAGAGTCAGTCGGGGAGGACCGTGGAAGCTTAGCCAAGAGGGCTAGAGAAAGGGGCAGCTCCAGCCAGGTGGGCTGGCAGTGCCTGAAGAGGTGTTGCTGGGATCAGTAGCCACAGAAGGACAGCTGGACACTAGAACTTTGTTACACAACCAAGGGGCCTGTAGTCCCTGCCTGTAAAGGGAATTTACTAAAATCTGACTGAGCCCTATTGTCAGATCACCAAACAGTGTGCCAGCTGGTCCTGGAATTTTGTGCTTCAAGCAAGTGTTGTGCTGGAGGAGCTGAGGAGCATGTAAATAGGATGTAAAGAAGAGGTTATCACCTGTAAAGTTCTGCTAATGTCAAGTGGGCATCCCATAGTACCTTTAACCCCATCCAAGTTCCATACCCCTAATAAAACAAAAAAACAAACAAAGCTGCAAGGACTGTTTCTTGACTCAAGGGTTCTGTGAAAACTCGGTGTGCCTGGCTGTGCAGGGTGGGGGATTTCTATACACCAGCTGCTCCTGCAAGGGTAGCACTACACAAATGACCCCAAACTACAGCTAGATCCATATGTCTTGGACTATAAGAATCTGATGCACCAAGTCAGAAGACTTTGCAGTTTCACACATGAGACTATGTAGTGAGGCAATTACATAACAAGCTGTTCCAGCAGAGAGCAGGCCATTATTATCACAGTTATTTCTCTATTGACAAACTCCATTAGCAGAATGGCAACTGTAGCTCTTACAGATTTTTTAGCGTAGATCCATATCAAAGCATAGATCTACATCAAAGACATACAGGAATAAGGTGTGCAAGGAAGACACAAGGTTGAGTTTTACGGTAAGGCTTATTAAAGTAAACTCTTCGGTATGCGGAATAAGCGGCTTATTACACCAGTTAATGCGCAGTTCTTCAGTAACTTGCTATCTTACAGCTGAGGCTTTCTAAAGTGATGACAACTAGAAGAAAAAGATTCTTGGTCGGCATAGAAAATGTTCAATTTGTTTCACCTAACAGGTGAGAATTTCAGACAGAGGCCTGCTGAGAAGGAGTTGTGGAAGACAGTGAGAACTAAACTATGTTACTGTATCATAGAGCAATGAGACGAGCCTGCCATGCTCTTGACAGTCTCTCAGTCTCTTCAATATATTCTCACCAAGACCTCAGTTCTTATATGAACACAAAACCTCATAATGTTTCTAGTAAAGACAATTTCCAGCTGTAGTACTCATATGAAGCAATCTCCCAGTGTCTTCATACATTCCAGGTACACTCTAATCAAACATAAAAATGCTGCATTTACCCCGACTCAAGGGACAAACACTACTTGCTAAATTACAGTTATTTTCATCATGGTATTTACCTTGTGTGATTGGCTGTCCAGTAAGCTAAATTCCTATATACTGCGTGCCAGAAGAATATAACCAAACATATGAAATATGAAGGACAAAGTAATCACATCTACAGGGTCAGGTTTTCAAAACAGGCAACTGTTGTCTGGGGTAAGATTTTTCTAAATGTCAGTACAGTATTATCATATATAAAGCCAAAAGCAAATAAACATTATATCCAATTCTTAGATGTGATAGTTGCATTTCCTTTCTTTATTAGGCTTTTTTTCCCCTTTATTTTCTCCTGGTGATCCAGCCAGTAAGTCTGTTGTTTTTCGGCAGAACAAGCTGTCCTGCAGATGTAGCAGTTTGAGGGTTGAGACAAACCATTGGCAGGTATTTTTTTTATTTATTTATGTAAAAACCTTTAGCCCAAAAGGAAAAAACTGTTTGCTTTAACTACCTAAAAAGTGTTAGCTGGAGTTTGGCTTCAGTTTGTTAGTGTATCTAAATCTGCTACTGCATCTAATACTACCCTCCCTCCAGACTGACAATGCTGCTGTCCAAAGGTGTCACCTTTGCTCCTTTATCCAGAGTGTAGGCACTCTACAGTGATTCTAGTTCTGTATCTATGAATCATCTGCTTTAGTCAGCGTGGTTCTGATTTTGTCTCTATGAATCATCTGCTTTAGTCAGTGTGGTTCTGATTCTGTTTTTATGAATCATCTGCTTTAGTCAGTGTGGTTCTGATTCTGTCTCTATGAATTGTCTGCTTTTGTCAGTGTGGTTCTGATTCTGTTTTTATGAATCATCTGCTTTAGTCAGAGTGGTTCTGATTCTGTCTCGGTGAATTGTCTACTTCTGTCAGAGTGGTTCTGATTCTGTCTCGGTGAATTGTCTACTTCTGTCAGAGTGGTTCTGATTCTGTCTCAGTGAATTGTCTACTTCTGTCAGAGTGGTTCTGATTCTGTCTCAGTGAATTGTCTACTTCTGTCAGAGTGGTTCTGATTCTTTCTCGGTGAATTGTCTGCTTCTGTCAGCGTGGTTCTGATTCTGTCTCTGTGAATTGTCTGCTTCTGTCAGTGTGGTTCTGATTCTTTATGAATCATCTGCTTTTGTCAGTGTGGTTCTGATTCGGTCTCGGTGAATTGTCTGCTTCTGTCAGCGTGGTTCTGATTCTGTCTCTGTGAATTGTCTGCTTCTGTCAGTGTGGTTCTGATTCTTTCTTTATGAATCATCTGCTTTTGTCAGTGTGGTTCTGATTCGGTCTCGGTGAATTGTCTGATTCTGTCAGGGTGGTTCTGATTCTGTCTCTGTGAATTGTCTGCTTCTGTCAGAGTGGTTATGATTCTGTCTTTATGAATCATCTGCTTTTGTCAGTGTGGTTCTGATTCTGTCTTTATGAATCATCTGCTTTTGTCAGTGTGGTTCTGATTCTGTCTTTATGAATCATCTGCTTTTGTCAGTGTGGTTCTGATTCGGTCTCAGTGAATTGTCTGCTTCTGTCAGCGTGGTTTTGATTCTGTCTCTGTGAATTGTCTGCTTCTGTCAGTGTGGTTCTGATTCTGTTTTTATGAATCATCTGCTTTAGTCAGTGTGGTTCTGATTCTGTCTCTATGAATTGTCTGCTTTTGTCAGTGTGGTTCTGATTCTGTTTTTATGAATCATCTGCTTTAGTCAGAGTGGTTCTGATTCTGTCTCGGTGAATTGTCTACTTCTGTCAGAGTGGTTCTGATTCTGTCTCGGTGAATTGTCTACTTCTGTCAGAGTGGTTCTGATTCTGTCTCAGTGAATTGTCTACTTCTGTCAGAGTGGTTCTGATTCTGTCTCAGTGAATTGTCTACTTCTGTCAGAGTGGTTCTGATTCTTTCTCGGTGAATTGTCTGCTTCTGTCAGCGTGGTTCTGATTCTGTCTCTGTGAATTGTCTGCTTCTGTCAGTGTGGTTCTGATTCTTTATGAATCATCTGCTTTTGTCAGTGTGGTTCTGATTCGGTCTCGGTGAATTGTCTGCTTCTGTCAGCGTGGTTCTGATTCTGTCTCTGTGAATTGTCTGCTTCTGTCAGTGTGGTTCTGATTCTTTCTTTATGAATCATCTGCTTTTGTCAGTGTGGTTCTGATTCGGTCTCGGTGAATTGTCTGATTCTGTCAGGGTGGTTCTGATTCTGTCTCTGTGAATTGTCTGCTTCTGTCAGAGTGGTTATGATTCTGTCTTTATGAATCATCTGCTTTTGTCAGTGTGGTTCTGATTCTGTCTTTATGAATCATCTGCTTTTGTCAGTGTGGTTCTGATTCTGTCTTTATGAATCATCTGCTTTTGTCAGTGTGGTTCTGATTCGGTCTCGGTGAATTGTCTGCTTCTGTCAGCGTGGTTTTGATTCTGTCTCTGTGAATTGTCTGCTTCTGTCAGAGTGGTTCTGATTCTGTCTCTGTGAATTGTCTACTTCTGTCAGCGTGGTTCTGATTCTGTCTCTGTGAATTGTCTGCTTCTGTCAGCGTGGTTCTGATTCTGTCTCTGTGAATTGTCTGCTTCTGTCAGAGTGGTTCTGATTCTGTCTCAGTGAATTGTCAGCTTTTGTCACTGTGGTTCTGATTCTGTTTCTGTTAATTGTCACCTTTTGTCAGGGTGGTTCTAATTTTGTCTCTATGGATCATCTCACCTTTTGTCAGTGTGGTTCTGATTCTGTTTCTACGAATTGTCTTCTTTTGTCAGTGTGGTTCTTACATAGTTACATAGTTAGTTGGGTTGAAAAAAAAAAACACAAGTCCATCCAGTTCAACCAAAAAAAAATAAAAAATGATACAATCCTATATACACAATCCTAAACCCACAGTTGATCCAGAGTAAGGCAAAAAAAACAGCAAAGCATGATCCAATTTGCTGACAGGTCAAATCGCATGTCAAATTGGACCCTCTTGCCGGCAATAGGAACGTCCCAATCGATACCACAACTTTGCGTCACCGCACCGATTTCCAAAAGTAGTTCCTGCTCTACTTTTGGCGACTTCGGGCTCTATTTCAATAGACATTTGTGCATGAACCCGCACAAATTTTTGAAATTGTGCGTGTTCAGAAGAACTTGCACAATTTAAAAGCCATGTTTAGTGTTTAGTAACTAAAGCTGAGAAGCTGATTGGTTACTATGCACAGCTGCACCATATTTTGTGTGCACCAGTTTTAGTCAATCTCCCTCATTGTGTGTCTTTTCATTGGTTACAGTGAGTTTTGCTGCGCTGCGGTAAGGATTTTGACATTTCAAATGCTGGAAAATGTTTGCAGTTGTACTTGCTTTTTTACCTGATCTTTGTCCCAAATGTCAGTTTTTTTTAATCCTAAGTGTTTTTATTACTATTTGTACTAGTGCATTAGTATTGAAATAGCAATGCTGACAAAGACACACACCTATGTTGTACATATTGAGTCATAGCAACAGATAAGACAACATATCTGCAATATATCCTACACATACTGTAGATATTTGGAAAGTTATCAAATTGTGGAGACAAATGTGAGACCTAATTATAGACTGTTCACAGGAACAAGTGTGAGATAATATAGCAAATTGCATATAATTAGAGCATATTAAGTGATACTATAGCTAAGCACATATAATTAGAGTATATTAAGTTGAGAAACTATGAAATCCAAAACCAAAAAAGTGTTGCCTGTCATCTGAAATCTAGGGATATTTTTAACTTATTAGTACCTTTAGACAGAACAGATCACAAATGAATACAGTAAAAACTTGGATTGCGAGCATAATTCGTTCCAGAAACATGCTTGTAATCCAAAGCACTTGTATATCAAAGCAAATTTCCTCATAAGAAAATATGGAAACTCAGATGATTCGTTCCACAACCATTTATTCATAAATCCTTCAGTTTATAGTCCATATAAATAGATTATAGTAATGTTATAGGTTGTGAAACCATAAAATGACCATTCACAAATGGAAGCCTCCACAAGGGGATTAGAAGCAAAATCCATTAGGAACTACGGAGTACAAAAGAGAAGAGAGGCGCCTCTAAGTGTAGCAATATGGTTACATTTTATGAAGGTACAACATTTAGCAATGCGCATGCCTGATGATTAAAAGAGGCACATCTAAGTATGTAGGCATCCGGAGTAACGCTGTCCACATAGGCCATCCTCCACATCGCCGGCTCTCACTGCTGTCAGTCTGCAATTGTGACTACCCTGCAGTAGAGTGATCTGAAAGTGAGGCTTGAATGGCTCATGGAGCGCAGTGTGGAAGAGATGATGTTGATGGTGGTGAGGAGGATGGTCTATGTGAAAAGCTTTACCCTGGATGCCTGCATACTTAGATGTGCCTGTTTTAATCATCAACCATGTGAGTTCTAAATGTTGGACCTTCATTAAATGTAACCATATTGCTACACTTAGAGGTGCCTCTCTTCTCTTTTATACTCAGTTGTGACTTGACGCTACTTGTATATCAAGACATCGCTTGTATATCAAGTCAAAATTTATCAAAAAATTTTTGCTTGTCTTGCACAATGCTCTCAAACCAAGTTACTCTCAAACCAAGGTTTTACTGTATATGGCACTGCAGCCTGAGTACATCGTACCTAAACACATAAGAGCCACTGCAAATCAATTAGGAGCTGCATTTAATCTATAGCAAAGATTCTGCTTACTACATACCCAACATTTTCTCCCATTATTACAGGTAAGCTTTATTGTCATAGATCAGTTTTTTATATGGGAGGGTTTAATTAAACAGTTTTTTATTGTTGTACGGTAGGCACCCCAGATTGGATCTACACCTTAGCTATTAAAGTGTTACTAAACCCACAACAGTAAAATCAGTCTGTAAATGCAGTAAAGCATGCTTGTTATACTCATTGTGGAACCAAAGGGGTTAATCCCGAGCATTGTGTTAAAAAAAGGATGTTTTATCATGTCTTCTCTGGTCACATCTTCTTCCACAGTTCCCAATCCATCTTCTGACAGTACAGAGCCTTGGGGGTACTCTGCACATGCTCAGTTTGATGTGTATTGCTAGAGAGTTTTTTTTTTTTTTTGGGAGGGTGCATGTGATCGGCACAGGGCCAATCAGCATTGTCCAGGCAGAGGATCAGGGGTCATGCAGCCTCACAGGACAGTCAGAAGAGGATAAAAAAAAAAACTCCTCCTACAAGCTTTAACCAGTGATTTGCCGGACACTGATAGAAGTCACAAGACTGCTATATACTGCTGCTGAGAAAAGGTATTTACTGTAGCAGTTTATATTTACTAAAATAATTGCATTTCCATATTCTGTGTACTGTGTGAGACCAGATATAGTGAATGAAGGGTCCTGGGTCTAGTAATACTTTAACTTTTTGGTAGTAAACAATACCTCATGCAAAAAAGGTGCACAGATAAATGTTTAATTCTAAAGATTCAAGAGAACCCAGAAGACATGATCTAGATGCATAGCTCCCAACCGTTCCTGATTTTGAGGGACTGTCCCTAATTTGGAACAAAGTCTCTCTGTCCCTCTTTCCTCCTCATTTGCCCCTCATTTTGGTCTATATAGTTATATATATAATGCACTTTCTATCGTTAAAAAGTGTTCCCCAATGCTAATTTCTAATGTGCTGCATTTGTAAATTCCAAAAGCCAGTATAAAGGAATAGTAGTAGTAAAAAAATGCACTTGTGGGTTTAACTAATCTTCTTTTTTTTTATAATTCTCTTTTAGGGGGCATGGCAAGGGGTGTGTTCTATGGCTACATATTTTTGCTAATAGATGTCCCTCATTCCCCTCCCAAAAAGTTGGGAGGTATGTAATTGTACTGTTGAACCCATGACATCATGCAAAAAATGTTAGCTTCCAGTAAGCCTGTATCTGTGGGCAGGACCAGAGCAGTTGAAAAAATGAGCCAGGGGCCCCTTAACACTGGTTTATAGAATTGGTATCAAATAGGTATGATGAAGTATAAATAGATCTGTGAGCATATCTGTATATTTTAGGAAGACTAATCACAGCCTGGTTAGAACATCTTCCCATCAATAAGACCCAAATCAGCCTACCATAAAATATTTCTATCATAAGCTTGGGCTCGTGCTGTGGGGGCCTGAATGGCATGGAATTCTGAAATTATTTGTTTGGGAGAAGCTCTGACCATAGCAGCAGCCAAATGATTATCTGCAAGCACAGGTAATTGCCTAGGCCGAAGTCTAAGCGGAAGGTATCGGAAAAGCATAGAATTCAGCAAATTAAATATGAAAATATATGTCTGAGATGTGAAGTAGTATAAATTGAAGTCTCGCAGTGACAGACCTCCCAAATTCTTAGAATGTTTCAGAGTAGACTAGTTCAGTTTGTGTCTGCTGGAGCACCAGATAAAAGGTTTAAGTAGAGAATCCAACACTTTAAAATATTTCAAGGGCAAATAGATCAGAGTAGAACAGAATATAAAAGGTTTTGGGGAAAAGAATCATTTTAACAAGGTTAAAACATCTTATGGCACCAATCAGTAGCTTAGACCATAAGTCCCAAACTTCAAGTTTTAGCAAAAATAACTTATTTCGTTGCAAAATTTCTTCACGTCATCTCTGGAACCCAGCTATACCTCTGCTTGCATTCTTCATATCGAAAAAAGATTGATGTAAAAATGCAAAAAGAACTATTGATGTTGCAGAGCCTTTATGTGGGAAGAAGCTCTAACTTTGTGCACTGAAAATAGATGGAACCAAAAGCATAAACAAAATTTAGTGTCCCAAAATAACACAGCACTACATACTGTGCTATAGTGGCTTTAACTAGGCAAGCTTATGCATTAGTAATGCAGACGAGTATTGCATAGTCAAGAAAAATTATGTATCTCCCTCCCCACGCTAAATCATGGATAAATAAAAAATAAAATAAAAATATGTGTGTATATATATATATATATATATATATATATGTAGCCATGCCCCCGGGGGTTGCTGAAAGTTGTGTTTCACCTGTCACACTGCCCAGCCTGGCATCAATCTCTCAGGCACTCAGAGACACAGACCAGTCCATAAGCTTTGTGGGTATTTTTGTATTTTACTGAGGATATTGAACTTGGATGGGAATAGGAAATTATGGGATGCCCAGAAAAATTCAGTGCAACTTGCTTGGGACTACTATATACACACTCCTGTATATACACTTCAGTCTTCTCTCCAGCACAACTCTTGCTTAAGACCTCTTTCCCTTTACTCCTCCAGCACTTCACTTGCTGCAAACCGTTACCCCTCCATACTTGCTAGCACCACATGGTTAGGCCTGACACTGACTCAGCCGGGCTTCAGTGAATTGCCTTTGGCAGGCAAGGACTGCGGGCCCCTACTGTATTTGTAGCAAATAGAAAGTT
The DNA here is from genome assembly GCA_028564925.1 of Lithobates sylvaticus. Lineage (NCBI taxonomy): Eukaryota > Metazoa > Chordata > Amphibia > Anura > Ranidae > Lithobates > Lithobates sylvaticus. The sequence goes on along the minus strand of CM053027.1, from coordinate 354,317,290 downwards.
CTTGGTGCTAACTGTCTACTTCCCAGCTACTGATCCCAGATATCTTTCTTCAGGCCCTGCCAGCCAGCCTGTCTGCAATGACCTCTCTCCACTGCCCTTCCCACAATCCACTCCTCTGGTTCTGCACTCATCTCAAACTGCAAACTCACAGTTTTCTCAGGCATGCCTCCCCAGTCCTCCCGACTGTGCTTCACTCACCAGCCCTCCAGGCTGCAACCAGTTTTCCTCCTTAAGTGTCTTAGCAGTGTTCTATCACGCTGTCCTCTCCTTGCTCTCTCATGTGCCTCTCTTTCCATGATCTCTTCTCTCCTCCTGAATATACCTGAGCCCCTGCCCAAGTTCACCCCCCCAGACTGGGGAGCTCCCTGTGGGCCCTGACAGCCTCCACACTCTCTCACTCCAGCTCTTCCACCCAACAACTCCTCCCCAACTGGGCTAACCCCGGGTATTTAAGAAGGCCTGCCCCCTGCCAATCCGAGTTGGGGATTGCTCAAGGCTCCTTAATATGCCCCAGGCAGCCCCACCTCTCCTCTCCTCCTCTCTTTCTAGCACCTTCTAAAAAAAAGAGGGAGATGACAGTGATGCTACCTGTGAGTTACCCAGCCCTGTCCCGAGCCACTCGCAGCCCAGAATGAAAACAAACAGGCCTAGCCACCATCTAGGCCTGCCTAAATTGTCCTACCCTATGCAAAAATCCTCAATATAGCATCTACCTAACTAGAGGGTGCTACACACACACACTATTTTTATCTGCGTTTTACCATCGGATTTGCGGCGCATTTTGGCCACTAGCGACTCACCGCTCCTTCACCGTTCCAAAGACGCCCTGCCAGCACACAGCTGCAGTGTGAAAGCCTGAGGGCTTTCACACTGCAGACAATGAAGCAGCAGTTTGAGGGCGTATTGCAGGCGTTATTTCTAACGCTATAGCGCCTGCAATACGCCCTCGGTGTGAAAGGGGTCTTAGAGTGGCCCAGTCAAAGTCCAGACCTAAATCCAATTGAGAATCTGTGGCAAGACGTGAAAATTGCTGTTCACAGACGTTCTCCATCCAATCTGACAGAACTTGAGTTATTTTGCAAAGAAAAAGGGGCAAAAATGTCACTGTTTAGATGTGCAAAGCTGGTAGAGACATACCCAAAAAGATTTGCAGCTGTAATTGCAGCAAAAGGGTGGTTCTACAAAGTATTGACTCAGGGTCTGAATACAAATGCACGCCACACTTTTCACATATTTATTTGTGAAAACAATTTATCATTATCCTTCCACTTCACAATTATGTGCCACTTTGTGTTGGTCTGTCACATAAAATACCAATAAAATACATTTACGTTTTGGTTGTAACATGACAAAATGGGGAAAATTTTAAGGGGTGTGGATACTTTTTTAAGGCACTATATATATATATATATATATATATATATATATATATATATATATATATATATATTTATTTAAAAACTCCCTAAAAAAAAGAAATAACTATAAATGCAAATCATTCAGCAGATGTGTTACAAACCTTTAAAAAAACTGTCATATCACCTAGGTCAGTGGTGGGGAACCTTGGCACCCCAGATGTTTTGGAACTACATTTCCCATGATGCTCAACTACACTGCAGAGTGCATGAGCATTATAGTAAATGTAGTTCCAAAACATCTGGGGTGCCAGGGTTCACCATCACTGACCTAGGTCAATCCTAATGACACAGTACTTGATATATTAAAAGTTAAAAACACAAAATGATATCTGCTCTTGGTTAAAAATATAACAATGGCAGCCAGCACTAATAGGTTTAATCATACAAACATAAACAAATATAAATCACAAAGATTGTAGCACCAATAAATAATAAACAAATGTCCTAAAAAGACATATAAAGTCCACCAAATATAGAGGATAAAGATGGTAAAATTTAAGATGATATATAGATGCACTCGTCACCGCTGTGATTGAAAGAGCAATCCTGCTTAGCAGACTGTGTTTACCCTCAGATTTTAAAGGGTCATAAATGCGAATAATCTGTCTTTTTAGGACATTTGTTTGTTATTTACTGTCCCTGCACTCTTTGTGATTAATACTCTATATTAAAAACTATAAATTCAAGTCAATCAAACTGTGTATCAAGTGAAAGAAACAATGTGTCCAGCAGATCATTTCATTTGGATGGCATGATGCAATAGTTTGGGCCTTTTGTTTGAAGCATCTAAAGCCCCATACACACGGTCGGACAATCCGCGGACCAGGTCCGTCGGACCATGTCCGTCATACTTTGTCCGATGTTGGTTTTGCGTACACACGGTCGGACAAAGTTGTCGGAAAATCCGATCATTCTGAACGTGGTGACGTTTGTTGCCTACGACGGGACTACGTAGAGGCTAGTAGCCAATAGCTTTGGTCTTGTAATGTGATCTGAGCATGCGTAGCACTTTGTCCGGTCGGACAACCGTACACACGATCGGATTTGGTGTGATCGGACCGTGTTGACGGCCAAGATTTCCAGCAGGAGATAAGACTTTGTCCGTCGGTCAAACCGACGAACACTGTCCGATGGTGCATACACACGGTCTGATTTTTCAACAACCTTGTCCGATCGGACAGAATCCATGAAAAAGTCCGACCGTGTGTATGGGGCTTTACATAACAACATAACGAATGATCCGAATTGCTTCAGATCCTTTTGTCTTTATTCTAGAGAGCGTAGTGTGAATATTCTAATAAGATTCTTTTTGTATTGAGGTTGAGAGGCCATTCGTCTAATTTGTATGTGCACAGCCCAACAAACAAATTCAGTTGGGAATAAGGAAATTAATTCAACTTAATAATATACCGAATGAATATTTATGTTTGGGTTGAGAGCACCGCGGTAGTCTTTGACTCTTGGATAATCAGCTGATTCTTTTTTTGTTAACATTTTTCATTATTATAAAAAGTGCACTACATATGAAATGGAAATATTGCAATAAATACAGTAAGGTATAAAAGTGAAACAAGATGATTCCTACATATTGTGTTTGGGTTGGATGGAGGTGGCTCAATCGGAGTCCCCAAATTATAACATAACAAATTAATCCCCAAAAAATTTAGTTCCATGTGTTACTTTCAGATGCACACAACTCTAGTCAATATTGTCCAATCAAAACATTAACGAATGTAAGGCGCTATAAACCACCCTAATACCTCATATAAGTGATACTGAATATAACATATTCCAAAATAAATCCATAAATATTTTCTCAAGTCATAGTCAAGTCATAAGTCATATATGTGCATAAATGTCCCAAAAAACATAATAGTCCTTTTCAAAGTTCTCCAGCCACCGTGCTTAAAGTGATTGTAAGGGTTCATTTTTTATTTATTTTTTTAAATAACAAACATGCTTACCTCCACTGTGCAGCTCGTTTTGCACAGATTGGCCCCAAACCTCATCTTCTGGGGTCCCCCAGTGGCTCTCGCGGCTCCTCCCCACATCAGATAACCCCCTAGGAGAAGCGCTCTCCGGGGGGGGGGGGGGGGGGTTTAACTTCCGGCCCGCTCCCGAGTCCAGCATTTGCATCCATAGACTCGAATGCCGGACTCAGCCCGGCCCCCGGCACTCGCCTTATTGGATTTGATTGACAGTAGCGGGAGCCAATGGTTGCGCTGATATCAATCTATCCAATGAAGAACCAGGACCCCGTGGAGAGAGGGAGAGCACATCTCCACCAACAGAAATATGGGGCTCAGGTAAGTAAAATGGGGGGGGGGGGCTGGGGGGGCGGTCACTGACAGGCGTTTTTCCACCTTAATGCATAGGATGCATTAAGGTGAAAAAACACAAGGGTTTACAACCCTTTTAATGATGTGAAGTGCTTTAATCGCCTTAATCGCTTTAATCGCTTTCAATTAGTGCTCCACCACAGTGTGTATGGAAAAATAATTTGAATGACCCAAACGCATGCCACTTATGAAATACTTTTTGCCTCCTCTATGGGTAAATATAATGCAGTCATTAACTCATGGAAATCTTGGACAGAATGGTATGATAGATATACATTTAATGAACAATAAAGCTCTTTTCAATTGGTTTTAGCCATGTGACTCAGCTTTAATGACTAGGCTGATTTCTAATACATTACTTTTGACTGTATTATAGATATGCCAAAAGTATTATGTACTATTTCTTTCTTTCTTAAATATTCTGTTATCCCTTTAGTCAATTTGACTGGTTTGTTTACTAATGGCCTCTTCAGACACAATGTTGTGTTTCTTCTTTGTTTTTTATAAACTATGAAAACGTAATAAAGAAATATTGAAACTAGGAAATACATTTTTTCCGTCATGCACTTGTAATGTCTCTCTCTTAGGCAGAAAGCAGCTATCTGGCTGTTGGGTCCTCCCTGTATATCTTCTATCAGCTTCAGAGGATTTCTAGCTAGTGGCTCAGTAAAGAAACAAAGTGCCGCATAGTGTAATCCCACAAAAAAACACATTTATTAAAAACACAAATTTACTCACATTAAAAACATTATGTAAACCCTCATCTGAAAGGCATGTATAGCAGCAAAGGCAGACAGTCCAGTTATGCTGGGATCCAAGTCTTTAACACAGGCAACTGCAATGTGTCTCTCCTGAGCCACCGGCCTCTCACTAGCAATACTCGTCTCACACACTATCCAGTTCCTCCCCTGACACATGTTTCGTCATCACTGCATCTTCTTTCAAGAGTTTTTTTTTCTACGGCTAACATGTCATTTTGGTACCAGTGTTTTCAACTCCTTCAAGACTATCCCTTCTCCATATAATGATTATTATTATTGTGCAGGGTAATACAGATTTATTTTTCAAAACGCTATTTTTACCATTTCGGTCTACCACTTCCGTAAAATTCCTATTGAGAGAATCTTCTAAAAAATGCCTTTTCAAGCTCAAATTCTAATGAACTTGTGCGTGCCGCCGGTAGCGCGTGCTCGATGGCACGGTGGCAGTGTTGCCAACCATCAGTATTTTTACTGGCAGCCAGTAAAAAAGAGTAAAATTTCTCCTGCCAGTAAATGCCAGTAAAAGGATAAAGTTGCCAGTAAAAAATATAACTGTGACACTCGGCTCGGTCTGGAGCCGGCCGAGACCATCCGAGTGCCTGCTACAGTGTGTTCAGGTGGCTCTGGCGGAGGCGGTGCCTGAGCATGTCGTGTGATGTCATAGTGCAAGGGAGCCAAACAGAGCAGCCAGAGCCTCGTGTGTGGGACCGTCAGTGCTGTTTAGACTGGAGTGGACTGAAGGAACCACCTGGCTTGGAGAGAGACTGTCACTGTGACTCAGGAGGGGACAAGTTGTGTCAGTGAGGTGTCATCATCATCTGTGCTGCTGCACACTGCTGTCAGGGTCACTTTGAGAGTAAAATTTCATGTGTGCGCCTGACCCATTCTAATTTCTTGCCCTCCTGTCCTTGAGCTACTTACTTACTATATCGAAAATAAAATAAATATGGTTTTTTTGCCTTATTATCTACCTTTAATCACATTGCAAATTGCATATAGTACTTGTTTGTAGCCTAAATACTTACATTTGCATTTAAAACAGTAATTTTTTAACTTTTGAAAATGCCAGTAAAAATTGACTGTGCCAGTAAATTTTGGGTGTCGTGTCAGTAAATTTCAATCTGATAGGTTGGCAACACTGCACGGTGGCATCTTAAAGGGGACGTACCTGTACGCCCTTATGCCTGCCCGTGCCATTCTGTCGACGTACATCGTGCGCCAGTTGGGAAGAGGTTAAGCCACAGCCAGTATTCAGCGCAATGAAAATTACACCAAACCACTTTTTTTCAGCTATGGGAGCTCAAATTAGGATCCTGCATACAGGCCAACTGCTTTCAGAAAATGCCCCTGACCTCAGCTCATCATTGTGCATCCATTCCATATGCTTGTATGTGACATCACATACATCACATACAAGCACGTGGGCTGGATGCGAGAGGTGGATCAGCAGGATGAGTGTGCCAGGACAGATAGCTGTGTCTCATCTCTGCCTCCTTTTATCATCTGCATATCACGCATATCATAGATGATAAGAGTGTACAGCGGTGGAGCAGATGAGCAGGAGGGTACAGCTGTGGGGAAAATGAGCAGGAGGGGTTCAGCAGTGGGACAGAAGAGCAGGAGGGTACAGTGACCAGATGAGCAGGGGAGTTCAATGTTGAGACAGAAAAGCAGGGGGGTAGAGCCAGGGCCATCTTTAATAATGATTCGGACCTGGGCAAACATTTCCCTGCCCCCCCCCGGCCCAAAACCACCACCCCTCCGCCCCACTATGCAATTGCTCTCTCTCCACCTGCTCTGAGACATACAATAAATAGCAGGTAGACTCAAAATCAGTTTGCAGCAGCAGATCAGACAGCAATTGCAATTGGTTGTTAGAGGTTACAGCATATCATTACCACTTACTGACTGATTGCTAAAAGTTACAGCACATTATTACTGCTGACTGATTGATCGCTAGAGGTTACTGCACATCCTTGTTGCACATTGCTTGGTTGCTAGAGGTTACCGGACATTATTACTGCTCACTGATTGGTCACTAGAGGTTACTGCACATGCTTGCTGCACATTGATTGGTTGCTAGAGGTTAATGCACAATATTACCGCTAACTGATTGGTTGCTAGAGGTTACTTCACATTATTACTGCTCTCTGATTGGTTGCTAGATTATAGATAGATTATGCTACAAATGCAAAGCAGTCGCATTGCCAGATTAAAAGGGGTGTTTTGCATTGCAGCAGAATTTGGGCAGAAAAGATGGGGTTAATGAAGCCAACTAGGGTTACATTCAAAAACAGTACTGTCAGTGATCATAGCAAGCAGAGATCAGTGATCATTTAGCTGCTAAAGAAGTGAAAGTTCAACTCAGCAGGCCAGGGCAAATGAGCTAATTCAGATTGTAAATCACACAACATACCAGCTGCCCGCTCATCCATGCCGACCAGTGTTATATACAGGCAGTGTTGGTAATGTTGTTAAAAAGCAGAGAAGTAAAGAAGAAGAGCAGTAACAGATTAACGGCTCAAACAGCCATGCACATGTTCTCACTCAGATCGTAACTTTCACCGTCCACTGGCTTTTCTCATCCATGCTGCCTTAGGACTGTCATTGCCTTCTCTCTGTAATCCTCTCTGCTGACTCCCCTGACCCCTGCCACTGCTCATTAGTGTGTCTCTCACCTCGGCCAATTCTGCTGCCAGGCAAGGACACCACTGCTTACTGTTTTACTTTCCCTACAGCTGCACTATGTGACAGAGAGCGATTGTGAGGATGTTGGGCCCCTCAACAATGACAGGGCCCTGGGCAGGTGCCCCGTTTCCCCTACTGGGTAGAGCAGTGGGGCAGATGTGAAAGGAGGTGTGTTGCTGGGGCAGATGAGCAGGGGGTTACAGTGGTGGGGGCAGGAGAGCAGGGAGAACAGTGGTGGGGCAGATGGGAAAGCGGGTTACAGTGGTGTGGCAGATGAGTAGATGGGTTCAGTGTTAGGACAGATGAGAAGGTGATTCAGTAGTGAGAAAGAAGAGCATGGGGATACGGCAGTGAAGCAGATGTGCAGGGAAATACAGTGGCGGGAAAGAAGAGCAAGGGGGTACAGTGGTGGGGCAGATGTGCAGGAGGTACAGTGGTGGGAGGGATGAGAAGGGGGTTCAGTGGTGGGACAGAAAAGCAGGGGGGGTACAGTGGTGGGAGAGATGAGCAGGGGGTTACAGTGGTGGGACAGATGAGCAGGGGGGTTCAGTGTTGGGCAAGATAAGAAGGGGGTTACAGTGGTGGGAAAGATGAGCAGGTGGGTTCAGTGTTGGGGAAGAGGAGAAAAGAGGGACATTGGTGGGACAGATGAGCAGGGGGTTACAGAGGTGGGGCAGATGTGCAGAGGGGTGCAGATGTACAGGAGTTACAGTAGTGGGGCAGATGAGAAAGGGGTTACAGTGGTGGGGCAGATGAGCAGATAAGTTCAGTGTTAGGACAGATGAGAAGATAGTTCGGTGGTGGAGCAGATGTGCCTTGAGGTACAGTGGTGGGGCAGATGAGAAAGGGGGTATAGTGGTGGGGCAGATGTACAGGGGGTACAGTGGTGGGGCAGATGAGCAGGGGGTACAGTGGTGAGGCAAATGTGCAGGGTAGTACAGTGGTGGGGCAGATGGGCAGGGGGTACAGTGGTGGGGAAGATGAGCAGGGGGGTACAGTGGTGGGGAAGATGGGCAAGGGGGTACAGTGGTGAAACAGATTTGCAGGGGGGCAGTGATCTGAGGTGTGAAGTTGACATTTTTTTGTTATAAAATCGTCACGCTCAATTTCTTTGAAAACTTTCTTCGGCACACTGTGCTCAAAAGGTTGCCTATCCCTGGCCTAGGTGATATTCAAGAACAGTTGCTTCCATAACAACAGACGTGATGGGTATTTAAAATAAAGTAGCAATAAGCCAGCATCTTATGCCCTGTACACACGGTCGGATATTCCGATGGAAAAAGTTAGATCGGATTATGTTGTCGGAAAATCCGATTGTGTGTGGGTTCTAGAGGGCTTTTTCCGTTGGATCTAAAATTTTCCGATAACAAAATCCGATCAGACTTTTTCCGATCGTGTGTAGAGAATTCCGACGCACAAAATGCCATGCATGCTCAGAAGAAATTTGGAGACGAAAGCTATTGGCTACTGGCCTCTACGTAGTCCCGTCGTACATTTATACGTCACCTCGTTCGGAACGATCAGATATTCCGACAACTTTGTCCGATCGTGTGTGTGCAACACGAGTTTTGGACAAAATCCGTCGGAAAAAAAAAAATCCAACAGATTTTGTGGTCGGAATGTCCGACCGTGTGTACAAGGCATAATACTGTATTTGTTGTGCCTTGCAGTTTATTAGCTTAAAGATGAGCAAATTGATTTGTGAATTGAGTGATTTTGGCACAGCGTTTTTTTTTTTTTCAGAGAAACAAACATTTCCATAAAATATATGTGTATATACAATACATTGGTCTTATTTGTGACATCATGAAATCAAATATTTAAATATCCTGATGGTTATTAATCCTGAGATTAGCCAAAATCACTTGATTTGACTTGATTTGTGAAAAGACTCATTCATCCCTACACAGAAGGTATCCCGGACACTTTAAAGTTAATAAGGATAGTGATTTTTTGCATGTCAAAGTAGATGGGTGTGCTTGTGAAATGTAATGTGATAGCTTTTTCAGCTAGACAGACCTGCTCTGATACCCAATCATATGTGTGACATTGTCACAGTGGTTTGAGCCTTCTCCTGGCTATCAGGGAACTAACAGCCACTGTGGCCATACAGCAGAAATAGCTGCCTATATTAACCAAGGAATAGAGGCCATCTTTTGTTTTTTCTGCTGCTCTAACCTGATGGATGGTGAAAACTCTCTTAACACTGGGGGTATCTGCACCCTGTTAGTCTTTATTATGTAAGTCCAATTATGTGCACTGCAAATATGTGTGGTATATTAGGAAAGGTTTTCTTGTGTTTCACATTTAAAGGGAGACTATAATGATTTTTAGTCATTTTATTTCCCTGAAAATTCGATTTTTCTCTGATTTGAGTTTTTTGATTTCTCTTCAAGCTCTTTGGTCTCTTTAACCTGAATAATAAGATCACATTTTTTGAACCAACATGTATTTGTGCTTCCTTGTGCCTTACTGGATTCCCCACACTCCCCCAAAAAAAAGTTAAAAGCCAAACTCTTCTCTCTTTGTTTTTTTTTTGTTTTTTTTATAATTGTTAACTTTTTTTTCAATTCCTGCATCACACATATCTCAGGAGGCTTCTGCTGATGCATACAAAATTGCTGGAGGAGGATGCATACTTAGGAGGCCAGCTGCCTTAGCCAGGAAGTGACAGGTGCCTACCAATGGATTAAAGTCAAAGATTGTGGCAGGGGGCCTAGTTTACAGCAATCTAGATCACACCAGTGCTTTGCTTGTAAGTGAATGAAGTATATCCCAGCAAACCTGGTAAGGGGGGGGGTTCCATTTTTTTTATGGGGGGGGGGGGTGATTTAAACCTTTGTCAATGACGCCTTCTCCGCTCATCCCTCTTTTTAGTAGCCAGTGAATTACTCTACTGTCACCCTGATTTCTACTGGTCTATTGTCAGCTGGTATGTAAGGAATCATAGGCATTCAATCCAAGATAGGAATTATATCCAGAATCAGATAAACAAGCTTCCTGGTACATAGCCAACTTTATATTCCAAAAAGAATTAGGTCCAGGTTATTTGCCCTATCCCTTTAAGTATATTCCTTCTCTGTATTCAGAACTAAAAGCCCTGACTGCAATATAACTGCTTTCACTGTTTTCTTTTTTGGAATGACATTGCAGAAAATAAATGTTAGCTATATATATATATATTGTGACATGCGTGTATATATTACATATTGCAGTTTTTTGAAACAAGCGCAGTCTGCTAAAATGCAAGGCTCTGGTGTGCCATTTCCAATGCAGATTGAAATCGGCCTTCAAAAGGTTAGAGACAGACGATGAATTTAAAGTGATCGCAATCACCTTTTTTCGGAAAACAACCTGATGAAATATTAATGGAAAGGAAAAAGCAAACCGCTTTAGACCTCTTCCCCGCAGGGCTTTTACATTTCAATGCAATTACACTTTTCTTCTTCCTCAAACCTGTATTTAAACTATACTTTAAGATCTCTTATGAAGACTCTTAGCATTCGGATTCAGAAAGTGGAAACTGCTGTCTGCATCCATAGTAGAATCAACAGGGTTTTCCAAACAGAACAAGAAGTATAATAAATGATAGTTTGGCCACCCATACACTCTCAAGTGTCAGTAACCAAACAAGTCAAGCAGAGTGGGGTTAGCAGCTAAAGTACTTGTTTGTCAAACATACTGTGTTGTATAAGTTATGCAAATAATATGTACAAAACACTGGTCAAATTGAAAAATAGAATTCTATTGGATTTAGCGAGCCCTCACAAGCGCAGATCTCTCAGTGTCCATCAATTTTGAATAATAATCAATCATTGGAAGTCCTAGATTTCTCAAGTTTCCAATACTTGTTTCAAAGTTATTCCAAGTCTCTGACCTGAAAACAATAAAAGGTGTCCAATAAACTACAAGCTAGGTTTCTTCTGAAGGTCTGTTTATTAAAGTGCAAAGGTACAAGTCCTGGTATTTAAAAATGTTATTTTATGAGAAAAAAAGTTGTTTTACGACTTGAAGAGTGGCATGTTTCACCCCTTCCAGTCCAGGCCATTTTTCAGTGTTCAGTACTGTTACATTTTAAATCACGATTACTCAGTCATGCAATACTGTACCCAAATTATTTTATAAAAATGTTTAAAGACAGAGATACAGTTGTTAGGTGTGGGTAGGGTAGGCTTCTCTGAAGAGAAGGGTTTTCATGGGTCGTCTAAAAGCTAATAGAGTAGGAGATAAGCGGACAGATTGGGATAGGGCATTCAATAGGATTGGAGAGGCTTTGAAAAAGTCCTGGTGGCGAGCATGGGAGGAGGTGACAAGGGAGCTAGAGAGCAGGATGTCTTGAGAAGAATGAAGAGAATGAGTAGGTTGGTAGTTAGAGACTAGGCTAGTGATGTAGCTGGGGGCTAAATTGTGGATGGCTTTGTAAGTAGTTGTTAGTATTTTGAATTTAATTCATTGGGTGAGTGGAAGCCAGTGGAGGGATTGGCAGAGAGGGGTAGCAGACACAGAGCGATTGGTAAGGTGGATGAGTCTGGCAGCAGCATTCATGATGGATTAAAGAGGTGATAGACTATGTAGAAGTAAGCCAATGAGAAGGGAGTTGCAATAGTCAAGGCAAGAGATTACCAGCGAGTGAATTAAGAGCTTTGTTGTGTCATTGGTTAGAAAGGGGCGTATTCTGGAGATGTTGTGGAGGTTGAGGCTGCAAGATTTGGACAGTGATTGGACGTGGTGCTTAAAGGAGAATTCAGAGTCCAGGACTACACCTTGGCATGTGGGGATGGGCTTATAGTTGTGCCATCGATTTTGACAGAGAGATCAGGGGAAGGGAAAGGGGCATATGGGGGATGAAAGATTATAAATTTGGTTTTGGATAGATTGAGTTTGAGGAAGTGGTGTGACATCCAGACTGATATATCTGATAGTAAATTAGTGATACGTGAGGAGACAGTGGGAGTGAGCTGAGGGGTAGGGAAATAGATTTGGGTGTCATCAGCGAGGTGGTATTGGAAGCCATGGGAGGCTATCAGCTGACCCAGGGAGGAGGTGTAGATTGAAAATAGGAGAGGTCCAAGAGCACAACCTTGGGGGACCCCAACAGAGAAAGGAAGAAGAGAGGAGGAAGTAGAGTTGTAAGAAATGCTAAAGGTGCAGTTGGATAAGTAGGAAGAGAACCAGCGAAGAGTACAGTCACGGAGACCAAAGGCGTGGAGTTTTTTTTGAGGAGGGGGTGGTCAACCATATCAAAGGCAGCAGAGAGGTCCAGGAGAAGGAGTACAGAATAGTGTTGATTGGTTTCTGCAGTTAGTAGATTGTTGGTCAGTTTTAGGAGAGCAGTTTCTGTGGAGTGTTGAGGATGAAATACAGACTGAAGGGGATCAAGAAGGCTATTATCAGCAAGGTGGACACTCAGTTGGTTGTAGACCAGACGTTCAAGGAGTTTGGATTAGAAGGGGAGCAAGGAGATGGAGCATAGGTTGTTAAGATTGGATGGGTCCAGTGAGGGTTTTTTAAGTATGGGGCTGACAAGTGCATGTTTTAGAGAGTTGGGGGAGAGATTAAAGATGTGGGTTAGAGAATGTAGCATAGAGCCAGAGGGTGAACATAACATTTGAGAGGGAACAGGATCCAGAGGGCAGGTGGTAAGGTGGAGATTAGCAAGTAGTTTAGCAGCCTCGTCTATAGTGGTGGGGTTGAAAGAGGGAAGTAATGATTGTACCTGTGGGCATGAAGTGTATCTGAGGAGGGTATCTGAACAGTAGAAATCTCCTCGTGAATTGTATCAATCTTCTGTTTGAAGTGATTGGCGATCTCCTGTTTTTTTCCTCAGTTTAGGCCGATATGTATTCTTCTACATATTTTTGGTAAAAAAAATCGCAATAAGCGTATATTGATTGGTTTGAGCAAAAGTTATAGCGTCTACAAAATAGGGGATAGTTTTATGGCATTTTATTTAAAACATTTTTTTAAGTAATGGCGGCAATCTGCGATTTTTATTGAGACTGCAACATTATGGTGGACAGATCGGACACTTTTGACACTATTTTGGGACCATTGTCATTTATACAGCGATCAGTGCTATGAAAATGCACTGATTACTGTGTAAATGACACTGGCAGTAAAGGGGTTAACCACTAGGGGGGCGATAAAGGGGTTAAGTGTGTCCTAGGGAGTGATTCTAACTGTGGGGGATGGGCTTCGAGTCACATGACAGCAATCACTGTCATGACACAAGTCAGAATGGGGAAATGCCTTGTTTACATTTTGAGGCTCCGTGACATGATCGGCAGGAGACCGGCGGACATCGAGTCCGGTGGCACGCAGGCGCCTGCTATTTGCCTACTGCTGTGCCAACGTGTATCGGCGTGCAGCGGTCGGCAAGTGGTTAAAATCACTGCTCCTAAAAAAATGGTCGTTTTAAAAACTTTTTTGGCATTGCTATATGTCCCCTGGGGCAGTACCTGGGTCCCCATATACTTTTTATGGCAATAACTTGCATATAAGCCTTTAAAATTAGCACTTTAGATTTTTTATGTTCGTGTCCCATAGACTTTAATAGGGTTTGCATGTTTGCTAGAACTTTTTGCCTATTCGCATGTTCAGGTGCAAACCGAACCGGGGGGGGGGGGGGGGTGTTTGGCCCATCCCCAATTGCATCTTGTGTATCACAAAAAAAAGGTAGGTGGCTGCCTCCATAGCACAATGCTATGTTCCAAACATATGCCCTAAAATTTCTTCAATGTCCCATTATTGCCCTTTTCTAAAATATCTTGTATATAGTGAAGGATTCCTTGGTAAAAAAGATCTACCAGGAAAAAACTAAAATGTATTTAAAAAAAATGTTGACACAACAACACTAACCTTACAAAGAAAAGAAGGAAGGTGTGCCGAAAATTATATTGCCAAATAGTACATTCTAAGATATTCTAATATTAAATAATCTAAATAACAATCAATGTATGCAAAATACAGTTTAAAATAAACTTGGCCAAGTATTTAAAAGAAAATATATGTCATTTTTGATGGAATTGGTCATTGATAATTATTTGCACTTAGTTGCAAATGCCATTTATTTACTCTATGATAGATTATGGTATCATGTATTTATGTTTTGCTTAACTCTTACTATTTTAATAAAAATTTTTGTGGACTGGACTTAGAATGTATGCATACATGTGGCGACTACAAGTCCCTTTTGTTCTATATTCAGGGGCTGGGGACATTGCCATGCTGGTAGCTGGTGGTTATTTGGTGGCAGCAAACCGCAGCATATTTACTTCATGATGTTTTGCGTTGTGACATACATTTGCTTTGTGCGTCATCACAAATGCAACATCATGATGCATATGATATCACACGCCATCCGATCATGTAAACTTTGATTGGGTGTGTTACTCACGTATCTAAATTTATACCCGGGCCTTGCCCAAGGAAAGTTTGAGTGTTAATTGACTCTGATGCAGCTGGTGTTCTGGTGAAACCGGTAAGGCAACTTTTCCTCACTGGCTTACTCCTCCCTCATGCCTTAATATGGATTTACCAGTGGATGAATTGTGATGTTAAGAACCATGATCTGATGGACTGATAAGTATATCTTTCTGCCTTTCATATCTTGAGCACAATGACTGAAAGACATGATCTAAGAATGCTAATTGCTTTATGTCATCAATGGGCTATATTTCAACTTTAAGTGTTGTCCACAGTTGGGACATGGATTATTGATTGGTTATTATTATTGATACAGTATGACTGCCAGATATAATGATGGACATTTCTGGTGCCTATTACAACACATTGTGGATAAAACAATGCCATTCAGATGCAGTAGTAACACATCAGTTGATCTTTATGCTGGAGGTGCCTGCATTGCATGCTGAAGTCGGGTATCATATCATATACAGTATACTTTGGATTTCTTCTTTTTCTCTGAAAGTAAAGTAATTGGATGTGCATGCCTACACTGATCCATTGCATAAAGGTGGTCAGGAGATGATTCTTTTTTTTTTTGGTCAGGAGATGATTTACACTTAGCCTCTACTGTATAAAGAAGACACTGCATTGCGTGCTCAAATGCCATTTCATATATACCTAGAATTGTTTTATTTTCTCTGTATGACTAATGAAGTAGCTGGATGTGCAGTAAAGATGGTCATGGGATGGTTCGTATATACCTTCCACTGTATATAGAAGGTGTGGATCAAATCTCACTGCTGGTGTGTATGACCTCATTGGTCTGTTATGTGAAGACTGCCTTAGGATGATTAATTTACAGTCTTGTACTGTGCACTGAATAAATCCCACCACCAGTGTGGCCTGTGTGATATTATTACAATACAAGCCAGCATATGACATATGACAATGAATGATAGTATATAACTAAACATCAGGGGGCTAAAACACATTTTACTTGTTATGCTTTGATCCACAGGGGTTTTAACCCTCTCTTCTTTATAATGTTAGTGTTATGAAGCCCACAAATCTTTTTTTTTGTTTTTTGGTGTCAATGCTATGTTCACCGACCAGGAAGTACAGGAGGCTGAAGAAAGGGTGAACAAAAGAGTTCCTGTAGTTGCAGTAGTGCAGTTGTTCACATAGGATGGGTAAGACTAGTGTCTCACAGGAATGCAGTCAGTGGGATGTGCAGATGGTGGCAGTCAAAATTGTGGTCAGCAAATGGGAAAAGGATTGGTCCAGGCAGCAGGCAGAAACATGATCAACAAATAGACCAAGGTCAGTAAAGGCAGCAGGCATTGATTTGGTCACCAAATAGCATAAAGATTGGTACAGTTACTGGGCAACAACGTGGTCAATTAACAACTATTTGTCAATTAAGGGTTAGTTCAGGCAGAAACGTGGCCAGTAAACAGGCCATGGTTGTTTCAGGAGGCAGGCCGAGTCATAGTCAGCATGCAGGCCAATGGTCGGTTCAGGCAGCATGCAGAAATGTGGTTGAGAAAACAGATTTATACACAGGACATCAGAAAAACTGAAAACATGTTTATGTACTGTACAGGACATCAGATACAGTAAAAATGCAGGTAGTCAGACATAGGAGAAACATCCTCATACTACCCTCAGGAATATCATAGTTTTGGTATGTAGCCACAAAAGCAGTCCTTTATGCAGAGGCAGGTTGTGAGAGACAGTGTGTGTCATGCCTTATTCCATCTTTGGTGCATACACAACATTTTTTGAGGGGGTCTTTGGCCTGTTTCAAGTAGAGAAATAATGTCAGGGAAGCTTCTCTCATGCATCCCCCTGACTGCATCAGAACAAAGTTTTTCAGGTGTGAGCCTTGCTGGTACAGTAGATAAGGGCTGTTACAAACTCTTATTAGTTATTTAGGAAGAAGCCAGGTCTTTCTGTGGCCTTGTAGGTGAAGAAAGAGTTGCAAATGACCAACTGGAATAGGTGCATGGACATTTTGAATACCTGTGAATGAATGTTCTGTTTGCCAGGTAGGGCTTCATCATTTGGTCATTTAAATCTACACCTTCCATGAATTGATTGTATTTATGTACGCAAATAGGTTTTTGCACCAAACCACGCCTTCCCTGAAATCTCACTGAGGTATATTGGTGGATGGAAGAAAGGACATAGACTCCCTGCTTATCTTTCTATTTAAAGGCCAAATTTTCCTTTTTCAACAAACTTGCTGACTCCTCTCCCTCTTCAACTTTGTGGTGAACAGTCATTGTGGAAAGCCATTGCAATTTGGTGGCACTGTACCACCAGCTACAGTTTGCTACAAAAAAGGGAGTAAGAAAAGTGGCAGGCTGGTATAGAAATTGTCCACATAGAGGTGGTATCCATAGACATAAACTATTTTTCAGCTGCTACCCAAATAAGTTCAGCATCCAGTAAGCTCCAGGTGGCTTTTTTTCCCTTCATAAACTCTGAAGTCATATGTCTACCCTGTGGTCCTCTCACAAAGGTTACATAACTTCTGGCATGTTCACTGGGGAGATATTTTTTGATGCTCAGTCTCCCTGTAAAATGTATGAAGGACTCATCAATGCAGAAATTTTATTGGGAGTATATATTTCGGAAAATTTGCAGGAAAAATTATTGAGAAGTGGCCTAATTTTGTAAAGCCTGCCATATCGGTGACTTTGGGGAGGTCTGGAGGCAGGAATCTTATAATTATTTTATACTGTGTCTTGGTCATAGCCATAAAATAAAATGGCATACAGTATAGTGAATGTGGGTGTGTGGACCAATAGGACTGAAGTGATGGGGCTTCCACTCAAATGGATGTGCATAAACTGTACTGGGATTACTGGTGATGTACTACTGTTGCAAACAAATGACATTTTACCACAATTGATTTGAATAACTCTTCAGTAAAAAAACAAATAAAAAAAACTGAAAGGGTGTAACATTTTCTGTTTCTACCAAAGTGCCTGATTGTACTGTAAATCAGGGACGTGCAGTCAGGGGAGGCAGGTGAGGCAGAGCCTTGCCTGCCATGAACATTAAAAAAACAAAAAAAATAAATCAAGCTTTGGGGGTCATAGCTCGGTGACTTGGAGTATAGGGGGTATGTAGCCTAAGTCCTACCCCACCATTGGTAAAAATATGGGGCTCATACGGCCTATGGTTCTAGAGATATGGGGCTCCTTGCGCAGCCTGTCAGAAGCTAAATACAGAGCAGCCAGTTTAAATACAAGCTGACACACTCTGTTTGCAGCAGACTGAGAGGATGAGCTCACAGTGCCTGACTTCTTGTCAGAGGCACTAAGCTCAATGAACAGCTTGGAGTCTTGGACCAACGGTAAAGTACCATTGGTCCCAGCTGTCCAATAAAAATGCTGCAGTGGAGGCACGCCTCTAACTGCAGTGTCATAGAAGGGGCATGTGTCCAAAAGACAAATGCTCCCTTCCAGCCCAGCCCTCAGGTCTGGTATGGATTTTAAGGGAAACTCTGCGCCAAAATAAAAAAAAATGGCGTAGGGGTCCCCCAAAAATCCTTACCAGACCCTTATCCGAGCACGCAACCTGGCATGTTGTCAGGTTTTAATGCTACTTGGCTGCCGTACAAGCACTTTTTTCCTAAACAGCATGTGAGTGCATAAACAAAACCAAGATTAATGTTTGTAACAATTCTGTAAATTGTAATGATCTTGGTCTCTTATCTGTCTGTCTGTATCTTTTTATCTTTAGAGGAGACTATGTTCTACCATCATGCCACCCTGAAGAAGAACCCTTTTCTAAAAAGTGTCAGGTGATTCTGTTTGCATCTGTTACTTGTGACATCAACAGTATTATGTAGAGCATTGTGCACTTTAAAAATTTGGATTAATAGATTATTACACATACATATGGCACCATTGTAAAATGACACCAGCAGGAAGATTTCCTCCCTCCAGGTGGACGTGATCTAATGTCCTTCGGTTCTCGCCGTTCACATGTTTTGTTTTAGTAATCACCGCTCGTGCAAGCCCCTGGGGGGCATGCGGCGTGGCGATCAGGGATGAGGCGTGTCCCCCGGACACAGCCCATCCCTGATCAGGGTAAAGAGCCAATGGTTTCTATGCAGAGCTGCACCAGATTTTTCACTCCAGTTTTAGTAAATCAACCCAACTGCCTTTTGGCCTGACAAAGATCCCACTTGAATCTGACTTTTATGAGCTCAGGGGTTGATGCTTTTCACCACTCCATCTTCTGCTGACTTTAGCATCCTATGGGAGAAGTAAGTGCTAACTTTGAGTGGGATCTAAGACATCTGGCAATTTTTTGTACCCATGATGACTATTTATTTTTTTGTACAGAACAGGACAATTATTTATTGTTTACTGTTCATAATTCATGTTTTTTTTTTTTTTGTATTTAAAAGGCATTGAAAGCTTTGCCTCTTTGGTTCAATTCACAGGCAGATATTTGTGCTATGGTCATTCATTTATTTTTATCTCTTATTTTGCTGAGCAATTTGCATAGTTTGATGGGATTTAACAAATATCAATGTTTCAAACAAAAAAAAAAACAGTACATTTCTGGAATGTGCTGAATATAGATTAAACAATTCTGTACCTGTGTGGCAACCCTTGAACTTTTGACACATCTATGGTGGCTGTTGAATGTTTTCCTCCTGTCTGAAGCTCTGAGTTAACAAACCATTGAGAATCCCGCGACCTGGTGTTCTGCAGATTTATCCCCTTCTTAGCCTTCACCCTATACATGACAAAGAGAAAGGAGAATATTAATGAAGAAGGCCCCATTTCCAGCTGCCAGTCTATTGATTCCATAGCAGCTCCATTCTCTGGCCTGTTCTTTCTTGATATCATCAACTAAAATAACCAACACTCTGTAAATTAGTTATGCTACACAGATGTTCTGCCTAGGATGTCTAAGATACTAATATATATTTTTTTCTTCGAAATACTGCAGGGTCTTATTTGACTTTGTTCAAAGTTGTTTCACAGTTTGGCCTCTTCGATTAACCATTTCTTTCAGGCAGCAACAGCTGTACCTAAAAAGTGTGTTAAAACGTCTCAGAAAAATAACTGTACCAAACATAAAAACTGCCTTACTAGATTAGGATAGTTTTGAAGAGATTTGTGTGCATCCTAGGAATTTTTTTTTATCCTGTTTATGTGAGTATTCATTGTAGGCATCAATGAAGTCGAAAAAGGGCAAGAAGTAGTGGAGATAAAAGGAGGGAAGGAGGGGGTGACTTGGATCACTGCCAAGCAGCGTGAGACCTTCTGAATGAGACTGGGTAAAAATAAAAATAAATTCACTGTACTGCACAGGAGAACACAGTTACAATGGAAAAACCTCTTATTAGAAAATAGAAGACTATATAACCAAATTTAAATCTACATACCGGTCAACAAGAAATTATGTATTCATGCTAACTGCAAAGTGGTAACATCTCTTTGAAGCAATTCATCATACAGCATTATTATGATTATTATTATATTATAATTATTATTATAAGTATCACAACCGTTATGATGGTGAATTATTTTTCTATTATGATTGATATGCGAAAAATAATCCTGGCCATACAAAATCCAGTTTCCACCAGCTCAATCCCCCTGGAATGCTGTTTTCACTATATTTCACCAAATAACTTCCTGTAAAATTTCACAAACTGTTCCCATATCTATTTTACTGGGATATATTTATTGTATCAAGAAGCATCTTCTCTGTTTAGTTTCGCTTTGCCATTGGAAATCTCGAGTAAAGCCTAGCACACATGGGCCGAATGTCAGACGGCATTGGTCATTCAATAGAAACCGGCCGACATTTGGCCCGTGTGTATGGCAGCTGCTCCTACAGTAGCCAGACATTTGGCTGGCTTGTGTCTATGGGGAAAGAAGGAACAAATCCCTAATGCCACACATCCACAGAGTCATGTAGTGATGGTGGTGAGAGTGGCAACCTCAGTCTGGGCTTCGGCCAGGCCATGAAGGGGCATGACCGAAAATGCTATGACAATGGCTGAGAGCACTCACCTGAGTGTCCCCCCCCCATCAGAACACAATAGCACAGCAGGGGAGATTATTTTACTAACATCGGATTGTTAGTAGAGCAGCCCCGGCCTGAGCTGTCAGTTTTTTTCATTCAACCCAGCAGAAAAACTAGTAGTGTGTACATGGCTTAAGCCCTACTATTGCTGAATGGGCTAAAGAATGTGTCATGCCATGAGAATAGAAAATCTGACTGCAAAATTGCATCGTAGACACACAACTCACTTTGAAACCTGATATCCCTGGCTTTTGTATATGCACTTGGAAAATGCCACATCCTATTTATAGCTTGGGCCTGATAATCCTAGGCGACAACATTGCCCATAGTGGGCATGTCTCTCAGTTGCATGTCCAGTTTGTTTCACAATCCTTTCTTGCCCTAAGTCCTCCTCCTTTTCTCTTCTTCTCCTCTTTCCTCAACTTCCGTTTCATACATGTGGTCTCTTATATGTCACCTGTCTATTTTCAGTTTTAATGATGATGTCTCATAAAGACGATTGATCAAGCCTTCTCACATATCTGCCTACCCTCTTACTGGACACATGTTGGTCCAGCTGCAGGATATGTTATCCTTGTTATGTAATTGTATGCATTTGTAATCTTAAAAACGTATCTGGATACAATCCATTGCCCCAGGTACAGCATTATATATTTCTTTTTCTGCTTGTCTTAGGCCCCTTTCACACTGGGGCGGTGGGGTCATTGGCGGTAAAGCTTTACCGTTGTTTTAGCGGTGCTATTCGGCTTTTAACCCCCGCTAGCGGCTGGAAAAGGGTTAAAACACTGTAGCGGCGCTTTGCAGGCAGGTTTGCAGTTCTGCCCCATTGTTTTCTATGGGAAGGGGCGCCTTTGGAGCAGTAAATACAGCGCTCCAAAGATGCGGCTTGCAGGACTTTTTTGACCGTCCTGCAAGCACACCGCTCCAGTGTGAAAGCCTTTGGGAACCCACAGTGGCGGCAGATTGGGACATGGTGGTGCGGGAGCGGGTGTACTGAGGATAGTATCACCCAACAGACGAGGACAGAGGAGGCGGGAGGACATCCAGCGGGACCTGGAGGTGGAAGGCTGACAAGAAGAGGCAGCGGGTAAGTGAAGTTCAGACACAAGGAGGGACAGTGTGAGAGACTGATTAGTGAGCGGTGGCACTGAAGGTGACTGACTGCTAGTGTCAGATTACAAGGGGAGGCTGTGCAGAGTGACACTGACTGACAGTGTATGTGAGTACCTGAGTATTGGGAGTTCCTGAGTATTGTGTGTATCTGAGTATTGGGAGTACCTGAGTATTGTGTGTACCTGAGTATTGGGAGTATCTGAGTATTGGGAGTACCTGAGTATTGTGTGTACCTGAGTATTGGGAGTACCTGAGTGTCGTTAGCACCTGAGTGTCGGGTGTACCTAAGTTGCGGGTGTACCTGGGTGTCAGAAGTACCTGAGTTTCGGAAGTACCTGAGTGTTGTCTGAGTAGTGGTGGGGATCGTTACTACCTCTGTATTGTGTATACTTGTGTATTTTGTACCTGTGTATTGTGAGTACCTGTGTAGTGTGAGTGCACGTGGGTCTGCAAGTGCACGTGGTCTGCAAATGCACATGGGTCTGCGAGTGCATCTGTGAGTGCCAGTCGTCTGCAAGTGCACGTGGTCTGCGAGTTCACATGGGTCTGCGGGTGCATGCGGGTCTGCGAGTGCACATGGGTCTGTGGGTGCACGCGGGTCTGCAGGTGCACGTGGTCTGCAAGCAGCTTTGTATTGTCTTGTTGAGTACCTGTGTAGTGTATCGTTGAGTATTATTGTCAGGAAGCTAGTTGTTAGGTCATTTGGCCAGGGTGTAATCCCCAATCCTCATTAAATTGGTAGGTACGATGCCCAGCAGGTGTGGTGATGCTACTCGGTATACATCTTGTGGCATGTATGCGTTCCTTGTTTATCTGATCGAGGGCGAATACTGTCGTGCACAATGTAAGCACATTGTTTCCCTGGAAGACAAGGTTCTGAATCTAGGGAAGCAACTCTCAGCACTGAGAAGACCCTCCATACTAAAATAGGGGCCAGCACAGACGCGGGTGGAGACAAAGAGGTGCAGGCACTAGAAAACAGTAGATGGGTGACAGACAGGAAGGATAGAGGGGGAAGTGCCAGGGAGGCAGATCCAGGGCTGGAGCATCCCAATAAGTATGCTCCATTGAGTGACATTGGTGAAACCAGTCAGGGACCAGCACTGCTGGAGCTGAGGAACTCTCCTAGCTGCCAGGGGAAGAACTCCTACAGTGAGAGTTGGGGGGGGGGAGCAAAGGGAAAGGATCGACAGATTCTGGTGGTAGGGGACTCAATTCTTGGAAGGACAGAGAGGGCAATCTGTGACAAAGACCTGAAGCGCCAAACTGTATGCTGTCTACCGGCGCTCGGGTTTGGCACATCACGGATCTGGTGGACAGATTACTGGGAGGGGCTGGGAAAGACCCGGCTGCCATGGTGCACGTTGGCACTAATGAAAAAGTCAGAGGCAGATGGAGTGTCCTAAAGAACGATTTTAGAGACTTAGGAGCTAAATTGAGGAAAAGGACCTCCAAGGTAGTATTCTCAGGAATAATACCGGTACCTCGAGCCATGCCAGAAAGGGATATTAGGGAAGTAAACAAGTGGCTGAGGAGCTGGTGTAGTAAGGAGGGGTTTGGGTTCCTGGAGGACAGGGCTGACTTCTCAGTCAGTCACCAGTACTACAGAAGGGACGAACTGCACCTAAATGAGGAGGGTGCAGATCTGCTGGGAGTAAATATGGCCAAAAAGTTAGAGGGTTTTTTAAACTAGGCGACTGGGGGAGGGTCCAGAGGTGGAGATAGTCAGTTCAGAACATATTCCAGAGGGTAGTATTGGGGGCATTAGTGGTAGGTTGTCTAAAGCACATAAACCCAAGGTAAGTATAGTGACAAGTCCTAGTTGCAATCTTGGAACACCCAAAAAGAGGATAGTATGTGACCGGTCTAAACTATGTGGCATGTTCCCCAATGCCAGGAGCCTGACGGACAAGATAGGTGAACTAGAGATACTGTTGTACGAGGAGGATTTGGATTTTGTGTGATTTTCAGAGACCTGGTTCAACAGCTCTCATGTTTGGCTGGCAACCATTCAATGGTATACCCTTTATCGCAGGGATAGAGAGGGTAAAAGAGGGGGAGGAGTATGTCAGCATATCAAGAATAATGTACAAGTGAATGTGAGAGATGACAGGGGAGCTAGGGAGGAGGTGGAATCCTTATGGGTAGAGCTCCAAAGGGATGAAGCTAAGGTGAAAAAAATACTGATAGTAGGCTACAGGCCCCCTAACTTGGGGGGGGGGGGGTACCTATCACAATTTGGATTAGCAGCAAGGATGGGAAGTGTTATCATAATGGGGGATTTTAATTACCCAGACATAGATTGGGCAGAGGGAATCATATATTTGTCTAAGGCTCGCCAGTTCCTAAATGTCTTGCAGGTCAATTTCATGGGTCAGATGGTAGATGCACCAATTAGAATTAGCAATTTAGGAAACAGTGATCACAGGTCAATTGGCTTCAGTATAAATCACACAAATAGGAAACATAAGGGGAATACAAAGACACTGAATTTCAAAAAAGCTAGAAGGCAAAAACCTTGCTAGAAGGCAAAATTTGGATAAAATAATAGTCCATATAGGACACCCAACGCTAGCAGTGATTTATTCTTCCAAAGCAAATACAATTGCAAACTGGTACTGATTAGTATTCCAATGTTTCTCCATCACCCCACCTCTGATGGAGAAGGGCAGGGGAGGGTCAACTGATATCCTCCCTATCATTTGATGACTCCATTGGCCATTAGGGTGATATAGGGAAATACAATGTACTATTGACATAAACACAAGCACACTCACACACCACAGGTTGAACTGGATGGAATGGTGTATTTTTTCAACCTGAAAACCTGTGACTTATTCCGCGTACACACGGCCGGACTTGCCGACGGAAAGATTTAGAACATGTTCTATATCTGAGTCCGTCGGAAGTGCCGACAGAAAAAGTCTGATGGGAGCTTTCGGTCGGACATTCTGACTGTGTGTATGCCCCATCAGACTTTTTCTGTCGGGAAGTCCAGCTGTGTGTACGCAGCATTAGAGTAACTAAAAGGCAGCCTTCATCCACATGCCAGCTAGTATACAATTTTTGGGCAATTTTTAGGCACCCCTGAAGAAACCTAAGGCACCCAAGGTACCTGGGCACCCTAGTTGAAAAAGGCTGTTCTAGAGTGACACCCAGTAGAGTAGTCGCTTTCAAGGTGATTCTGCCATTGGCAATATGTCCCCAATGGTAGAATCGCCTATCTTACATTAGATTTACAGATTTAGATTTAGATTTACAGATTTATATTCACAGATTTAGCCTAACAGATTATAACAATAGCATTATGGACAGATACAAAGTATACAAGATTACTCAAAAATGTTTTACAATATGTCTGAAAGAATCATTTTTTTTTCTATGGAAAAAACGATCCATCACAGCACACAGTGTGGAGAGACAACTCTGCAACCACTTCAGATACTCTGTGATCTTAATGACTAAAATGAGAGAGAAATGACTTCCAAGAAATCAAGAGGATAAAAGTAAATTGCAGTTCCCCAATTCTCTTCAAAATACCAAACAACACATTTGCATGTTCATGTTAAGATTGCATTAATTAAGATAAACATACTAAAGAGGATCATCATTTTTCCAATTTGCTTGGAAAGCATTAGATTTTCCCAATTTGCATCAGTTTGTAAATCAATTCACTCATCTCTAATTTTTACAGCTGCACAGATTCTCATTATATATCAGTATACCTGACATCTGCCTGCCTATGGCCAACTTAGGAAATATATAACAGCCCTACAAGATTAAATAAATGAAGTCCTGGCAGGCTGGCATGAGATAGTGTTCGCTCCTTCACAAATACATTCATCCAGTACATCCTCATTGTGCATGGCTGACTAATCATTCATCCTCTTCCAAATGAAGGGGCTAATTGAAAGGTACAATGTAGATCCCCTGCCTCCCTACCCCCAATCAGAAAGCCTGACAGGAAGGGAGGTGGATACACAGAATCGGGAGTATGATTATTCAGAAGCTGGAATAACAGATTAGAGAGCAGCCCCTCCCTCTGCTGTGCGCCCTGATTACACAATTAAGAACTAAAGATAGTGACAGCCGGGGGAGCAGCTGACAGGAGCTACCTGTGCTACTATCATTGTATCCTCCCTAACATGTGCAGCCAGGGCAGCCATTGCCCCGGTAGGGGGCTCTGTTATCATTTACTTATACTAAAATCTTATGCTAAAAAGAAATAAAGACAATAAATGATCTACTAGTGCATAGGTATGCTTTGTGCCTATAACAATCTAGGTCTTATAGAGGTCATTACAGTCTTAGAACATGGACAAACCACAGCAACTGCAGTGCAAGAGCTACAAATGATAAATTGTTACGGGGTCTAGAACATTAGCTGGAATACATAGAGCCAAGTGTAAACATATGACATTCTGTAGGTGTAATTGTGAGATTAAGCATCGTCAGGTCTCACAAACAGTGAATAATTTGCAGATTTCCGTTTAGGGAATGCAGCGGGTTAGAGTGGAAGAAATGCCTAAGCCTAACTATAACCATCCTTAAAAGAGAATTGCAGGTTTTCAGAAAAACAAACAATTCTACCGAGACCGCAGTTTAATGTTTCTTCAGGCACAATACAGAAAGCAGCTACTTTAGTAAGGCTGGATTGTTTTAGCTTCTTGTGAATGTGTTTTTAATATAAATAAAGCACATTTTAGTAAAATGGTTTTGCACTGTTGGAGCGCCTTTTTTCATTCTCGTTTACGATATGGGGAGTTCCACAAGAGAGGAGAGACAGGACTGGAAGCCATATTATATGGATGTCATCTGTATGATGCGTGTAAGAAGAGAAGCATTGTTGTCAGTGAGTCCTAGTCTGCTGGGGTGAGGCTTTTGAGCAGTGGAGCCACCATTTTTATTCATGGTGGAGAGATTGAACTTTGTTGAGAAGAGTTTATTTAGACCCCTTTCACACTGAAGTGCTTTTCAGGCGCTTTCATGCTAAAAAATGCGCCTGAAAAGCTCACGAAAACCTATTTTCATTAAAATCAATGAATGCTTTCACACTGGGCTGGCAGGGTGGTGAAAAAAACGGTCCAAAAGCGCCTGGAAAGCTCTTCAAAAGCGCCCGAAAAGCTCTTCAAAAACGCTCAGTGTTTTACTTTGCAGTTTACAAGTACCTCAGTGTGAAAGGGGCCATAGACCCCTTTCACACTGGGGCAGTGCGGGCACCGGCAAACAGCGATATTCTTAGTGCGGCTTTACCGTCGTTTTAGCGGTGCTATTCGGCCACTAGCGGGGCGGTTTTAACCCCTGCTAACAGCCAAAAAAGGGTTAAAACCACCCGCAAAGCGCTGCTGGTATAGCCACGCTGACCCACTGATTTCATTGGGCAGGAGCGGTTTAGGAGCAGTGTATACAATGCTCCTTCACCGCTCCAAAGATGCTGCTTTCAGGAGTTTTTTTAACGTCCATCTCTCCAGTGTGAAAGCCCTCCAGTATGCCTAACCTAGCCTAAAAGATCTGTGTACTTACCTAATTTTAGAACGTTCTGGTCATGTTGTGGATCACCTGTGTCAATGAGTATCTGCTGCAGGGGAGAGGAGGGAGTGCCAAAATAGCTGGTGGAATGGGAGCCTATGGGTAATGTCAAGGCTTAGTGAGAAAAATTAGCTGCACACCAACATCCGTCCAACAGGTTTATTTAAAGACACCAGGACTAAAACGGACCAAGGGGTGACGACTTTCACACATACATTGTGCTTCTTCAAAAGTTTTTTTTTAGTCCTGGTGGCAGTCTTTCATTAAACCTGTTGGACGGATGTTGGTGTGCAGCACATGTTCATGGTTGCGAGTCGGAGCTAGCACCAAGCCCTTCCTTTTTGGTGGATTATATTACTTATCTGGAGCAGCGATCTGTTGGGTGCTCCCTTACACAGAGCTGCAGGATTACTTCACAGGACTGGAGTGGTTTGAAAATAAGTAAGTACACAGACATTTTTTATACAGGTTAGGAAGGAGAGGTAGGAGGAGGAAGGAAACCTTTTTTAAGAATAGTTATAGTTAGGGTTTTCTTGCACTTTATAGACTGATTGAAATAGGGAGCTGTATTTTCTGAGGTCGTATTAGGAGAACCACAAGATATTTACTATTGGAGAGCCTGAGCACAGGTTGGGTTGACCGAAAGAAAAAAAAAAAAAACTTTTATGTGTGTACAGGGCTTAACTGTGAGCTGCTATTCCTTCACTAACCAATCACAGCACTGACCAAACTGTATTGCGTTTAGCACCTTACTGTTCCTCATTTGAAGGGGCTGTCCCTCTTTTGGAACCAATGTCTCTCATTCCTCATCAAAATTCACTCTTTTTGCACTTTGGTAGAGGTCTATATAAATAAATGTACTATTTCACTGCAAAAAGTAAATATATAACACTACGTTTTTAATCCATACTTTGAGATACTGCAATGATTATTTTTAAACCCTAATATGAAGGAAAATGAATGGTAATAACAGCTCCAGTGGTTTCAAAGTGTATGTAAACCCTAACAATGTATTTCTCTTATTTGCTTTTGTTTGCTGAATACACCATTGATACCTGTTTACTCTACTAGCTACTACCTGGTGAGCTTTGTTATCCCAGGACAGTTATTGGCAACATCGCCACATGAAAACAAAGGGGAAAAAAAAGAAAACGAATGCAGCCACTGACAAGCTGAAATATAATATAACATTTTTGTTTGTGGGTTCAGCTACTCTTTAAACATTCATTCTTGCAATTTTATTAAACATGGTCCATGTTATCGAGGTGCGTGGCAAGGGTGCATCTTTTGCCTAAATCCTGTTCTTGGAAGGTATGATTGCGATGAATGCAGAGCAGGAAGTAGATGGTTAGTATTTTGTAAAGTGTATAGTAGAGATGTCAGGAGTCACTCAAACTCTGCCTGAACAGAATAAAATATTTTTGGCAGGTAAGACAGCTCACAGATATGTACTTCAACTGTGTATTTAGCTGTTTGCCTACATTTATACTTTACATCTATGGAGAGGAGAGGTATCGGGATGACAGCTCCAGCATCAACTTGTCTGCAGGGGAACAACAGCCATCAGAAAAAGCTTTCTAATCTATTTGATCAATCGTATGCTGCAGACAACGGTTGACCAGGGATGTCTGAGGACAATATGGCTGTGATGGCTGGAGCAGGAAATGCTCATCTAATGCCTATGAGTACCCTGTAAACATATTATAGACAAACTGCTTTTGAGTGGATAAACATGCACAGGCTTATAGAGCGAGCATTTATACTCATGGCATTATAGGGATTTCCTTAACATCCTCACTATAAGCTTTATTCCACAATACTGATTTGCTAAAATATTCATTCCAACTGATCACATTTTCCCTTGAAAATTACTGGCTCTTCGTATCTGCAAAATCAACCTTATTTGCCAATGATTAACTTACCTCTGAGTACATAGAAAGTAATGCTAAACTGAGTGATAACATAACACACCATAATTTCACTTCTCATAAAATGTTAATACAATTAGTATCTCAGCTTGTGCAAATATAGTTACCGTATTTATCGGCGTATAACACACACTTTTTTCCCCTTAAAATCTGGGGAAAATCGGGGGTGCGTGTTATACACCGATCCCCGCCGATTGTAACCTCTTTTGCCGTTCTCTGCGGCTTTTGGGTATCTTCGGCCGTTTTCGGCTATCGTTGGCCAGCTGAAAGCTGTCGAGAACGGCCTAGTGCGGCCGAAAATAGCCAAGAGTGGCCGAAGATTGCCGAGAACGGCTGAGTGCGGCCGAAAATACCCGAAAGCCGTCAAGAACGGCCGAGAACTACCGAGCGCCACCGAGATACACAGGACATCCGCTTTGTATCTCGGTGGCGCCATTTTTAAAAGAAAAAAGACACTGGCAAGGCTGCAAATGACATGGAAGGCTGCAAATGACAGACAAGGCTGCAATGGAAGGCTGCAAATGACTGACAAGGCTGCAAATGACTGACAAGGCTGCAATACAAGGCTGCAAATGACACTGACAAGGCTGCATTAATGGGCATTTAAATGTAAGTTTTTTTCCTTAAACTTTTCAACATAAGAATATACCGATGCTTTGTACAAGGGGAAACAATTCCTCTCTCAACCATAAATGAACACAAGATCTTGCTAGACTTGGTAGCAGAATGACATTGCATGTTGTTATTAACCACCAAGTACCTAGGACATACGTTGTATGACTGAATGTACCAAGTTGATTGATCGATCAACTTGGATACAACCAGCCTTACGAATTCTCTTGTGATTATCGGTAGTGGCTGCTAGCGAAAATCATTGTCTTCTCTCAGCAGGGACAGCTTCATACCCGCCCCCCCCCCCCCCCCCACCGGGAGGAGACAATGGCCTGGCAGGAGGGTTTCCCGCATAAACACTGTCTGTGTTGATAGGAAAATTGAGCGGATTTCTTTCCTGCGACCCGTGATTGCAAGTAATTAGCTCCATGTCTGGCCAGCCTAAGTCACCTCAGTGTAGCTAAAACTGAAGAGCACAAAATCTGGTGAAGCTGTGCATGGTAGCCAATCAGCTTCTAACTTCATCTTGTTCAGTTAAGCCTTGACAAAAAAACCTGGAAGCTGATTGGTTTCTATGAAGAGTTGCACCTCATTTTGCACTCTCCAGTTTTAGTAAATCAACCACAATATATTTGAGTTTTGTTTGCCTATACATTACTGAAGAAATCCTAAAGTATAAACAGAGTTTAGTTTTCTTTTTTAAATATTTTCTTTTTAAATCTTAATTAAACTCTCATTATCATTAATCCTAATAAAGTTCTTCCTCTATTCACTCTTTTGCTCCATTAAGAAAATACTGTTCATACAAAAATGTATTTTTGTTTTGGTTTACTTGTTGCTTAAATGTTAAAAAGTCTTACTTTCATTTGTAAATAATCTATCATGCTTGGTATTGGAAATATTACCATGCTGTCAAGATAAATGGGGCAAAGTGCAGAATAAAATTAGCTGAAATATAAAAATGACTTTGGAGCACAAATGGTAAAAGTAGACATCAGCCAAAACATGTTTGCTCCATTTCCAATAGTGAGGTAGACTTAAAAACCTCTGTAGAGCTTTTACTCTGCACTTAGCTGCCCAATGAAGCAGTCAAACGCTCCTCAAAAGAATATGCTGGATCCAAATGTTGTGCTATGCAAAGCAGGTCAAATGTAGCCTTTAAATTGCCATGCATACTTCTCAGTTAAAGTAAGTTGGATTTTGCTGACCTCCATGTAACATGTGTCCCAAAGATATAGGTTTATTTTGTGCATGGTCCTTTACCAACCCTTGAAATGTCTTTCTTACAAATGAAGTGGGTACTCTAGCAGCTTCTTAGCACCATGTCAGATAAAATGCTTGTCTTTGTCTCATTAGGCAAGCATAAAATGATAATGAAATGTGCTCTGTCTTTCTTTTGTTTAATGAAAGAATGACATGAAAGAGCAACTACTTTAACAGCTGCTCATGTGCACAGCTACAAGGTACCCTTACAAAGTGGATGACAGTAATTTGTTGGGAAGTCATCCAAGCACTGGAAGACCTTTCACATACTGATATACAGATAGGCTGCACGTGCAGAACATGTCTCTATGTACCTGGCTTGTGTGCAGAATCCAAAGCAATGGAACAACAAGTGAAAATGTAGGTATACTTTCTATATGATGTGCATAGGTCAGGACTGGAGCATGAGCATCACTAAATACCAAAAGCTGAGGCCTTTGCCCAGGGTCTACTGCTGAGCATCTTGAGTCTAGCCAGCTTTCAGCAATGCTTTGCAGAGTGACCTCCCACCCATCTGTGCTTGCATAGTTCTGGCACTAAAGTTACTAAACAGTGTAGTAACAGTGAAGCCTCTCCTTTCATAAGTAAGTAAACACAATCTATTTAGCTACCGCTCGCTGATCACAAAGGTAAGGGGGAATTTCACCATTAATGTGAGGGGCACATCTTCGCTGAACATTATATAAGAGGGCTGTTACCGTTAACCATCAATCTAGAGGGCCCTTCTTTTCTAACCACTAATGTAAGACATTGCTTCTGCACTGATCACCAATGAAATAAGGCCCTTTTTCACTGGCCACAGACACTTCTCTGCTGATCACCAATATAAGGGGACCCTTTATTAACCACAAGTGTAAGGGATCACTGTTCCACTGCCCACTAATGTAATAGGCTATACATTTAACACTCTAAACAGTACTCCAGATATACTCCTGACCTCTGCACTCCGTAAACTTTGCTGTATGTTAAATACTCCTGACCGCTGAAGTTTTCCTGTGCTGTACATTTTATGTAGGCTAAGATAAAGTGGTATATTTATAAAAAAAAATAAAAAATTCTCTGCACACATTTTTTTAATTGCATTCAATGTGAAAAATGTGTCAATCCTTGGTTACAGTTGTGTGAAGCATGTCATGCAGAAAAGTGTAAGTAGTGGAGGAGTTTTTTAAAGTAATCTCTTGTTTTGAGGTTATAGGTGTCCATTCAACCTTTATTTGTGACATACATTTGCAGTTACAAGACTACAGAAAATGTATGCAGCATATACAGACTTCATTTTGTTATGCCTCTTTAAAGTGGGAGTAAACTCCCATGCATTAATTTTGCCTATAATAAGGCTTACCTATAGGTACTAAATATCTCCTAAACGTGCACCATTTAGGAGATATTTACTGTAGAGGCAGCCAGTGACATCACCAGCACATGCACTCTGAAGGAACGGCAAACCCGCGCTGTCCCTTCAGAGTCCTGTGCTGTAAATGGTGGCGCCAACGTGCATGCAGGGGAGTGATGTCATTGCGGCTCCGGACACTCCCACAGCTGGAGTCCACAAACCCGGAAGGAAGAATGGGTGAAAATGGAAGCACCTTCAGCTTTAACAGCACCGCTGGAGGGCTTCGCCATGCATACCAGCACATTATGACATTGCCTTCCATGTTTAAATAAAGCCAGCGGTCTACTACCGCTTTAAGCGATGGCCACTGTTCAGAATCATGTGGCCATGCATCCCATTCACTTTGGTGAACTACGCATTCTGCAACCTTTTACTTTTCTGGGTGTTTCAGGTTTTTTACAATCCTATTCCAACAACCCTGGACTGGAGTCCAGAAGCTTGTGCACATCGGTTGGTTGGTTATCGATAATTCTCTTTTTTTTTCTACCATTTTTGCATGATTTGTAATGAAGTCTGTACACAATTCAACTATATTTGCTTCCAGCTAATCCTCTTATCTCACAAATATGATCCCTGAATAGGCTCTGCAGTCTCTAATAATGTCAAACACCAGGTAAAAGGTAGTCAGCGACGTGTTTTTTGCCAAGGCTGTAAATGACAAGATAAATCAGCATTTTTTATTTATACTAAAGAAATAGGTATATTTTTGCTAAAAGATTCCCCACATTCCCTATTGATTTATATAGAGTGTGATTTTTAATGAGAGGTAAATTTTAAGGCAGATCAGTCAACAGAAAGCAAGTTATAAGCAGAAATAAATTAATACCACTCTAAGCTCAAAATGGGGCGATTTCCAGCCTGTGTCCTCCTCTAAGCCCGGTGACCTTTTGGGACTCATATGATCGTTCTCACACAGTATGCTGTTGTCTTTTTTTGTTAGTTATATGTATAGTTTTGGGGCAGTCCCAGTGGAGATTTGATATAGATACTGTTGGAGTTGCATCCAGTTGAGTTGGCCTATATGCGAACAACCACTGGGTCTGGGGCGGTCATCTGTAAGTATGTGTCATCCTTTGCCACTGGTTGACGTTGAGTGATGTGGAGGCATAGCATTATGCATCAATTCAGGTTCGGTGGTGGTAGTTTGGTGCCATCAAGGTCACTTACGATTATCCAGGAAGTGATGTAACTAGGGGAGAAGCGGTGGATGTGTTTCACCCAGTCATATAGGTAAGTGCCGTTAGGGGGTGGAAGACCTGCTTACCTCTATTTAATGAGGTAGGCAGGCTTAAGAACATTATTTTGCCATTTATGAACACATGGGGAGACATATGATTTTACCAGAGTTTAATTTATAATATTTTTATTATTTGGGCTTCCCTGTCTTATTTTAGATATCCTTATGCATTGGAGACATTTTCTCAGTAGGATTATATCAGAGGGGTTTTCAAAAGATTTGGCTATACACTTTGGCATTGTTTGGTCTTTTTTCCTTGCTATTGGGTTTATTCAGGGTAAGTTTCATTTGACCTCTGATTTGTATTATGCATTTATATATATGTTTTACTAGATATGGTTACAAATATTTGTTTTTTGCAAGATGGTCCCTTTATTATTCACAGAGATCTTATATGGATTTTTGCCCCTGCGATGGCATAATATACAGCTTTATACATGTGTCTCTTATAGTCTATGTTTACACTCGGAACTACCATAATTATGGTAAGTTTGTGGTTATGTGTTGTATATACTGGGTGATTGAATTTACTTTTATTTTTAAGGTGTAGTTATATTTAGCCATATAGTGTGGGGTGTTATGAAATGTTATGTGTAGGTGATGGGGTTTGGTTGTTCGTTGTTTTTCCTCTGCCCCTTTTTCTTCTCTGTGTTTTCAAATCAGGGACAGATTTATCTATAATTATGTATGTATTATGTATAAAAGATTTTGATTTGATGATTGTTTTTTATTATATTTATGCATAATAATATTTGAATATCTGGATTTTTTTCATGTGACATTCCTCTTTCCAGATTTGATTTCTTGTATATATAATTCCAGCTCGGATCCTGAAGAAGTGAGTTTATCTTGAAAAGTGTCAATCCTAAAGTGCAAAACCATGAATATGTCAATCTGGATATTTATTGTTTTTTAATGAGTTACATTTTAAAATTTGTAAAAAAGTTTGTTTTAAATTGTACAGTTGTCTGTTTCTATGTGGTACACGGAAAGACCTAGTTTTCCATTAATAACTCCCCCCAATTTGGGCTTAGAGTTGTATTTATTGAATTTAAAGAGGATCTTCACCCTGTAAATAAAAATTTAAAAGGCAGAAGCTACAAATACCCAACTCTTTTCCGATCTTTGGGTCCAGGTGCCGGCATCTTAACTGTGGGCAGCCAACTATGGCTCTTTGCGGCTTCGCAGCCGGCTACCAACGGCACATGTGCAAGCCGTACTGCACCCTGTAAGTGGTCCTGCATTCTCCTGGGACCTGATGTCCAAATCAGGTACCCACACCCCTCATTAAAAAAAAAGACATTCCAAATATGGGAGAGGGTGGGGGGACTTCCCCTTTTTAAGGATGGTACCCATGGAAATATATTTTTCAGCAAAATAGACCCATCCACTCTTTGTTAGGTGATTAAAGAGGGAATCAGATTAATAGCAGATACTCTGGGTGAACTGTCTTCTATTTTCCTCAGGTCAAACAGTCAAACATATTACGGGTGCATTTTTTTTCACTATGGGAATAGTACATCATGTTCAAGTCCAGTAATCATTTCCTTCCTTTTTTAATTTTAATCAAGGCCAAGGGAATGTTCATTAAAGCAGTCTGAAGGAAGTACGGAGCATGAACAAGCTTTATTGGCAAATATGCTGAAGAATGTAATGGCAATTTTTTTTCTACAGAATGCTTTTGCAGCATTTGTGCTGTCTTCTCTCTATAGGTACCTTTTGCTAAACACAGCATAACATATATAATTTCTACGTAATCCATTTTGTAATTTAATTTTATTAAACAATTACGTTTTCCATTACAGTCTGTGCAACTTCTATGATTAACGCATGGCCTTTCCCAAATGTCTGCACAGAGCTGAAAGACAAATGTAAGCGGAACCCCGGACTAAACAAATAATGTTTAAATACATATTTATTCTTACAAGGATATTAATTCTAACTTAAAGCAGTCTGAAGGAAGTACGGAGCATGAACAAGCTTTATTGGCAAATATGCTGAAGAATGTAATGGCAATTTTTTTTCTACAGAATGCTTTTGCAGCATTTGTGCTGTCTTCTCTCTATAGGTACTAACAGTCTGTGCAACTTCTATGATTAACGCATGGCCTTTCCCAAATGTCTGCACAGAGCTGAAAGACAAATTTATTCTTACAAGGATATTAATTCTAACTTAAAACTTGAAGCTTTGTGCATTTATTCTAGATCTGTGCAGTAATCCTGCATGCAACAACTCCTGTACCTTGCCTTTGTGCAGGAGTTTTCTGCAATAAAGAGTGGTCAATGTTGCCTTAAAGTGATTGTAATCGATCACCTTGTAAAACAACGCATTCAGTTCCAAATAGAAAGGAAAGGCAAAACATTTTTCCATAGATATAAAAAATTATAATGTATATATCATGATCACATTCCCCCTAAACTCAACTGCATAAGAGCTGGGGGGAGGAAAAGCTGCAGCACACTGAGCTTGCCAGTGAATGACTGTGCAGCAGGGGCATGTCAGGACAAGTCTGATCATTGGAGGAGAGTACACTGATTTCCCAGCACAGCTAGAGAACTGACCACAGTGTGCTCTCCTGCTTAGTGTGGTCAGTTTTTAATAGGAAAGCAAGGGGACTAGCAGGAATACCAGGGATTTGACACAAAGGAAGCAGTACATAGAGAACAGGATACTTTCTCATACAAGTACATGGTACAGCAGGCACATATCGGGAATATGAATTGTTGGGGTAGCAAACACTTTAACTACTTATGCAAAGTCTTATATCTGCCCCATTACGTTTTTTTCTTTTTGCAGGCAGTCTGTAGTGGGTGGACTTGCTGGGCCATTCCCACAACTCTACTTTCTGTACAGTGATAATGTCACTGCTACTTTTATATGGTAATACCTGTTTTTCGAGTTCCTTTAGTGCCCCCACAATTTTTTTTTTTTTATAGTTTGTCGCTATTAAGGAAAATATTTGAATAGACATTTTTGTGCCCAGAGTTCAGCTTTAGAGGCATCATCTTCAACAGGGATTTTTATTTTTGCTGAAGAAATTCAAAACTTAAAGCGTTAGTAAACCCACAACCAGTGGCGGCCTGCTCATTAGGGGCTCTGCCCCCGGATCCATGTGCCCGGCCCCTAATCTATATGGGGGGCTCCGGACGCATTAATTTTAATGTTTTTTTTTTAAGCACATGATTAGAGCCTGTGGCTCTAATTGGCTTCAAAAAAGGGTGGGCTCAGGGCACAGAGCACTGCGCCCTGAGCCAACCCAGTTGTGTGACAATAGCAAATTAATATTCGCTATTGTCTTCCTGATCCTCCTCCTGGCCAATCAGGAAGTGGGTCCAGAGACCAAATTGGCCAGGGAGTCTTGGGTGCCTTTTTAGGTGCAAGACCCGATTGGCCAGGGAGTCTCATGTGCGCATTTATGTGCAAGTGGATCGCCGATCGAGCAAATGCCGGGGGGGCAGGGATGGGGTATATAGTGCAAGTGCTGCTTCCCCACAATATTGAGCACCAGCCAC
Source organism: Lithobates sylvaticus (assembly GCA_028564925.1). Taxonomy (NCBI): domain Eukaryota; kingdom Metazoa; phylum Chordata; class Amphibia; order Anura; family Ranidae; genus Lithobates; species Lithobates sylvaticus. The sequence continues at coordinate 354,280,027 of CM053027.1, read as the reverse complement.
CACTTCCTACAACAGTAAAATCAGTCTGTATATGCAGTAAAGCATGCTTGTTATACACACTGTGGAACCGAAGGGTTTAATCCTCCGCATTGTGTAAAACAGCTGTTTGATTCTGGCTTCTCTGATTCTCCCCTCCTTCCACTGTCCCCTGATAATTTACTGATAACACAGAGTCTATGGAGTCAGGCTGCACATGCTCAGTTTAGTGTGTATTGCTAGAGAGTTTTTTTTTCTTTTCTTGGGAGAGTGCATGTGATCAGCACAGGGCCAATCAGCACTGTCCAAACAGAGGGTCAGGAGTCCTGCAGTCTAATAGGACAGTCAGAAAACTCATCCTACAAGCTTTAACCAGTGCTTGGCTGGACACTGATAGAAGTCACAAGACTGCTATATACTTTTGATGAGAAAAGGTATTTAGCAGTTTATATTTACTAAAATAATTGCATTTCCATATCCTGTGTACTGTGGGAGACCAGATATAGTGAATGCAGGGTCCTGGATTTAGTAACACTTTAACCGCCTAAGGACCGCCTCCTGCACATATACGTCAGCAGAATGGCACGGCTGGGCACATCAACGTACAGGTACGTTGTCCTTTAAGAGCTCAGTCGTGGGACACGCGCGCACCGCCGGTGGCGCGCTCCCGACCCGGTCCTGAGCTCCATGACCGTGGCCGCGGGACCAGCGATGGGGTCACAGAGCTGAAGAACGGGGAGAGGTATGTGTAAACAAACCTCTCCCCGTGCTTCCTAGTGACACTGTCACTGATCGTCTGTTCCCTGTCATAGGGAAAGACGATCAGTGACGTCACATGCCAAGTCACGCCCCCCTACAGTAAGAAAAAACACACAGGGCTTACTTAACCCCTCCCGCCTCCTAGTGGTTAACTCCTTCACTGCCAGTGTCATTTACACAGGAATCAGTGCATTTAAATAGCACTGATTGCTGTATAAATGACAATGGTCCCAAAAGTGTGTCAAAAATGTCCGATGTGTCCGCCATAATGTCGCAGTCACAATAAAAATCGCTGATCGCCGCCATTACTAGTAAAAAAAAAATATTAATAAAAATGCTATAAAACTATCCCCTATTTTGTAAACGCTATAACTTTTGCACAAACCAATCAATAATCACTAATTGCAATTTTTTTTACCAAAAATATGTATAAGAATATGTATCGCCCTAAACTGAGGAAAAAAAAAATGTTTTTTTTTATATTTTTGGGGGATATTTATTATAGCAAAAAGTAAAAAATATTGTTTTTTTTCCAAAATTGTCGCTCTATCATTGTTTATAGCGCAAAAAATAAAAACGGCAGAGGTGATCAAATACCACCAAAAAAAGCTCTATTTGTGGGAAAAAAAGGACGCCAATTTTGTTTGGGAGCCACGTCGCACGACCGCGCAATTGTCAGTTAAAGCAACACAGTGCCGAATCGCAAAAAGGGGCCTGGTCCTTTGGCTGCAAATTGGTCCGGGGCTTAAGTGGTTAAAGGGATGCAGATAGTGGTCCTTATTATGACACGGAGATTGCTTAGGTGGCAAGTATAAAGTCAGACCCTTCAACTGTAAGTTTGAGAAGACAAACAGCAATTTGCTTTACATAGTTTTATGGATCGCAAAAGTGGCTGAACAGAATATTTTAACTATTTTAGCAGCAAAATGGTTTTACATCTATAGACACTTCAACTGTGTATTTAGCAATTTGTGATTTGCTCTGATTATTCGGTATTAAAAAAGGGCAAAAATCACAGACATAGTTAAGCAAAGGTTTGTTTTAGAATTATCTGCAGGTGATATGTTTCAGAGCTGAGCGGGTTAGGAATTTCCACTTGAATGCAGCAAACGGCAGATTGTACGTGCAGTGTCAATGCTGATTTGAATGACGTCAGGTCACTCGTACTAAACCCAGTATGAAGAGCCGACATTTTTTGTGTTCTAATATCTTCCACCTAATCAACGTTACAACTCTGTATTTATGCAGTTGTCATGCATCTCCCAAGTCACTCGTTTCCTTAATCCGTGCTGGCATTAAAAAGGGCTCATTAAACAGGCAGATCGTAACGTATTAAGGTACATGCGTCCAGCACGTTGAAGAAGATGGAAATTGTTGTGAGCCAGTGTGAGAATTGGAGCGCTCAGCATTCCGACGTGCCGCCGAGGCTTCACGCTCGCAGCCGCCATTCCCTGGGGAAGATGTGTACGCAGGCGCAGCCATTACTCTGATTAGGGGCAGTGAGCACGTTGGGCCTAATAAAAGGATACACCGCACAGCATATGGTTTGTCTCGGTTATGTTAATAACCTGAGCAATTACAGCAGAACAAATGGTACAATTGTAAATGTATCTCCTTGGAGACTCATTTCTCTCTCTCAATCTCTAATAGTTTTGTCCCTCACTCTTCAATTCCTTTGCAGCAGACTGCCAGCAGAATTCTCCTTGCTTGGAAAGCTTCATGAATTTTGCTTAGACAGTCTGCGTAATTATGCATTTTGTGATCCTAGTGTTGTTTGTACACAAAATGACTCAAGTCTGAAGGAGACAGAAAGCCAGTCGGGTACTAAGTGTCCTACTTTAGCAAGTGACTGCATACCGTATGACATATGTCTGTAACAGGCCACTTCTGTCTTTAGTGGAACATGAGCCATTCACAAAAAAGCATGTACAAAGATTATGCTGTCCTATGGAAAAAAAAACACATTTAGTAACAGTGTGCTGCAAAGGAAATAATAAAAGAATCAATGATTAATACCAGGATTTAAAGGAATCTGGGCAAACCTTATCTCAGGACAGCTGTTAGCGGTCACAGGCAAGGCTTTATACTAATTCCTAGCAGTATGTTCCTACATATGGTTCTGAGCAAGCATGTGCTCCTATGACACTAGTTATGGTAATGGCTTGTGTTGATGGATTTTTCATCCCCCTAAGACAGGGGTCTCAAACTGGTGGCCCTCCAGCTGTTGCGGAACTACAAGTCCCATCATGCCTCTGCCTATGGGAGTCATACTTGTAACTGTCAGCCTTGCAATGCCTCATGGGAATTGTAGTTTTGCAACAACTGGAGTACCACCAGTTTGAGACCTCTGCCCTAAAAACTGCTTCTTTCTCATACAAATCTATGGGAATGCAAAAGCAACTGAGGAAGGTCAAATGCATCTTAAAGAATATGCAAACCCAACATTTCAAATTCCTGATATGTGCCGAATAGTACATTTACAATTGTACCATTTGCACTTGGAAGTTCAGTCGCTGTAGATCCGAGGGGGACATGCAAGGAAAATAAAAAACAGCATTTTAGCTTGCACGCGATTGGATGATAAAATCAGCAGAGCTTCCCCTCAATTCAGATCTACCCCTCAGATTGACAGCGACTGCACTTCCAAGTGCAATTTCAGTGCAAATTCAAGTGCACTGTGCACTTGTAGTGCAAAGTGGATTTGCCTTTCGTAAATAACCCCCATTATTACATATGGACTGTCTGTATGTATATATTCTGTATGTAGGCATTTTGTATGTAATATTTCTATTAGTATCCTAAGGGTTATTGCTTCTTAATATATCTCTAGCTGCAGGCTGGTAATAATTGTGAGTTGTCTATTTAACTGGACCCTGCACTCCTAACTTTAAAAAAAAAAACATGTGTGCGTTTGTATGTGTATATGTGGGAAAGGGGAGGCGGCAAATTAGTTAATATACAAACGTTTTCCCTGCTTCTGCCCATAGCTAGGTGTCCTTCCGGCTAGACCTGAGCTACTGGGGATCTTGTATGCAGTATGCTGACACTGGACCGCAAAGCTGGCTAAACAGAACTACATATTTTTGGCAGGTAAATCAGTTCACACACACTTATATATGTATAAAGATATACACCTGCAATGCTACACAATAAGAGTGCAACAAATAATCACAACGTGCAACAATTAGTCACATATCTATATAAAATACAAAAATCTACATACATATACATATATCAATCTTATAGTGCAGTATAATACCACAATGAAAATAAAGTATATATGTATACAAGTCCATAAAGTGCCCATAACGTGCAAAAAAGTCCTGTATAGTCCAAAAAACGAATGTATTATAATTCCTCCACCAATGAGATTGTTGCCACACTCTTCCCAGTGTAAAGAAGCCCCAGCCACCACCTCATGAAATGCACTCACCAAAAAATGTGCTACAACATGTTTACCAAGCTTAGCATGTCATCCTAGGTGGGTGAGATCCCAGGTAGCCTATGTATTGTTATACAGTGCTCTCCTCTCCAGTTCCTAGAACCAACCCAAGCTGTAGTAGATAAAGCTCACACTGGAGCCAGCAAAGAGTATTAATAGTGTAGTATTCATTGCACCATAAGAATCACATACATAGCACACCTAACAAAGAGACCGATATGGAAAACCACTGTTACTCACATGGAAAGCCGCTGCTGAACAATATCATGCAGAAGCGTGACGTCAACACTAAAGTCTCTGCCCCAATGCACATTTCAAACAATGTATATTTACCCAGTAAATATCCACTTGCCTACTGTGCACTTAAACACCCTTCCTGCCCAGACCAATTTTCAGCTTTCAGCGCTCGCGCACTTTCAGTGACAATTGCGCGGTCATGCAATGCTGTAACCAAATGAATTTTTTATCATTTTGTTCGCACAAATAGAGCTTTAGTTTGGTGGTATTTATTCGCGACTCCGTTTTTTATTTTTTGCGATATAAGCGAAAACATAGCGGAAATTTTGAAAAAAAACAATATTTTCTCCTTTCTTTTTTAAAAGAAATCCAATAAAATCAAATTTTGTCATAAATTTAAGCCAAAATGTATTCTGCTACATGTTTTTTGTAAAAAAAATTCCGTTAAGTGTATAATAATTGGTTCGCGTGATCACGGACATATGTACGCAAATGATCATGTAAAAGGGGTGTGCAGGTGATCACGGACATATGTGTGCAGATAATCATTGGCACATGTGATTTTAGTGGGACATATGTGAGGGACATGTGTTTTTATTATTTAGGGACATGTGTGTTTTGGGGACATGTGTGTTTTGGGGACATGTGTGTTTTACTGTGGGGACATGTGTGTCTTACTGTGGGGACATGTGTGTTTTACTGTGGGGACGTGTGTTTTACTATGGGGGACCCTAGACTGGTGATCAGTGAGTAAAAAAACATCTCATACTCACTGATCACCAGCCGGCTGCAGCGATCCGCTCTCCTCTCCTCACCGACGACTTCCGTGTGAGGAGAGGAGGGCCGATTGCCTAGCAACCGGCTGTTTGTTTACATCACATGACAGCCGTGATTCGTCACGGCCGTCATGTGATCAGGAGGGCCAATCACCGTGCCCTCCTGCCGATTCGAGATGCGCCGTGTCCGGGTGACACGGCCGCATCGGGATCGCGCCGCTGCGCGGGCACGCGCGCGCGCGCGATCCCTCTACTTCTGAAGGACGTTCCTGAACGTCCTATCAGAAGTAGACGGCTCCCACCCGGCCGTATATCTACATTGGCCGGGTGGGAAGTGGTTAAACAGTATACTAGTCAAAATTTATAAAATTTCTTTTTTATACCTAAGTTCTAAGCTACAAAGAGCTGACTCCTCAGAGGCAGTGTCTCAGCTATTATGGTTAGTTTTTGCAGTTTTTTTTTCTCTCCAGACTAAGCTACACAACAGACAGCTTAATGACACACAAGTCTCAGTAACTCCAAGAATAGATGATGAGAGCGATGAGCTTAATTGGTTCAATTTCCTTACGTCCTCCCCTATAATTGTTCTGTCAGTTACTTTAAAAGGAAAGTTAATTTTGACTTAAAAAGTCTGCAAAGTGTCACCTATCTGTGCCCTAACTTTACAAGAAGTGTAAATTTAAACCAAAAAATAGACATTTTATTTATCCTAAAAAAAGATTTTAATATAAATCAACAGTACAGAGCCATTTTAGGACACTGGTGGACCTATGCTAGACATGTAGTGATCCCCCCAAAGAGGCCAATGGAAATAACCCAGATCTCCCTTACTTGTTTAGATGCTGCCAGGCCTAGGTACCAGTTCCAGTGCACACTGGCAAAATTCAGACTCAGTCTAGAGGTGTCCTTTTGAAGATTTATTGCAGTACTTGAACACAGGCGGATAGAGGAATGAGGGTTCAAGATACTCCACATATACACACAGGCATTACAGGACAGATTCTCAAGCAAAGTCTTTTAGTAGCAGCCTTAAGTAGGTAGAGGTGACAGCTAACCCTCAAAACACAAGTACACCTGGAGCTCTTGGTGAAAGGTCCTACTCACAATGTCCATTGGCAGCTCCCCAACCCACTCCCCTGCAACACTCTTCAGTGAAAGGTTTCCCTCTCCAGCCCAGCTTCCTCAGGTGATGTCTTCCAGAAAGCTTCTTTAAATTCAGGTTGCTCCAATGCTCTCAGCTAAGCACCTGCTGAGGCCTAACAGCAACAGATATTCAGTAACACAACTGCCTCCCAGGGGCAGAGGCCCCAGAAGAGAGAGACCCATCTGACCAGACCCTCCCAAACATTTATCTTCTCCCAAGCCACACCTTCAGGGCCTCCCGCCCAGGGATTGTCTGAGGTTGTCAGACAAATATTCATAAACCAATGGCTAACCCTTCTACTTTATTTCTGAAAGCTTATTCCGGAGGCAGGCAGAAACAATCAATCACCAAGCTTAGGGATAGTACTGATCCGACATTAAGAATAAATTGCTGCTCAGCCGGGTAAAACAAAGCCAAAAACTAGCCAGCCAAAAAATGGTCCAAAGAGGTGCCTTGTAGAAGAACCGGTTGGGTCACCTACAGTAGAGCTGCTGTGTGAATTGTATGTGTAGGTCGGACTCAGTACTCAGTAGACACTCACTACTCCTCTTTACGGTACTGGAACCAGAAGCCCATCTATTGTGCTGATTGTATTCTTGCTCCAGGTCACTAGCTTAGAAAGTACTGAAGTACATAACAGCCAGTTTCCTAGACTTTTCAGCTGTAGGTCAGTAATAACAGCCCCAATATTTGTGTTTGGGGTTAGATAGATGCTGGACCTTTTAAGAGGTATAGTTAGTCTTCTTTTAGGAGCCCTTAGCAAAGCTACTCTTTTGTTACATACTGATTACTTGGTCTTTGTGCATTACAGGAATCTTAAACAGGCATCACAGTGATCACGTCAGGGCTGGGCTCAGCACTTCCTTCTCAAAGCTAGTGGCTCAGCTGTTGGCGAATTGCCAGCTCCTATCTCTCCACAGTGACTCACCTGTTGTTGGTATCCTGCTCGTTAGTCCTGACTACTTAAGCCGTGCAGGCCAGATGATCTCTGCCTTCGCCTTGGTCATATCTATAGAGACGCTCTCCTGTGTTCCTGTTAAAGACTTGCTTGGCTGACATTCCTTCTGGCTCCAGATCCTGCTTGCTGTTCTACACTCATCTCTGGCTCTCTGACATTTTGGCTTGTCTGGCTATCCGTTCCAGTTCCTGAACTCTGGCTATGTTTTGACTACATTTACTCTGTTTACCTTTTCTTATTATTATTAAACAAGTGTGATTTAACTGTACTCCTGTCTCAGTCTGATTTATGGTTTCTGACAGATCATAAGGCACAATTCCACTCTGATCAGCTTTGTGCCTTTTGCCTGAGGTGAGTTAGGGAAGGCTTGTTAAGGGCTGCATGCCCACTGGCTGAGGAGGCAGCCAGCAGAGAGACTGCGAAAATTTGGGACAAACTGCATCCTGCATTGAATTACTATGAGATACAACCTTTTATGCTGAAATGGTGGTGGTAATGTTCTAGAGGGGAGTATGGAGGATATGACATGGGGCTGATTGTGCAGTAAAGGTATGGGGAGATTGTGACAGCAGCCAGTATATTCTGTAGAGAAATATGGAGGAGAGGACACAGGGAAGATTGTGCAAGAGAAGTATTGAGAGATTATGACAGCAGGCAGTATGTTCTGTAGAGGAGTATGGAGGAGAGGACATGGGGATGATTGTGCAAGAGATGTATTCATTAGAGGAGTATAGGAATTGAAGCAGAATGTGCAGGAGAGGTGTGGGGAGATTATGACAGCAGACAGTATGTTCTGTACCTGAGTATGGAGGTTTAAGACATGGGGCAGGTGTAGAAGAGGAATTGGGCGATTGTGACAGCAGGGAGTAAGTTCTGTAGAGGACTATGAAGGATATGATGTGGGGCAGATTGTGCAGGAGAGGTATGGATAGATTATGACAGCAAGCAGTATGTGCTGAAGAGAAATGTTGATGATAGTAAGTGCAGAGGATATGACGCCCAGAAGAAAAGTGTGGCTGGTGAACAGTATGTGTTTGAGAGGAGTGGGTGAGGGTGTTCAGAAAGAGTTCAGAAGAGGAATCTGGGGAATATGGCAGTAAGCAGTATGTGTGATTTGGCTTAAGGTTGGTACCAAAAAATCCAATCTTCCATCCCCTTCTTCTTGGCTAGGACAGGGACCCACCTCCTGGTGGTTTTTTATCTTCGCTATATTGTGCCCAACTCCTTGCCAGATGCCTTCCCACAACATTCCTGGCCATTAGCCTTTATTTTCCCAAGAAAGGAATGTCCACACAAAGATTAAAGTTTCTGAACTTTACTGTTGTTGTTCAAAGATAGCAGTGACACATCAAATCACACAGACATACTATCCAGGTTCATTTGGCATTCTTTGCCAATCACATACAGTGGTGTGAAAAAGTGTTTGCCCCCTTCCTCATTTCCTGTTTCTTTGCATGTTTGTCACACTTAAGTGTTTCGGAACATCAAACCAATTTAAACAATAGTCAAGGACAACACAAGTAAACACAAAATTCAATTTGTAAATGAAGGTGTTTATTATTAAAGGTGAAAAAAAATCCAAACCATCATGGCCCTGTGTAAAAAAGTGATTGCCCCCTAAACCTAATAACTGGTTGGGACACCCTTAGCAGCAACAACTGCAACCAAGCGTTTGCGATAACGTGCAATGAGGCTTTTACAGCGTCCTGGAGGAATTTTGGCCCACTCATCTTTGCAGAATTGTCCTAATTCAGTTACATTAGAGGGTTTTCGAGCATGGACGGCCTTTTTAAGGTCATACCACAACATCTCAATAGGATTCAGGTCAGGACTTTGGCTAGGCCACTCCAAAGTCTTCATTTTGTTTTTCTTCAGCCATTCGGTGGTGGACTTGCTGGTGTGTTTAGGATCATTGTCCTGCTGCAGAACCCAAGTTCGTTTCAGCTTGAGTACACGAACAGATGGTCGGACATTCTCCTTCAGGATCTCTTGGTAGACAGCAGAATTCATAGTTCCTTTTATCACGGCAAGTCTTCCAGGTCCTGAAGCAGCAAAACAGCCCCAGACCATCACACTACCACCACCATATTTTACTGTTGGTATAATGTTCTTTTTCTGAAATGCAGTGTTCCTTCTACGCCAGATATACTTGGACACACACCTTCCAAAGAGTTCCACTTTTGTCTCATCGGTCCACAGAATGTTGTCCCAAAAGTCTTGGGGATCATCAAGATGTGTTGTGGAGAAATTGAGACGAGCTTTGATGTTCTTTTTGCTCAGCAGTGGTTTTCTCCTTGGAACTCTGCCATGCAGGCCATTTTTGCCCAGTCTTTTCCTGACGGTGGAGGCATGAACGCTGACCTTAACTGAGGCAAGTGAGGCCTGCAGTTCCTTGGACGTTGTTGTGTGGTCTTTTGTGACCTCTTGGATGAGTCGTTGCTGCGCTCTTGGGGTAATTTTGGGCGGGCGGCCACTCCTGGGAAGGTTCACCACTGTTCCATGTCTTCGCCATTTGTGGATAATGGCTCTCACTGTGGTTCGCTGGATTCCCAAAGCTTTGGAAATAGCTTTATAACCCTTTCCAGACTGATAGATCTCAATTACTTTCTTTCTCAATTGTTCCTGAATTTCTTTGGGTCTCGGCATGATGTGTAGCTTTTAAGGATCTTCTGGTGGACCTTACTGTTTCAAGCAGCTCCTATTTAAGTGATGCCTTGATTGTGAACAGGTGTGGCAATAATCAGGCCTGGGAGTGGCTAGAGAAATTGAACTCAGGTGTGGACAACCACAGTTATAGTATGTTTTAACAAGGGGGGCAATCACTTTTTCACACAGGGCCATGATGGTTTGGATTTTTTTTCACCTTTAATAATAAACACCTTCATTTACAAATTGCATTTTGTGTTTACTTGTGTTGTCTTTGACTATTGTTTAAATTGGTTTGATGTTCCGAAACACTTAAGTGTGACAAACATGCAAAGGAACAGGAAATGAGGAAGGGGGCAAACACTTTTTCACACCATTGTATAGTGGATTAGCCGTAGCAGTCGTTATGTAAAAGATGCACAATGCATGTCACCACTAAGCCATCTTTCCTTAGTAATTTAACTCTCTCTTTCCCATGGTCATTAGTGCTCACTCATGACTCTCCTTTATGTCGCTCCAGAGACAGGACTTCTAAAGTTACCCCTCTAGTGTCTGGATCTCTAGGTGGATTAGCACTTAAACAGAGAACACTTAGCCTGGCCTAAAAGGCCTTTGCAACCTGCTCCTAGCCTAGGTGATGTAAACAGATGACCCGCCTTCCTCTGACGTCACATGGCATCAGAGGGGGTGGGGGTCACCTATTTACATCACCGGGTGGCCCCGCCCTCAACTATATAACAGCTGTCATTGCGAAGAGGCTTCAGTCGGTGGGAGCCTCCTGCGGAGGTGGAGTTGTTGCATTTCTTTTTTTTTCGGTTCGTCGGGCGGCGTGATGGACGATGGATTTACATTGCGGGGCATTTTTTTTTTTTTTAATAAAGGATTTGTCCCAAACTGTGTACTGTAATTTTTACTATTTTTGACACTTTTTTTGGTGAATGTGTAGGGGTACAATGTACCCGATACCCATTCACATAGGGGGCCTGGGATCTGGGGGTCCCCTTGTAAAGGGAGCTTCCAGATTCCGATAAGCCCCCTGCCCGCAGACCCCCACAACCACCGGGCTAGGGTTGTGGGGATGAGGCCCTTGTCCCCATCAACATTGACTCCAACATCGGGCTCATCCCTAGTGAAGAGATATAAAAAGTAGATATACTTACTGGGGACTGCAGGGTTTTTACACCAATACAACTACATGAGGGAAACATTTCTATTCCGTGAATACTATTCACCCTTTGCCTAGTGTTGTTTTGCTACAGGTGTTAAATTCAGATCATATTTACCAATCATTCTCTCCTCCATAACGTGACAGCAGGCAATGACTCATATATCTGCCCCTGCTCTCATGGAACTTCCTCGTTCATGATAAAGCCTCATGTGTGGGGTGAAATGTGTTGGGGTGTGGCCTGGATGGGGTGTGTGACCTGGATAGAGTCTGGCATGAGACTGTCTTCACTATAGACACTGTCAGGCTTTGATGGATGTGCAACCTTCCTGTCGTGTATAGAAGTATAAAAAGTAACTGGCATGTTAGGGAGTATAGAGAGGAACTGGCATGTCTGAGAGTTAGGGTAGTGGTATAGTTCAATCCTCAGGAAGCATTTAAGGAGAGGAGAGGTCTGCTTTTTTATTTATTCTTGTAAAAGTATGCAGCTTTACTGGCTTTGGACTCTGGATGCAGTGCTTAAGTAGCAAAGCGCCCACCAATGGATGGATACTTTTATCTTTTGGGGGCCCCCTGAACTGATGTGCCTGGATCAACTGTCCCTTTTACTATTACAGTAAATAAAGTCCTTTAGCAATGTCACTCAAAATACATTTATCAGTATATATCTAAAAAAATAAAATAAAATTGCAGTGCATTGATGGCTGCTGATTGGCACCAGACCTGCATGCTTTGGCCAATCACAGCACGCTCTGCTGTGAGAGCCATGATTGGCCAAAGCCAGGGTGCCTTTGGCCAATCATGGCTCAGGGGGCAGAGTCCACGCTCCACACTATGTAAGGCTGCTTACACGGCAGCTGTACATAGTTTTATGAATGAGAGCAGCAAAATTACATTTGTATAGGAAAAAATGTAATTTAACTACTCGCTGCTGTAATGTATTGCCGGATCCCATAGTAGTAGTAGCTCACTCTCAATCTCAGCCAATCATAAAACTTTTGTATTCATTTCAGTGAATACAAGGTGTTCTTTGATTGGACAATATGCCTCATATTCAGTGAAAAGAATACAAGATTTTTATGACTACTGAGGTCGAGAGTGAGCAACCTGATATGAGAACTGTACTCCAGTCGGAACAAAGATTTATTGCTGGATATTCAGCATTTATGGTGTTTAATAAGAGTTAATACAACTAATGGCACATACACACGATTCGATTTTCCGTCGGAAAAACCTTGGATGGTTTTTCCGACAGAATTCCGCTCAAGCTTGGCTTGCATACACAAGGTCACACAAAAGTTCTCTGAACTTTGGACCGTCAAGAACGCGGTGACGTACAACACTATGACGAGGCGAGTAAATTAAGTTCAATGCTCCCGAGCATGCATCAAATTGTTTCCGACCATGTGACGGAATTTTGCGGAATTGCGTACAGACGATCAGAATTTCCGATAGAAACTTTTACTGTCAGAAAAATAGAGAACCTGCTCTCAATATTTTGTTGGCCGAAATGCCGCCAGCAAAAGTTTGATGGAGCATACACACAGTCACATTTTCTGACCAAAAGCTCACATCGGACTTTTGTTGGCGCATTTTCCGATCGTGTGTACGTGGCATAACAGTTATAGCAAACTCAGCAGCCACTTCAAAACACACTCAGAATACATCATTGTTGGTTCATACCTTGCAATTGTCTAAAATTTGTTTTTATCCTGGAGTCTAACCTTAGTTGTTGGCCTTAGATAGAGTAGGGAAGAATTAGAACTCATCCTTCAAGTCAGAAAAAATCAGCAGCAGGGACTAAGACAACAGTACAAAGTCTGGTGAAACTTTAGTGCTGTTTAAGCCGTGCTTTTCGACCGTTAGCGGGGCTCTTTTAGCCACAAAGAAGAGGTTTTGCGGCCCTTCCGAAGCGCTTTTCCCACAAGCGCACCGCCCCAGTGTGAAAAGTCACACTGAAATGAATGGGAGGCGGTTCAGGCACTATTTAGAGGCTATTTCTAGCGCTAAAACGCATGAAAAACACCTCATTGTGAAAGGGGTCTAAATAAGAAAACATTTAAAATGCTATGGACCACGCATAAGCACAAACCTGCAAATGTGAGAGAAACATCCTATTGTTCTCTTGTAAAATTGACCCCTTTCACACTGGGCCACATTAGCGCAGTTTAAGCTAAAATGTCTGAAAACCGCCTCAGTGTTAAAGGGGTCTTACAATTTTGTTTATACCAGTATGACATTTTGATGATTGCAAGCACTATTATCATGACGTCACATGACTAGAGGAATGACCATTTGTGTGGAGCTATAGAAAAATGGCAGAGACTTTGGAACAGTGACAATAGATGTCAAGTGGTAGCATGCTGGAGTGGCTGACTGCAAAAGACAGCTGTTTGCTTGACTCATGGTACAAAAATACAACTTAGAATATTTTGTATAATTTTGGATTACTTTTTTGCGCATTTACAAGCTTAGTAGGCTCATCATGCTACTGTTAAAATGTGCCATAGCATGTTGCTGAGCCTACAAATCATAGACATTTACCCATTTCTGGTCCAATAACTCCCATTTATGCCCATACAAAGCAGCCTAAAAGATCACTAATGTAAAAAAAACAATTTTAAATGCAGCACTGCTTCGTGCATTTCCCAAGCTGCTGTCACTGATGAAAACCTGTGACATTTTCAAATTCAAGCATTGCAGAAGCTTGTTAAAGTCAAGGAAATTGGATACATGTCATTAGTAAAGAGCACAATTTTTTTCCTGTGCATGTCACAACTGCTGTCACTACAGGCTCCTGAAATGGGTTGAACATAACATCTTGTACAGAAACAGATAACACATTCGCACAATGTCATCCATCTCTGATGTGCATTTCTATAGAAGTCACTGTGCTAGAAAAGGACACTGAGGCTCCTATAGTGCAAGTAAACCTGTTATAAGTGGCATGTATGCCACTAGCCTCACTGCCAGAAGGTATTTCTAGCAATCTGTGGCACCAACTTGACTCAGGAGCCACTTGTTCCTTTTTAGAAATCTGAGCATCAACATCTCTACAGTGTAAGGTGGGGCCTCTCATCTGCATTACATTTTTGGAGGCAATGAAAGTGTGTTTTGCTATTTTTATTGCAAACCCAGAGGCTTCATATCAAGCTTTAAGGTTCCCCTGGTTTTGAGGGACATTTGTGAATATCTTCATGCACCAAATATGAAACCGGTCTTACTGAATGCCCTAGATTTTAAACATTTTAACGCAAGATAGTTTGTAGTATGCTTTTAGGCTAGAAATAAACTACTAGACTGATTGTAATAGAACAGCTTACAGGAGCTGAAACAAACCCACAAATTCTTTCAGACTGAACAGACCTTCTGGCCAATGTCATAATTGCCAAGAAGCTAGCCCAGGCTGGGGCTCAAAAGAAAGGTAATCTTATCATTTTAGTACATTATATAAAAAAGCTTAATGTAAGTGCATCAACACAGCATAATTTAATACTTTATCATTTTCTACATAAGTATATAGACATTAACTAAATAGTGTATATTTCCCTAAATATATAATGCTAGTGCTGCAAATTTCATAATGCTGTTAATGCATGTAGTTAGGTTATTTGACTTTGTGATGTTGACAAAAACATTATATTTCTCAGCGTAGGCTTACTAAGTCTCAGCAACAATTTACAGTTAGAAGACATATTCAAGCATTCAGAACTGAAGGACCTGGGGGCAACAAGGCAGTTGTAATGTAAGACAGTGGTTTTCAAACTCAGTCCTCAAGTACCCCCAACAGGCCATGTTTGCAGGTTTTCCTTTATATTGCACAGGTGCTTTAAATCAATGGTTTGGTATTTTGGACAGCTATTTTATCTAAGAGACATTCCCAAAACATTATTATATGATACTGGATTTATATAGTGCCAACAGTTTGCGCAGTGCTTGGCATGTTGGGGTTTTTTGAGGACTGAGGTTGAAAACCACTGATGTAAGACACACTGACAAATGAGGCCATGCATTGGATGTATGTAATTTATTACAATAAATTATTTTATACGTGTATTTTGTATTATACACTTATTTAGAGTGTATAACCAGGCTTAAAATGTTAGTATGTGATGTGCTTTTTAAAGTGCATTTGTACTACTGGCAGTTTGTGCACAATATTCCTAACTGCCCTGAGTACACAGTGCATCATTTGATAATATGAAGTGACCTGTTCTTATATGTTATGAGGCTAGCTTGAAGAGTACTGTATGCCAATGCCATCCATACTCCTATGGCATTCTGTTTTTTGTGTTAGTACAGTAAGCACCAAACGCAGATGGCATGGGTTACTCAGGGCTCAAAATTTCAAGTCCTGAGCTACTAGCCAGGCCTCAAGAGTTACTTGCCACCAGTTGCCCCACCCAATCCACCCAACCCCTACCCTGCCCCACCCCTAATTCTGCCCCTAAACACATCCTCGTAAATTATCTCATGAAATTACACTTAAAGTGGATGTAAACCCCCCCAAAAAAATAATGTAGATAATAAGATTTCCTTTCATTTGAGCAAAGTCTTGCCACACAGATTTACTCCAGCCCTGAGAAATCCTCTTTTATTTTTCAGTTAGAAAGATCTTGACAAAGTGCTAAAAACTTTGTCAAAAATGCCCCCCTGCTGTGAGTGACAGGTGATTTACATATCTCATGCACTAGCCTAAGAGAGGCACATCCTGTGTAATTATAAAAAGTGAGAAATCCACCCCTCCCCCACATAACAAATCCTGTGATCAATGTATCCTCAGAAACACACACTGCACTATAACAATCATCAGATCACTGGATGTTCTACTCTGCCCAGCTCTGACTACATACATCTCCCCTATATTCTTCTTGCTGTTCACTCGAGAATACATTTATTTTCACTCTGGTCTGTGGATCTGTGGTCTGTCTCAGGCTAGTGCATGATATGTAAATCACCTGTCACTCACAGCAAGGGGGCGTTTTTGACAAAAATGTCAGCACTTTGTCAAAATCTTTCTAACTGAAAAATAAAAGAGGATTTCTCAGGGCTGGAGTAAATCTGTGTGGCAAGACTGGGCTCAAATGAAAGGGAATCTTATTCTCTACATTATGACATCAAAACATTTTTGGGTTTACATCCACTTTAAATGTTTTATGCAGAACTAAGTTATACAAATAAATATTAACAACAACTTTATCAGTGTCCATTAGTGCAGCCTCACATGTGCCCAACAATGCAGCCTACCTGTATCCATCAATGCCGCTTCACCTTTGCCTAACAATGCAGCCTACCTGTGTCCATCAATGCCGCTTCACTTGTGCCCAACAATGCAGCCTACCTGTGTCCATCAATGCTACCTCACTTGTGCCCAACAATGCAGCCTACCTGTGTCCATCAATGCTACTTCACCTGTGCCCAACAATGCAGCCTACCTGTGTCGATGAATGCATCCTACTTGTGTCCATCAATGCATCCTAACTGTCTCCATCAATGCATCCTACCTGTGTCCATCAATGCAGTCTACCTGTGTCCATCAATGCAGCCTACCTGTGTCCATCAATGCAGCCTACCTGTGTCCATCAATGCAGTTTACCTATTTCCATCAATGCAGCCTACCTGTGTCCATCAATGCAGACTACCTGTGTCCATCAATGCAGCCTACCTGTGTCCAACAATGCAGCCTACCTGTGCCCAACAATGCAGCCTACCTGTGCCCAACAATGCAGCCTACCTGTGCCCAACAATGCAGCCTACCTGTGCAGGGGAAGAAAGAAGAGGGAGAGAATTGCCGGCCGAATAATCAGATCGCCGAGGGACATCGCTGTAATAGTTTAATTTCAATTGCTGTGTATTCCCCACGCTTGCTGTAACATACAACCCTGCCTCCTGGCATGGGGACTTTGATATATGTCACATGTCCCAGGATTGGACGGGTGTCCAGGAGGCGGGGCTGTATGTGACAGCGAGTGCGGGGAACACATGGCAATTGAAATTAAAGCTGTTACATCAATGTTCCATGCTCTGATGATCCAGCTGGCTCTTTCTTCTCTCTTCCTCTGGGCGATCACTTGGAGAAGAGCCCATTCAATCCCGCCTGCTGGTGGTGCTCCCCCCCCCCGCTTCCAGGCAGCCCAAAATGCGAGTAGGTGAGTGGAAAATTTGAGGGCTCTATATTTTGACTCTATACATTTTTTACTCTACATTTTCTATGTAAAACACACCATTTAAATTAGAACATCACACACTATGAACATAAATAACATTGTTTCTTTGAAACAATACATACTGAATTGATTTAGACTGCAGTATTACCTGAGAGTGAAGTGCTCCACTGTGGAGTTTGGTTGCAAGTAAAGCAAGATGCTAAGGATCTCTCCAGGTCTTAGAGGTCGGTCTGGTAGCCTTATGAAGATATTTGTATCCAAATTCTGTTCCTGTATTTGCTGCACTTGAATTGGTTGATACAGACTTACACTACCAATGCGGAGAAGGGGATGCTGAGTTGGAGCTTCCCCTCCCCTCCGTGACCCTACTTCATTTTGGCAATTTCCATTTGAGTCTGGTGCATGTAAAGTATAGAATAATTCTATTTGCTGACTCTCTCCATTAAGGTCTGCTGCATCAGGTGAGGCTTTCCGTCTTCCCAGGGGTGCAGCTGGTAACCCAAACCAGCTTTGTGGGAGTTCAGCCTGAGCAAGACAAGTAGCAAGACTTCCCCGTAACCGGCAAGAACTCTTGAGTTCCCGCATTTCCCGGAAAACATGTAACCGAACACAGGGAAGACGTTCTGTGACACCAAAATCATCCCAATCCCGGCCAGCTACATAAAAGAGCACCTGTACTACTGGTTGGGTGGTAGGCACCCTTGTACGAATTATATAAGCTCTCATTTTCCAGTTTACAGTTAATCTGTCAGGAACCTCCAAGATGCTAGAAGGCTGAAGAAGTTCCTTTGGCAAAACTTGTCCAGAAGCAAAAGGTCCCAATGTGACATTCAGAATTGGTAAATCCTTTGTCTGAAACACCACAAAAGGCTCCGACCGTTGTAGGAGGGGCATACTTGAATTCCATGTTGGTGGAGGACCATCTTCTCTTAAAAAGAAGGCTAAGCGGGTATTGGAGAGGCGGTAGCTCACTGGCAGTAAAGCAGATGGAGATGGTGGAAGGGCTGTTGGATGGATTGTGGGGAGCACTTTGCAGGATGCTGAAAAAGAAAAATGTGAAGGTCAGGAAACAGGTAAGAAGCTAGGCAAGACCTATCAAATAATACTTAGCACGGCATGGGTATGTACCCTGTACTTAAAAAAATGTGTTGTATGGGTAGAAAAATGTAATTCTTAAAAAGTCAGTTGAGAAGTTTCTCCTTTAATATAATGTTTTATCTATCTATCTATCTATCTATCTATCTATCTATCTATCTATCTATCTATCTATCTATCTATCTATCTATCTATCTACTCTGTCATTTTACTGGAAAACAAGTCATACACTGGCATTTACACATGGAACTCTATTAAAATGTAAAAGTCCAGAGACATTCTTTTTTTAGAAAACTTTTTAATGAAATGCTGTTAATATAAATGTTTAATCCTCATAATATTTGCTGTAATCACAGCATAGACCTTTGCTCCAGGAAATGTACGTATGTTATTTATTACAATCATCACCCTTAGAGATAGAACAGATATGGTAAAAGTAATGTAGGTGCATTTGAAATATCACAACAGAGAGCAGTTGCGTATTTCATTTTTTGGACTTAAGATTTTCTTTCTAACATAACCACAAAAAAAAACATTATTATAATTCATGGTGATTTGAAATAAAGTATCACAGAAAACAACATATTCAGGCAAAAAAGGAAAAATTGGTAAAGCATCTAAATGATGGCACTGTTATGTATATGTATGTATATATATAGATATATATATATATATCTATATATATATAGATATATATATATATATATATCTCAGCTACTTTGCCACAGCTATTTGGCATGATTGCATCGAATTGCAGAGATGAAGGAACAGGGAAAAAAATAAGACAAGCTGAGAAAATCACTAAAGCATCTCTGCAAACCTCTAAAAATGTTCAGAGGAGAGATCACTTGGTACTCAGTGCTCTGATGGTTTCTTTAACAGTCAGGTTCTGAATTCTAGCATGGAAAGATCTGTGAATCGTGCAGAGTTGTAGAGGGGGAGCATGTGTCACCGCTTCTAATGGGGGTTAGGGAAGAGTATTTTCCTGCTTAGTATTCACACCCAGGCTCTTTGCTGAATGCAGACTCACTATGCATCCAGAACTTGACCAGAGCTCATCAGGGAGATGGGTGTTTGCCAGACACATGGAGGACAGCGTTGATTTCTTAACCCGTTTATGAAAGAAACATACTAATCGAATGTTTGTCTGTAAGGACATAAATAACTGTATGGCTGCTGTTACACTGCATGTTTAAACAACACACATCATTTGACCTAACACTGCCAAAGAGATACGTCTCCACAAAGAAAATGAACTGCTTTTAGCTGGGGATCTGCAAAATCATAATCAATGCAGATGATGCATAATGTTTGAAATTTCGGCTACTTTACTTTGGTCCTCTTATTCTCTTGTCTAATTACGGCTACCGTACTATGATAGACGTATGGCAGCTGCCTCTGCTGACTTGTTTTTATAATGTGCTGACTGGGGTTGTCATCCTGATCCTGGCTGCGCAACCTAGTACATTACAATTGCCTCCACTATGCTCGCCGTCACACACAGCCCCGCCTTCTCCTGATCCAGCACCTGTGATAGACAGAATGCGGGTCAAATGCTGGGGTGCGTTCTGCCTATCACAGGCACGGGGTCAGGAGGGGGCGGGGCTGTGTGTGACGGGGAGCAGAGTGGAGGCAATTGTAATGTAAGCTGTTCTGGCATGCTATCCTGCTCTGTGATCTTGCGGCTTTCCTCTTCCTCCAGTCATGATCTGGCTGCCCTCTCTTTTCCTCTGCCCATGTGAGGCTGCAATGGTGGGCACAGTGAGGCTGCAATGATGGGCAAAGTGAGGCTGCAATGGTGGGCACAGTGAGGCTGCATTGGTGGGCACAGTGAGGCTGCAATGATGGGCAAAGTGAGGCTGCAATGGTGGGCACAGTGAGGCTGCATTGGTGGGGACAGTGAGGCTGCAATGGTGGGCACAGTGAGGCTGCAATGATGGGCATAGTGAGGCTGCAATGGTGGGCACAGTGAGGCTGCATTGGTGGGGACAGTGAGGCTGTGCCCACCATTCCAGCCTCACTGTGCCCATCATTGCAGCCTCACTGTGTCCATCCTTGCAGCCACACTGTGCCCATCATTGCAGCCCCACCGTGCCTACCATTGCAGCCTCACTATGCCCATCATTGCAACCTCACTGTGCCCACCATTGCAGCCTCACTGTGCCCACCAATTCAGCCTCACTGTGCCCACCATTGCAGCCTCACTTTGCCCATCATTGCAGCCTCACTGTGCCCACCATTGCAGCCTCACATGGGCAGAGGAAAAGAGAAGGCAGCCAGTTCATGACTGGAGGAAGAGGAAAGCCGCAAGATCACAGAGCAGGATAGCATGCCAGAACAGCTTACATTACAATTGCCAAAAATACAGTTTTTTAAACTTACCTTGGACTTGATTGGGTATTCTTTGCAAAGTGAAGCTTTACCTCATTTACTAAGCTCTGGAGCAACTGCAGTCTTTTCCCCTTTAGAAAATCAACCCCAATGTATGCAAATGCAATTGCAAAACATGAAAGTAAGATTTTAGCTGCCAGTCAAAAACGCAATGGGCTTGATTTACTAAAAATGGGGAGTGCAAAATCTGGTGCAGCTCTGCATAGAAACTAATCAGCTTCAACTTTTTTTTTTGTCAAAGCCTACCATGCCGGCTGCACCAGATTTTGCACTCTCCAGTTTTGGAAAATCAACCCCAAAATATTTTTTATATTTGAATGTGTTAAGAAAACCCTCAATCTAGCAAATTAATCTGTATTAACATGACAGTTAGTTTACTTTTGCAGAGCTGTAAGCAGGTAAACTTTTGCAGTATTAGTAATTCTGCTCAACATGAAGCAGTGATAGATCAGTAAATTCTTTATAGTGTTCATAACCTGGGGCAATGGTCTCTGGAGGACAATATTAGGCATACCTCTCTACTAGTAATGTGTTTACCTCTAGCAGTAGCTTGAAATATTGACACCACTACAATAGTATGATACTGCAGAAGAATGCTGGCATGGCGGTAATGACCTGTAAAAAGCGGAGAGATTGCTCCCTAATGACCATGCAATGACAGGGTGAAGGAGCTTCAGGGGTGCCAGAGGCATGCTGGATTGTAAACAGGTGCAGCGGGTTGTTTACAGCTGTGGTGGCTATACTCTGACATGCCATTATATCCACTATGATGTCCCATTTTAGAACAGGCAAAACACATTGCAATCACAAGATAATCTGTAAAGACTGTGGCGGGAGAACAGCAGTATACTCAATACCCTACATCTTATACAGCAACAAGATTTTACTGGGAGCATCATAGACAATACCGGACTGTGAGAGGTCAAAATGGCAACAAATGACAGAATACAAGCCAAGGGGGAGGAAGCTGATCAAAGATTAGGAAATCACACGTCTTTGAAAAATGAGATCTGAATATAAAAATGAAATATAAAAGAACGGCTGATAACCTGCTATGACAGATAAAGCAGAATGAGATTTTTGACATGCCTGAACCTTAATATGCACAGTGGAAAAGTACAGTAATAAGCAACATTTCTATTCATGTTTTTTTATAAGTTTATTAGTCATTTCAACATAAAGCTGCTTCACTTAATATGATATGAAGCCAACTACTGGAATCATGTATTAACTGGGAGAAAATCATGTGTTTAGCATTTGTTGTAATGTTTTTATTGGAACTAATGTAATGTAATGCAATATTAGGTGCAAAGAGTAACTAAGCAGGTTTAATCTTCTGCCAGCTTACAGTGGATGATATCTGACAGGTTACTAAGGATTTCTGCTATCTAGGTCTACTCCTTTATTCTGCATGTTCAGGCTTCATCCATTTGCAGTCATACTTGAATACAATATTACTGAGGTGTTCTTTGTTTTATTGCTTTTGTTCCCCTAAATTATGAGGCTTTTACACAAATGCCTACCAATAGTGTTTGATGAAGAAAGAGTGATATAAGACCTGAATTAAGATTTGTACACACAATCAAATTATCAGCAGGGAATTGTGTGATGACAGACTGTTTAGTACTGTTTAGTACGCTCCTTCAGACAATTGTTGTCCAACTTTCGGCCAACAAATGTTGGATAGCAGGCTAGTAAATTTCCAGCGGACAATGGTCTGTTGTCAGATTTTCGTATGGTGTCCGTCACACAAAAGTCCAAAGTACAAACACGCATGCTCAGAATCAATGCTCACCAAACACGACATTAGCAGAAGGTGCCCAAAGGGTGTCGCTCAAGAGCTGAAATTCCACATACTACGTCACTACGTTCATGTTTGTTGGCCGTCAAGTGTGTGCCGTTCGTATGCAAGACAAGTCCACGGTTCATGCCCTACAGACAAAGTTTGATGCTTTGTCTGCCAACAATAAGATCGTGTTTACGAGGCTTAAGTTTCCCTTCCAGAAGTAAATACTGCTACAGGCTCCCTCCAATGCTGCTTGCAAAACCTGCGATGCCTATTAAAGGGGAGGATTAGTGTTTAAAGATAGAGCCCTATGATTTTGGTCAATGGGGACAACATTGGAAGAAGCCTACAGCAGTATATTCTACAGGAAAGGTAGTTTCAGCCCGTTAATTTTATGTATCAGTACAGGCAAAAGTATTCACAAAGAATAAAGTTCACATGTAAATATTGGCCACTTAGAAAAGAATCAGTTACAGCTGGGTTTATACAATATGAACATTTAGGCTGGGTTCACACTTGTGCAAATTGAATTATTATATATGAATTATTTGTGGGGATTACTTATATAAGATTTATATTTGACTCCTTATTTAACCGTAGGTGGTGTTAACTGCTTTACTTCACAGATGCTCTTCAAGCTTCTGCATGAAAAAGCAATATATATATATATATATATATATATATATATATATATATATATATAAATAGCTTTTTCATGCAGAAGCTTGGAGAGCATCTGTGATGTAAAGCAGTTAACACCCACAGATATACAAGAGGTAAATTAAAAAATGTAATATATTAAGTGACCGTAAGTCTGCACAGTTATGTATTCTGTTTCTGCATAAGCCTATTCATGACTAGTTGACTGGTTCTCTTTATGATTTGGGACATTCCTCTAAAAAGCAGTACATGGCCTCATATAATATTACATGGAACTGTGTGACTTCTTAGTAATTCATTAATATGTATAAATGTAGATAAATAATTCTGTTCTGCACTGCAGATGTTTTTTTGAATCACTGTTCCCCATTATAGCTTTAAAAAATTGGCTCAATTTACGCTAACATTGTTTTTACCAGAAATATTTACATATGCTATAAAAGGTGCTATATTGTCAAGCAACGACATATGTGATCTACTAAGATGTAGGAAAATACACAGAAGTAGGTGAACCTGATGCAATAGTATATAATTGATTTTTTTCCTATTCATATCTCTTAAGCCATCCGTGGGTGTTTTTCTTTTTTTTTTCTAGTGCAATCGGACTACTAAAATTGCTCACTGTTCTGTTTTAAATGTTACTTTGTGCATTGGCATACCTCCTTTGACCCAGCCTGTCCAGATAGTATGGTCACCTGCTGAAATGGCACCATCCAAAGGCAGCTTAACTCTTCAAAAAGACACAGAAGTTGAATCCAATGCAAATGACCTCAGATGCTTTTCCAGTTTTAATAAGTATAAGAAGAGGGGTCAATTCACAAAAAGGATTCCGTATGCGATACGAAGGTCATGTGACTCATTTTCATAAATATTGCATGAGATAATAAAAGTAAAATATTGAACATTAGGTAAATAACACAAGTCAATTTAACCTCCTTAGCGATATTCCCGAGTGTGGCTCGGGGTGGATTTTCAGCACCAAAAGCGGTAACCCTGAACCACGCTCGGGATTGCATCGCAGGATCCATGTACAGCTTACTTACATTGTCCCCAGGATCCTGTGATGTCTTCCCGCACTGTGAGCTGTGTCCTCTGCCCGATCTATCACGGAGCTGAGCTCCATTCCCTGCGAGCATTACGACGCACGGGGACGGAGAACAGCGCCAAATTCAAAAACTAAAACACAATACAGTACATATACAGTACATTGTATTCTTACAGATTACATTACTGTATCAAATTATTTCCAATTAGTTCACATCCCTTTTGTCCCTAGTGGTTTGTCCAGTGCCCTGCATGCAGTTTTATATTATAAATACTGTTCTTTCTGCCTGGAACTGGAGATTGTCCATAGCAACCAAAAGCATCCCTTTACAACAAAAGTGGTTTTAGACCAGCTAGAAAACAGCGATAATAAATTAAAATCACTTGCAGAATTGAGCGATAGCGATTTGTGGGGAAATCCATCATCAAACACTGAAAGTAATGACAGCGACAATTCTGCAACTGAGCAAATTTCTGTGTTTTTGATTTGATTATATTATTGAATAATTTGTATTATTATTATATTATTATTTGTTATAATTATTTATAGTTATTTATTATATTATAATTTATGATTTTGTGTTTCAAACTTTATCATACCCGGGATGTCTACTAGACTCTTGTTTGGACAGATTTAAGTGTGTTATTCCTAAGAATTACAGGCCTACAATATAAAATGCCAAATTTCCATGCAAAATAATTGTACCGCTTTGAGCATCAAAAATCGGAAATAATCATACCACCAGGGAGGTTAATAAAGAACACACACATCCGTTATTTATCCACTGCCAGTAGGCAGTCTGTATTTTAGCAAAGTACAAAATAACAATGGGGGAACTCTGCAGTGGCCAGTAAGATAAAGGTATGCAATGTATCAGTGTGGAAATGTTCTGCCCTGAGTTCAGGAATGAAAATAAATTGTAACATTTCACCAGAAGGAGATGGTTCTGTCAATGAAAGCATGCTAGATTATTTTCACAGTTTCATAATTTTTTGTGTGTGCATTTATTTACAGAACAATCTTCCTCTGGTGTAGTGCTAGAATGAAAAAAAAAAAAGTGTGAAATAACAACGCCAAAAAATAATGCATAAAACATGAATATTTAATGCATTCAGTAAACAACGTATGTATTTTAAACTGACTACTATTGGGATACACGCCACATGAGTTATTTTAACTCAAAAATGAATGTGGCATTTATCTCTTAGTGAATTAACCCCAATTACTTTCCAAAACCCTGTCTCTGTGAAGCGCTAACACTGAGCGAGGGAATGTGAAAGAAACAGAGGGTCTATCTAGGAATGAACTAACTAGTGCTAAACAGGGGAAGAACAGTTGGAGATACCAATTCACACAAGTTGTAGTGGCTCTAAACTACCACCTGACATCAGCATGTTACAGAACAATAATAATGTGATGCAGTTAATGGGACAGAACACCCACGTCTGCCCATGCTTAATTGCTAGATTGCTTAGATTGCTACATATGCAGTCTCATCTATTAGCAATTGATTGCTCAAATTTAAAGTATTGGGGTTTATTTACTAAAACCGGAGTGTGCAAATTTTGGTGCAGCTGTACATGGTAGCTAATCAGCTTCCAACTTCAGCTTGTTCAATTAAAGAGGAGCTCCAGTCTCCCAAACAAAATTAAAAGTCAGCAGCTACAAATACTGTAGCTGCTGACTTTTAATATAAGGACACTTACCTATCAAGGGATCCAGTGATGTTGTCACCCGAGCTGATTCTTCAATCGGTTTCCGGTTCAGGTGCCAGTATTGTAAGGTAAACTGGCAGTGAAGCCTTCCAACTTCACAGCCAGTTTCCTACTGTGCATGCGCAAGTCATGCTACACTTTGTGAATGGTCCCGCAGTCTTCTGGGACCTTTGTGTGTAAAAAAAAATCTGGACGCTGATTGGTTTGTATTCAGAGCTGCACCAGATTTTGCACGCTCCAGTTTTAATAAATCAACCCCCTTAGGTCACTATTGGCGATTATTTGCTAGTGCATGCTACACTCCTTCTTTAATTGTTTGGCCATTATTGCGGATGAGTGTGCTTGCAAAAGTTGCCTACTGCACTCAGCCTTACAGTTTTAACACTAGAACTAGCCTACAAAGTCAAATGTCCTACATGAAAAAATATCTTTCTTCGGTGCTAAATAAATTAGCATTTTAAAATATCTGGCTCTTAATAAATAATGCTGCACAGTAACTCAAAGGGTGTTGTTTACTGAAGTGATCTGAACCAATGTTAATATCAAGGAAATTCTTGTTTCCAATTATCAGACAAGTTTATTTATTTTCCCTTTAGTAAATAGACTTTAAATCCTCTCAGACCAATTTTGATGAGATATTTGATCTGATTTGTATTTGTTACCATACATCATAACTTTCGCCAGCTTACACTCTCAGGATTATTAAATAAGGCAGTACAAAAAAGCATATGCATAAGGTTAATTACCCCACCGTAATCAATCAGTATAACATTTCTCGTAATTAGATTAGAGGGCTACGTTCACATTTCTGCATTTCGCATGCATTGCAACTGCAAAGTGTTTTAATGTTTGCATGTGTTTTTTTGCAAGACCAAGGAGCTGTCCAAGGATTTCAGGGACAAGATTGTAGACCTACGCAAGGCTAGAATGGTGAACCAGTCCAGAACTACACGGGAGAATCTTGTTAATGATCTCAAGGCAGCTGGGACCATAGTTACCAAGAAAACAGTAACACACTACGCCATGAAGGACTGAAATCCTGCAGTGCCCACAAGATCCCACTGCTCAAGATAGTATATATAGAGGCCCATCTGAGGTTTGCTAATAAACATCTGAATGATTCAGAAGAAAACTGGGTGAAAGTATTGTGGTCAGATGAGACCAAAATCGAGCTCTTTGGCATCAACTCAACTTGCCGTGTTTGGAGGAGGAGGAGGAATGTTGCCTATGACCCCAAGAACACCATCCCCACTGTCAAACATGGAGATGGAAACATTATGCTTTGGGGGTGTTTTTCTGCTAAGGGGACAGGACAACTTCACAGCATCAAAGGGACGATGGACGGGGCCATGTTGCATCAAATCTTGGGTGAGAACCTTCTTCCCTCAGCCAGGGCATTGAAAATGGGTTGTGGGTGGGTATTCCAGCATGACAATGACCCAAAACACACGGCCAAGGCAATAAAGGATTGGCTCAAGAAGAATCCCATAGAAAATATGTGGAGGGATCTAAAGGTTTGAGTTACCAAACGTCAGCCTCGAAAATGCTTAATGACTTGGAGAGTATCTGCCAATAGGAGTGGAACAAAAACCCTTCTGAGGTGTGTGCAAACCTGGTGGCCAACTACAAGAAACATCTGACCTCTGTGATTGCCAACACGGGTTTTGTCACCAAGTACTAAATCATGTTTTGCGAAGGGGTCAAATACTTAAAGGAATTTCACTCATTAAAATGGAAATCAATTTATAACTTTTTTGAAATTATTTTTTTCTGGATTTTTTGGTTGCCATTCTGTCTCTCACTGTTAAAACAAATCTACCATTAAAATTATAGACTGTCATTTTTTATCAGTGGGCAAATGTACAAAATCAGCAGGGGATCGAATACTTTTTTTCCTCAATGTATAGTATGATTGGTTGTTAATGGATTACCTAGCCTTCATTGCTCTGCTTTATTAAACAGGATCATATGTGTATGATGGGTATCTCACTTTACCACCAAGAGTAAAAATTTGCCATTTGCAAAGTGCAAACATATTGAAGGGAATTTACTAAGACCAGAGCAGCCAAAATCCACCCAGAATGAGGAAAGATTAGCTGAACTGTCTTGAGAGGAGGCGATAAAGGGGGATATGGTTAACATGTGGTGGGCACAGTGGTGTAGTGGTTAGCACTCTCACCTAGCAGTAAGAAGGTCGCTGGTTCGAATCCCAACCACGACACTTCCTGCCTGGAGTTTGCATGTTCTCCCTGTGCCTGCGTGGGTTTCCTCCAGGTACTCCGGTTTCCTCCCACAATCCAAAGACATGCAGGTAGGTTAATTGGCTTCTGTCCAAGAAATTGGCCCTAGTATATGAATGGGAGCCTTGGATTGTGGGCTCCTTGAGGGTAGGGACTGATGTGAGTGTACAATGTACAGGGATAGGGACAGTTGTAGACACTCGCTCAGGTTGAACTGGATGGACTGATGTCTTTATTCAACCTTACTAACTATGAAACTATGTATAAATACATAAGTAGTCCATATAGTGAACTTGGTGTTGAATTTATTCATTTTCAGGTCATTACAGAGGATAAGGGGGCACTCTTTAAATCTGCAGGAAAAGAGATTTAACCTCCACATACAGAAGGGCTTCTTAACAGTAAGAGCCGTAAAAATGTGGAATAGACTCCCTCAAAAACTAGTACTGGCCAACTCATTAGAATGTTTAAAAAAAAAAATGCATTCCTGCATGAATAAACATAACAGGATATTAACATTTATAGGAAATCACACTAAAGGAAGCTGATCTAGGGAATATCAAATTGCCTTCTGGGGGATCAGGAAGAATTTTTTTTGTTCCCACTAAAGCAAATTGGATAATGCTTGATAGGGTTTGCTTTTGCCTTTTTCTGGATCAATGTGGATATATAATTGTGTATATGGAGGTTTTCTTTATTTTTTTCTGTTGGTTGAACTAGATGGACTAGTGTCTTTTTTAAACCTGACCAACTATCTAACTATGTAACTACCCAATTGTCTAGAATGTTTCAGGAAATAGGGAGTTTACTGGGAAGAGTAGAGAGCTGACCTTATCAGTGTGACACTCCTTCATCCAATCCACAGGCTAGGGATGGGAAATTACCAAATTATTATATTTGTCAGTGATCATTTACACTTGCAATTTGATTGTTGCAAATAATCAAAGGTAGATTGCTTTTCTCAGAGTGCCAAGGGGGCAGCTGACAGGCATTCAGGAGGTGATACTGAAGCCTCCTAAATACCTGTGTTTTTTTTTTTTTCCCCTGACAGCCAAATAGCCATGTAATTGAATATTTTGCAATTAAGCTGCAAAGGCATTTTTTTTGCCTTTGCAGCTTAAAGTTCTTGTAAATGATCACCTTATAAAACAGCCCATTCAGTTTAACACTGGAATGAAAGGCAAAACATTTGTGTATAGATATAAAAATAAAAACATTATAGATACCAGGGATTTCACACAAAGGAAGCAATACAAAGAGAACAGGATACTTTTTTATACAAGTACATGCCTCAGCAGGCACAGATCAGAAATATGAAATGCTGGGATAACAAACACTTTAAGGGGGACAGTTGGAGGACTAAAAATGTGGCTCAAACCCCCCCCCCCCCAACTGCAATTGTAAGTTAAGACTAATAGAGAGAAGTGATGTCAGCCGCCTAGCTATGCATCAGGCAGAGGTGCAATTAGTGTCAATAGTGAACAAACAGATTAAAAAATGGCCACATTAACACATGTATAAACTCTATATAGGAAATGCAAATGTGTATTCAACAGTTTGGCTGGAGTTCAGCTTTAAAAAAAGTCATTGTGCATTCTTTTAGGACAAAAAACAGACAACATGCAGGATGGATAATAAAGTATATTATCCACAAGCTATGTAAACTATATGATTAAACCCAGCAACATAAAGGCTTTTGTACATAATCATCAATGTATCCGTTGCTAAACAACAGAAATATCCTCTAAAATAAATACGTTCTGGCACCGTACTGTCATTGTCAAAGGAGCTACATTCCCGTGCGTCCTTGCTTCTTATATCCTGTAGACTGTAATCATGCAGCAGAAAGGGAATTATCGACTATGTTTCTCTGATATCCCCCACAGATCACATTTAAAGATTTCTTTATACTTTAATGATGTAAAATAATATATTTGGCTGGTTTGGAAATAATTATAAGTTCCACCGATGAAAACTTGAAAAATAAAAATGTTTGGGGGTACTTAAAGGACAGTTGCAGTCAGAATACAAATCACCAGATCATTTCTATTTGATTATATGCACTTAGTAGTATTCAGTCAACATTTTAATTTTATTTTACAAATTATTATTAATATTATATTTTACTATTATTATTAATGATACTTTTAACAGACTTTTTTTTACTTTACTGGATTGCCCCTGCAAAATTGAAATTTGAGGAATTTATTAAAACTGGAATCTTGAGCAACTGTGCATGGTAACCAATCAGCTTCTATATTTCATTTCCAAAGCTCAACTGAACATGCTGACAATAGGTTGCTGTGCACAAATGATCCAGATTCTGTCTACTCCAGTTTAATAAATTCCCCTAAATGTATGATGTTCTTTCTCATGGACATTTTTAGGAGAAAGAGGTACAAGGAAGGCTTCTCCAATAAATTATCACTGGAATGGGCCATCACGTGAACAGGAGCCTGCCCTACAAGCTTTTGTTTGCTATCCTAAAAGCGGGAGCTGGCCTCAATATTGGGTGGCACACACACATAAGCACACTCCCAAAACAAACACATAAATATGTCTCAGCATGGTATAATGATTAATGACCAGCCAGCAAGAAGCCGTTAAAGCTGTATTGTGAACAGGGTTACTTTAAACATCCAATCATGAGAAGGATCTCTATAGTTCCAAACCCCCTACACATGATTGTATGGTTGAACATACAAAAGCAGGAACTGTCACATGCACATGTGTTTTGCTTTTGAATCCCAGTATAACATAGGGTACATCTTACAAATATTATGAAAGATACAGTTATTGCTCAGATTTCTGCTTTATTTAGGATTCCCTTTTAGCACATGTACCTGATTCTAGATGACAGCATAAAACCAGTATGAATTTACTTATAGCTATAAATAAAAGACGCAACATAACAAGATGACATGGTTCCAAATGTGTATTGACGTTTTTCTTTGCTATTACTGCTATGTACTTTATGACTGTTTCTGATCCGCCATGTTTGGCACACTCCTTTTTATTGTACTGTACTATGTGCTTTGCTGAAGAACGAAATAAAAACTATAAATATAAAAAAGAAAAAAGAGACGCAACATAAAGTGCCAAAAAAATACACTGTTTGGGTGCAGCCATATGCTTGTGTCTAGTGAAGTTTCCTTGATTCTGTGTGCAATTGGTTTATTAGGTAGAAACCAGACATAATGACAGTTCTTTATTGGCAGCATACTGAGTATATGTATGAGGATTAAAGACAGACCTTGATAAAAGGTGGATGAATGTGATTTACAGATCACATACATACAGTACTTATCATACTATAGCTTACCATAGGATTTTATTTGGCTACAATAATGTTATTGCATGGAAGAGGGTAAATGTAAAGCACCGTAACTGCAAGTTAGTGGTTGTAAAGCACCGTAACTGCAAGTTAGTGGTTGAAGCAGTATTTGTTATTAGAACAAGCAATTCATCTTTCCTGCACAATTTGTTTATTTCGCCACTCAAGTTATAATTCCTAATATTGTGAAAAATGTTTTTCTATATTAAATAACTATTCAATGAATTCAGGGTGATTAATTTTACTCAATTCTGTTTTTCACTATAATGACCTATAACACTAAAACTATCCCTTCTCAATTTACTGTATTGCCAATGTGATTACTATTTTATAAGCAATTATTAAGCTTAAGATATTAGACCGTTGTGCCTCTGGGGCATTAATATAGCAATGAACAACATATGCAGGAATGCGTTATGAATAGTAATTAAGGCTATTTCAAGTCACTAGAAATATATTATATATATTTTCACAGATCCAATATTTAATTCACTTTTGTTATGAGGTACCAATAATAAAGAAATTAAAGTCTCTGGAAATTGAACATTTTAATGCTGATATATAGTGTAATCTTGTAGTGTAAAATTAAATACAGTGGAACTCAAAGCATGATTTTTTCTGAGCAAATAATCTACCAGGAGATAGCAGTCAATAAAGATCTTACCACTAGTTATTTTTAAGAGATCAATAGAGGGACCCTAAAAATAGAGAATTTGTAGTTCAGCAATTATATTCCACATGTTCCTGTTTAGGTGCAACATGACAACCGTTATTAGCTTGGACCTTCCCTCAACAGGGACAATTCTATCCTGTATTTATATAACAATGGTATATAATACATAATTTTACAGAGATCAGAACCATTCAGTTAGTCCCAAGTGGAGCATAAAGTCTAAAGCCCCATACACACGCTCGGATTATCCGAGGACCAGGTCCGTCGGATCATGTCCGTCGTACTTTGTCCGATGTTGGTTTTGCGTACACACGGTCGGACAAAGTTGTCGGAAAATCCGATCATTCTGAACGTGGTGACGTTTGTTGCCTACGACGGGACTACGTAGAGGCTAGTAGCCAATAGCTTTGGTCTTGTAATGTGATCTGAGCATGCGTAGCACTTTGTCCGTCGGAATTCGCTACACACGATCGGATTTGGTGTGATCGGACTTTGTTGTCAAAAAATCTATCCAGCAGGAGATAGGACTTTGTTCGTCGGACAATCCGATGGAAACTGTCCGATGGTGCCTACACACGGTCGGAATTTCCGACAACATTGTCTGATAGGACAGAATCCATCGGAAAATCCGACCGTGTGTATGGGGCTTAATACCACTAGCACACAACATACAATCTAGGGCAAATTTTTAATAAAACCACTTAACCTACTAGTATGCTTTGGATATGTATGGAAAATTCACGAAACACAAAGGTGAAGCAAGCCAACTCTTTGTAGCGAATGTTCTGATAGGATTCAAATCCTGTAATTTAGTGTTGAACGGTGTCAATTGCTAACTACTATATAACATTTTTGGAGAACTTTTTAAAGTCCACCTGCTTATTAAGTAAGTTTTATTGAACATAGTCTCGTGGTCGAACTTCAACTGATATTTGTTCAAACCTGTTAGCAACTGCACATTTGCTGCAGTCAGTTTATCCCCACAAGCAAAAAAAGGATTATATGTGATCTACTTGTGCGTTCATCATAAGCCAGCTTAAGTAGGTCAAGGAAGCATTCCTCAGTTGTAATCTACCAACTTCATGTTAAGTAAACAATGGGAGTAATTTGCTTAAAGATGGCAATGTGAAGCACACCAGATTTTTGTATTGACATAAAATTAAAAAAGTTCTTATTTTTTATAACGCTCATTTTTTGAATCAATGGGATCATAGTATTACTTCACTTTTCTTCAGTTAATCACCCTCAGGTGATTTTAGCCGATAGCTAACTTTGCAGAATTTTGGCTTTTCAATAGAAGATAGTTAAAGTATATCTAATTGTCCCACCCTTTTTTTGTTTTTGGATAGATTATTATTACAACCCCTATCAGTTGACACAATCCTCACCAGAAAAATGTGTTCCTTTTGTTAGATGTTTCCTAAATTGCCATTCTGGTGACAAATAGAGAATGTTATCTAACAGGAACACAGACGACAATTAAAACTGAAAAGGGTTATAACCCCACCCCATTCTATAAAAAAGAAAGTTTGGTTTTAAACAAACAGTGATAGTCTATTCTTTTGTTAGGATATATGGTAGACTTAGTTCAAATTAAATACCAAGGTTGAAAATTCATGTAGAGAGTATAGTCTACCTACTCACTTCAAAGAGAAGTATGATCAAAGATTTCTTTGGTAATACGCCTCTTCTGGATCACAGGAGTGCATTTACTTTTGCTTTCCTGTGATCCAGAATCTGTTGGCTGACATCATGGAGCCACTCCAGTCTCTGGCAGGAACCATATTGTCAGGGTCCACCCAGTTGCTTGATTGAGAGCTGGCTCTTGCACCGTCACTGCTCTCTGCTCATGTGATCGCTTAGTTCTCAGTCTTAGAGCCAACGTGGGACAGCTGCAACATAGTGTATGCTTGTTTTTTTCTACACCCCAAACTTCTCTTTTCCGTTTATCATCCAATATTACTTTAGTGCTCCAGCTCAGCCCATTCCCCATTGTCAGTAATTTGGTCATTTAAGAACCCATTTTCTTACCCTTAGTACTGCAAGAAATTGAATCCTAAACACAACCACTGTATGTTCCTTGTTTTCTCTCTCATACGGTAAGGCTGTATCATTTCATCAATGCTAAATTTAGTGAAGCTGCTCAGATAGTCACCAATCAAATTCAAACCTGTCTTGATAGCTTGAACATTACTGGTAATTAATGACAGATGAAGCTGAACATTGCATCACATTTTATTTTTAAGGAGCCCACTATGTCCTATTCCCCACTCTCTTTACATATGTGTGGACCTCTCTTGAATCAAGCCTATGTGGATTATTAAGAACTCATATTAAGGTATATCGAGTAAGCATTTTAAATTAGAGATCCTTCTTTGCTAGGATTAACAGTTTAGTGACCTGGAATTGCTCTTTGGCCAAATCTAGAGTATACTTCTGATGGTTTCTTAATGCATCATTAATTCTGTGGTGTTAAGGGCATGGTTTTCTTTTCAAGGGAATATTCTCCATAGCTTAGTAAATGCGGTGAAGCTTGGCTGACTTCTATCATCCAATCATGTCTGAGCAAAAAGGCTGTTGTTTTATTTTCTTTGCATGTGACTGGATATTCTTTGCAAAGGGAAATGTCACCACATTCAATAAGCCCTGGCAAACTGCAACTTACCTTGTGGCCTTTTTGCCTTTAGGTAATCAACCCCTGTATGTCATTTGAAAAACATTTTCAAATACTTTGTAAACTCTGGGGTTGGGTTTTACTAAGCTCCATATTTCAAACTGTTAATTGATAAAAGCATACAGGAATACAGGAATATGTGAAGAGCTATCAAAATACAAATATTTTAATGCATGAAATACACCTGTATATAATGATACATTTATTTGATTACCTTGTTAAACAGGTTTCTACATTATAAGTGCAATGACACTGCATTGCTTGGAAAATATATATCATTAAAGCGATCAGAATATACATGTGCAACCACAGACAGTCTAAGTATGTTATAATGCAGTATCAATCTAAACGTTAAACCCAACAACAAACCATAAAAGATGTTTGCATGGCTGCAAACAATCTTATAGGGAGAAAAGCTCACAGTAGTGACTTTACTCTCTCAGTACTAATCAGAAGGTTACAAATAATCTGAACATTTGATTACTGCATGCAGTCTTATTGGAAATGCTTTAACAATTAACTTCTAATTTGTAATACCCTAACATTACATCGTTATGAATTACCATTGCCTAGCTATCATTTTTAGTCAGTTTTGAATTAATGACTGTTAAAGATGCAGAGGTTAATACCTTGGAAAGCAGTATTATTTATAGTACATCCATTCTTCATTTTCTTCAGCTATGGATGAACTTTAAAGTTAATGCACACCATTTAGAAATATCCAACAGTGAGTATTTATATCTTTAGCCAAGCAATATTTGTACATTATTCTAGGCTAAATAAAAGCTAAGTAAGATGTAGTTTAGGCCTACAAACCACTAGAAACATAAGCACATATTCTTCATTATTACTCTTCGTTTTCTGTCCTATTAGGGTAATTTCCGATCATCTTCTGTCCCAGAGATGCAACAGGAAGTAAGAAGAAATCTCTCAAAATGTGGGGTGTTCCTCTCTTAGACAAATGTCCCCAGTGGAACATTTACCCTCATCTCTTAAAGCGGTTCTGCACACATTTCATTTAGTAAATCTCTTTGCCCTCCAAATCAGGCAAAGAGTACTAAATGAAATGTGTTTTTTTTTTTCACTTACCTTGTAATCGATGACTTCCTGTCTTCTGTCTCTTCGGGGGTGGGCGGGGTCTGTGCGGGGATCCTCGTCACGCCGCACTGTCTCCTGGGATCTGGTGTCATTGATCCCAGGAGTCTGTGCGGGCATCTTCCGAAATCTCGCGAGATTTCGGCCACATCTTCCGAAATCTCGCGAGATGTCGGCCACATCTTCTGAAATCTCGCGAGATGTCGGCCACATCTTCCGAAATCTCGCAAGATGTCGGCAGATGTGCCGACATCTCGCGAGATTTCGGAGAACGTGAGCTGCACTTTGCCGTTACTGCGCACGCTCGAGATCGGCGCAGTAACGGCGGTGCATGCTGGGCCATCTGGAGTGCCTGTGTGGGTTCAAATGCCCACAGGCAAGATGGCCCCCAGCATTAAATAATGTACAGAAACAATAAATCTATTTGAAACAAGCTGCTGCGAATTTACAGCCAAGGACACGTGAGTACCTAAACTGCATTGCATAAGCCATTGCATTGCAGTAAAAAAAAAAAAAACCATAAAGAGTGCAGAACCGCTTTAATCTAGTAGCAACTCTAAAATAAGGATTTTCCCTGATTTTTGCCTGAAAGGACACACAAAGAGACTAACTCGCCTCAGCAGAAGTCAGGTTAAGGTTTTTGTTGCTCTAAATAAAATAGAATAAAAATCACCTTAATACATACTTTAACTACTTTGCGACCGCCGGCTGTCAATTGACGTCCAGGCGGCGTAGCTCTCGTGGCGGGAGGGCGTCATATGATGCCCTCCCCTTCCCGGCCCTCCACCACAATCACTTACAGATTACAGTACTGTATAAAAAAATTACACATCCCATTTGTCCCTAGTAGTCTGTCCAGTGCCCTGAATGTAGTTTTATATTATAAATATTGTTTTTTTCTGCCTGGAATTTGGAGATTGTTCATAGCAACCAAAAAGTTATGTCAAAAGTGATTTTAGACCTGCTAGAAAACACCGATAATAAATTAGAATCACTTGCAGAATTGAGCGATAGCGATTTGTGGGGAAATTCGTCATCAAACACTAAATCTAATGACAGCGACAATTCTGCAACTGAGCAAATTTCAGTGTTTTTGATTTGATTAAATTATTTAATAATTTTTTAGTTAATTATTATATTTTAATTTATGATTTTGTGTTTACATACCCGGAATGTCTACTAGACTCTTGTTTGGACAGATTTAAGTGAGTTATTCTTAAGAATTGCAGGTCTACAATATAAAACGCCAAATTTCCATGCAAAATAATTGTACCGCTTTCAGCACCTAAAACCAGAAAGAATCATACCGCCAGGGAGGTTAAGACCTCCTTCTGCCTAGTTAGAAGTTTTCTGAAGCAAAACATAGACTTTAAGAAGAGGAGGCTAGATGCTGTATTCTTCTGAGAAGATGTTGCAAGAGAGTAGGGATAAAATGTTAAGCCTCATTGATATCACAGATGACAAATCTGATTATAACTTTATCCATTCATATTTCTACTTATAGTGCTTGTTCTTTTTCTACCATCTTCTTAAAAAAAACTGCTGTATATATCAAATTTAAGCTTCCTTCAAAACTCGATTGAAAGCTCAATTTAAATCAACTGAATACATTCTAGGTGCATCCAAAAAGAGGCTTGTCTTTCAGCTTGTTTTTTTTTTGTTAAAAGGAGCCACATTATGAATAGCAAAGCGTGTGCCCTACCAGAATGGTGCACAGAGAGGGTGCTTGTTCTATGTGTGGAATTATGGAATTAGCTAGCAGTTCAGAGACAGAGTCTTCTGGGCCCGTCCATCCATGGAGATTTCCTGTCTGTGCTATATGTTTTTAATCAGTTGCAAATGTTGTTAACTTCTACACAGGTAGTATATAATGAATGAGACAAGTTCCAACACAATATTATATTTGTCGAGTTATAAACGTAAACTGACTACTGTCCCTTTGTATCCACAGATATTTGTACAGTGTTAATTTTCCTGAAGAAGCAGGCTTTGACATGTGAAACGCGATGAATAAACAAGATGACCTCAGTCTGAATAATGCGATTAGGTATACTAAGATTTTATGCATGTCTGCATTATAAGGAACTTTGCCCAATGTGTTTCCCCACAACTGGTGTCCTCTGAGAATGGAGATCTCAATTGGAAATTGGGATCAATCTCCAATCCCAGAAGACGCCAGTCCTTGGGAAATGTAAAGTATGCTCTATGGAGGAGATGTTTTAATCACTGGAGGGTCTGGAAGTGACGATCCCTATCCTGGAGTAAACAAGCTTTTTCGATCTCTGTGATTCAAGATCATTATTGTCCGATAAGAGTCCTTTTCAGCTTAAGGAGCACCTGGTTTGCACTGGAGCACCTTATATGGAAGTTCATGAGCACAGAGCACTTTAATCACACTGAAATTTGATATGGACTTTATAGTTATTTCACATTTAAAAAAAAAAAGTTTACTATTTTTATTTTTTTTATTTTCTTTGAAGTATTGTGCATATGCATTATTTATTATACATATGAGTTGTTGCATCATGTTGTATTTATTTTATGTATGAGCACTGTGTGTATATATATTATTTATTGTATACTGTATATGAATTGTTTTATCACTTTATATTTGTTTCTATATGAACACCAGGCATTGATCTTTTGATCAATCACTATTGAAAGAGACAGCGCACTATTAACACAGCCAATTAAATAGTCCAGCATTCAGGATAATTTAGTTGCAGCAATCCTATTACCACTTTGGAGCTGAGCGCAGGGGTTGATATACGTATTTGTAGCATCAATTTGTGTTGGTTGGTTGAGCCAGCACCTTCTGTCAGCAGCAGGGATGAGTCATTGGCTGTTAAGGAGCTGGCACCTGCCAGCATCCTAACGACCAGTGGCTCGTCCCTGCTAGCTGACAGCAGGAGTCAAAATGCAATAGTATCAAAATTGTATCAAAACGCAACCAAGTCACATAATCTCATTGAAAATTGGACCAAATTGCAGCTGCACTAGTTGCAATCTCCCTACATAAGTTTTACATGTATATCTGCTGCCTGTTCCAGCAGGTGGAGGGGAGACTTGCCATACTCTGTGACACAGCTGATTGGAGCAAAGGCACACACCCCGTCTCCTCGGCAGAGACTTCCAGAGCTGTGCTGTGAATGGACCAGCTCTTTGCTAATCTATTTATAGCACCCGCCCTCACAGAAATGTCAGGCTGGTTTTATCACGTGTGTCAGAGAGCTTGTCAGAGGTTATCATGCTGATAACAGGAGAACAGAGCAGGAGAAAGCCACAGGACTTAGTGCTTTAAAGAGAGATAAGAAAACACTGCGGATATATGTGCTTAGCTCAAATTTCATGAATCAGGTTTACATCCACCTTAAGGACAACTTGACCTCTGCATCCAAGATGACAATGACAGCTTTAAGAACGTAAACATTAACCTCATGGCATTCCTCCCTCATAACAAAGGTATTTTCTATAATCTGTTGTAATAAAAAACATAATGATTTCCAGTTTTCAGATGGACGCAAGAACTATATGATTGACAATGTTTTGCCACCCTGAGTTACCTATTGTACCAGTTTTAATTTTACTGCAAGTCTTTTCTTGTCTTACATTCTGTTTTCCTATCGTCTTCCTAAAATCAATTAAAGGTTCTTCACCTATTCTTTGATCTGCTCGCAAAGTTTAGTGTACAGAGACACCCTTGGATTCATACAGCATTACGAATGTCTAAAGTTGATGAATGATA
Source organism: Lithobates sylvaticus (assembly GCA_028564925.1). NCBI lineage: Eukaryota > Metazoa > Chordata > Amphibia > Anura > Ranidae > Lithobates > Lithobates sylvaticus. The sequence goes on along the minus strand of CM053027.1, from coordinate 354,240,304 downwards.
GACAAATATATATATTTTTTCCTGATGAAAGAAGGATCATCTATCTTGGAACACATTTAATGTTTCATGAGCAAGATTATACCAAACAGTATTGTTTAATTTATTAGCATGAGGCCGTGCAGCTTTTTTCACCTTTCATGTAGTCCAGTTGAGAATATAAAAAGGGAATATGTCTGCGTGTGAGGGCCCTGCAGATCAATAATCTATTTGCTTTCTACAATTCTTGAATCAAGTGCCCCATTAAAAGCAATAAAGTGATAGGTGCTTGCTGAGGCTTGCCACATTATCTGGAAAATCCAGTAATCATTCAGTCATTAAGGTTTTCTAAAGCTGTAAGAAAAAGTTAGCTGCAGAAGTCCAAGCACAAGCATAATCAAGTCAAATAAGAAGAAAAGTGACTTATCCTTACAAGACCTTACATCTACAATATAAAAAAAGGGTCATTGCTACAGAACTCTGTATGTCACAGTAGAGAATGGGCTTATTTAGTTTACCAAAGGCTTAATAACATACTTTCTTGAAAGTAATCACATAGTCCAAAGGCCATTGTTGTGGTTTTAGGTACATTTTACCTTAAACAGTACATACACTTTTGTTGAAAATAAAAACCAAGAAAAAGCTGTATGTTCCATTATGTCCATGGAATACTGATTCCTGAATAGAAGTGTCTGTATTCATTCTAATCAGTTAATGAACTTACAGTTTTCTAATGAGGAACATTGCAGTGTTTGCATCCTTAGCAGTAATTAACCCTTAGGGAGTATCTCACAAATAATATACAGTAATTCCTATTGCAGAAAATGCCTAAAATTGTACTTCTTACTTACTTACTACTACTTATCTTAGTGCAGACTTCTGGAAAAATCAGTGAGCTGATCACACAATCAGGAAACAACATTTGTGGGGAAGTTCTGTACCCCAACTGTGTACAAAAGGCCTCCAGGTATCCATATTGCATTGAATTTTATGCATACAGGTGAAGAACATTGTTTAGTGTTCAGAGGAAACCCAAAACCCAATTGACTTTATTGTGCAACCATTGATGCTTCGACAGTGGAAACATCAGGTCAAGTCCACTACAGGTCATCAGGAGGAAAACAGTAGACTATAGGTTGACTGTGTCTGCAGGTGACCCATAGCCATTTTTAGTTGGGTAGTGGTGCACAGGTCTGAGCCTAGGAAGATACCCCTATATCATGAAGCAGTAAAAGGGAACTGTCCTGTTGCAATGCTCAGGGGACAACCTTGGGTGGTAAATGCTCTATCAAATGGTGACCTGTGTATAACCAGATCACCTGCTCTAACCAAATCCCCCTGTTGTGCCAGTTTTTTTTATCATATGTAGAGCAAAGGGGACGGAGGGGACAGGAGAGCCAGAGAAAACCACGGGAGGGGGAAGGCCCCCTCCCACTGCTTGTAATAGAAATCGACTGGCTAGTCAGCTGCTCCAATTGCTATTTCAAGAGATACCTGCAGCTGCAGGTATAACTCCGGTATAACCACCGAAAGTCCATGTCTTTATGGCCCTTGCTTTGTTCATTGGTCCAAATCATTTGGTGGAGGGGGGATTATGATGTGGGGTTGTTTTTCAGGGGTTGGGCTTGACCCCTTAGTTCCAGTAAGGGGAACTCTTAAGGCATCAGCATACCAAAACATTTTGAACAATTTCATACAGTTTGGGGATGGCCCCTTCCTGTTCCAACATGACTGTGCACCAGTGCACAAAGCAAGGTCCATAAAGGCATGGATGAGCGAGTTTGGGGTGGAGGAACTTGACTGGCCTGCACAGAGTGCTGACCTCAACCCAATAGAACACCTTTTGGACAAATTAGAGTGGAGACTGCGAGCCAACCCTTCTCGTCCAACATCAGTGCCTGACCTCACAAATGCGCTTCTGGAAGAATGGTCAAACGTTCCTATAGGCACACTCCTAAACCATTTGGACAGCCTTCCCAGAAGAGTTGAAGCTGTTATAGCTGCAAAAGGTGGGCCATCTTAATATTGAACCCTACAGACTAAGACTGGGATGCCATTAAAGTTCATGTAAAGGCAGACGTCCCAATACTTTGGACAATATCGTGTATGTTTCTATGAGGGAGAAGGCTTCTGATATACTTCCTCACTGAGTCAATATTTAATACCACATGAATATCCAATACTACACTGAATGAGATGGGTCTCAGGTTCCATGAAGTATTACTGACTGTGCCATATTATCCTTATACCCAGCCGATTGGTGATCACAATCAAAGGCATTCAGGTCAAACTTGTACATTTAGAAGAATACTGTTTTTGCATGAAATACACAAGAAAGGATCGGACATTTATATAAAAAAAATATACAGTGGCCAAAACAGGCTTTTGCATGACAGATGTATTATAAAGCAAAGGCCTGTTCCCATCATGGTGACTAACTAGTAAACACAATAATTGTGCTATTGTAATTTGTGTTTACTATGCTTCAGTTTGTGATTGAACAGGGAGCCGCTCAGCACATGGCACTTCCCATTCATTCACTGTCCAGTGCAACTGAGGTTGCAGAGAAAGACATGTGTGTCTGATCTTTGGGGTGCACACCCTAATGCAATAAACTGCGTACACCTATGGATACATGCATAAATAACAAATTATCCCAAAATTAAACAATTAAACACTAAAATAAATTGATTCTTTAAAACTAATATCTATACTCTACAGAAATAATGAATTATCCGAAAATGAATTAACGTAACATAACAAATATAACAGAATGAAATTATGCATTTTACAAATGAAGACGAAACTAAAGAAAATTTTCAGTCGTGCACAAGTCTAGTGCTTGGCATCTGGTCTTTGCCCCTTTAAAGTGATTGTAAAGTCTCGTTTTTTTTTCTATAAAAATAACAAACATGTTATACTTATCTGCTCTGTTGCAGTGGATTTGCACAGACCAGCCTGGATCTTCCTCTTCTCGGGTCCCTCTTCTGTGATCCTGGCCCCTCCCTCCTGTTCAGTGCCCCCACAGCAAGCAGCTTGCTATGGGGGCCCCCAAGCCTGGACACAGTGCTGCGGTTCAGCCCCGCCCATTTTCTCTACTAAATGGCTAACTGACTTTGATTGACAGCAGCGAGAGCCAATCAGGAGGGAGAGTCCCGGATGGCTAAGACACTTGTGGACATCGCTGGACAGGGATTGGGCTCAGGTGAGTGTTAGGGGGGGCGAGGGGGGCTGCTGTACACAGAAGGCCTTTTCTCTTAATGCATAGAATGCATTAAGAGAAAAAACCTTCTGACTTTACAAAGCCTTTAAGGAGAAATTACCTACCACCAGGCATACTGCCCTCAATGTATTCATCGCTATATACAGTATGTCCCAAGATGGGAGCTCTTGAGTTAGGGACCACAGTTCACAAAGAGACTTTGACAGGGTAATGTGCAAGGAACCTGGATTAAACAGCGCTTCCTGCCACGCTGTCCCAGGTTCTACCATGCTTCTTCCTTGGATAGAACCTCCCCATACCTGTCTTTACAAGTGACTCCACCACCTAGTGTCACACTGCTCCTGACACTATAACATTCCTGGCTGGAGGTCTGATTCCCAAAATAATAGAATTTGCACTCCAATTTCATTTTAACACTTTACCACATCGGATAAGCACTTCTCGTACACATCTCCATTACAGAATAATTTAACAGTTGACTTACTGACAGAGTCTTGAAATGCAGAACACCAGTACCATGGAATGGTATTCTGACAGTAAGCCTTAGACAGTGCACATCACTAGCTATATAGTTTCAGCCATCTTCCTACTCTTTCATAATAAATCCCACACAGTTGGTTCATCACACCCCATTGACCCTCAGTCCTAGACCCCAAAGCCCTTCTGCACCAAGCCACAGACCCTCTAAATGTCAGAGGTGGCACGGTCTCTCCATCTATATCCTTTATTATGCGAAATTGTCCCACATGGCAGTCTTTCCCAGCCAGGCACTCTTGCTCTCTCTTCCAGAATGCTGCTATACATGTTGCTGTCCAGGGGTGACCCGATCCCATATCCCACTTCACCAGGGCCCCACCCACAGCTGGCATTTATAGGGGCACTGTTTCTACCCACTACATCACTACAAGAGGGGAAAAAACGTAAAGGGACACTAAGACCTGCCAACAAGTCTGGCTTTAATATATATTTGCAAAAGTATGCTATTAAGACCTCGGTTTTTAATGTAAAGATTTAAAAGTATAGAATTTGTTTTGCTGACTAGCTGGCTAGTATGCTGAGAAGATTTGTTTCACATTGCATTGATGTATGGAATGCCCTGTTTGCCCATTGTCCACATTTCTTTAAAAAGTTAGTAATGAACTGATTGGAGCTTTTGACATTTTTGTTTTGTGTGCAATAAAGTAGTTAAGCTATACTTGGGGCTACACCATAAAAAAGGTGAGCATCTCTGCTCTAATGCATTTGTAGATATTCTAGACCTGGCTCTGATCCACAAGCCAATAATCTGTTATTGTATAGAGTAACACTACAGGCACCCTGCACAACATGTATTTCTAGATGAAGTGAATATGTAATCTCCCACTATCACATCACTGATCAATTTATAACTCAATGGGTTAAAAAATTAATGAAGCAAAGCTGTGAAGCTCTTTTTGGCAGTGCAAGGGATAATAATTTTCCCGTTGTCTAACTCTTTTAGAGATAGCCCTTCTAGCTGCAGGATAAGAAAGGCTTCCGTGGAGCTTCAGAAAGTAATATTTTTTTTGGATTTCATTCAAATTCTTTTTTGTTTTATCAAAAGACTTTCTGGGTTAGTTGTGTCTGTTACAGAAAAAATTGCATTAAGAAACATTAATTTAACCCTTCCAGTTATTATTGAGAAATTAGGTTATCAAGAAGCATGAGTCGGAACTATTCAATGTATATATAGTTTAATATGCTAAGTCAGAGTCAGATATTTTTTAATAATATTAACAACCTAAAGTGACACTAGACAATATCCTTACTCCCCCAAAATAACCCTACACTTCCTCTACTTAATGGACCTATAATCTATTTTTCATTTAATAATTTCTTTGGTTTTCTACCTCTTTGTAACGTCCTTGGTGATCTCTTGAAACGTTCCCTCAATTTTTTTATTTGGAATGAGTAGTGCATATTAATTGCAGTTGTGTGTGCTACATTATGCACACTACGCATCCCATAGTCCCTAGTCCATCTCAGAAGTGAGCAAAAGAGTGTGGTTACGTTCCTGCTTGCAGTGGGACCATGGGGAATAAATGAAGCCACCTCTAAGAGGAAGTAAGATCACAGCAGCAGCAACAACAAAATAAAAAGGCATTTGGAGATTCCAAGGAGAGCAATATTAGATGTACAGTAGAGGATGTAGAGGGAGTATGTTGACAGTTTTGTCTACATTTTTTAGGTATTACACTGCATATCAGTTTTTTCCTCTAGATCCATGTGCCAAAGGCACCCTCCAATAGGTTCATTCCACAACTATTTTTACTAGCAGGTTAGTGCTGAGATCTGCTTGTAAAGAATGTTATACACATCATGCATCTAAAAGTTCCTATATCAATCTTTTAGCGATATTGCAGCATGCACTCTTATGACAGTACAATTGACATCTACTTCTATAATGTACATGAAATTACTGTATTTTTCGCTCCATAAGACACACCTGACCATAAGACGCACCTAGGTTTTAGAGGTTGAAAACAAGAAAAAAATATTCTGAACCAAATGGTGTACTAAAATATTTTCCAGTGCCCATGAAATATAGCCTGACCATTGCCAAAGAAATGCAGAGTGACCATTGCCATAGAAAATGCAGAGTGACCATTGCCATAGAAAATGCAGAGTGACCATTGACATAGAAATGCAGAGTGAACATTGCCATAGAAATGCAGAGTGAACGTTGCCACAAATGCAGCATTACCTGATATTATCCCTTCCACCTAACAGAAGCGGCCGAATGCTGTTTTCTCAGGAACCAGCCGGAAGATTGCCCGGTGCCTATGGGGAGTTTAGAAGTCTGTCCCCCGCTCTCCTGCCTCTTTTCCAGTGGTGGCGGCGCGAGGCGATGCAAGCGGTAGCAGGGGGGCGGTGCCACATGCGGCAGGGGGTGGTGCCAGCGGCTGTGGGGGGCAGTGCCTGTCATATATTCGCACCATAAGACTGCGGGGACATTTTCCCCCATATTTCTGGGGGGAAAAAGTGCGTCCGAAAAATACGGTAATTTCTTGAGTGTGATGGGTAAATATTTCTGTATATATATATATGTAGGTACAGCTTTTTTTACACAATACTTGTGCATAGCATTCAGTAAGCGATTGTTTCTGATTGTGACCCTTTAATTGCAAGTATTTATATATATTTGCTTTTATCCTTGTTTTTTTATTACACTTTTCAAAACAGCCCTGATGAAGGGAAAGTCTCTAGTCCCCCAAAATGCGTTGGCCTCTTTTTATTGCTGAAACTTCAAATAAAATACAAATTAATTATGTCTTTAATCACCGGGCGCTCTTTTATCCTCATTTCTTCTACATTACCCATAAGGACGCACACCGAGGTAGCAGCCCAAGCCCATAACAGGGCTCATCACCACCTTTTTCCAAACTGAGCACGGACTTCTGGAAACAAATTCTTTCCCTCTGCGCACACCCTACCAATCTACAACACTCACTGATAGAGTCAGTCCAGCGCAATCTACACCCATTCTTCTCAACCATTGTCTAACATACAGACAGTGAACACCTTTTGTACAGATTATGCAGACCACAATTGTATATTTGTTGATGGCAGTGAAACCGCAGGAAGAATTTGTGACTGTGTCTCTCTTGGAAGGGGTAGGGCTAGGATCTGAATAGGTGGCCTCCCTAAATGCTCTGCACAGAATGAGCATACCTGTGTGTATGGCAGTCTAACAATTCAGTCTCTTAGGACATGGTATTTTAACTGGAGGGAAAATTGCAATCCAACAAGGCAGTCTCTGGGAAAATGGCATTCTCAAAAGACAGTCTTTGGGAACATGGCAGTTTAACAATGCATTCTCTAGGAGGGTGGCAGTCTAACAAGGCAGGGGTAGGAGGAAGGAGGTTCGAATTCCCCTATATAGATCTTTAATGAGACCTGAATGAGTCCAGAGACAGGTAACAAAAATGGTGAAAGGTCTTGGGGATAAAACCTCAAGAGCGACTTCAGGAACCTAATATGTACAGTCTTGAGGGAAGAAGGGTAAGGGGGACATGATTGAAACATTTAAATACATCAAGGGGGTGGAAAAACCCTTTCATACCCTATACCTTACTATGCCCTATTATGATAAGAAATGGTCACCATGGTCAGATCACTGCACTATTTTTGCATGAATCCCCATACCCACCTTTAATTGTATACGCAAGGATTTGTCAATGTTTATGTTTTTGTATTTTATATTCTAGATTTGAAAATATACTATTGGACACCACCACTCTCACCTTATAATGTGATTGATACATTGTTCTGTGCTATCGTAAAATGTCAATCTCTTTGTACCACCTTTTGCAGTCTTCTATTGAAAAAGTTTGTAACCAAAAAAAATAAATACACCAAGGGGGTGAATAAGATTCAGGAAGGCAGTTTTTTCAATATGAAACCAAAATCAAGAACACAGGGACATGACCTCAAACTATCTGAAAGGAAGTTCAAAACTAATCTTAGAAACTATTATTTTACTGAAAGGTTAGTTGATGCTTGGAATAAACTTCCAGCAGAGGTAGTGAGACAGTCAACAGTAAATAGCTTCAAACATGCTTGGGACAAACATAGATCTATAGTCAGACAATAAAGTTAATGAAAAAAAAAAAAAACACAGAAAAACAAACAAAATGGACAGACTTGATGGACTGCTCAGCCTTTTTCTGACATCACTTTTCTATGCTTCAATGTTTCTTTGTTTTGTACACTGACAAGCTGTAACACATGCCTCTGAACATGAATAAAATGATCATACTAACAGTTTTTGGAAGCAAGGCAGCCTAAAAAAAAGTATTCTCTGGAAAGAGCACAGCCTAACAAAGCATTCTCTAAGAGAGTAAGGCAGCCTAACAAAGATTCCTCTGAGAACAGGACAGCCTATCAAAGCAGTCTCTGGGAGAAGGACAACCTAACAAAGCATTCTCTGAGAGTAATGCACCCTAACAAAGCAGTTTGTGGGAGCAGAACAACCTAGCAACTTGCCGATGTGGCTGCTTCTATGTCGGCAAAACGAAAGGTCCCTTTTATAAATGCATCAAAGATCATACTACACCTATTCTCAAACGTTTCATGACTACTGCTATGGGTAGACATGTCCGACTTCAGCATGATTTTGATTCTGGTATGATCACATTCACCGCCCTTGAGCATGTACCTTCACATGTTTGGGGCGGTGCTATTGATCGCATTCTACTACAATTGGAAACTCGGTGGATCCACAATTTGGATGCTACAAAATATGCGGGCCTAAATGAATATATTAGTTTTAAATCTTTTGTATGTCCTTATGAAGAAAACTTATATTATGTTCAGATTTGGTCTATGCGTTTAGCCCAGGATGTTTTGTCACCAACCAAATCAGCCATGACCAGGCGTACCCATCTAGGCCTCCCCCATTTGCCTACTCTCCACTTTTCATACCGCCATTATTCCAAATTCTACTTCTTGGAGTTGTTGATCTACGTTATCCCGCTGTGTGAATGGTTTATGACGTATGTGTATGTATGTGCATATGAATTTCTTTCTACTTTTGATTATACTTTATTTGAATGTATTGCACGCTTTATAATCATTATTGGTGCTTTGTTGATACTTCATTGTCTTATTATATTGTCATTGAAAACAATAATTGTGCTTTATAATTGTTTTCATGATTGTCTGCCATGGCTCTTGGGGACAGGGCTTGTGTGCACCGATTGGTTCATCAGTTGCACCTTTGCCCTGTGTCCCTAATCTCCCTCCATTTCGTGTTTCGCCATCCTGTGCTTTGACGTTTGTCCCTGCCCGAGTGGATCCTGTTGGCCACGACTGGGTGCTGTGTGTGGCTGCATGGGCGCCCTGGGCTTTGGTTCCTTTATGACCCCTCGCCTATTTCTGGCCTTTGTCAACTGTGCTGGTGTCATGATCCCTTCTCTGCCCCACCCTCCATCACTGGGCTGCCCTATCCCGCTTACTGGGCGGGTCACCTGCGGAGGTTTACTCCTCCTGCCTCTGCATGCATTTCCCTCAGTGCTATGTTGCGCTGTGTGTAAATGACGCCTCACGTGGTACACTAGACCTACCGCCCGGCACTCTGGGAGATGTAGGCGAATGGAGGACTCACTGGCGTATGCGCACTGGCCTCTTTATGTCCGCACTCGGACGGTAACGTCAGACGCCGACCGAGTGGGGGGTATATAAGGCCGGCACATCCAGCTTTCCATCTGCTCTATCCCAGGGGCGCCTATGCTACTACTTTCAGGTATAATTTTTCCAGCATATCTATTTTTAATGGATTTATTTTGATTGGCATAGCATTATTTGACCCAAACTATTTTTGTACTACCACATTAAGGTCTCATTCTGACATTTGATACTCTGAGCGATTTTTGAGAGTTGCCTTACCCTGCTCTATGTGTCTACACAGTGTGATTGTAACTTTCCTGGGTTGCAACTATACCAGGGCACCTACTCACACACCTGACACTATAGGCGAGTGATATGGAATGCCCTACGTTGCCTGAATTCCATCTTTGATTGATAGCACCAGTTGCATCCCTGTCCCTAATCTTAATTTAATTGTATTTGTATATTCATTTTTATTCCACTTTTCTCATTTCACTTTTATTTATTTTTTATTTTCTTACACACATGTCCCAATTAAGACATATGTTCTTTTTGCAACATGTGTCCCCCTCTTAATATTTAATTACCTCATTATCTGCGTTTTTCAATTATTTCATCATTGATATATTCATATATTGATTAATAAAAGTCATAGTTTTTCCTTTGACTTACTTTATAGTTTTCCCTCCCCTGCAGAGGGCCTCTTAGTCATGTTAAGAACTGTAGCCTTGCTCAATTGAGAGTCTCTGGTGCCCCTGTACCCGTGTCTCTTTCTAACCAAGTTTTTGTAAATATTGAGGCTATGTTAGCCCATTATATAGGACCATACTATGTCCTTAATATTAAACTTCCTCCCTCCTTATATTTTTTTCTCCATTTATATTAAGCTTGGTCCTTATATGTCCCTTGTAGCCACTTACATATGACACCCTCTCCGTGGTTGCTGGATTCCTTTGGTGCACGCCCTGCCCGTGGGGGGACTCTAAGGTAGGCAGTGACTATGTGGTGGGTGATATTACGAGCCATGCCACACGATCAGTTTGGTATATGCATTTGTTATTTTGTATGCTTTGTAAGTACTAATCTGTTACCAATTACTGAAATGTTGTTTTTGTATCCGTTGTTATTAGAGCCATTGTCTCACACTGGTAATTACACATTTCCCTGAAGAAGCCAATGTTTGGCGAAACATGTAGGGATTCGCTACCAGTCACTACTACAGGCATATGGATACTCTGGCCAGTATTAGTTACTATATGTTACTCTGTTATTTTAAGCACCTATGATTGTTTTGTTATATTTGTCTTGTAATAAAATATTATACATTTTAATCTGCATTTTTATATATATATATATATATATATATATAATATTGGGCACCGTCATAATCTCAATTCCCAATTTCCCTATTTTCTACTATTACCAGGGATGAGGTGCCGCATCTGTTGAGGTCACTCAACCTACACCTTACAACAACCTATAAAAGTATTCTCTGAGAGTAAGGCAGCCACAAAGCAATCATTGAGAGCAGTATAGTCTATCAAAGCAGTCTTTGGGAGAAGGACAACCTAACAAAGCATTCTTTGAGAGTAAGGTAGCCTAACAAAGCAGACTCCAAGAGCAAGGCAGCTTCACAAAACAGTCTATTAGAGCAGGTCACTCTAACAAAGCAGTCTCTGAGAGCAGTACAGCCTAACGAAGCATTTTCCGAGAGCAGGACAGCCTAAAAAAGCAGACTCTGAGAGCAAGGCTTCCTAACAAATCAGCCCCTGGGAGCATACCAGTCTAGCAAGATAGTCTTTAAGAGAGCAGCAGTGTTGGAAAGCTGTCTCTAGGAGCATGTTGATCTAAATGGACATCTCTGGAAATATGGCAATGTTACCCTGCTTTTTCAGTGGTAGCAGGGCAGTCTCTGGAGGACGCACCTTTCATTTCTTAACAGGAAACTCAGACAGAAATACAAAAAGCTGCCAGGGATTCTAATCCTTCCCGCTCTATCCAAAACCAAAGCAAAAGCATTTTGGAGTTGTGCTTTCAACTTTAAGCGCCACAATATTTCAGCGCTCCATGTATAATAGTTACCATGACCCTTATGATGACTGAGCCTCCAGTCCCTTCCTGGGCAAAGAAGCATCAACATCCAGCATTGAGAATTACCAGTGTAGCTGGAAGGACCAATGATAATTTATCAGCTGCTGTAACAGTTTTATCAAGAAAATGAAAAATGCACTTAAAATCCTAGCTAATTGTTCATTTAGACTCTTTCAAGTAGAGGGAATAACAAACAACAGCCAAAAACATGTCATGCCAAGTACTGCTTGTATAATATACATTTTCCTCATTTTCAAGACTACCAGTACGCTCATTAGCAACAGTAATAAATAAGGTTCTACCCACAGGTAGTCAAAAGATTTCTAACTAGGGAAATAAGACAAAATCTTTGGATGCGAGTCAGTAAACTGGAACAGTTTGCAAAAATTAGCATACCCTGAATCATTTCAGTTTGCAAATATTTGAGCTCAGTATCAAACGAAAAAGCAAATATACTCTGTTAATAACCCAGCTTGAGAACATACTGAATTATACAATAATGCTTGCTGCTTTCATGAAAATAAATGGAGCAAAATGAGAAGCAGTGATTTAAGATGAAATATATATGAAAATAGCATTGTATTTACTATAAATATGTGTTGTGAATTAATTTTTATCAACAGCTTAAGCAGTGAATACATTAAAATATTACAGTAAAAATACATTCTAGCCCTAAGCATTACGCTAATGTAGACACTGTTGCAATTGCCGTCTATATATTTTACTGGAGAAATGTCTTCCTTGTTCTACTTTCTGGTTGTAAGATGTCATAACCACAACAACAGGATAGTGATGTCACCATTAGGTTGATGCAGTACTACCTATTGTTGCTACTTTATATCAAACCTGCAAGTTGCGGGAGGTTTGGCACAGTACATCAAACTATGTTTATCGATATACCAATAATGTTTATAATCTGATATTCCTTATATTATTGCATGTGCTCTTTAACATAGGGTAAGGTAAAATCAATAAACTTGTTACTAGATTTTTGAGGTGAATTGCTAGAAAATATTTAAAAACAAAGTTTATTTTCTGATTATCAGTGTCCTGATTATCAGTGCAGTCCCAACAGTGCCCACCAGTGCTGCAAATCAGTGCCTCATCAGTGTCACCTATCAGTGCTGCCTACCATTGCCTGTCAGTGCTGCCTATCTGTGCCCATCAGTGCCTTTCAGTGTCACCTATCAGTGCTGCCTATTAGTGCCACCTATCAGTGCCCATCAGTGCCACCTATCAGCGCCCATCAGTGCAGCCTCATCAGTGCCTCCTCATCAGTGCCCACCAGTGCCACCTCATCACTGCCCATCAGTGCAGCCTAGCAATGCCCTTCAGTGTTGCCTCATAAGTCCCCATCAGTGCAGTCTCATCAGCGGACATCGGCGAAGGAGAATAATTATCGCTGTTAGCAAAAGTTTATAACAAACTAAGAAAAACATTTTTTTTTTCAAAATCTTTGGACTTTTTTCATATTTTTTTAGGAAAAAATTAAAAACCCAGTGGTGATTAAATACCACCAAAATAAAGCTTTATTTGTGTGAAAAAAAATTATAAAAGTTTCATATGGGTACAGAGTTGCATGACTGTGCAATTGTCAAAGTGTGACAGTGGTGAAAGGTGAAAATTGGCCTGGGCAGGAAGGGGGTAACGGTGCTCAGTAGGCAAGTGATTAATTAACCTCTGATGACATCATTTATAATGAAACGATCGACGGGACGCTATGCACACACGCTCTGCGCATGCTCGATTGCATTTATGCGCGTTTTTTGGACTTTTTACCTGTAAGGAATTCCTTTTAGTTTGTTTGTACTGAAGACTCGTTTTGAGCCAGAATTTGTGCTTCAGCGCTTCACTTTTTCCACATTTTGTTATGTTACAGCCTTATTTCAAAATGGAATAAATTCATTATTTTCTTCAAAATTCTACAAACAATACCCCATAATGACAATGTGAAATAAGTTTGTTTGAAATATTTGCAAATTTTGTTCAAAATAAAAAAGGAAAAAAAATCACATGTACACAAGTATTCATAGTCTTTGCTCAATAATTTGTTGAAGCACCTTTGGCACCAATTACAGCCTCAAGTCTCTTTGAGTATGATGCTACAAGCTTGGCACACCTATTTTTGGGCAGTTCCTTAATTTCTTTTTTGCAGGACCTCTCAAGCACCATCAGGTTGCATGGGGAGCATCAGTGCACAGCCATTTTCAGATTTCTCCAGAAATATTAAATCGGGTTTAAGTCTGGGCTCTGACTGGGCCACTCAAGGACATTCACAGAGTTGTCCCATAGCCACTTCTTTGTTATCTTGGCTGTGTGCTTAGGGTCATTGTCCTGTTGGAAGATGAACCTTTTCCCCAGTCTGAGGTCAAAAGCTCTCTGGAGCAGGTTTTCATCAAGGATGTCTCTGTACATTGCTGCATTCATCTTTCCCTTGATCCTGACTAGTCTCCCAGTTACTGCCACTAAAAAACATCCCCACAGGATGATGCTACCACCACCATGCTTCACTGTAGGGATGGTATTGTCCAGGTGATGAGCGATGCCTGGTTTTCTCCAGACATGACACTTGCCATTCAGGCCAAAGAGTTCAATCTTTGTTTCATAAGACCGGAAAATTATTTTTTCATGGTCTGGGAGTCCTTCAGGTGCCTTTTGGCAAACTCCAACCGGGCTGTCATATGCCTTTTACTGAGGACTGGAGTGGCCACTCTACCATACAGGCCCGATTGGAGTGCTGCAGAGATGGTTGTTCTTCTGGAAGGGTTTTCTCTCTCCACAGAGAAATGCTGGAGCTCTGTCAGAGTGACCATCGGGTTCTTGGTCACCTCCCTGACTAAGGCCCTTCTCCCCTGATCACCCAGTTTTTCCGGGTGGCCTACTCTAGGGAGAGTCCTGGTGGTTTGAAACTTCTTACATTTACCGATGATTGAGGCCGATGTGCTCATTGGGACCTTCAATGCTGCAGAAAGTTTCCTGTACCCTTCCCAAGATCTGTGCCTCAATACAATCCTGTCTCGGAAGTCTACAGACAATTCCTTGGACTTCATGGCTTCGTCTGTGCTCTGACATGCCCTGTTAACTGCGGGACCTTATATAGACAGGTTTGTGCTTTACCAAATCATGTCCAATCAACTGAATTTACCACAGGTGGACTCCAATCAAATTGTAGAAACATCTCAAGGATGATCAGTGGAATTTAGCTCAATTTAGAGTTTATCGGCAAAGGCTGTGAATACTGATGTACATATGATTTTTTTCGTATTTTCTTTTTAATAAATGTATAAAGATTTAAAACAAACTTCTTTCACATTGTCATTGTGGGGTATTGTTTGTATAATTTTGAGGGACATAATGAATTGAATCCATTAAGGAATAAGGCTGTAACATAACAAAATGTGTAAAAAGTGAAGCGCTGTAAATACTTTCCGGATGCACTGTAAATTAACCCTACTGTATACTGCAGAACTGGTTTATTTCAAACAGTGTTAGAAAACCCATTCACATTCTTTATAATTATTATTTCTAATAAAGCAGTTCTAGAAGTGGCGATAGAAAAAATGCGATCTATGCATAGTAGTATGGATTTAGTGATTAGTGTAGTACCGTACAAGTTGAACAAATACGTGGACAATTACTTACAAATGTCTAAAATCCCAGGATAGTATATCGCAGGATCTTTTTTTTAAATCAGCAGCTTGGCTGTGTAGTTTTGTGCAGACAAAAATTAGGCATCCTGTATCTCCTTATCAAGGCCATTTCACTTTTAGCCGCCTAATTAACCTCTATCCATGTCTCTGTTTGCTGTGCAAGGCTAATATGAAGAAGATCAATACAGATATCTTGGCAAGGGTTGTCCTATTAACTGGCTCACGGTTAGAGAGAAGTGAAGTTCTGAGGGCCAATGAGTAGCAGTCCTACAGCTAGGACTCCTTAGACAAGTATCGTTTTTTTCTTGGCTTTCATTTTTAAAACACTATTAGAATTAATGGTCTCTCTTTTCTAAAAAAAAATATATATATTTCTTACAGTAGAAAGTTACATTTTCAGTACAAATGATGCACAGAAAGTAATGACAGTGGAAAATGACTAATGCTCTTAATATTCATATACCTAAGCAAAGTAGACAATGTGGGGCGCTAGTACCAACAAGAGATACTAAATTAATTAATAGGTTAATTAATTGTATATTCTGAACTGTATAGTAGAGACTAAGAGCTTATTGAAAAAAGGTGTGCAGACACAATATAGATCTACCATGAACTAAGCTAATTAATAACTATTTAAAGTGATAATAGTGAACCACATTTGGTTACTCATACATTACAACCATTATAATGTGAATAATAAAAATTGGTTAGAGTGTGTTTATACAAACAATAATAACACCAGACACCTAGCGTGACCCAGTGAGGTATAAATTAATTATTACCCCAAAGATAATTAACACACAAAATAGAGCTGACCGAGCTCTATTTAAATTAAATAATATAAATATAACAGACCCTGTACCTTCTATCACAATGTGTACAACGAAAGTTAATGATCAAGCACTTATGCCCAATCTAATACATAAAAAGTGCAAACCAACAAATTTGGCAAATATCCCAATGTCTTGGGTACATCCAAAAAACGTGAAAAATATGTGAAAAATATTAATATAAATTAGACAGTGTTAATTGATATAACGCAAAGTTCATGTAGTATATAAAAAGTGCAAGCCAACAAAATTGGCAAATAATCCCAATATCTTGGGTGCATCCAAAAAACGTGAAAAATATTAATATAAATTAGACAGTGTTAATTGATATAACGCAAAGTTCATATAGTAGTCCTTGCTGCAAAACGCCACAATCACTCCTGTAGATATAGCTTGTGCACCATCACCAGACAAATTCTCGATCCACCCAATGTGAGAACCAGCAGTATTAAATGGCCTCTTACCAAATGGAGTTGATTACTTTGTTTAGAAGCAATCAAATGCGCTTTCACAGGATTGTGCCTGTACACTGAGTGACACACCCTCACTCAAGGGCTCTCTTCCCTCTATCAGACCAGCTCAGATGGAATGGATTGGAAACATATGTGGGAATATAAAGAGAGGCGCACCTCATAGCGTAATAACGTTTTATTTAAAAAATAGCATAAAAAAACACAGCAGCCAATTGCTCACTTACATTTTCCAGTGCCTACCCGGCACTGAGGCTACTTGCGATATGTTAAAAGATTCGATGGAGCAGCGGATCCTTCCCTCCTGGCGTGCGTCTCTAGCGTGCGTTCCACTCACCAGACAGCCGGAGCCAATATCACAGGAAGTCCAGCAATAGTGCATCCAAAGATACAAAGTGATCAGGTACCGCCTACCGACGTACGTTTCGTGTTTGTCACGTCTTCAGGGTGGCGTCTGGTGAGTGGAACGCACGCTAGAGACGCACGCCAGGAGGGAAGGATCCGCTGCTCCATCGAATCTTTTAACATATCGCAAGTAGCCTCAGTGCCGGGTAGGCACTGGAAAATGTAAGTGAGCAATTGGCTGCTGTGTTTTTTTATGCTATTTTTTAAATAAAACGTTATTACGCTATGAGGTGCGCCTCTCTTTATATTCCCACATATGTTTCCAATCCATTCCATCTGAGCTGGTCTGATAGAGGGAAGAGAGCCCTTGAGTGAGGGTGTGTCACTCAGTGTACAGGCACAATCCTGTGAAAGCGCATTTGATTGCTTCTAAACAAAGTAATCAACTCCATTTGGTAAGAGGCCATTTAATACTGCTGGTTCTCACATTGGGTGGATCGAGAATTTGTCTGGTGATGGTGCACAAGCTATATCTACAGGAGTGATTGTGGCGTTTTGCAGCAAGGACTACTATATGAACTTTGCGTTATATCAATTAACACTGTCTAATTTATATTAATATTTTTCACGTTTTTTGGATGCACCCAAGATATTGGGATTATTTGCCAATTTTGTTGGCTTGCACTTTTTATATACTACATGAACTTTGCGTTATATCAATTAACACTGTCTAATTTATATTAATATTTTTCACATATTTTTCACGTTTTTTGGATGTACCCAAGACATTGGGATATTTGCCAAATTTGTTGGTTTGCACTTTTTATGTATTAGATTGGGCATAAGTGCTTGATCATTAACTTTCGTTGTACACATTGTGATAGAAGGTACAGGGTCTGTTATATTTATATTATTTAATTTAAATAGAGCTCGGTCAGCTCTATTTTGTGTGTTAATTATCTTTGGGGTAATAATTAATTTATACCTCACTGGGTCACGCTAGGTGTCTGGTGTTATTATTGTTTGTATAAACACACTCTAACCAATTTTTATTATTCACATTATAATGGTTGTAATGTATGAGTAACCAAATGTGGTTCACTATTATCACTTTAAATAGTTATTAATTAGCTTAGTTCATGGTAGATCTATATTGTGTCTGCACACCTTTTTTCAATAAGCTCTTAGTCTCTACTATACAGTTCAGAATATACAATTAATTAACCTATTAATTAATTTAGTATCTCTTGTTGGTACTAGCGCCCCTCATTTAATTAAACTACCAATTAAATCATCTAGATTTCATAGGGAGCAGCTGTACTGGGTTTACATTATTAATATTAGTATAGACCTTTTTGAATTATCCTAAGCGCGGAGCTAGACAAGCCAATGTGAGTGGCCGTCTACAATTCTTCAAAGTAGACAATGTGTACCCCTCTACCTCGCATCGCAAACTATTGTGAATTTTAAGGACATTTTTTTCCACTGTGGCTGCAGCTGAAGAGGTCAATGAGGGCTTGTTTTAAAGTCAATTTACTGCCCAATATGAATACAAATGCGTGAATGTCTATAGCTTGGCAGAGGTTCACTTTAGGCTCATGCAGCACAATAAAAATACAGTGCACTTGCTTTCTATGATCAATTGCTGCCAAATACCCCAGCTTTTTGCTTTACAGATATATGTATGAAACCTTTAATGCACTGACAAAATGTAATGTTATCTAACAGTAGTTAAAGTAAACAAGCATAACATGTCTCTGAAAATGTATATAAGCAGTCAACAACTATGTTGTTATATACACAAAGCATTTTGAGTGGTCAAGCAAAAAAATGAAGATGACATAATAGTGTGTAGAGTAGGGGTGGGGCACCATACAGAGCTTTTCATTGGTTTTGTAATATGCAACAAAGAAATGACACAGTTAGATGGCGAAGAGGGAAAAATATACAACTTCCAGTAGTATACTGAAATTGATAAAACACTTGGGTGAGCATTTATTAGGCAGTTGTGTATTAATTAATGTGCAATTTACATGCAAAAATGTTAGAATGAATTTTTGGCTCCATTTTGCAATCAAAGCTGCAGAGTTAGTTGTGTGTGATTTTTCAACCAAATAGCAACTGTAAGCCTGTTTCTGTATGCCTATTTTCTGTCTTCTGTCACAACCGTGATTACCTCTTTTGCAAGCTAATTTAGCCTTATATCTGTCACAGAACTAAGATGTGCTAAAGAGCACTTCTTAAACAGACAAAGATATGCTCATTGCTTCTCATTTATTATGCAACAGTGTACTGGTAATAAATCTGTCCCTAACCTGTGACATCAAATATAAAATGCAACAGATTAGCAACTGCAGTCATGAAGTATTGATAACTGTCCTCCCCCGTGCCTTGCAAATAGACATTAAGTGTCATGTGGTAAGTCTCTGGCATCTTAAACATGTTTATAGACATGTTAGAGACGGTGGGTATATTAAATGGGTAATATGCTGGATGAATACGGAATGGTTGCTTTTACTAAAAGAGTAGAGAATGCTTACTCAGCCAAGTGCATGTTCGTTTAGCTTAGTAAATATTCAATAATTTACATGATTGGATAACTGATGAAGTGAACACAGCTTTGCTTCATTCACTATGTTAAATTGGCCATAGATGGATAGACTTTCGAAATGAAAATTCGTAGGAAAATTTGTACAAACATTTTCAGAATATTCGAATGTCATTTAAAAGATTTTTTTTTTTGCTTTTAACATTTGATTTTGGAATGAATGAACTTTACCAAATGAAAACACATATATTCTTAAGCTGGCTATGCATGTATTGAAATTTGGTTGCTTCAGCAGGGACTGGCTGAATTTTGATCCATGTATTTGATGGCTGGTTGTACACAAGTCGATCTATCTTGAACAAGCTGGTAACACTAATCATTTTATTTTGATGGTTGGGGAGGCTCCTGCCTCAGAAATGTTGTTCAAGAAAACTTTGCCATCCTGCTCCTTGGAATCTTCTCATCACTGCCGTCAAAAGCAAACATCGATTTGACCCACAATTTTTTAGAAAAATTAGCAAACTTTTTTAGAACATTCTTTTCCTAAGAATGTTCATTTAAAATGCTACCTATCTATGGCCGTCTGTGCTAAGTAAACATACTCTTCTCTATTCTTATAGAAATCAACTGTAATGAGTTTGGCATTCTATTGGAAAGTTTTATATTGGGTCCTGATGAGTGGAATAATGTAGATTGGATCTGTATTTTAACTAGCTTCTTATTGTTGATTTATTATAACAATACTCCTTTAAACCACACCATATTTGAACACATCCACTATTTGTGGCCCTCTGAAAAACTTTTAATTTCACTGTGGTCCCTACATAGATCAGTGTTGGGACCCTTTTGCACAGGATACACGATATTTTGGCAGAGGCAGGTAGGTTTGTCACACCATTTTGAAATATTCAAATGTTTTCTAGGAAGTCCAATCAGGAGATCTAATTTATTTAATATTATGAAAAACATTGGAGCAAGAAGGTGGAGCCTTCCTTTCTGCAGTGAGCAGCGTGATATTCCAAACATTGACAGAGCAGAACTGGGAACCATGGAGAGAGATAACTTGCCAGAATCCCGAAAAGGTAAAAGTAATGTATAGGTAAACTCATTTTGTACCATAATCAAAACGTAAACAGTTTTGTATAGACTAACCCTTTAACAGCTTTGCACAGTGTAAGTTGATCAACTGCAGATGGATACAATAATCAAGAATGAGGAATACTATTTCTGTCAAAATATTTCTGTACCAGTTATATTCCGTTCAGAACATAGGACAAGCACTTAGAAGTGATTATCGCTGTAAAAAAAAAGACCTGTCAGTTTACCAGACTTGTAAAACTGCTGATTACTTAGTAAATTTAAATCACAGTTTTATCATTCTTGACATCTAAAGTCAGATTCCATTGGTACCATGATAGTACAGTTGTCACATGTTGTAAAGAAGGTTTACTTGGATTAAAGAGAACCTTAAGTGACAAAAAAGCTGGTAAAGCACCAATATTTACATGCAATCATTCTTGCAGACATGCATTAGATTGTGCTGTCCTTAAAATGTGAAAATAAAAACGTATATTTACATATATATATATATATATATATATATATATATATATATATATATATTCAGCAAACAGGTGGTGATCAGCACATCAGCAGTCTTCCAGTGCAATGCAATCCGACCATCCCAAATGGTCAGATATAGAAAGAAAGTTCAAAACATACAAAATGTATCAAAAACGTTCCAGTTTCGGGCTATATTGCTTCTTCAGACTGGAACATCTCACAATTGAGTATTCTTTTCACATAATTTATAAGAAAATATAATTGGGAATCAATTGCATTAATAAGATCATTATGCATCATCACATGTGTCAGAGATCTCTTTAAGATTGGACCCGAAAGGTTGTCCTGAAAATTTGGATGTTAGTGTAAATGAAAAAAGGATCACTGACAGTGCTTGTTTTTGTTTCAAATGCACTAATATGACTACCATCATCTCAAGCCTTTCAAAAATACATTTTAATTAAAAATGGGATTCATTTAAAAGAAGTTAGGACAATTAATGTACACTGAGCAGTAATGAAATGCAAAAATATACATTCATAGGTCAATTTGCTACATCACCTCTATGACTATACAGCAATATGGGTTAAAAAGTTCCACATATAAAGAAATTTGGTATAACGCCCATGCCATTATATGTTATTTTCCTACTATTTTACTCGTATAAAGTCATATAACATTTTATTGTCTATCCATTTAAAATAGCCAGAACAATGATTGATCATTGTGACTTGATGTGATATGTACATTGTTCTGTTCCTTTATTAAATACACGATAAAGCATAATCAAAGTAATTGTGACCAAACAGAGACCATAAAAACTGAGTTCTTGGGGAAAGTCAAACACTAAAGAAATACGGTAAGTAAAGAGAAAGTATGACTGTACTCCTTTGAGGCCAATAATTGATGACCAACTCTTGTCATTATGAGTAACAGAAATGTGTATCCATAAGTAGCACATCAATTCCAATTTCAATTTTATACAGATAGAACATGCATAAATGATTATTAAAATGTACAGGCATACCCTACTTTTAAGTACACAATGAGGTCTATTTACTAAAGCTGGAAAGCGCAAAATCAGGCTCACTTCTGCATAGAAACCAATGAGTTTCCAGGTTTTATTACCAAAACTTAATAGAACAAGCTGGGGTTAGAAGCTCATTGGTTTCTATGCAGAAGTGAGCCTGATTTTGCGCTTTCCAGCTTTAGTAAATAGACCCCATTGTGTACTTAAAAGTGGGGTATGCCTGTATACCATAAAAATAGGAAAAGAAAATAGAAGGGAATACCTGAACAGGCCTTAATCACAAAACAGAATTTTTTTTTTGTTTTCGTAAATTCTTTTGGGAACATTAAACATTGTTCACATTCAGTTACTTTTCCTGTTCTGCTCATAATAACTATATTTAAAGCTTCACCTGAAAATACACGATTTTATAAGGATATGGTGAAACAGCACAGAGTGAATAGCCTGGCATCACAGATAGGTATCATGCTAGATGCAGCACTTTAAGAGTTATCTATCAGTATCCCTATACTCCCTCAGCACTGCACTTGTCCTTCCAGTGGTGCATACAGCTCTCTGTCAAATTTATTAGGCATGTAACCTTTCAATGTGTTCCTCGCTGTGACTCTTTATCAACTGACATGCCAATAGCAATGGTACCAAAGAAAATATATACCATGCAGTGACAGTGATGAGAACAGATAGTCAAACTGTCTGCTGAAGTCATGTAGAAAAAATGTGCAGTGTATCTGGGTGCTACATAGAACCTATGTATACTACACCACTAGAGCAGTTCTGTTGATTATTCTTAAAGACTCCTTAAACCTACTTTACAAAAAAAAATAATTACAGTACGATTGGCAAAGGTATTGTACATAGCAACTAGATTTGAATTGTTCATTTTCCTGTGCAGTTTAGAAAAATAAAGTTGACATCTCACAGACAGATCTGTTAGACAATATTAACATTGGCAAGAGTTTGTTAATATATATGGTGAATAAATATATATTTTGGATGAACAATTTTTTAAGTGTTTCAATCTATACATTTATTTTTTTTAAGAACTCTTTTGGATTGATTTACTAAAGGCAAATAGACTGTGCACTTTGCAAAGTGCAGTTTTCCTGTGCAAGTGCAGCTGCTCCAGAGCTTAGTAAATGAGGTAAGGCTTCACTTTGCAATGAGTACCCAATCGCGTGCAAGGAAGTTAAAAAAAACAGCATTTTTGCATCGACATGATTGGATGATGAAAGTCAGCAGAGTATCTGCTCATTTACTAAGCTCTGGAGCAACTTCACTTTGCAAAGTGCAAAGACTTTTTCCCTTTAGTAAATCATCCCCTATTTATCAGTCTTCCTGCAAGCTGCCAGGTTATTTGTATTGTTTCAGGCAAGTTAAAGCACAAATTTTTGGATTTGTTGTTATTTTTTACTTTGACACGAGTTGCACTACATCATTCATATTTGATACACAAATATTCTTTCAACACAATTTACATATATAGCCTCTCCAATCCATAAGAACAGTTTAAAAAAAAAAAAAAACAGTAAAACAATTATAATACCCCTGATATGTATTGGATATTCTCCATACAGGTTTTACAGGGTCATAATTACAGCAAACTACACATCTCATAAACATTGGGCTTCTTTAAATCCTCACCAATAATTTAGACCTGGGTTTAAACTTTGCTGGTTGAGATACTTAGGCTGTCGTTGCTGACCTTGTTCTAAAATGTTAGGTGTGTGGTTGTACCACGGATCAAATAGGGTTGATTTACTAAAGGAGTAGAGGTTGTCCATCTAGTAAATTGAATATTAGTAAATAAGGTAAGCCTGTGTTCATGAACACCAAATCATGTGAGGAAAATGAAACAGCTTAGAACCCCATCTTCTCAGGCCTAGGTTCAAAATGAAGCAAATTCTCAAGGTTTGGGCGGGGGTCATGAGAAGGGAGAGTCTTTGGTCATCCCTTTTCTGTGACTCTTCAGCCCCTTTCACACTGGGGCGGTTTTCAGGTGGTACAGCGCTAAAAATAGCGCCTGTACACCGCCTGAAAAAACCGGCCCCATTCACTCCAGTGTGAAAGCCGGCGGGCTTTCACACTGAAGCGGTGCGCTAGCAGGACAGCAAAAAAGTCCTGCTAGCAGCATCTTTGGAGCGGGATAGGAGCGGTGTATTCACGCGGCGCTCTGCGGGGGATTTTAACCCTTTTTCGGCCGCTCGTGTCGCAAAACGACTGCTTTACCGTCACTGCGGCTCCCGCCTCAGTGTGAAAGGGGCCTTCCTCTCTTCTACCATCCAAAAAGTCCACATCTTACTCGTATCCTTTCTCTTACCTCTTCACTCTAACTTACTCTCTTCTACTCCTTTCTAAACTATATCTTCCTCTTCTCATTATTATTATTGTTGTAAGAGATAATAGGAACCATCATCAAGTCCTTTATAATACTACTATTTGTAGAACCTCTTTCATGACAATGTTTGTCAACTATTTTCTGCTAAAACCCGATAAAATATATTTGAAAAAAAAAATTATGCAAATTGAGATAGGGAGTGATCCAAATATTTACCACTTGACTTTTTCAGCACACATCTTCAGGTCCACCAAGTTTAGTGATTGGCTAGATTATTAAATATTCATAGCACACGTTGCCACCATTCAGAAATAGCCTGCTGGAGAATACTTAATGGAACCTGGCAGAGAAAAAAACAAACTGTGCTAAGGCTAAGTTCATATATCTGTTGGTGGGAAATAAGCGAAAGCATGAATGTTTCCAAACCACAGAGCAAGGGGCTGCACTTAAGCAGACACACGGGGTGACAATAATTCTTAATGGCACCCCGTGCGCATCAGCAACTGTGGAGTATTTTTGCATGTTCCAGAACATGTGGGGCCATAGCACCATTCAGTTTACAGTGGCATGATATTTTAAAAAATGGTCAGGGACTTCTTTACCCACTTCTCTGCTGGTAGGGCAGCCTATTGGAATGAATGGTCTGCCCTACATGCAAAGCACAGCCTGCATAAAAATACAAAAAGCAAATCTGGAAAATAAGTCCCTACAGACTATATCTCAGCAGTCTAGCAAGGTTGCTGACTGCATTACTTGATGAGCACCTCACCCCTAAAAAAAAAGAATCAATACATCTGTATGAAAAATATGATCATAAATATATTATATAGCAAACAAATAAATATTATATAAAATATGTATTTTTGTGACAGGTGCTCACTGAAAATACTCAGTGGCTTCTTCTAATTTGCAGGCTCTTCAGTAGACTGTATGCAGTGACACAGCTAACGTGGAGGTTTCAAAATTTGCATCAGGTAACTCAGTGCTAATGCAGGCTTGCCTGTGGGCATATCTCCTAGTCAAACACTAGACTTGTAAATTAGTCAGGAAACAATTCATAGATTTAAGAGATCTAAGATGTCTTTGCTGACAGATAATACCATTGTTTCCCCTGAGGCATGTTATGAAGACACGTTTCTAAGCTAGTGAGGATTTGATGCTCATTCCTTCACGATAATAAAGACAACCTATATTTTAGCAGGATGTTTATAAGAATGATTGCAATGATTTCATCTTGTCTATGAATTTGTTTTCATTAGATAACATAAAAATTGCATGCTCATATGAAACATAGGCATTTTAGCGGCCATATAAAAAATAAATATAATATGGGTAACAAGCTATGATTAGGTGATATACTGTATATTTTTGTACACGTTTATCCTTTTGATCACTTGAATTTGAATTTACAAATGTATGCAGTTAATGGTTCTCCTCCAAGCTTCGTAATAATGCACACGGCAAGACAAATAGTTTTATTGAAATTTTACTGTTTCAACCTTATACTACGGCTTACTACATCTACAGTTTAGATATGGTGCCATTTTTATGGCTAAGGTCGGCCACAGACTTAGCAATTTTCATTCCTGCAACCAGTTGGGAAAAAACAGTGATTATTGCTAGTGGCTATAACAGTAATTAGTAATAATCACATGTCAAATCCGACAGGCTAGTTGTACTCAAGTTGATTAATCAATCAACTTGGGTGCATTCAGCCTGCCAACACTGTAATGGAAATATTGAAGCCTACAATTATTTTTACCTTCATGAACATTATTGTGAACTTTTGATAAGGTTTCTCAGTTTCAAATAAATTCCAGGAACTGGACAATCTGAGAACAGCTGTAATAAATAGACATTATAAACCAGCCCTGGAGTTATGTGGCCACCTGGTAGTGTAATACTCTGTGGGGGTTGTCATTTTCTTTAAAATACTCAAATGAGGTGATGGGGGGAAGGAAGGCAGTTGGAGCTTTCTGTCTTGACTTCTGATGACCTCCAGCTGACCAAATATCTTGAGATTCTGTGATAGCCTAAGAGTACCCTCTCCCCCGAACCCCCCCCCCCCCCGTTGACTGAATGTGGCAAAGTCTTAGGATATGCGAGTAGGTGTGTCTTTACCTGGATGGTTGGGAGTAAATGGTTATAATAGGGGTGGTCTTTGCAAGAATATATAACACAAAAGCAAAGCTCTCTGCCCCCTCTTTGACCTGTGGCTACACCAGGAGAACATAAGGCTTCTATGTGTAACATAACTCCATTATTCTTTTTCCTTATACTGTAACTTTTTTTCATTCTGCATTTACATTGCAACATTATTCTTTTTTGTATTACCATATATACTCGAGTATAAGCCGACCCGAATATAAGCCGAGGCACCTAATTTTACCACAAAAAAATGGGAAAACTTATTGACTCGAGTATAAGCCTAGGGTGAGAAATGCGCAGCTACTGAAATAGGAAAAGAGGGTCAACAATGCCCATTTGCATGCCTCACTGTGCCCATTTGCAGCCATAGGTCCCCTGAACTTCAAACTTGGTAGTTAAGGGTTCCTAGATGCCCCCTAGCTGCAGACAAAATTTGGGGTCTCTGAACCCAAAGGTCCCGAAATGACATTGCTGCAGATGGACACAGTTGACCGACTTTGGGGCCCTGTATCTCGGGGCCACTTGGTGCTAGGAACCCCATATGTTGTAGTGTTGGTTCCACTGGGTTTGCACACCAAATTTGGGGTTCCTAGCACCAAGTGGCCCCGAGATACGGGGCCCCAAATTCGGGTCGGAAAATGTCATTCTCTGCTGCAAAATAGTGCTTGACTCAAGTATAAGCTGAGGGGGGCACTTTCAGCACAAAAAAATGTAGTATATACGGTACTTACTTTGTATTTTATTTGCAATTTTTCATCAAGCAAATACGTGAGGTAGGAGAAAGTGCTAAAACAATATATGGTTCGAATCTCCTCCGGTTCCTGCTGAACCAGCCAAGATTTGAACCGTCTATGGCCGGCTTAACAACATTTGTAGCCAGTACAGACAAAACTGTCAATCTTGCCAGAATTTCATTGTCCTTGTCACTTCTGTCCTGTGATCTACACTGAAAACACAAAAAGCTATCTTTCTTATCTAAATTAAAATTATTTTAGCCACCACATAAAGGCATACATAATAGTAGTCGAGCTTGGGTGGCTGCCTCCATAGATACAATATTGGTCTTTCACAGGATTATGAGGTGAAAATAAAACAATAAAAGCCTGAAAAACAAATGCAGCCACGACACCTAAAGACTGGTAAAGCTGCAGCATATAACATTTTTGGATTTAGTAATGCTTTAAGTCACACTGGGTTTAAATATCACAGTTTCAGAGAACTTAGATAACAAAAAATAGATTTCCAGTAAATATAGTTAACTGCTTTTAAAGCCCTTCCTGGGTTGAGAAAGACAGTGGAAAGCATTTTGACCTATTGTATAGTGATATCCAAGTCAGTAAGGTGATGCACACTATGGTAAAGGACACTATTCCATAGCAACATTTTGCAGCAGGACTAGAACAAATATTTACTAAAGCTAGTTTATAAAAAATGAAGCACTCAAGAAGAAAACAATAATCAGTTAAACGCCTGTACTTTACTTAAGAATAAGCAATCCTCAAGTAGACCAAGCTGTTAAACTATTAACTCTCCTCTCACTTTCTTATGTTCTCTTTATCCATGTTTAGCAGTTTAAAGTACATCAGTGGCCTGGTTATGGACACTAAAATACTCTTATATTCCCAAGCAGCAAAAGAGTTTCATAACAACCCTCACTACACTCTGTGGGTACAGTCACTGTGGATTAATTCATTCTACAAGGTATAACCAAGGACTCTGAAGTAGGGTTGCAGTTGGCTAGTTACTATCTTAAAACATCTACTGTTATGTACAATAGAGGGTTAGCAAGCTGTCATTTCCTGGCTGGCAGAGGATGCAAGGGGTACGTGCTGCCATTTCCGTGCGTCTGTTATGAAATTTGAGGGTAAGTACCTTCAGCTAAAAAGGGTAGTAAGGGCTTGTTTTAAAGCTCATTTTCTTTTAAGACTATAGAAGTACTATAATGTCTATACACTGACCAAAGATTAGATGTTTGATGCAAGAATAGCTTTGTTTAAAAACATGCTCAGTTTAGTAAATTGCTTTCATTCATTTTCTTTAAATCGGCAGTGCTCAAGATAACAATATATCGTTTTTTTTTAGAGGAGTACAGAGGTGTGCCTTCAAACAAGGAAAAGTCGAGTACATTCTACTTTGTGCTATGCCATATCATCAGCTATAGATTCAGCATCCTTCAAAAGGTGCTGTGCTTGCACTTGGGAGATCGTCTTTGTTTATTAACTCTGGAGGTAAATTCATCCCAGTGCAAAATCAGGTAATTGTCAGTGATCATTTATTGTCTGTCAGTGTCAACTATATACAATAAAATGTGCATTTTGCACTTTATTTTTATTGTGCAATAAAAGTTTATGCAAAGAAAGCAATTGCAATAAATTAATGGAGCCGATCTCTAGGAGCATGCAAATTAACAACAAGTTTTAGAGAAGTAAATTAATTTCTTTTTTTAAAGTTTGAAAACACATGAGGCATCATTTTTGCATTGTTGAAGATAAGAACAAAAAAATTGCCACAAGTTTTACTGTGTGTGGTCAATTTGAAAGATCATAAAACATTAAATAGATAACTTCCGTGTTGTCAGGAATCACAGTTTCCAGTATTAGTGCCATGAGACATGGGTTGTAAAAAAGCATACCTACCCAGAATATTAAAGTGACTATGGTTCCGAGACTGGATTAGCTATCATCACTGTTTGCTGTGGCTATTATCCAAGGAATAGCACAGATGTTTCAACAAGGCTCTATAAAAAAGCCCTGGGGAGACAGCATGAAGCCAAAATACACAGACATTAAAAATATGCTTATAATCATTACAACTATTAGGGAAACTCCTATACACACCAGTAAGCAAGCTATCCAGACAGAGGACATGTAATGCATTAAAAGTATAGCTCCTAATTGTTAAAAGTGCTAACAGTTAGCAAAATGTACTCAACTTTGTATTTCTACATCAGCAGGACAGATAAAATAAAGAGCATCAGTGTAACCAACCATGAAGTAGATGGTTGAGTGATTCCTACAGTCAATGATAAAGTGATTAAAAATTAAAAGGACGCACATTTCCAAGGAACATGAGTCTCCAAGGTGTGATACAGTGTGATAAATAGTGCAGAAAACACAAACAATGACTCAGTATTAACTGGAACTGGAGATGTCACATACAACTAACTTTACCCCATTTGCTTTCCTCATTTGAGGTTGAAGAAACATAATTATCAAAAAATAGGACTAAGCAACTTACCCTAAGCAAATCAGTCACAAGGGAACTATATGAGATGCTGTTTCTGCCCTTCTTGTTTTCTAGTTGACAGGTAATGCTGATCTACTGGCTTCGAATTGCAAACATGGCATAAGCATGCTGATACAGAAAGTAAGTCCTAATTTGTTTGCTTATTCTGGGTCAGTGGCTTGAAGTCCCAACCTACTTTTTTTATTTTCAGATAGAGTTTGCAAGGGTTAGACACTCTATCAGGATTGTACTTCCCAATTTAAGCAGGTACACCACATTTGCTCAATTCAAAGTTCAGATTTTGGATTGCGGGTTCCCTAGTGATGTCCTGGATGCAGCCTTATCTTAGGTACATCTTATGCTGTTTTAAATGCCACAAATACAATATTTGCAGTGCCTTAAAGTGTGGTTCTGTGTTTACCCTTCTCCAGTCTGCCCAGCAATAAACAATTCTGGGATACTTTAATTGTAACATTGATTACTGTATTTCCATTTTGAAGTGTCCATGTTCTTTTGTATATGTGGGAAAAAATATTGACTCTTTTAAGTGCCAATTTCCTAAAAAGTGCTGAAGCATAGAAACACCATCACATTGGCACTTTGACAACCCTGTTCCCCAGTGGCGTCACTAGGGTTTGTGAGTGTCATTGCTTGTTACAGAAAGCATTGTTTTTGATTTTTACCCTGCAAACGGTAGCTTTCAGGGGCCTCAATATTGTGCTTGTCCTACTTACTTTTTTACCTGATCATTATTAATTAATGATCATTAAATATGGTTGTTCTCCCTTGTGACTTTTTTTCTTTTAGTTTGCTTTTCTTAGTTTGTGTTATTTTGTTTAGGTTTTGTGCACAATTTTAACTAACATGTATGATACTTCTGATTAAGCATTAAACTATGCTTTACCTCTAAAGTAGGGATGGGCCCGGTGTTCGATTCAAACCCATGTGATCAGGTGACCTCAGACACACACACACACTGCACTATAAAAATCATCAGATCACTGAATGTTCTACTCTGCCCAGCTCTGACTACATACATGTCCCCTAAATCACTTGTCAGTCTGTAGTCTGCTGACTGTTCACTGCATCCCATGATGAGAAACATCCAGTCAAAACACAGTAACGGCAGCCAATCCTGGGAGAGCTGGAGGGGAGGGGAGGGGGATGTGAATTGTGAACTTTTTACACAGGATGTGCCTGTCTCAGGCTAGTGCATGAGATATGTAAATCACCTGTCACTCACAGCAAGGGGGTGTTTTTGACAAAGTTTTCAAGATTTTGTCAACATTTCTCTAACTGAACAATAAAAGAGGATTGCTCAGGCCTCGAATAAATCTGTGTGGCAAGACTGGGCTCAAATGAAATGAAATCGTATTCTCTGCATTATGACATCCACTTTAACATATATATTATGGAATCCAATGCAGTAATGTATACATGGTGTGTGTCTTGAACGTTTCTATTAACAGTCTTCGTGTGTTCTTACTATACAAATACCTGTCAAACAACACTATTTCTAAAAAAAAAAACAAAAACAAATAAACTATGTATTCATGGGTCAAAAAGTTGTAGCAGCATGCTATCAAAGAAATCTCTTCATTGTGAGTGAATCTATAGCTTGTCTTATTGCATGTATTATTTACAGCTGTATTGCATTCCTTAAGGGTCACGGCTCGCATTAGTTATAGCAAGCAATGAACTAAACTGGGCTTATATAAACAATATAAGCAGTGATGTGCAGTAAACAACAGTAAACAATCAATTCACTGATGCCATAGTGTGTTGTGATTAGCAGCTGTGGGACACTGCACTTTACTGCAGTGCAAGAAGCAATGCACTATCATTTCCCCCCCTGTCTTATCATATTAGGGTTTTGCTGCTTTTGGTAAGGAATAATATAAAAATAAACAAACTAAATGCACGTGCAATGTATTTGATGCCAGAATATGGTATTGCTGATGCTGTTCCAAACTAATTTAATGTTCTGTAAAACAGCTGTACAGCTTTAAGACTCCCAAGCATGTTAATTCAACCATTTATGTAATTTCAGTGTTGCTCTTTCAAAGGAAAAACAGCTACATAATAACGTAGCTCTTCAGAAAAAAAAAAAAAAGAAGTTCCCTACTCCATAGAAGCTAACATGTTAAAGTTCCCTACTCCATAGAAGCTAAGAGCAAGTATTATTAAAGATTTTGTTAACCCAACACTTAATATTCCTAAAATTGTAGCTGCTGTACCATGTACTTGTTTAAGAAAGTATCCCGTTTCCTCTTTGTATTGCTTCCTTTAGGTTAAATTCCTGGTGTTTTTGCCAGTCCCCTTGCTTTCCTATTAAAAACTGACCATACTACGCAGGGGAGCACACCATGGTCAGTTCTCTAGCTATGCTGGGAACTCAGTATGCTCTCCTCTAATGATCAGACTTGTCCTGACATGCCCCTGCTGGACAGTCATTCACTGGGAAGCTCAGTGTGCTGCTGCTTCTCCTCCCCCCAGCTCTTATGCAACTAAGAACAGAGGGAATGTGATCATTTATAAAAAAGGAAAAAAGGTATTTATACATTTTTTTTATATATTTATATAAAAAAAAATTCATTTTAAATGCCTTTCATTTCTATTTTAAACGGAATGGGTTGTTTTTCAAGGTGATCCTTCACAATCACTTTAAAGGGTTTGTAAAAGCAGAAGGTTTTTAATCTTAATGTATTCTATGCATTAAGATTAAAAAAAACTTCTGTGTGTAGCAGCCGCCCCAACACCCCCTAATACTTACCTGAGCCCCCTCTATGTCCTGGACTCTTCCTCCTGATTGGCTGAGACACAGCAGTGGCACCATTTGCTCCTGGTGCTATCAATCAAAGTCAGTTAGCCAATCAGGAGAGGGGGTGCTGAATGGCAGCTTTGTGTCTGAATGGCTGCTTGCTGTGGGGGCACTCAACAGGAGGGAGGGGCCGGGAGCAGCAAAGAGGGACCTGAGAAGAGGAGGATCTGGGCTGCTCTGTGCAAATCCACTGCAAAAGAGCAGGTAAGTATAACATGTTTGTTATTTAAAAAAAAAAACAAGACTTTTACAATCACTTTTAGTATGTATTATGTGGTTGTAATAGTATTATTAAATATGTATTGTTTTAGATTTGTTTAGTGCTTCCTGCAGTTGTTTAGTATTGTTTGTAACCATTTTGTGTAATTTTACTAGCAGAGTGTATTATTATACAGTATGTTTAATAATTACTGCAATTAGAAGGCGAAGGACCACGCAAATTATTCCATGCTCTTTATATATATATATATATATATATATATATATATATATATATATATATATATATACAGGGAATTACCTATTGCAACATATTTAATTTATTAAGAAGATTT
Source organism: Lithobates sylvaticus (assembly GCA_028564925.1). NCBI lineage: Eukaryota > Metazoa > Chordata > Amphibia > Anura > Ranidae > Lithobates > Lithobates sylvaticus. The sequence continues at coordinate 354,207,369 of CM053027.1, read as the reverse complement.
TTTTACTTCCCCATGTATGTGGTCAGACAGAAAAAGAGATTCATCTTTGCTACAACAGTTCTACATTGCAGTTCTCAGATGCGTACAAAATCTGAATTCAGTCCCATGTGTTAAACATATCACAGAAGGGATGAAAGGTTTATCCAGCACAGACTTCTCAAAATGCACTCCTTGGCCTTGCTAACCTCTCGCTCTGTAGCTGCGCATGTCTGAGCTGTTCAGAGCTAATTAGCTTTTTCTAACGAGGAATAAAGAGTCAGAGCCAGCATGGGGGTACATGGTTAGAAAAAAAAAAAAAAAAAGATAACACTAATGAAAAGATTTCTCCTCATACCCTCTGGCAAATACGAAGCCGCTTAGAACTCATTTATTTGAGGAACAAAAAAAAAAAAAAACATCCAAGATTAAATTTAAGAATGGGGAGACAGGAGCAATTCAGTACACATTAGATGCTACACAAAGCCAAGAATTGAGGGGGAAGAGAACCCCTACCGTGGGCTTTGTAAAAGAACATTGTAACATTCTCCAAACTGTTTCAGTAGTCTTCTCAAGGGCAAAAAAAAAAAAAAAAAACAATGTCCACTGCATTTCTTGCTCGACACATGCTAGAAACAGACAAATCTGCTTATTATAGTCAATTAAAGCAATTCTAACACTGGCGTTTCAGATCAGTAAGGGATTCATTACAGCACAGGTGCTCATTACTAAGAGTTTCTAATGAGCAAAATTCCAAAACCAGAAATCACTGAACAGAGGTGAGATAATGAATAGAAACACTTCTAATGCACACTTGTTGGCAATGCCAAGGTCAAGTTTTAAATGTCTGAAAGTTCTTGTTTAGATGCTGAAAGCTGTATGTCTAGAAATAGCTAAAACATGACCTCGATGTTGCTTTTCGACAACTGGTTGAAAAAGAATGCAAGGACGGTGTAGCTTTGCTTTTCAAAAGCCAAGCTGCTACGTTTTTATTAGCTTATATCTTTTGGGTTCTGGCAGTAGGACCTTGGCAATACTCAACTCTTCCATTTACTGGAGCCATGAAGGCGGCTTCTCATTTTCACTGTTTCATTTATGTATATTCTATTACATAACATTCCTGGGCAGCAATTGAATTTATAATTTCATACTTGTGCGTCAGTGACTCAGAAAGAACTGAAACAATTAAATCTACAGGACAACCAGGCAATTAGTATAATCAATAGCAGCCTACAGATTTTCTCAGTACAGGTTTCCTTTAAAGCCGAACTAAAGCATCCTATCCTTTACCACCAAGGAAGTACTATTTTAACCCATGTTTTCATTGCTATGGTTCTACACAAGTTAGTTATGACCCCAGCCATTTGATGAATGAATGAATGAATAATTTGTATAGCGCTACCATGCGAACCGAATCGCCTCAAGGCGCTGTATTAGTGCTTTGTTGTCAAGCTTCTTAGAAGAGGTAGGTCTTGAGTTTTTTCCTGAAGGCCTGATGGTTTTCTTCCATGCGGATATAGGTTGGTAGAACATTCCATAGCCGTGGTCCTTGGACAGCGAATCTTCGTTCCCCTTTTGATTTGTAGTGGGACTTGGGGATGAGGAGGAGGTTTTGGTTGGACGATAGCTAGGTTTAGAGCATAAGCAACTGTGTCAGTTATCATTCACAGCATTTTTTGAATATGGAAGATCTTGCTGCCTTTAAAGATACAAACTGGCAGAGCCTTTCCAAAATATCAAACTTTAGATGGAATTTTAAAATCACTTCCTTTTTCCTGCAGCCAAAGTAAAAAAAAAAAGTTTTGGCTATAGATACACTTTAGGCTTATATTAAATTGTATATTGTTACTAAGGCTGGCCATACACGGTGGAAATTTCTTTCCTGCAACCACGGGTTCAACTATAATTGTGAATCTGGCAGACTTGTTGTACCCAAGTTGATCGATCGGTACAGTCATCTTGCCCTTTAACGGTTCGGATCTTGGCTGGTTCCTGCTGAACCGGCCGAGATTTGAACCGTGTATGTCTGGCCTAAGTATGGATATACTACATATTGTAGTTTTAGGTCAAAATCTTCAGTATGCCTCATAATCTGAGTTTAGATAGTCTGCAGTTTTGGGCTTTTAGATACACTATATTGTTAAAAGTATTGGGACACCTGCCTTTTCATGCACATGAACTTGGATACCAATTTTAGTCTGTATGCTAAAGGTGAGTCCGCCAACCCTTTGCAGCTATACTAGCTTCAACTCTTCTGTGAAGGCTGTCCACAAGGTTTAGGAATGTGTCTATGGGAATGTTTGACCAGTCTTCCAGAACCACATTCGTGAGGTGTTCTATCAGGTTGAGATCAGGACTCTGTGCAGGCCAGTCAAGTTCCTCCACCCCAAACTTGCTCATCCATGTCTCTATGGACCTTGCTTTGTGCACTGGTGAGCATTCATGTTGGGACAGGAAGGGGCCATCCCCAAACTGTTCCCACAAAGTTGGGAGCAAGAAATTGTCCAACATGTCTTGGTATGCTGATGACACCTTAAGTGTTCCCTTCACTGGAACTAAGGGGCCAAGCGCAACCCCTGAAAAAAACCCACACCATAATCCCCCCTCTACCAAATGATTTGCACTAGTGCTCAAAGCAGGGTCCATAAAGACATGGATGAGTGAGTTTGGGGTGGAGGAACATGACTGGTCTGCACAGAGACCTCAATCCGATAGAACACCTATGGGACAAATAAGAGCAGAGACTGCCAGCCAGGCCTTCTCATCCAACATCAGTGCTTGACCTCACAAATGCACTTCTAAAAGAATGGTCAAAAAATCCCATAGACACACTCCTAAACCTTGTGGACAGCCTTCTCAGAAGAGTTGGTGGGCCAACTCCCATATTGAACCTTATGGACTAAGACTGGGATGCCATTAAAGGTCATGTGCGTGCAAAGGCAGACGTATGCCGCGTACACACGAAGGGACTATCCCGCGGGATTATCCGCTGGACCGAAGTCCAGCGGATAATCCCCTCGTGTGTGGGCGCCGGCGGACTTTTTTTGGCCAAAGTACGGCGGACTAAAGTTTCAGGTTTTGTTCTCAAATTATCCGCTGGACTTGGCAGTCCAGCGGATAATCCGGTCGTGTGTAGTATGGTCCGGCGTACCAAAAAGGACGCATGCTCAGTAGCTATTATGTCAGGGACTCGCTCGGTCTGGTAAAACTAGCCTTCGTTTTGAAGCTCGCACAATCGTCACGCTGCTGAATTTTTTTTTTTTTTTTTTTTTTTTCTGACAGCGCGATTTGTATGTTATCGTACTTGAAGAATGATTTTGCCTTGCTGCTTGTATATTCACGCAGAGTACTCCCGAACGTTTTTACTTCAGCATTCTTTAGTGAAGTTATATATTTGTGTATATATATATATATATATATATATATATATATATATATATATATATATATATATATATATATATATATATATATAGAGATATATATATATATATATATATATAGAGATATAGATATAGATATCCAAATCACCAAATGAAAAATATATCTATATTTCTCAATAAGCCCAAAAAAATATATAGCGATATCTACATATATATATATATATATATTAATATATATAGATATATAGATCTATACGTGTATAAAAATATATATAATATATATATATATATATATATATATATATATATATATATATATATATATATATATATATATATATATATATATATATATATTATATATGTACATATATCTCTATATAGATATTTTTTATTATTTGTTGGTTATCAAAAGGATTAGTTATTACACATGATACAATTGTGGAGTCAGCAGAGCTTGCCCTTAATTCAGATCTTAACCCTCACCTTTCCAGCGACTGCACTTGCAGTTCCATTGAAGTTGCACTTTACACTTGTATTGTCAAATGAATGTTTAGACATGTACCTGCCTACTCCTAAAGAAACTATGTTTTTGAATAACAAGCACGTATATCATTATTTGATGAAAATTAAATGACCATTTATTCTGGTTAAAACAAACAAGGCAAAACAAAATAGGAAGGCAACACTGGAGCCACTTGTAGATTTTGTGAAGACTTTTTGCCCCAACGGCAGACACCAAGTTTGTGAAGCCAAAAATTAAGCTTGGGCACATTTCATACAATATAGGGAGCACAAGAAGATTGACCAGGAATCAGACAGACCAGGAACAGCAGCAGATGACATCTATGTCCCCAAGCTGTGGCACTACAACAGCCTGTGTCTTCTGTGAGACCAGACTGAAGCCAGGCAATCACTTCCGACTCTTCCCACCACGCTGCCCTGCACTCTTCCCTGCAGTCTTCCCTGCACGCTTCCTTGGAGGCTGACTTGTGGTAGGAGGAGGAGTAGGAGGAGGAGGAGGAGGAGGAGGAGAAGAAGGAAGACGAGGAGGAGGAGGAGGAGAAGTTGGTGTTGGGCCTTCATGGGTCAGGCGGGTGGATTCTCGTAATTCACCCCTCAAACCCCCCCTAATTGCCTCAGAAATGAGGCCCTCACACAGGTGCCGTTGGCCCCTCTCCATTTCCAGCAACCTGCTGGACACGTAGCTGGCATAGGCCTCTTCTGGAAGGGGGGGTTTGTCGAGAATCGCACTCGCCTTCCGAATCAGTTGCAGTGATTCCTCCTCAACAATGGTCATCCTCCTGGGCCTTCTTGGGGGTAAGGGCAGGGGTGGAGGTAGACTTCTTAATTGGGTCTGGCTGTCACTCTGGCTCGTGCTGGGCCCAGCCACCTCCTGGCTCTCGCTGGTCATGTCCTCCTCCTCCTCCATACCACTTGTCCCGGCATCATCCTGGGTCAGCTCATCCTGTGTGCAAATAAAAACAAAAATCAAACACCTGTTTTGTGGTTTCTGGCCTCCTCAATCATCCAATTGTAAACTTAGGAACGACCATCTAAATTTTCAAAAAGATCCAAAAGGCTATCATTTGGACCCCTGCATTTTCCAAGCAGATCACCAATGTTGTCTAACGCTTTTTTTGCCACTACTGGATGTATGTATACACTATATATGTATCGATATGTTGCACCAACACTTTTTAGAAGTGTGCATAATTTTTGTCAGTTTTTTTCACAATTCTGAGTTCAGGGTGTTAATTGTTTCACATTTTAACGTTTACAGCATTAATATTCACACAATCACAATTTAGGCTACTAAATATATACCTGGCTCCAGCTGGGCGCATCAGCCTGCTCCAAGGTGGAGGGGTCTTCTCCTTCCGTGGAAGCCTCAGCTGGGGTGGAGGGAAGAGTGGAGGGAAGAGTGGAGGGAAGGGTGGAGGGAAGAGTCGACAGTGATTGCCTGGGTTCCATCTGGTCACCTATAAAAGTCAGTTGGTTGTAGTACCACAGCTTGGGTACATAAACATTCTCTGCTGCTGCTCCTGATCTGACTGATTCCTCAATCTTCTTGCGCTCCCGCTTGTACATGTGCCTTAAACTTGCAATTCTGGCTTCCACAAACTTGGTGTTTGCGTTGGGGACTTTAGTCTTCACAAAAGCCACAAGTGGCCCCAGTGTTGCCTTCCGGACATCCCTATTGCCATATAAAGGGTTCTTGAGCTGCCACAGGTTGGTATTTTTTCTGTACAGGGCAATGAATTCGGACATGAACTGCTGGTCCTTGAATGGATTCAACTGGGGTGATGACATGTTTGTTTCTGTTTTGTTAGTAATGGCAATACAAAAGACCAAAAACACAAATGTTACTTAAAACGCACAACCAGTTTTTCTTAACAAACATTACACAACACACCCACACACAGGCAGCAACCCCTACACACAGGCAGCAACACATCCACACAGGCAGCAACCCCTACACACAGGCAGCAACACATCCACACAGGCAGCAACCCCTACACACAGGCAGCAACCCCTACACACAGGCAGCAACACATCCACACAGGCAGCAACCCCTACACACAGGCAGCAACCCCTACACACAGGCAGCAACCCCTACACACAGGCAGCAACACACACATATCCTTAAAAAATGCTGGCCCAAAAACCAAAAAAAAACACAGTAATGCATCCTAGAAAACACTTACCTTCGTACAGAGCGCTCGCTACTTCCGTTCGGGAACACGTGGGCCCCTCAAACAGCCTTATATACACTGCGCACGCGTCGAAGTCCGCCTGCGTCCTCCGCGTCGCCCGCCCATGACGTTCCTCATGACGAGTATTCCCCGCCCCGCTTCCCCTCGTTGCATTGTTGGTGAATTAATTCATGAATATGGCGGACACATTCGAAGCCAGTAGCGCGGAGGAAAGCCAAGAAGCCAACACATCTGCATCCAGCAGCAGATATAAGGCCACCAATATGGCCTTTGAAGAGATGGTGGAGATGGTGGACATCCTCCAAAGGGAAGATTACGACGGGGAAAATGGCCCGTACCCTCGTCCCAACTTGCGCAAGGACAAGATTCTCACTACAATCGTCAGCACCCTGGAGCAGAAATTCGGCGTACGAAGGGGCAAGGATCAACTGCGCAAGCGATGGTCCGACATCAAATCCAGGGAGCACGATCAGTATAGGAGAATTCGAAAAGCCATCAAAAAAAGTAAGTCAAGCACGTGCGCTACTATGGTTATACTTGATATGTCTAAACTTGCGCAGATTTAATTACCATTCGTACCTGAAACTTGCGCAGATTTAATTACCATTCGTCCGTGAAACTTGCGCAGATGTTATTACCATTCGTACGTGAAACTTGCGCAGATTTAATTACCATTCGTCCGTGAAACTTGCGCAGATGTTATTACCATTCGTACCTGAAACTTGCGCAGATTTAATTACCATTCGTCCGTGAAACTTGCGCAGATGTTATTACCATTCGTACCTGAAACTTGCGCAGATTTAATTACCATTCGTCCGTGAAACTTGCGCAGATGTTATTACCATTCGTACCTGAAACTTGCGCAGATTTAATTACCATTCGTCCGTGAAACTTGCGCAGATGTTATTACCATTCGTACCTGAAACTTGCGCAGATTTAATTACCATTCGTCCGTGAAACTTGCGCAGATGTTATTACCATTCGTACCTGAAACTTGCGCAGATTTAATTACCATTCGTCCGTGAAACTTGCGCAGATGTTATTACCATTCGTACCTGAAACTTGCGCAGATTTAATTACCATTCGTCCGTGAAACTTGCGCAGATGTTATTACCATTCGTACGTGAAACTTGCGCAGATTTAATTACCATTCGTCCGTGAAACTTGCGCAGATGTTATTACCATTCGTACGTGAAACTTGCGCAGATTTAATTACCATTCGTCCGTGAAACTTGCGCAGATGTTATTACCATTCGTACCTGAAACTTGCGCAGATTTGTTGAAAGTTCCGTTTGTCTTCATAACGTTTATTGAGTTTACCTGGCTTTGGGTTGTTGGAGTTGTAAGGTTGTTTATTATTGTCACTATCTATACAATTACTGCTGTAGTAAGGGTTTTAGGGGTAACTTACACAGGGACTCCAGAGGCTGTTTTGGGGGGGGGGGGGATAAATATGTTAAGCAGGGTGTCATGCTCACAATTCCCAAAAAATGCTCATCATCTCTAAATACTGTAGGTGGTGACTTTTCAAAGAAGTACACTCACCTGTCCCTTGGATGGTGCAGCTACAATCTGGGATCTTGCAATCATGAAATTAATGTTTGCGGCTTCACTTCCCGGGTCACTATTGGGCATGCGCCAGTTGCGCAATGCAATAGGACTGGTCCGCGCGAGCTCGGGGACCCCTGTGTGTCCCAGCAGACAGCACGGTGGGACGGGATGTGGCGTATACTTCTGTGGGAGTCTAGGGCCGGATGTGTGTGCAAATACCTGCCTTACACAGGTATCTGCAACCCATCCCCCCTAAAAGGTTCAAAATAAGACACCACAGGGGTGCAGGGATCCAATGAGCGGAAGTTCAAATTTAGGGTTGAAGGGCGGTTTAAGTATTGGAGTTTCATTAGATAGACATTTCAATTCTGTCTTCAAGTAGGATCTTCTAACAAACTGCTAATAATTGGCAAGACTTTTAAACAATGTTTACTAATCCTATTTTGGCACTCAAATATCAGTGTGATTCAAAAGTGTACCTTTTTGTGTTCCATTACCATAGGGGGCAAAAGACTCAGACGTCAGTCCGAACCTACGAGGACCTCCCGGCATCACCAGACTAATTGGGCAGTTAGCCCAAGCCCACGCGTGGATGTGGAGGAAGAGGTGGTTGAAGTAGATCAAATCTGCACCCCACCAAGTGAGTGTCTCAGAACACAGATTGAGGTAATAAATTAAGGTCTGCATGTTTTTGACACTTTTTTTCTTGTGTTTTATCTACCCAACTTTTAGGTGATGCTGATCTGTTTGTGGAAGGACAAGCTGCGGAGCCATTTTCCACTGACAGTGCCCACAGGCTTATTGGCCAGATCATGGCCTGGAATCTGCAGCTGGAAAATATGCAGAAGGAGATGGCCACCATGCAGCAGGGAATGAAGGACATGATTGATGTTTTGGGGAGAATCTAAAGACCCCTTTTACATTTCTTAACATCAATCATGTCCTTCATTCCCCTTTTGATGCGCTGTTTAACTAATTTTATAGGCCAAATTTTTAATATGCACACGGTATGTCAACATGTGCTATGTGCCATCAGGCGATCTCAATGGACGCATTTGGTGTTTGCAACCCCTAATGCTAGTAGGTGAGAGGGAAGGGGTTTCACACACAAAACACGTCCATTGATTCCCCATGATGGAACATAGCACATGTTGACATTACCCATTTTCCAGTTAAATTAGTGTGCATATTAAAAATTTGGCTTCTACTGTTCATGGGTTACCTGTTGAACTTTGTAAGTTCTGGACTTTTACATTGGGTAAATAATTTCAAATGCTAAGCCTAAATTTTTTAACAATTTTAAACATGTTTTTATGTTTTTTTTAAAAAATCAATCACAAAAAAAAATATGTTGTGAGAAAAACACCAAAAAAATGTAAAAAAAATAACATAAAAAAAAAAAAAAAAAAAAAAAAAAAAAAAAAAAAAAAAAAAAAAAAAAAAACCAAAACAAAAATAAAAAAAAAAAAAAAAAAATTATAAAACAAAAGTTTTGGATGTGCACTATAATAAAAAAAATAATGTTTGCACAAATTCAAAAATGTGTGGCTTCTTCTTTTTAAATACTACCAGTTTGACTAAAACATGTTGTGGTTCATTGACAAAGGGGCTTATTTACTAAACGCAAAACAAGTTTGACACTATTAAGATGTGCACTAGGACAACATATAAAACAGGCCAAATTAAAAGCAAAACAATACGAAACTACCAATATTTCAAACATAAATAACTGTATTTATTCTTTGTGAATCAAAAAGATGGTTTAAGGGTCTGCTGCCATTTCAATGGCCCCCCTACCATTAAAATACTGTAAATAAAGGTCCCGCACTTGCTGGGCTGATTGTGGTGCGGAACCAAGAGGGCGATTATCCAGCCCTGTCATGTTGCCTTCCACTCCGGCCTCAGGGCCAATTGGTAAGGAGTATGTTCCTGAATGTTTCCGTAAATAATTGTGCATGACACAGCATGCAAGAATGATAGTATTGAGTTTGTACTCTGCCAGATGTAGGGATGTAAGGAGCAATCTGAAACGGTTGGCCATAATACCAAATGCATTTTCCACCACCCTTCTTGCTCTGGCCAACCGATAATTAAAAATCCTCCTCTCAGGGGTGAGGGATCGTTGGGGAAATGGCCTCATCAGATGGTCACCCAGACCGAACGCCTCGTCGGCAATGAAGACGAAGGGGAGTCCCTCCACATTATCTTCATCTGGTGGCAGCTCCAGCCCACCAGTTTGGAGACGATGACCGAACTCCGTGTGGTTGAAGACTCCTCCGTCCGACATCCGGCCGTTTTTCCCCACATCCACATACAGAAAGTCATATTGTGCCGACACCACCGCCATCAACACGATACTATGGAACCCCTTATAATTCCAATAGTATGACCCCGAATGGGGTGGGGGCACAATTCGCACGTGTTTGCCGTCAATCGCCCCTCCGCAGTTGGGAAAGTCCCAACGGGCAGCAAACTGGGAAGCCACAGTCTGCCATTCCTGTGGCGTGGAGGGACACTGTGAAGTCAAACAGAAAGATACAATTTAAATTATAAACCAGGCAAAACACCAAACTAAATGCAACAAATTAACAAACAATTTGGAAGAACATATGTATTTATTTAGTACATCCTTGAAATAAAGCCAAAAGATTAAGGATAAAAGGGACAAATCTCTGATTGATGACCCCTCTGATGGACCAGAGAAGATAATAATGGGGATGTGGGTGGGGAGTAAATAATTGTAAGGTCACACAATACACATGCAATTAATTAAAGGTGTGTGTGTGGGGGGGGGGGGATAATTACAAGCTGACCAAAACCACATGCTATTAATTATCAGGGGGTGTGGGGGTGGGGATAATTACAAGCTGACCCAAACCACATGCTATTAATTATCAGGGGGTGTGGGGGTGGGGATAATTACAAGCTGACCAAAACCACATGCTATTAATTATCAGGGGGGGTGTGGGGGTGGGGATAATTACAAGCTGACCCAAACCACATGCTATTAATTATCAGGGGGTGTGGGGGTGGGGATAATTACAAGCTGACCCAAACCACATGCTATTAATTATCAGGGGGTGTGGGGGTGGGGATAATTACAAGCTGACCAAAACCACATGCTATTAATTATCAGGGGGTGTGGGGGTGGGGATAATTACAAGCTGACCCAAACCACATGCTATTAATTATCAGGGGGTGTGGGGGTGGGGATAATTACAAGCTGACCAAAACCACATGCTATTAATTATCAGGGGGTGTGGGGGTGGGGATAATTACAAGCTGACCAAAACCACATGCTATTAATTATCAGGGGGTGTGGGGGTGGGGATAATTACAAGCTGACCCAAACCACATGCTATTAATTATCAGGGGGTGTGGGGGTGGGGATAATTACAAGCTGACCCAAACCACATGCTATTAATTATCAGGGGGTGTGGGGGTGGGGATAATTACAAGCTGACCAAAACCACATGCTATTAATTATCAGGGGGTGTGGGGGTGGGGATAATTACAAGCTGACCCAAACCACATGCTATTAATTATCAGGGGGTGTGGGGGTGGGGATAATTACAAGCTGACCCAAACCACATGCTATTAATTATCAGGGGGTGTGGGGGTGGGGATAATTACAAGCTGACCAAAACCACATGCTATTAATTATCAGGGGGTGTGGGGGTGGGGATAATTACAAGCTGACCCAAACCACATGCTATTAATTATCAGGGGGTGTGGGGGTGGGGATAATTACAAGCTGACCCAAACCACATGCTATTAATTATCAGGGGGTGTGGGGGTGGGGATAATTACAAGCTGACCAAAACCACATGCTATTAATTATCAGGGGGTGTGGGGGTGGGGATAATTACAAGCTGACCCAAACCACATGCTATTAATTATCAGGGGGTGTGGGGGTGGGGATAATTACAAGCTGACCAAAACCACATGCTATTAATTATCAGGGGGGGTGTGGGGGTGGGGATAATTACAAGCTGACCAAAACCACATGCTATTAATTATCAGGGGGTGTGGGGGTGGGGATAATTACAAGCTGACCAAAACCACATGCAATCAATTTAAAATTGAGGGTCAAGGGGGGTGAAAGGGGGGGTGAGTAAAGCTGTACAATGGAGCTGGTAATATACATTTTTAACCAAAGAAAGTGACTAGGCTAGGGGTGTTTAGGGGGCCAAGCTTCCATGCTGGGGAGGTTGGTGCAAGCAAATATGCATGTGACCCACTAAATAATACATTATTAAAACTATTTCGATAAGTCAACCATAAAATACTAGACAAAAAAACAAAATCCAAAAATAAAAGGAATAGGGGACATTCATAGAATAGTCCTATCATGGTAATTAGCTAATGATGACATTGATGCACTACATTAACAAACATACAAGACATAGGTAATTTTAAAAGAGAAGACTTACCTTAATGTATTCCTCCTGCAGGACGTGGATAATGGCAGAACAGGTCTCTGGAATAATGAGCCCCAGAGCCTGGGGGGAGATGCCTGTCGTGAACTTGAGGTCCTGCAAGCTTCTCCCCGTCGCCAAGTAACGCAACGTGGCGACTAGCCTCTGCTCCGCACTGATGGCTTGACGCATGCAGGTATTCTGCCTGGTAATATAAGGGGACAGCGAAGCCAACAGACGGTGAAAAATGGGGTCCGTCATCCGGAGATAATTCCTGAAATCATCAGGATTATTCTCACGGATCTCACGGAGCAAAGGCATATGCGAGAATTGGTCACGCTGGCGCAACCAATTCTTGGTCCATGAACTCCTCCTCACCCTGTTCATGGACCGGGCTCGTGCCAAGGTGTTAACCGCAACACCGAGCCCCTGCACAGCACGAACTCGTTCCCGAGTACGTCCACACTCCATGGCTTCAAAACGGTCGGCTGATCAAACAAACAACTTAACAGAACGCACTGAAGAACAGCAAGGCCTATGAAGAACGACCTGAAAAACAGGAACGAGCGGACCAGAACGGCCTGAGAACAGGTAGGAACTGATCCACACGCACTGAAAGCCAGATACAAACCTCACAAGCACAAACTGAACGGCAGAAGCGAACGAATTAAGCAGAAGTCTGAGAAGCGCGAATCGTCTCTAACCAAACGTCAACTAACACGCGATACACACGAGATCAGCTGACGGGGCCCAAAGGGTGTCGTTTGGGATCTCGAGCTTCCTTTTTCTAGTCCCGTCGTACGTGCGTACGTCATCGCGTGAACCGCCGGACTTTTTGCGTGATCGTGTGTGGTCAAGTCCGTTCGCTTTCTAGTCCAGCGTACCTAGCGGGAAAGTCCAGCGGATTGTCCGCTGGACTTAGGTCCGCCGGCAAAAGTCCGTACGTGTGTACGAGGCAGTACCAATACTTTTGACAATATAGTGTATCTTGTGAGACGTGTTTAACGTGTATTTAGACTGAAAAATGTATTTGTTCTGAATAATGTAATAATATGCCCAAACCATTGTGACACCATTTTGATATGCTTTCCCATCTCAGTATACAAGATAGCTTAAATCTGCAACTATAAAAGAACGCTTAGAAAAATGCTTGCACAAGCACTGTACTCTATATATTTCATTGTGGGTTGGTTTTTCTTTTCCTGTTCCCTGTTCGGTAGGCCATGGGACAGGATGCATGACTTATGACTCATAACCAGATGGCCTGTTGACTCTTGTAACCTCATAATATATGTATTTTATGGGTCATTGACTTGTATAACCATATATTTTATACCAATACATCATTTACTAACCACTCCCTCATCCCATCTTTCTATTGGTATGCTCAACCTTATATAAGCTGTAACGCACCTAATAAACGCAGAAATTTTATGAATGCACAACCTGCTTCTCATTTCATTAGGTGTCTCCAGATATCTGAGGGCCCTGTTGGTGTACCTATAAGAAGGGTGGTCACCCAGAATACCTACTATTTCCTTTCAAATAGCATTCCAAGCAATCTGGCCAACAGATGTGCACTGCAGCACACTACAATACATGATAACACAATACCATGCATTATAGTGAACTGCATTACAAAAATACTATATGTGCCTTTTTTTCCATGAATTTTTGTGAGTTAGGCAGTCTATTCTGCACAACACAACACAGAAATATGAGCTGTAGTATAGGTTCACACTGTCCCAGCCCACTTAGGTGCATTAAGGAAGCTTCTCACACTAACGTGAATTAAGTTAAGATAGCCTATTCATTTGAATGAGTTGCCAAACCACTACAAACAATGCATGCATGCAGCATTTTCAGCAGTACACTACAGTTAGTAAGTTGTCACAGACTGCGCTTCGAAGATGGGTTGGGGTATAATTAAGAATGAATGGCACTGCATCATGCCAATGTCATGCCAACGCACATAACGCATGCTACTATACATTGCGCTACTGTGCATGTTGCTGCGTCACAATCATGTGAACGTGAAACCTTTAACTTTTGGGAAAGTGTCTATATATCCCTTATAGCGATCTCACATTCATATAATATCTATAAACAAAAAATACACTAAAACCCATAAACATAGGAAGGTCAAACATTCACAAGGTCAAAAAACACTATCCTGACACTTAAGAACACTAGGTACCTGTACACCTCTGTGCAGGTGTAGGTGTAATTACCTGGGAGCATAATGGTAAAGGTATTATAAACCTTCCTACCTATATAAGATGTGTATTGATTATTTTTTTCATGCTGTTGTTTTCTGCTCTGTACACACAGCCTATAGTAGAGTAAATAATAATATTCCTTTGTCATACATGTCTGCTTGCTTGAAGCATGAGGCATGCCAATGGCATTGCATTGGTTAATCCATGACCTCTGTCTGTAGTCTGAAAACTGACACTTCCTTTGTAAAAAAAAAAAAACAACAACAACACATTCCACAATCCCTGGATTTCTCAGTCTAGCACTCTTCAGGTGAGAGCTAAATCTGGCAGACACAAGCATGCAAATTCACAGATACAGAGATCTCACTGATGCAGCTGGAAGATTGGAAGATTTTTTTTCATTACAGCAGCACTCCAATATTTGTGATGTGACACAAGGCATACACTGGTCAATGTGACCATGAACAGGAAGTTGTGTTGTCCCTTTGGTGATAAGGAACAGCCAACTGAAGCAAACCATGGACAACCATGGCACTACAAACTTCAGCCCCAACATGTGAGCCCATCATTACTAGGTAAGGCAAATAATACAATTACATGAATACCTAGTTAAAACAACAAAAACATTTGAAAGTGTACAATGCACTTAAGTATTATTACCTGCCACGACTATATATATTTTTGAGAAACAATACCACAATTCCAATCTGTCAAAAAACACTGCTATGGACAGATACAAAAATATCACTCACAATATATATATATATATATAATATATATATATATATATATATATATATATATATATATATATATATATATATATATAAAAAAAAATATATAAAAATAGCTTGCTGCAGTGTTATTAACACATACACAATTAAAACACCAAGGGTAAATTCCCCAAATAAATGCAAACCCCCTCAAGACACACCACTGGCAACCCCATGCATCTCCAACATGTCATAGACAAGTCACAAGGGCTGCGTGTATTCAACATAAATGTAATAAGGAATAGCTATTGCCCCTTGTAGGAACAACCTTGTCACACGTAAATAGACATTTTTTTGTACAAATAGACTTCATACATAAATATATAGTTACTGCCTGCAAACTCAATAAGAAAAGTGATGAAAAAATTGTTTTAGAAGCTTCAAAAATCAGTCTGCACACTGCAAAGATAAATATGACTTGTCATAATATCCCTAGCAGCAAGGTAGATGACAATCCCATAAATACAAAGTCTGTATGGAATTCATTTGTTTTGCAAAAGAGAGCTATAGATTTTGCCCCATTAATACATCCCTCAACTTATATCACAATCATTAGTGCTTTCTTCAGTCCATATTAATATTCAGCTTCACATGAGTCATCGCATACTGTATTTAACCACTTCAGCCCCGGAAGGATTTATCCCCTTCCTGACCAAGCCCTTTTTTGCGATGCGGCACTGCGTCGCTTTAACTGACAATTTTGCGGTCGTGCGACATTGTACCCTAACAAAATTTACATCATTTTTTCCCCACAAATAGAGCTTTCTTTTGGTGGTATTTGATTACCTCTGCGGTTTTTATTTTTATATAGACAAAAAAAGAGCAAACATTTTGAAAAAAAATAATTATTTTTTACTTTTTGCTATAATAAATATCCCCAAAAAATATATGTTTTAGATCCCTGGGATACAGACAATGAAAATTATGAAGTAATAAATCTCACCCTTCCGTACTCTATCTAAATAAAAAAAAAATGGTTATACATGCACTCTAATACAGAACTCTAGACACAAACACAAAGCTGAAGTGAAGTGACTGGAATTGGAGGAACCATTTGGGATATAAGATTATGTTCCATTAACCGGCAGAAGCCTGCAGAAGCACGTATAACATACCCTTGGCAACACAACATGTTTCTTCTTAAGCCCCATACACACGGTCGCACTTTTTCATCAATTTGGTCCGATCGGACAAGGTTGTTGAAAAATCAGACCGTGTGTATGCACCATCGGACAGTGTTCGTCGGTTTGTCCGTCGGACAAAGTCTTATCTCCTGCTGGAAAGATTTGCCGTCAACCCGGTCCGATCACACCAAATCCGATCGTGTGTACGGTTGTCCGACCGGACAAAGTGCTACGCATGCTCAGATCACATTACAAGACCAAAGCTATTGGCTACTAGCCTCTACGTAGTCCCGTCGTAGGCAACAAACGTCACCACGTTCAGAATGATCGGATTTTCCGACAACTTTGTCCGACCGTGTGTACGCAAAACCAACATCGGACAAAGTATGACGGACATGGTCCGACGGACCTGGTCCGCGGATTGTCCGACCGTGTGTATGGGGCTTTAGTGTTTTGGGCACAAACTAGTCTTTGCTTACAGTTCAAGTGATAACAACAGTAAAACCTCCCCTTCAACAAAACAATTCATTAGGAACTAGTGTTCACTTGTGCGGAGTTAGGTGTCTGTAACCTTCCTCAATACAGGTACTGTTGCTTAACTCTCCACTGGCACTACAAAGTTTTTATGAAATTAAGTCTAATATTGCCATCAATATGCCTAGTAGTAGATGCATATACATTAAAAATGCCATATCTGCAATGCTCAGTTGTACATGTTATTGCTTTATGTTATTGTTGACAGTTCAAAATGAATGAAAATGTTCTACTGCATATGCTGGAATCTAGAGTTTACTTAAAATAACATTTTTTGTTCGGAACTGGACTTTGATGCTGTAGTAATGAAAGTGCATGTTAGATATAAACTCAGAAAAGTATAGAATTTCTTGAGCTGAAGGCCATTTCCAAAGCAACGCTTCTGCAGAGGAGAGTAGCACAAAACTTTTCTCTGTCCTCCATGAAGAGCACAATATGAGCTAAAGAGCTGTAATGTGTTGTCGTCATAGCAACATGGATAAGTCTGCCTAAGAGAACAGCTTGGACCAGCCAGATGTCAGCTTAATTGGCATACATTAGAAAACGGAAGCTCAGGCTTGTCCACTACTGTAAACTGGGACCAGAAGAATCTCCCCCAGAAATGTAGTGTTAGTTACTTGGGCACAGCTACATAAACACAATTTACAGCTAAGAAACAGAAAAAAAGTACATGTGTACATTCACAAAAGCCCAGCCTGGATGAGCTAAGTTACTACCATCATCTTCAATAGATGTACAGCAAAATATTCTAATATGTTAAGTGCTCAGGCCTTGGTTGACAAGCAATTTTTGGTAATTCATAGTATGTTTCTTTCTATAAAGATTTGGGTGAAAATTGTACATTTCATCTGGGCATTCATCTTTGTTCTCCGGGGAACTTCCTTTTTGGAATCTTATTTTGAAAACACAGCTCATGCATACTTAAAGAGGTGTTCCTCTAAAAAAAAAAAAAAAAAAAATGAAAAGTCAGCAGCTACAAATACTGCAGCTGCTGACTTTTAATAATCGGATACTTACCTGTTCCAGGGTCCAGCGATGTGGGGGGTCGAAGCTCCGCTCCCCCCCAATCTGCTCGGCGGCGGCGGCGGCGGCAGCGGCATTGCAACTGTGGGCACACAGCCGGGCACCCACTGCGCATGTGCGAGCGGCGCCGCGTACCGTGATTGGCCGCACAGTCATCTGGGACCTGTCACATGTCCCAGATGACTGACAGGAGGGAGGGAGCCCTTCCTGCGCCGAGGGGAAGTGTTGTCACCAGCCCAGGCACCGAAGGAGGCAGACTACGAGGGACCCCCCTAGCAACAGGCATTTAGAGGTGGGTAAAAATAAAAATTCCAATTATTTTTTTAATAATTTTTTGGGGAATTTTAAGCATTTTTTTTTTTTTTTTTTTAGGGGGAAACACCACTTTAAGCATGCATGTCAGGTCATCAGGATACAATAATTAATTCTGCCTTATTGTATTCTAGCCCTCTCTGGACTCTGCCTGTCCTGACCTCAGTTTGTTAGCAGGCTGTAGACAGTGGAAAGCCTGAAGGGTGCAGCTTATGGTGTCATGCTGGGAAACCTCCAAGACTATTTAGGAAATCTAGCAATTATACAACAATCATTGTAACTTAAACATCTTCTACTGTTAGCCCAAAATCCTGTACATGTGAATGTATAATCCTCCACTTCTCATGGCAAACTTTGAACACAGAAATAATTTTTAGATTCAGTCTGGTAGCGTGAAAGTGCAATATATATATGCCACTACATAAATCTAAGTTATAACACTAACTCATTCTAAACTACTAGGCACATCTCAACGCCTGTAAGGCACTTTACTGGGAAAACTTATAATTATAATTACAGGTCTTACTACTGAAAGCCGCTGTCACCCACAGGACTAAAATGTACATATGATCAGTGGAAATAATAAAGTGTATGCAGCTGCATAAAGGAAAAAAATTATTGTGCAAAACCATCTTTCTATTTTTTTTTTGTATCACATTGCAGCAATGATCCCCAAAAGACCTGCTAGAAAAACTGGGTTTTCCTACTGTTTTCAGTGATGACCCACCCTGTAACTGGACCGGGTAGTACACCCAAACACCTATAAAGATATAATGGGACTTTATTAGGGCAGAAATCATCTCTATCAGTAGTGAAGGCAACAGACTGATAACAGCTAGATTATGAAAAGGTACAATGAGGGGAATAAAGATGGTATTTACCCCTTTTACTGCCAATGAAAGGTGTTGCCCAAAACACACTAGATGTGTACAACACAACTCTGCATGCAATAATAATAATTAAAAAAAAAGTATTCATAATAAAAAACAAGATGGATGCAGGTAACTGCTGGGGCCTAGCATACGTTTACTTGCACTAACTAACCCCAGGTAGTGGATAACTCTGCACGCCTTTAAACTCAACAGTAGAGCACTCAACCTTCAAAAGGAAATGTATTCTAATCCACAGAGAAGAAAGGTTATATTTGCAAAGTGTACCAGCTATCCACAGTGAAAAGGTGCAGAGATCTGCCAGAGGCATTAGTGTCCCCAAACTGGTGTATGAATTGCTCAACACACCCTCTATCCCAATGTTCCAATGGGGGATATCCTCTCTGAAATATCATGTCTTCTAATATCTGCTCCCACAGGTTGTATGAAGATGGATGAAAGGTAGGCTGCACTGTCCTGGCTGGATGGTGGTGGATGATGGGTAGGCCACACTTCCTCTTTCCCCTAGTCTGCACTCTGTCACCATTCAGCTCCCTCAACTTCTGGTGGTCAACATGGTTTTCCACCACTCTGCTCTGGCAGACTGCCCTAGAAAGTTCCTATTATGCTATATATTAGTAGACTCCCTGCCTCCAGGCTTGTGTCCCATGGATTGAACTCTCTGCATGGCCACTCTGCTCCACCACTCTTTGTGACTGCTTTCCTCACTTCCCAGTCTAGTTAGTGGGACCTAGCTTCCAGGTTGCTGATACAGCTAGTCAAATTCCTTTTCTCGTCCTTGTTTTAACACCCTGTCCATCAATAGCCTGGGACAGGAGAGACCAGATGCAGTTTGACTGCAAACGTGTCCTATATGCTTAAAGGGGTTGCCATCCAGGCTACAGTGTATACCTGAAATGAGTTTTAAACATACATCTCCCAGGTGTATTTATGCAATATTTGATTAATCAGATTTTCTGATGTCTGCATTACAGTATTTTTTTTAATAATTAAAGTTTGGTCAACGGGTAATATTAGTATACAGTAAGATTGTTTTTTTTAGAGTAATAAGTATGAACTATGCATTGGCTTAAATAAATAGAGCTTAACAATTCTATTACACACTCAATATCAGTGCTGGAGAGCACAGGATTATGATGATGTGAGAAGCTTAGAAGATTATAGATCATCATTAAATGATAAGGTCAGGTAAATCATAACACCTAACCAAGTTCTTTCCAGGGGCAATGGGCTGCCTGTAGTTATAACAGTTACTTTTAATCATGGCAACACACTCATTCTTTTTCATTAGGATACTGAGTGTCTGTTCTTTCATACACAGCATATAGCACCGGGTAGAGACTAATGCCTAGGAGGTAGGCTTATTCATAAATTATATTTATAGAGCAAATAAGCTAGCAGACACAATACTTTCAGTGCAGCCATAAATCCTGTATTGTTATACCATGAGGATTCAGAATAATTTCGCTTAGTACACAACATGTGCGTCCTGTAGAACTTTTATTGGCATCAATACATCTAAGGACCACTACCAGGTTCAGAGGTAGTTACTTGTTTGAGCAGCAGTGGATGCAAAACATATACATGTCTACTGAAGCTAGTTATGTGTTGGGCAGAGAAATGATTCATTGACTACCAAGGAGTCATGCATGTTCAGCTGATAAAACACCAGTTGGGTGTAGGTGTGATTACAAATAATTGACTTAAACTTCTAGTAGCTCGATTGAATGGGATTGCCAATATTTTTTGAGAATTGTACTGGACTGTAGGTTTAACTGGTTGAACTTTAATTTTTGCTGATACCTATTGGTATAAGAGCAGAATTCTTATCCAAGAAGTGACAGGTGCAAAAGGGAGAATAGAAGACAAGAAGCCTTCATGCCACAGAATGATGAGTGTTTCTAGTAAGTATGTATACAGTTATGTATATAAACAGCAAGGAGTTAATTGCAGCCTTAAAGGCAATAAAAACTACATGGTTAAAAATGATATCATCATGTTTGTATATGTATTAGGCTTAACTCCTCCAATTGCTACTTTTGTGTTTGTGGATTTTTACTGTGATTGACAAGTCATCCTGTGAACAAATGATAGCACTAGCGCTCTAAACTACTGTTCAGAGTGGATCTTGGAAAAAAATAAAAAATAATTGCAATCTCAAATCCTTTTAAATATCTATTTTAATATATGCCACTGACTACGAACAATAACACTATTTTGAAGTGTAATGTACACAAACAATGTTTTGCATTTTTCTGATATGTGACAAGCATATGCAAACTTGGCAAACAAGAAAGCAACATTTATGGTAACAGCAGTTTTTATGAGCATAGTATTTTCTAGATGCAAATCCCTTACAAATACTGATCTAGTGTGCTAGCAAAATCTAATTTATGAATACCTTAAACGGCCCATGAATATGTAGAGAAGATCTGTGTCATTGGCCATTGTGTCATTGCAATATATTGCATCATAAAACCAAGAATTTCTTTAATTTTCTTGAAGTAACCATATACAATAAAAAAAAAATTATGATAGATTCTAGCAAGTATTAGCACAGACTTATACAAAGGAGACTGCATAGGAAACATCCACAGTGCATTTTTAGAAAAGAATAAATGTATACACTGAACTTAAAAACTAAGCTCATCTTTTCCAGAAAATAATAAAATAGCCTATGCAGTCAGGGGGCCCCAGTAAATATTAAAAATATGTGCCACTTTGTAAAACGTTCATTCATTAAATTTTTTTATCCACAGACCTTTTGTGTCCTTTCAGAAGCCTGGCTAAAAAAACACTAGTTAGAAACCCTGATGTCCGGCCTTGTTGTTAGGATGCAAAAAAAAAAAAGTTTTTTTCACTCCTAAAATGCTAAGAGTGAGCACCCAACATTTTTCACATCCAAGCAATAAGTCGGGATGTGGGATTTGCTAACCAGGAATTTTTTAGCCAGGCTCCTAAAGTGGGTTCATTGACTGCATAGGCTATTTTCTGGAAAAGGTAAACTTTAAAGTAAAAAAATAAAATAACAATGAATTTGCTAGCCTTTGGTCTGTTAAATAAATAATTACAGGTATTTTGTTATATCTATTTCATAAATACAAAAAAACTATCATAATTTCAGAAATTCTAAAAATGTCCTATGTCCTGTCCAAACTTCCTTTGTTATAGCAAGCTATTTATCTCTTCTGATTGTTCGTTCTTATCATAGGCAAAATAATAACTCACCTTTATTGTTGTAGATATCTGATAGTGGGATTGGTAGAGCAGTTCAGCAAAATACACTAGGCAGGGCTGTCAATATTTATTCCACAAAATAGCTGTGTGTTGGCAGCCCTCAACAGGATTTAGTAGCTGAGTGTATTTTGGGCAAATCAACGGGTATTTGTTTGCACTTGCAGGGTCTTTAAAGGAATAAAACATGGGAAATGTGCAGAGATGTACTGCATGTATTGTAGTTTTTATTCAACCTTGACATATGCTTTAAATTCATAAAATAGCATTCTTTTTCTGTAATTTGTTATAGTGGTATTACATTCAAAAACAAAAAATAAAATATACAGCAGCTTATCAATTCTTAGATATGATTTTTTTTTTTTTTCACCTGTTGATCCAGCCAGTAATACACTTCCTGTAGCATTGCCAATATGGGGAGAGGGTAGTGTTAGATGGACTAGCACATTTATATGGACTTGACTAACAAGTTAAAGCCAAACTCCATCTAACAGTTACAGCCGCCAGTACACAGTGTTTTCCTTGCTTAGAAGTATACTCAGGGAAAATAAAGGAAAATCGTCATTACACTGGGGTATACTAGGTACATGATTTGGTTTATTAATATCACACTTTCATATTTTTTCTCAGTATTGGTCATTCTTTTTTTTTTGCATTTTTGTCCTCTGACCTTTTATAATGGATCTAAGGGAAATATATCAAAGGCAATGCTAACATTTTTAAGGGGCTTTAGGGGGCATCTCTGGAAGTCCTGTCTCTAACAGTCTTCTTCAACATGACAGCGGTCACCCCAAAATTGGTAAAACCTGAACAAGAACCTTCATAGCAGATTTAGTAGGTGGTGTATTCTTTTTAAAAAAGCTGCAGAATTAATAAGCTTGGAAAAAAAACTTTATATCATTGTGTTAAAGCGTATAAGATATTTAGAGGCGGGGTTACAATCAACTTCAGCTTACTGAAGGTTAGTTTGGTGTTGTTAATTATTATTATTATTATTTAATTTTGCTCTGTATTCAACTAAAGAACATGCACGATGGAACAAAACTATGTCTGACTCTGAAAGACATGCTAAATTAGAGTGATTCATAGCAGAACTGAAAAAGCATAATAATGGGATATTAACATAACAGAAAAAATAACTTTTTCATCTTAACTTTTAAATGCATACATTTATGTGTCTTCTAAATCATCTAGATGCCCTTTTTATCTATAAAAAAAGGAAGATGAGTAAGAAGCGCATTTATAAAACAGTGAATGTCGCATTCACCAAAGATCACTGTATGTAAATAAATCAATCAATCTTTAAAATGCACGTAGGAAGATGCACATGCAGCAAATATTTGGTGATGTCACATTCATTGGTTTAGACCAGTGTTTGTCAACTCCAGTCCTCAGGGCTCCCCAACAGGTCATGTTTTAGGGATTTCCCTCAGATGCAACAGCTGTCTTAATTATTAAGGCAGTGAAACTGATCAAATCTCCTGTGCAAAATAATGGAGAGCATGAAAACATGTCCTGTTGGGGCGCCTTGAGGACTGGAGTTGAGAAACACTGCTTTAGAATTATACCTTGAAGACTTTGGCGTTGACTTATTAAAGGCAAATAAACTGTGCAGTTTGGAAGGGCAGTTGCACTTGTTTTCCCCAGGGCTTAGTGAATGTGGTGAAGCTTCACTTTGTAAAGAATACTCAATTAAGTGCAAGAAAAATAGATTTTTGCTTGCACATGATTGGATGATGGAACTCACACATGCTATTTGCCTTTAGTAAATCAACCCTTTATCTTTGGTTCCCATACAAACTCACATGTAGAAACAAGCCTTTCCCTGGAATTCATATAGAACATTGTAGATGTCTTGCAGTAGTATAACAAATGAACTTGGAACTTGTGACAGATTCATGTATGTATTGGTAAGGTGTATGTGACACAACTCTGACAGATCTGTCACAAGTATGTCTCCTGTGAAGTGGTGGAATGTTACTTGAATAGAAGCTTTTTGGAGACATTGGGAGAATAAGGGTTCTTTCAAATTGGTGGCCAGGGGGGTGGGAAAAACAGGTGGTTGAGAGCCACACCTGAATTGTAACACTACAGCCAAACAGGGCCATTCATATGCCATGTCAAAAATGCTTTGCTTTATGGCATTTTTAACAGGGGGTGCAGATTTTTCCAGGCAGCACCACCTGTCAACTCACCCACTGACTTCAATGGGGCCACACTGCAACCATGAGCTGAACGATCAGCTCGCATTTGTGGCATGGTCTCATAGTGTAAAATTGCCATAAATAAAATATAAAGCTGTCAGCCACTGCTGTTCTGCCCTTTGAATAACAATCCATTGTGAATCATTGTTCAAAGGGTGGTAAGCAGTACAGCTAATGTGAAAGAAGCCTAATGGAAATGTATCAATTATGGGTTTCAGGAGAACTTAAAGACAAATTATGTCGCAAAAGATGTTGCGGCATGATTAATTGCAATCAACTATTTACTTCAACATGAAAGAAGTCCTATTATCTTCTATTTTCCTTATCACCGATATGGTGGTATTTCTTTATAAATAAGTCACAACAGCACCATACAGCAAACATTTCACAAAGAAGAACTACTTTGTAGCAAACATTGGTACTAATAATAAAGATGTTGCAGGGTTTTCATGGATTTCATTGAAGACTTCCAACTACATACACACCACCAGAAATATGTTGCAAATGCCTTATTGAATTGCCCCCTTTTTAGTTCAATGAATGAATCCAGAGATAATGTTGTTGATAGACAGTAGCATAATAATACACTGGGGTTTATTTACTAAAGGCAAATCCACTTTGACGTGCACTTGGAAATGCAGTTGCTCTAGATCTGAGGGGAAGATCTGAAATGAGGGGAAACTCTCCTGATTTCTATCATCCAATTATGTGAAAGCAAAAATTTTTTTTTTTTTATTTTCCTTGCATGTCCCCCTCAGATCTACAGCGACTGCACTTCCAAGTGTACTTGTAGTGCACAGTGGATTTGCCTTTAGTAAATAAACCCCAACGCTTCTATATGTGAGGAAGCTCCCAATGGCAAAAACTTGCAGTAGGATGCCAATGCCACCATCTCTTATATCCATCTTAGTTGCATCATGGCTCACATGCCAGAAATGCAGTATAATATTATTTTTAAAGGAAGCTATGTGACCATTTCAAATTAATGTTCCTTTAGCTGCTAAATTCTACAGTAACCAAATCAAATAAAAATATAACCATTTTAGTTTACATTCGGTGTTCAAATGACAGATTTCTGCCAGCGCATTATTTTCCTTACACAATATTTCATTGTATGGATCTGTGTAACATCGATATTCCCTGTTGAGAAGACCTCACACCAAGAACACCTTATACACCAATCCTTACCTCCTGCGTAACATGGCAGAGAAATATAAACACACATTACTCTCATTTATGATCTCAATGTGCTAATGAACTAGCTTGTATAAGAAGGCACGGACCATCTTACAACACAGCTGTAGTCTGTATCTGCAGAGATACAAGTTATACCCCCAACTGGGAGAAAACATTACATTTGTATATACACAAAGCTATGCCTATGTGTCACTGGAAAACAACACACAATTAATATTCCACTAGTAGCAGCAAAAGAAACAATTAATTAATAACATAATCAAACCAAATGGTACCAGGTAATTAGATCATTGTTCTTTGCTGCTTTAAGTATAGTAATTATACTGGGAATAAGAAAGCAAAAGTATTACATTTATCCATAGTGACTTGCAGGCAAACAAAAATATAAAAAAAAATCTGAGGTTTTCAATTTAAGCCTTAACAGTTGCTTTAAAAATAATTTTCTTATGGCATGAATTCACATCAATTTCCCTGCTGTACAATTATCCTAAAATGAAATTTTGTTTTGCCATTACATTCATGCTGTAATTCTAGAACATGCGGAATCCTGCACCCAGACTCATTTATGACAGTGCCAATTCTACAGACAGATGGATCAATGAAGTGTCCTACCACATTTTCCTTATGTGAGCATCACTGCACAGCCAACCTAATGGATCCCCTTGCTGCCATAGTGAAGACCCCAGTGCAAGTGAAATGTGCCTGTTCCTTCTAACATCCATCTATTTGCTCTAGACTTGTGTAGAAAAGTATACCAACTCTTCATACAGTATATACATAAAACATTATGAATACTATACACAAAAAAGTGTAGAATATTTTATCCCAGCCTACAGGATGGGACAGAACAAAAATGAGACAACAATTTGGTATTTATTTACAATACCCCTGTTTTCATGCATTTAGCTTCACGTATAGTTGATCAAAATATGTTGCTCTCGGCTTGCCCTATATTCTTTTCAATCGTTCTTTAATGTCTCAATAAAGATAGGTATTACAGTTTATATTAGAGTTTGTGAAGAATAATTTTACTTGTAGAATGTTGTGCTATAATTGATGGTGGGTACAGTGAAAATCCCAATTTTGTCTGATATTTTTTTCTTTTGATTCTAAAATGGGATGTTGTGCAGTTTGGATCATTTTTCAATTCACGTTATAAACTAGTTTACAATATAGAAAAATATTACATATAGGGAGGCAAAACTATTTTTACCACGTGCTTACTGGGCACTTAAACCCCCTTCCTGCCCAGACCAATTTTCCGCTTTCGTTGCAGGGTCATGCAACGCTGTACCCAAATAACATTTTTATCTTTTTTTTCACACAAATAGAGATTTCTTTTGGTGCTATTTTATCACCGTTTGGTTTTTACTTTTTTGCTAAAAAACTGTTTCATATTTTGTTATAAAACTTTGAACACAGGTAATTTTTCTCCTTCATTGATGTGCACTGATGAGGCGGCACTGATGTTCACTGATAGGCTGCACTGATGGACACTAATAAGCTGCACTGATGGACACTGATAAGGCGGCACTGATGGGCACTGATAGGTGGCACTGATGGGCACTACAAGGTGGCACTGATGGGTGTCACTGATAGGTGGCACTGATGGGCAAAGATGGTTGGTACTAATGGGTGGCACTGAAGGGCACTGATAGGTGGCACTGATGATAACTGGTAGGTGACACTGATAGGCAGCATTGGTGGGTATTGATAGGTGACACTGTTGGGCAAAGGTAGGTGGCACTGGTGAGTAAAGATGAGGCAGCCACAGTTCTTTGTGTGAGGAACCGATGTCCCTATGACAGAAGCCAGTGATTGGCTTTTTTCCCCCCTCACGCTGACAGATTACCGATCTTCTGTTTACATTGTGTGATCAGCTGTCATTGGCTGACAGCTGATCACACGGTAAGGGGCCGGGATTGCGATCTGTGATCAGCCGTGTCTCATAGACTCAGTGATCACAGAGCGTGCCGCGGAAAGCTCATGGCAGCCTCCCAGCAATTAAGGCCCGTGCTGTAGCCATCATTCGGCTATAGCGTGAGCCGGAGGTTGTTAATATATTGTGAGTAATAAGTCTAAATATATTGACATTCATAATGAGCACTGGTATTGCCTAGGTTATACAGTTCATCTGAATTAAAATGAAGGTAATATGATCAAAAGGCCTAGGTATCCTAGTTTTTATTAGGTTAGGATTGACTATAGTCACATAAGGTGTTGAAAAGGCTTGAAAGGTATAGCTATTGGAGGAGAATGTCTCAAATATGGGTAAAATGCATATAAATGGATACTATTTTTTTTTCTAGATGTATCTTCAGAGAATAATATAGAACATCAGGAGATTGATGAAGAATAAAGACATAAGAAAAGAGAAAGAAGAAGGTTTGAGGTTTTAGGGGGAGCAGGAGAAATTGTATTATAGGGCTGTTCAGTTGGCCCTAATCTCACAAACATGTTGCATTACAGTGCATTGTGAGAAGTCTCCAGAGTAATTAAATAAATAATTGTATTTTTTAACTGCGTGTACATGTGACAGTCATTTTGCATGTTTTTAGATGTCACAACACATCAAAAACACATTTAAATGGATATGTTTTCCTATGATAACAAGCATTTTGGAATGCACATATTGTGGATGAGCCTTATGTGTGACCCAGACATTGATCAATGGCATCAGCATATCATATGTGATAGCACTCTCAATCAAAATAGGACCACCAATCTCTTGCTGCCCGGGGACTGATTGGTTTAAACCTCGATATAAACAATATTATTACTACTACTTCCGATTCTACACCTACCAATCAAAATAACAATCACACATCCTTCCATAACCAAACCGTTTACCTAAAGGAATACAATAAACTATTACATTTTGCAACAGAGTTCTGTGACTTTCATTTAAACCTGCAAGTAAAGTATTTCTTTTTCTACTTCATAAAAATTCATATTCATTTATATAACTAGCGATGCCATTCCAACAAAACAAAAATGAAAGCACTCTGGTATTTTTGAAGATGAAATTAGACTCAGCAGTAGAGAGTATTATAAAAAAAGGAGCAATAAGTCACCAGTACTCCATGATTATAATATAATGCATAGACAGCCTTCAGTCAATATTGATGTGCGTCTTCGAAACAGACTGTCTACAAATCCATGCACTGGCTTTAAATCAATTTCATAAATAGCCACTTACTTATTTTTATCTTAGCATATTTGTCTATCATTAATGTGACAGATTGCAACAGGACCAGACAGAAATCTTTGCATATTTTTCTCCAAGCAGGTTCTCCTAATGATAATATCAGGGCACAGTGTTAAATAATACAGCTATTACTAATTCAATCAATCATTCTCTGTATTTTGGGTGAATACATGCAGAAAAAAACCTTGTTTTGCTGTCTGTGTCCTGCTGGGGAGATTTTCCTATTACTTCCTTTCTTGGAGATGCAACAGGAAGTAGGAGGAAATCTCCTCAAAGTGAGGGTAATTCACATGATGTAAAACAGTTGTCACCAGAACATTTGGAAGATTTTCCCTCATTTCTTGCTCTCAGGACAGCTCTAAAATTTAGGATTGCTCTTCACTTTCTGTCTCAGTGACAATAGTCACCAGGACCATTAGAAGGATCATTTTCTGCACCGGGGCACAGATCACAATAAAAACTTGGCAGAGGGTTTACTCTTCCCCGCTTAATATACATTTTTCTTTTCCTTTGCATACACTACAATCTACAAAGTAAGTAATTCTAAAAAAAGTAATTAATATTTTTCTTTTTTAACCACTTGCTGACCAGCCGTCGCAGTTACACTGTGGCAGGGGGGCTCTATTGCACAAATTGCCGTACCAGTGTGGCGTTTTGTGTAATAGATACAGTGGGCTCTGCGCCGAAGCCTATGTGTGTGGCCGGGGGCCACAATGTTGGCCGGCCACCCGCAATCGCTCCACAGAATGGAGAACTGCCAGTGTAAACAAAGAAGATCCCCGTTCTGACAGGAGAGTAGAGAGAGATTGTCTGTTCCTAGTGATTAGGATTAGAACAGCGATCTCTCTATATTCCCAGTCAGTCCACTTCCTCCACAGTTAGAAACACCTCCCTAGGACACACTTGATCGCCCCCTAGCGTTAACCTCTTCCATGCCAGTGTCATTTATACAGTAATCAGTTCATTTCTATAGCACTGATTACTGTATGCATGTCACTGGTCCCAAAAAAGGGTCAAAAGTGTCAAATCTGTCTGTCGCAATGTTGCAGTCCTGCTAAAAATCGTTGATCAACGCCATTACTAGTAAAAAAAAAAAAAAAGAAGAAGGAAAATGACATAAATCTATCCCCTATTTTGTAGATGCTATAACTTTTGCGCAAACCAATCAATATACGCTTATTGCAATCTTTTTACCAATAATATGTAGCAGAATACATATTGGCCTAACCTGATGAAGAAATGTATTTATGAATTTTTGGGGGGATATTTATTATAGCAAAATGTAAAACATATAGTTTTTTTGTTTTCAAAATTGTCTGTCTTTTTTTGTTTATAGCGCAAAAAATTTTAATTGCAGAGGTGATCAAATACCACCAAAAGAATTTTTTTTTTCTATTTGTGGGAAACAAGGGCATCAATTTTAATTGGGTACAACGTTGCACGCAATTGTCAGTTGTCAGTTAAAGTGACGCATTTCCGTATCGCAAAAAATGGCCTGGTCATTGAGGGGGTAAATCCTTCTGGGGCTGAAGTGGATAAAGAACAGTTCTATATATGGAAAGGTGCCTCATCCAATGAGAGAATGTTCTACATTCATTGAGAAAATGCAAAGCATTCTCTGATTGGCGCCCATGCTGAGCAGCCTACCTCCTTTGTTCAGAATGCAGCAGGGAAGCTGAAGATCAGCCAACTGCAGGCAAGGCAGGTGCGGGGGAGGAGCAGCAGCAGTACACTGAATTTCCCAGTGAATGGCAGTGCATCGGTGGCGTGTCAGGACAAGTCTGATCATTGGAGGAGATCCCACTGAGTTGCAGGATACTTTCTCATACAGGTACATTGGTACAGCAGGCACATATCAGGAATTCAAAGTGTTGGGGTAACAAACACTTTAAGTGCTAGAATCCATGGATGGGGAGACACTCCCACCAAATATGTAACAGCGAGGCAGTAAAGCCAATACAGATCAGTTACTGGGGCATAAATTCGGTGTAGGCAAGGAACCTGAAGTTGGTCTCCTGTGTTTTACTGACTAAAGACAAATGGTGCGTAAGGGCAAATGATTTTTCCCAGTCTTCCATAGATAGATGAACATTAAAGTCTGATGGCCATTTGGCTGTATATTCTGGAAGGTCAGAATGTATTTTTGTTAAAAGGGTTTTATATACCACTGAGAAGCTATGCACAAGTGGAGAATCCTGCAAAAGCAAGACTTCCAGTGGTTTAGGGTCTCTGGTCAGTAATTCCCTGTTGGGAAGAGAGTGGAGTGGAGGAATGATTAAAGCTGACAATATTCAAGCCATTGGGCGAAGGAGGCCTCTCTCTGTGCCATGAGAGCCTGAAGCACCAGGAGCAGTCCCCTTCAAAGTATTTGTACTAACCATCAGTGTGTGGCCTTGTGTCAAATTAAGAAGCGTGATTATGTCAGGGCTCGGGGAAAATAAGAATTTCCAAAAAGAGCATAATCGGGCCTACATGCATGGACAGAGCCAGTTTGGAGACAAGCTTATTCTATTTTATCAATAAGTGGGAGGTAAATGAGGCAGTGAGGAGGACGGGCCTCTAGAAGTGGGTTAATTCAGGGGTGAAAATATTAAATTGGCCACTTTGATGACCATAGATTCTGCAAAAGAGGCAACACTTTGCAGACCTGTGACCCTATTAGATTCTTAGTTTGCATAAACCAAGACACACAAATATTTACAAAGCTTTCTGATAAGAAATATTGGAAGACAAGTCAGGTACATGCTTCTTCATGCTAGTCAAACATTTGAAAATTGAATTAGCCTCAGTGGCTTTTAAAGCTGAAAGAAAAAAATTATGAATACAAAAGCTTATGGCTGCAGAAGCTCTCTATGACAGGCCGCATTCCACCACTGAGCGAAAATAGCTATTATATGGGATAGTTAAAATCCTCCCTTGTTGTCTTACAAATTAAAATGGGTTTCTACGCCTCTCCTGTGTAGTAAAGAATATACATTAACAAAAGACTCATTTGGCAGAATAACCTGTCTACCCACAGAAATGTCAGCCAGCCAGCCAGCCAATAACCTAATATCTACGGGGGCATTTGTGGTAGTTATGTTGTTAAACTGGTAATCAATATTATTTTTTCATACTGTAAATACACATTAGGAAAAGACTCTGGCTTCACTGAGCGCTTCAAAAACATTAATAAAGAACACGTAAAATACATTGTAATCTTCTGTCTTCTACTGTAAGTATGTAAAAATCCTAATAAAAACGTTTTTTTTTTTTAACAATCTCTGTAACAGATACATAAATACTATCTGGACGGAATGAACTCAAAACTTTTTTTAAATACCCTTATCCAGAAAACGTCATTGCCTATACCCAATACTATGGAGTTTAGGGTTAACACAACAAATGCTAATGCTTTAAAAACCTGTAAGAAATACATGAAATAATACAAGAATAACAAATACAAGATAGCAGAGAACATGGCAGGAGAGAGAAATTACACATAGGGGTTGATTTCAGGGGTGCCTTCCCCTCTCTCCAGCCACCCCCTCTATGACTAATGAATAGGCGTCCGTGTGCCTGAATTCCAGCACAGGGCATTGAGCATGCAGTCCACCCAGATGTGTTAGAAAAGCAAAGTATGCTTTGCTTTTCTAACCCTAAACCGCCTCTCTGCCAATCAGGTAGCTCAGGTCTAATACCCGTCACCTGATTGGCTGAAGGCACAGGCGCCCAGATTGGACACCTAGCAGACCGAAGAAGAGAAGAGGGGAAAGCATGCAGGACACAGGAGTCGTCCCACAGTTCAGGCTGTTACTCGCTGCCTGACCCGCTACTAAGATGGGGTAAGTGCCTGGCAGACAGCGGGCAGACGGGGTCACAGTGGCGGCATATGATGGGCACGAGTGACTGCATATGATGGGCATAAGTGGCTGCATTTTATGGGCACAAGTGGCTGCATATGATGGGCACAAGTGGCTGCATATGATGGGCGCAAGTAGCTGCATATGATGAGCACAAGTGGCTGCATATGATGGTGCATAAATGGCTGCATGTGAGGGCCACAGTGGCTGCATATGATGGGGCAAAAGTGGCTGCATATGATGGGCACAGTGGCTGCATTTGAAGGGGCACAAGTGGCTGCATATAATGGGCACAAGTGGCTTCATATGATGGGCACAATGGCTGCATATGATGGGCACAGTGGCTGCATATGATGGGCACAATGGCTGCATTTAATGGGCACAATGGCTGCAATTGATGGAACAGTGGCTGCATTTGATGGGCACAATGGCTGCCATTGATGGCACAGTGGCTGAATTTGATGGGCACAATGGCTGCATTTGATGGGCACAGTGAGGCTGCAATTGATATTTTTTTTTTTAGTTTGTTTGCACCCCCCCCCCCCAAAAAAAAAATTTGAGCACCAGCCACCACTAAAGACAAAGACTGTGCACTCTTCAAGTGCAGTTGCTCCAGAGCTAAGTAAATGAGCAGAAGCTCTGCTGACTTCCATCATAGAATCATGTGCAAGCAAAAATTCTGTTTTTTTTATTTTCCTTGCACGCGATTGGGTACTCAAAGGGAAGTGTTACATCATTTACTAAGCTCTGGAGCAACTGCACTTGCAGAGAGCAACTGCACTTTGAAAAGTGCACAGTCTATTTGCCTTTGGTAAATAAACCCCTTGCTCTGGCTAGAGACAAGTACATACTATAAGGATATGCTGTGTTCATATTTCTGAGGTTTACAACCACTTTCAGCTGGCCTTTCACCTATAGAAGTTACTACATGTAATTTTCCGACTTCTAACTAAATCTCTGTGAGAGGTTGTTTTCTGTAGAAAGGGAACGGTCCACTCACCATGTGTGCACAGTTGAGTGTGGATAAAAGGTTAACATGTTCACAGTGATCTTGAGGATAGTGGATGCATTGTTCATGAGTCATGACAGTAATCTGTTCATTATTGAATATCCTTATAAATACTCTTGAAGAAGAAGAACCCATTCACATGTTGAAAACACCAAAACGCAACATAAAAGATGCATGCAGCATTTTTGGCAGCACTGTGCACAGTAAACCACATCAGTTTCTGCATGCTGTCCTGAGCTGTAACGCGAGTGTTTTAAAAAGATGCATTGGCGCGCTATTTGGAATAAATAAGACAGCATAACACCAACACACTTAATACACATTACTGCATATTACCGCAGAGCGAAAGTATGAGTGCAGCCAGAGTCTCCAAAAAAACAGCAGCATTATAGCTAATGATTGCAGGTGAGAAAAGACAGCAATAGCTTTTATAGCAACTACCATTAAAACAACCTTTGAGAACAGGGGAAAAATATGCCGTGATAAGTAGGAGATAAAAAAGGTCCAGATGATGTTAATCCTAAATATCACAGAGAAAGTACTCTTTAGGAATGATGTAGTTCAATAAATGTTAATGGATGTCAATGCATTTAGCACCGGAGGGGCCATTTTCACCATGGCCATTATATGCTAATATAAGTAGATTTCCTAGAGCACACTATTGACCAGTTAAAAATGTCATTGTTTGGCCTTCCTACAAAAAGGAAATGAAAACAGACTGCTATAGCAGTTAATTTTTACCTGCTCTAGGACACATATAAGATAATGTATTTTTATAGACTGGTTAGTTCTTCACATAAAAATTAAACTGTTTCTACTGTCTCTGACTAGCTCAGGATGTGAGAAAAACATGGTCAGCCACTGCTTCTGAAGTTGCTCATTTTTTGGCTATTTCACTGACCCTTGAGCTTTTAAAGTTTAAGAGTCACTGACCCAGGACATACAGTATGTGCAGATCAGGAAAGTCAGAGAAAACTGAAATGTCCATATTTGCATACTAGCTCCTGTGACTCGAAATAAAGGTTAAATTGATTCTTGCAGCAACGGGGCTTAAAGGCACATTTATTCAAATTTGGTAGCTGTGTCCTATCAAAGGAAGAGGCATATACAGTGCCGCAGTCAGGATGCAGGGGCCAAAACTAAGTAATTTACAGAACAGCTTTCAGATTTTAGTGGTCGGGAGTTAGTGCCCCCTTACAATGGTTGTCGTGGTGAGTGCCTCTTTAAATGTTGATGATCAGTGTTGAGTGACCCATAACTCTTGGTGCTCAGTGGTGTTTTTCGCCCCATAACATTAGTAGTCACTGGGTCACCTTTATGGTCAACATACTGCCAGTATAGGCCCTTGCTGCTCAGTGGTGGTTAATGCCTGCTTAAAGGTCAACATATCCCCAGCAGTGTAGTCCTTTGCTGCTCAGTAGTAGTCATTGGTGGTTAGTGTGCCCCCTGTATGGATAACATACACTATACTGTTAATGGCATCCCAGTCTTAGCCTGTAGGGTTCAATATTGAGTTGGCCAACCCTTTGCAGCTTTAACCGCTTCAACCCTTCAGGGAAGGCTGTCCACAAGGTTTAGGAGTGTGTCTATGGGAATGTTTGAGTGCATTTGTGCGGTCGAGCATCGACGTTGGGCGAGAAGGCCTGGCTCACAGTCTCCACTCTAATGTGTCCTAAAGGTATTCTATCAGGATGAAGTTAGGACTCTATGCAGGTCAGTCAAGTTCCTCCACCCCAAACTCGCTCATCCATGTCTTTATGGACCTTGTTTTGTGCAAACTGTTGGTGGGACTTTGAAGACACAAATGAATTAATTGAGTTAATTAAAATTTGTTGTTGGTCTAGTTTTAAAAAATTACATTTTTGTAATAAACTTTATATATTTTATATATACTCTGATTTGTCCCTTTAAAGCCCCGCCATACCTATGTTTTTTTTTTGTTTTTTTACTCTTTTGAATCTAAATATGAATTAGGGATGTGGCACTCAAAGGTCAGCCAAATAAGTTATCTGTATATTCAGATATTTGCCATGGGCAGCAGTTACCAACACATTGCGAATTCCAAACGCTTAGCACATGACCATATTACAGCCATATTACAGCAGAAAGAAAATTGTGATCAAGTTGAAAGTAACTAAACATGTTAGGAGTGTGGCTACATGGCAACTGAATCTTGACGCTGAAAGTGTTATCTGCGAGTGCGAGCGAGGAGGGGTGGGAGATGCAGCACACAGGCACCCGGCATGTAACTAACCTATACCAAAGGCGATTTGTTTTTATCTGCGATGTAAGCACATTACTTTTTCATTAAAACTGTTACCTAAGAGGTCTTTATGCTATTGAAGGCTTTGTGTTGATTGTATCTCTACATGTGGAGAGAGCTGTCATCCATTCGAATCTGAGGAGATCAGAGTAAAGTGATTTAATCACACATGCGTTTGAAATCTACAATCTGGTGAGCCTCATTCTATAAGGGCATGGATTGGCACTTGTGCACTTTGGTGAAGAATCTACGGTATCCAAAATGTTCCACTTTATGAAGAGTTGCACTATTTTCACAATTGATTCTGTTTTGGATATTTGAATTTATTTATGATGGACATTATTTTTGATTTTATTATTGACACTTTTGAATCATTTTTTTTTGTTTTTTTCCGCTACTGTGATTGTGTAGATTGACACTACATTGTTTTTCACCCTTTATTTTAATAAGAACATTATCTCTGCATTAATAAAATACAAAATTTTTGCCTGTTAAAAAAAAAAAACAATGCACAATTTTGCTCCAGCATAGCAAAAATGTCTCAGGTATGTTTGCATGTTTTAAGCATGCCCTCTCTAACTTACTGTTTCCATAGGCTATACCAGCATTTTTCAACCAGAGTGCCATGGCATGGGGTGCCTTGGCAAAACACTTAAAGATGGACACCAATTGACCAATAATTGTCAAGAACCCAGCAAGTGGATCAAGCCTGCCTTTTTGTTACACCAAGCCAGAGGTTTTTATTGTGCAGCATTACAAACCTGGACACCGTGCGGGCCAGTCACTGGCATTTTAACAACCAATGTTATCATTGGTTAATAAGGAGGACATCGGGCACCTACACCACATCCTTGTTTGCCCCTCTGCTGTTCCTCTCTGTCATCACTGGGATCATTTATCTGAGTGAGGGAAAGGAAATGAGGAAGAGGAGAAATGCCAGAATACTAGTCAGTACCAGTTGTAAAGATAAATCACCTCTAACGTTGGGTGGCCCAAACTAAATTATTAGTTTAGTTTTTGGAGATTATGCATAGTTGCAAAGTGTGCCTTGACTTAAAAAAGGTTGAGAAATACTGGATACCACTTTAACATTCCATAAGGATTCTGCAAACTGCTGTATTGAATTGATTTTTTTTCAATTCCCAGTATAACAGTAATATATCTAATAGAAATAGACTTTAGTCTACCAAGTGAAATTAAACAACAATGGAGGGATTTAACTTTATCAGGAGAGATAGCTTTATCATGGAGGGGGAAGAATATAGAAATGAGGAGAATGGGAATGTAAAGAAGTGATGCCAGCCAGTTATCACTCCAAATCTGCAGTCAATGTTTCCATGTCTGTGCACAGATTGTCTGCTACTTCAGAATACAGCAGTTTATCAAGAAATGGATTTGCAGTGGATTGATATCACTTAACAAATGACTTATGTCCTTGGTGTAAGAATTCTGAATTTTCTCAGAGCAAACAAATGGTGCCTATTCTGTTTGGTTGGGTTTCTGGCAAGCATGTTTAACACTGAACAAAGACATCTGGCAATCAAAAAGAAACATTTTCTCTATAGTTGTAACTGGCCATCGTTCGGTTATTCAGTTATTGCAGCTGAACTTTGGCGTGCATAATTATGCCCACTTACCAATCCTTGCTTACATTAAAGCTACCAATAGACAGACAAATGCAGCAAAGTATCCGCCTGCCCATTTTAATATCAGTGTAGTGATGGCACTCAACATGATTCTCTTCCTAATTTAGTTAATGCCCAATTTAAGCCTTGCTTTCTATACTGGATATATATATATGTACTGTGGTCATAATTAAAACTGTAAGAAACTGCCCTGTGACGGCAGTGAGCTGGAGAGCTTGGCCACTGCTCTCACTCAGAGTGCAGTGGTCAGACACACCCCAGAAAGACACAAGACTAAAAATCGTTAGGGCCACATCTAGTTGTATACATATATAAATATTCACCATCCACCAGTATGTCGCTGTCTCACTTCAAGTAGTAAGTGCGGTCCATATAACCCAAAAAGAGCATCTAAAAAAATATAGGGTTGAAGAAACCCACCAAAAGGAGTATAAAATGGACCAAGCAGCATGCTGCTTGGTCCATTTTATGACTCCTTTGGTGGGTTTCTTTAACCCTATTTATTTTTGTCTGACACACCCCTTACACAATGCTCAAATCAACAATGCTGCTCAGGAGGCATGAGCATATTTTATTGGAGTACTATGCAGGGAGCATGTTAGACCACTGTAGACACAGACTACTACACTCTTTGAGAGTATAGGTCTGGCTCTCTAATGTGCTGCCCCAACAGAGCTTCATCTTACAGTTTTATTCACAAAAACATAATAACAATAAAAATCATGTTCTTTACTTGGTATGCAGTCTGACTGCATAAAAAGTATATTAAAAAAAAAGACTTCAAATGAGTTTTAACAGATGGATGAAGTACTTGCACAGTGAAAATGTTGTTCCTCATTCCCCTAAGAAAAGCTTAGGATTAATACTAGTTCAAACAAGAGTTTTTGAACACTCTGTGCAATAATCAGTTTTTTGGTTAATCAAAAGCACTCGTATTCACATACTAGTGAACCCATGCATGATCCAATGTTCGACCAAACATCACAAGTGAATCTATCTTTGAATGTCAAAGTACTGTATGTAAGGCTAAAAATATGAAATTCCTTGAAGATTTATTTTATTATATTTTATGGGTAGAGAAAAGCACATTTTTAAAATACATCATAAACTTTCATCTGTGCTTGGACAGCTGTTACTCTTTTATGACTGTGAAACTACAAGAGAAGAGATTTGCTGAGACTAGCAGCTTCCTAAAAACCAGTTGAGAAACAGGTGGCCTGATTCTATTTTAAGACTAGTTCACAATATCGTGTATAAGCGAGTTGGTCTTATAGTTGAGTAGACGATACAAATCAAAAGGAATACAAAAGGAAAGCAGGTGGGCTAGAGTCTGGCAAGATAAAAAGTAAGTTTCAAAAGCACGTGGAACTATAAGATCAAAATATGAGATGTCATTTCACAGAGGAATGGAAATATGTGGGGTACAGAGAAGGAGAGTGAATGTTAAGCAGACAACAAGGGAGAATCAGCACAGGCTTCAAAGCAGATGAATGTGAAGAAGAGCCTTGGGAGAGCAAAAACACAGCGTTGTGGGTTTTCAAGGAAAATCAGTCAAGGGAGTTCAGGAAAGCAGATAAGAACAGAAGAATACAGGGTTGGCTAGACGACTCCACCAAGATAATTCACAGTAGCTGATTTATCTGTCATACCTACTGTATTTCTGCAGAACGTGGTTTGTTTTGAAGATTGGCAAAATCGCTAAAGAAACACGCACTAGATACATCCTACAGTAATATAATTAATCACTCACTCTTTAAGTAACAAAACACTGCAGGGTTATACATAATAAAATTTTGAACTCTCAGTACTCTTTGTGCTACCAGAAAACATCTAGCTGCACACTGCAATTAAAACATTTTATTACATTTTTTAAACTTTATATTGGATTCAAAATTGTAACCACTTATATTTAGAGATCTAAGATACTTAGAAATCATAGAATTATTTATTCTACACTGGATCTCCTCCGTAAAGGAAGCACTCCTTGCAAAAGAAGGAAGTTCATTTGTAAATGTCCCACTGCCCGCTCCATGAAACTTTGCTTTATTGAAGAGAGAAGCTGCATGAAAAATTGTCAGCATCCAAGCACACTTTCAGATATGCGTCCACCAGCCCCTATATCAGTACTGTGTCCTGCAGTGATGTAGGGTTGACAGATCAAACCTAGTGCCGGATTAACATAGGGGTTATTGGAGCTGCAAGTCCAGGCCCCTTACCTTAAGATAGGCCCATTTGCCCCCAAAATAAATCACAAAAAAAACACACAAAAAAAGATCGAGCTTCAAGGGTCATAGAGACCCCAAATTTTGCTGAAGCTGAAGACCTTCCACACTACTGGTCAAAAGTTGGGGCTCCTAGGACCTATGGTACCGGAGATACGGGGCTCCTTGTGCAGCCTGTCAGAAGCTAAATACAGAATAGGTTGAACTCAATTCACAAGATACAATTTTGTTGCCATCGTCCTGTAAATTAGTGTAAAGTGAACCTCTAAGGGTGGGACTTTACCGGCAACCATAATAAACATAGAATACGTAAAGTAAATTTTTTGGATTTATTATACAAAAAAGTATCAAACCACATATACGAATTTCCAAGATAAAACAAGACCGATGTTTCAAGATGATATATATATATAATAGAGTGGGTGAAGAAT
The DNA here is from genome assembly GCA_028564925.1 of Lithobates sylvaticus. Classification (NCBI taxonomy): domain Eukaryota; kingdom Metazoa; phylum Chordata; class Amphibia; order Anura; family Ranidae; genus Lithobates; species Lithobates sylvaticus. Next base: position 354,167,193 of record CM053027.1, on the reverse strand, counting down.
TCCAAAAATTCTTCACCCACTCTATTATATATATATATCATCTTGAAACATCAGTCTTGTTTTATCTTGGAAATTCGTATATGTGTTTTGATACTTTTTTGTATAATAAATCCAAAAAATTTACTTTACGTATTCTATGTTTATTATGGTTGCCGGTAAAGTCCCACCCTTAGAGGTTCACTTTACAGAAGCTAAATACAGAGCGGCCACTTTAAATACCAGCTGGCAGACTAAGCAGACTGAAAGGATGAGTTTACAGTGACTTTCCTCACTTCTTGTCAGAGGCACTGAGCTCAATGGACAGCTTGGAGTCTTGGACCAATGGTAAAGTACCATTGGCCCCAGCTGTCCAATAAAAATGCTGCAGTGGAGGCTGTCCTCTCGCTGCAGTGTCATAGAAGGGGCATGTGTCTAAAAGACAAACGCTCCCTTCCAGCCCAGCTCTCTTAATTAGAAGGAAAAAACATGGGTTTATCCCACAATCCCATGTTTTTCTCACACAGGTAAGAGGGAGAATGAGAATCTTCTGCTGCTGAAAAGGTACTGTTTAATCAAGCTAAATTATATATTATTATGCTATATGTTATAACATAATAATTTATTATTTATCTATTTACTGTGAAATTACTGGTTTTAAGTTATAACTTCAGTAATTTGTACAATAAGCCACCTGCTTGAGTACAGTTTTTGAAGATATAGTAAATTACCTTACAGCAATATATAATAATTATTTGTATATTACATACTTATGGTAATTAACCCCTTGCCACTGAAGCCAATTCTGACACTTTTCTCATACATGTAAAAATCATATATTTTTTTGCTAGAAAATTACTCAAAACCCTCAAACATTATATATATTGCTTTAGCAGTCACCCTAGGGAATAAAATGGCGGTTGTTACAACTTTTTACGTCACACGATATTTGCGCAGCAATTTTTCAACCATGTTTTTTTGGAAAGAAATTGTTTCATGAATAAAATAATAACAAAAAACTCTTGTGTACTATGAAAGATGATGGTACACCAAATAAATAGATACCTAACATGCCACACTTTACAATTGCACACAAGCTTCAGTACTTAAAAGTCTCCATAGGCGACACTTTAACATTTTTTACAGGTTACATGTTTAGAGTTACAGAGGAGGTCTAGTGCTAGAATTATTGCTCTCGCGCTAACGATCGAAGCGTATGTAACCTGTGTGCATCTGGCTCTGATGCTAGCCAGTGCCTCACTAGCCACCTCCCTTCAACTTATATCACAGGTGACCATTTCCCAACCTGCAGGAGACAGCCCCTACTCCAAAAGGTATCACTCCCAGTTACTCCCCCCACCCGCTGATTGATATCCCTCCATGACCACCTCACACCCCCCTGCTGACAGACCTCTCTCCCCAGCCTGTCCCCACACACCTTCTCACTTGCTGACCTGTGGATGTGGGAATCATTCCCGCAGTGTTATTGTGTTCTGCCAGTGGGGAGCCTTCCCTACCCACAGAATCCAATGATCAGTGTTGCTAACTGAGCTGGCAGCACTGATTGTTTGGGGAAAAACCTGACAGGCTGGTTGTACTCAAGTCAATTAATATATTGACTTGTGCACACCCAGCTAGTCCATACATAGATCGACTATGGCTGGTCTATGCTTAATTGGCTTAATTTCAATCCATGTATGGCACGCTTAACTGCTACTTAACCCTAAATATCATTCCACAAACCTTTACATTTTTCCTTCCCAGATTCCTGCATTCTCCTCACCTGTACATAGTGCTCGCTGTCATACCCCCCACACTCCTCTCCTGTACATACTGCCCTCTGTCATAACCTCCAAACTTCTCTCCTATACATACTGCCCTCTGTCATACCCTCCACACTTCTCTCCTATACATAGTGCCCACTGTCATACCCTTCACACTTCTCTCCTATACATAGTGCCCACTGTCATACCCTCCACACTCCACTATTGTACATACTGCCCACTGGCATACCCTCCACGCTCCTCTCCTGTACATACTGCTCACTGTCATACATCCACACTTCTCTCCTATACATACTGCCCTCTGTCATACCCTCCACACTTCTCTCCTATACATAGTGCCCACTGGCATACCCTCCACATTCCTCTCCTGTACATACTGCTCTTTAACTTGTTGCTTGCTTTAATTTAAAGTGATTGTAAAGGCATTTTTTTTTCATTAAAATAAAAAAGATATTATACTTACCTTCTCTCTGCAATGGTATTGCATAGAGCAGTCCCTTACCTCCTCTTCTGAAGTCCCCAACCGGTGATCTCCATTCCTTCTTCTTCTATGTGCCCCCTCATAAGAGGAGTTGAGTAATTGTCTGGGGTTGGGGGGGGTAGTAGGGGGGGGTCTCACCTTACTGTAGAGAATGCATTAAGGTAAAAAAGATTCCGAGTGACCACGGAGAAAAAGGGGGGTTTCTCAATAATCTACTCCTCATTGGCTATAACCTCTGCTAAACTCTGATAGCATGGGAGAGTGATCTTAAATTTGAAGGAATGGCATAGAGCCTTCTCCAGATCTTTCAAAGGAATCTATAATACATCCCTAATAGATGCGAGTCTTAAGGTGCTTACAAGATGGTATCTGGTCCCAACATCTTTCCTTCTTCCTCTCCTCTATGCTTTAGAGGTTGTCATATGTTAGGCTTGATGATACATGTGTGGTGGGACTACCCCAAAATTTGTTTTTTTTTATAACAAGATTTTTTTATCTCATCTGTAAAGTCACGGGTTGTTCGATTCCCAAATCCCCATCAGTGGCTCTTTTGAACTTCCCCATTCCGAAAGTCCCCAAACATAACCAAAAACGAATCTTCTTAATTTTGTTGGGAGCCAAATTATCCATAGCTAAGGCCTGGAAACAACCCAGAGTTTCAATTCTAGCAACCAAGAGGAGAATCTCTTGCATGTCCCAAGAGAAGATGGTAATCATCTTACTAGATTCAGTTAAAAAGTTTGAGGCGACATGGAAACCATGGGTGCAACACATGGGTATACCACTGATTTCGGGAATCAACCAATCTTGAGTGAGGGGGTGTGAGTCTGGAGGGTTGGCTAACCTAAATCTACTCTTTTCCCTACTTTCCTTTATTTGGAGATTCTGTTCTTTCCTTTCTCTTTTATTTTTCTAGAAGATTGCTTGGAAATATGACTCTGGCCTTAGGGCCCAGAGAATCTCTTTTGTTGACAACCTTCGTTTGAATTTTTTATTGCATACTCAGTTCAAGCTTAGAGGTCTATTTACAAGGTCTATTTTCAAGTTTACAAGACTATTTACAGGTTTATAATCATCATAATGTGCTCAGAGACAGTAGTCTCCAGGCTTAGACAATTCACTTTTTCCCATTTGATCGTACTTCTCTTAGCCCTAAGATTTCCTGATTTTTGAACTGATTTAAGTGAAGAGAGCCTCAAAAAACTCAAACTTTATGTAGATGAATAGTCTCCCCGTCTCTTCAATACAACTTCTACAATAACAAACTTTGATTAATATTTTGGACAATTTCAATGCAACTCTTCAAGTGTGGAAAACTTGAGGCTGGCGGTGTTGTCCACCAACCTAGGGACGCAGCTTGTACCCAATTGGGGTGTTGGAGTGGAGGTAAACACCTCTAACATATGTCTTTTTAATGTTCCAACTATCGTTCGTGTTTGTATTATACTTCCATGTATGACTGGAAGTGTCATTGTCATATTTATTTCTGTACTAATTTTCTCTGATGAAAACCAATAAAAATCGCTGAAAGTAAAAAGTAGACATGTGCACAACAAAAAAATGTGTTTATTTTCGTTTCGTTTTTTTCGTTTCCGAAAAAAATTTGTTTATTTTCGTTTCGTTTTTTTCGTTTCCATTTATTCGTAACGATTCGTACATTCGTAAGTTGTCGGTGTTCATATTCGTAACGATTCGTACATTCGTAAGTCGTCGGTGTTCGTATTCGTAACGATTCGTACATTCGTAAGAGTTATTTTTTCGTTGATTCGTTTTTTCGTTTATTCGTTTATTCAAAATTCGGACGCATTCGTATTTATTCGTACATCTGTAACATTCGTAACATTCGTAGATTCGTAATCGGAGCATAATTCATAATTTTATGTAATGTTTATGCTATTATTACATTTTAATAATTTACGAATCGAAAAAAAAAGTTACGAATGTACGAATTTTTTCGTTCAATCTATTCGAAGCACGTTAAGCAGCCCCATTGTAAGGGACACGGAAAATTACCAATTCAAAAAAAAAAAAAAAGTTACGAATGTACAAATTTTTTTCGATCATTTTCGTTGTTCCTGTTTTAGTTTTTCGGATTTTCTTCATTCATACATTCGTTGTTTCTAATTTGTTTTTTTCGGATTTTCGTTGTTTTTCTGATTCTTTCGATTCGAACAATTCCTTAATCGGATTCGTATGATTCGAACGATTCGTTATTCGGATTCGTGCGATTCGAACGATTCGTTCATTCGTACGAAAACGAACGAACGAAAAAAACGAAAAAAAACTAAACGAATTGCACATGTCTAGTAAAAAGCTTGCAACTTTACAATCACTTTAATCTATATACTGTATATACTTTTAGATGCAATTTTCCTATTTAATGTAAGAAAATCTGTTTTTGGAAACACAGATATTTTTCAGTTCCTGGCACTTAAACTTTAAACTTAATTTTTTTTCTGTTCATGTTTGTTCAACATGAAAAATGTATACCTCTTATTGCATTATACGTGAACACAAATCAATTTTTGATATACACATTATCATGGTGTACAAATGCAATTAGTTATTTGGAACCAATGTGAGGCATTTTGCTCCCTTTATTTACTGTGATGACCAGCAAAGGAGCTGTTGGTCGAATCTAAGATGTCTGAATGCTTTTAGGGCTTCTTGAGCATGAGAGATGAAAGACAGCTACTCGATGGGACACCTGGAAACAGTGACAATAATTGAATGCAGTAAGCTAGAGCAATCAGTGAACAAAGTATTCCTATGCAGGAGAGACATGCAAAAGAAGAAAGGAAAAGTACATTAGTTTGGCACCCAACTGCAGCACACTGCAAGCATACTCTATATGTATATGTGTAAGCAATTCATTTTCAGACAATACACTGTGTATATGTTTTGTTTCATGTGACTAAATGTAATGACAGGCAGCACATGTCATTCTTTTGCAGGATGACAGGATGGGAAGGATGCTATGGCCCAAAAAATAACTATGGTAGTCAACATGGCCCACTATTACTGTCTATGGATAACACAAAATACATAGCCAAGTTGTTTCTCACAGAATGCTAGGTTCACACTATATTCTGAAAAGCATTCCACAGTGGATCACTGTTCAGAATGTGGCTAAGCAGCCACTGTCAGGAGTTCAAGAGATGATCCTGCTGCCTCCCAAGTGCTAGTTTTTTTCTCTGCCAAATGGCATCTTATAATGGCGCTAATGCACTGCAACCACAAGCCAAAGCTCTCACAGTTGCCGCATGGCTACATTGATTTGACTGGCCTAGTTTGACGGGTAATGCCTCCTGTCAACTTGGCAAGCTGTGTTAAACATTCTGTGATGCAGAACACTGCGACTGCAGCATGTGAACAGCCTCTGCCAGCTCTTTTTTACACTTTGAGACCCAAATGCAAAGGGAATCTAACATGAACCACAATCACTTTCTTATTCAGAGAAGCAGATGTTCCTTTATAAATGTGACACATACTAGTTTTAGAATATTGTCATGCAGATCCAATGGTTTCAGTATTGTATGAGTTACTGACCTGGATCAAGTATGCAAATTAGAAAATCAGACTTTCTTGATTTGTATACTTCTACCATGTTGGCTTTTGGTAAAGTATTAAAACCAGAAACAGCCAGGTGTCTAGCAGATTTAGAAATAAGCTGGCAATGGCAGCTTTAAAAATTTTCTCAGAACAGGTTTCAATTTAACTAAACCTACTGTATTTGGAATCACTTCCCTCAAACTAATACACAGCAAGAGTCAAAAAATGGCTATTGTCAACACAAGTGTCTGTATCACTGTAGGCCAACAGGGGTATCGCCTAAATAAATTTCTGAATTCATATATGAGTCGCTCTTGCCATAAACTTTTGAGGCTGAATGAAAATTAACTGCCCACATTTTACAAGTTCACAAATAATGCCACATGTTTAGCTGACTGAGCAAATAACAAATCCTGCTGTACCAAACCACCAAATTATTTGCTTATCTCCAGCTTGATCCTCACAAAATGCTTGAATCTGTCAAGTAGCCTCCATTTTTTACTACAGGGGATGCCAAACTTTCTAAACAAAAGACCAGATTACTGTCATTCAGACTTTAGGGGGGCCAGACTGTGGTAAGTGGGAGTAGAAAATGTCTTGCATTACTGGGATTAAATAATACCTCAGGCTTGTGTGTCAGCAAGAGTAAGGAAATTGCATAGTGCCTTTGGTCAGTAGGAGGAGGAATAGTGCCTCATTATTGGTATTGGTAGGAGGAATAGTGCCACATCATTGGTGTCAGTGGTGAGAATAGGGTCCGATTGTTGGTGTGAGTGGAGGGAATAGTGCCCCATCATTGGTGTCAATGGGACAAATTGTGCCTCATTGTTGGCATCAGTAGAATGAATAGTGCCCTGTCAGTGTCAGTGGGGAGAATTGAGCCCCATGGTTGGTGTCAGTGATATAAATGTTTCCCTTATCTTAGGGATCAGTGTAAGGAACTGTTCCCCATCATTGGTGTCCATAGAATCAATGGTGCCTAGATATTGGGGCCAGTGGAAAGAATAGTGCCCGGTTGCTGATATTAGTGAAAGAAATGGTGCCTCATTGTTGTCAGTGGAAGGAATAGTGCTTATATCAGTGAGCGAAATGGTGTCCCAAGTGCCAAATAAAGGCAAGCAAAGGGCTATATCTGACCAGTGGGCCACAGTTTGGAGGCTTTACTAGATTATGTAGGGCCAGGACTTTCCTTTATGACAAAGCCCTTTTAAAAATAGGTAAAATACCTACAGCAACATTTAAAAACTGGGTATTATTAATTTTATCACTATGATGACTGCTAATTGCTATTTGTAGATCAAGATCTGAAATAGTAAGTCTTATCTTATTGAATGGCTCTCAAAACATAAATGTAAACAAGCTTTCAGCACACATAAGAATTTTAATTTGAAGCTTAAGAAAAAGTGGGAAGCTCTTTACGAATTAGAGTAGGATTTTAGGATTTCGTTTTTTTTTTTTATATTTTTTAAAACAGAGAGTAATCATAGATTTGTGCCTTTGTTAAATATCTAGGGGGTCAGAGGATAAACTATTTAAAGTAAACATGTTCTGTTAATATAACATAAGCTGTCATTGCTAAAGTCTCTCTCTTCTAGATGACTTATCTGTTATGCTGGTACAATAGCTTTGGTATATTCTGAAACGTAGATTTGGAACAAGTATACTGACAAAAGATGCTAACTTCACTGTCTGCAAGCTTATTCCAGATCAGAGAAAGCATTGAACCCATTGGATCACCATACCAACAGAACAACTGGCATGTTAAGAAGGAGGTTAATAATGTCAGTCTTCACATTTTATGTCCACTCACATTTCATAGCTTGGCATTTGAATGTTCTTTTTTTTTTCACTGACACTGAAAACCTACAGAAACTGGCGTGGAGTTACTAAAGTTAAATAGACTGCGCACTTTGCAAGTGCAGTTTCTCCAAAGTTTAGTAAATGAGGTCACGCTCTGCTCACTTCCATCATGCAATCATGTGCAAGCAATAATGCTGTTTTTAATTATTTCATCACATGTAATTGGGTAGTCTTTGCAAAGTGAAGCTTCATCTCATTTACTAAGCTCTGGAACAACTGCACTTGCAATGTACACAGTCTATTTGTCTTTAGTAAATCCGCCCCATTAAAATCTACCACTCATAGGCAATAAAAGTAGTGGCTGATTAAGACCATAATGTTAAATAAAGTAAAAAACGCTGCTAACAAATGTAACATTTCGCTTTTATTTATTGTAGGGTGGATAACAGCTCTATGTAGTACTTTACTAAGATGCATTTTTCTCTCAAACTCAAAAGTTTTATATCTGAACCAATAAGCCATAGTTCTAGATAATACCTGTAGGTGGCACTGTAGGCAGAATCTGAAACTGCGGCTACCAGTTCTAATGAAATTATAGTAGAACTGTGGAAACTCTTTGTTTTCTTTTCTACATGCTGTTTGGAGATTACTGCAACCATTTAACAAAAATAAATAATGAGCCAAAAGCTAAATGTGTTACAGGCACCGTCTGACTTAGAACGCAAAGGGTATCACATGCTAAACTATAGATACATTTTAAATTTGGTGTTGTTATCCTTTACATGAACAGTATGGCATTTGCTTGTGGCTTTAAGGGATTTCAAATGAGATCAATTCATTAAAGCAGCATGCTACTAATATGAATGTTTACGATTTTCATACCTACTGTAATGAAGAAATTTAAGCCACATTAATAAATGTTCTGCAAACCATTGCTAGCCTCAAGGCAATAAAGGATTATAGTGCTAAGCAAAACCCAGAAGAAAACACTGCAATATGTTTAATTTTCCAGCAAGCTTAATTCTTTTTAATACTCTTTTGGCTTTCACTTAGGCTGAAGAAAGGAGTCCATGCTGTCAATGCAATTCATTTAATAGCAGACATCTCACAGAATAGAAGCAAAAATGAGCATCGAGGTAACTCCATGGAGGTGTCACCTTTTTTTTTCTAGGTCACCGTGTTGTATAGATGAAGGATTTGTCACTGGTCTGTGTTGAGAGGATTCCCTCACAGAGTAGCTGGCTGGCTGTTGCTTAGTCATGGAGCAGGAAATGAACAGGTCAATGAAAGGAGAGATTTCCTGGGCATTCACTACTCTTGGGTCTGTACAGCTGAGGTTTTTAGACATTAGTGGATACAATAGCCAGGGAATAAGAGCAAAGGAACAGCGCTAGAGCTGCTAGAAGCTTAGCACAACATCCCGATCAGGCAAGAGAAAATACGTCTAATAAAGACTTGGCAAAATGAAAGAAAATAGATGATGTAATCAGATTTGTTTTACACCTGTGACACTGTAACTAAATTCATTTGGATGATATTGTCAACACGTTATAGCAAATTACTGCTGAAAAGTGAAATCTTATCTCTAAATCTTTGTGAATATTTAATGTAAAACCTGTCCCACTGTTATTTGTTTTATTGGCACTTGAATGTACATTGCTACTCTAAATAAAGCTACCATAAATATGAAATGACAGTCACCAGATCCTGCCAAAATGTTGACCTTTTTGCAATCGGTTAAACCAAAAGTGATGATTTCATGTCTATCAGATGTGCTCAAGACTAGGGATGACCTCGATGTTCGGGTCAAACATAAGTTGGACTCGAAACATTGGGTATTCACCCATTTGCGAAACAGCACATTATGGTACGTTCGCGGGAAATTTGAGGGCCGCGTAACGTCCCATAATGCACTGCAATCTCGCAGTGCATTGCTGTATGATGATTGACCAAAGCATGCACCTGACCTGTATGCTTTGGCCAATCACAGCGCACTCTGCTGAGAGAGATATAATTGGCCAAAGGCAGGGTGCCTTTGGCCAATCATGGCTCAGAGGGACTAAGTCCATGCCCCACACAGAGAGATAGCTTGAGTTAGATTAAACAGGCAGGTTATTCAGTTAGTGGCAGTGTATTTGATATATACTCTGCATTTAGCATAGACTATATATTCAGTGTTTACTCGATATTCAGTCAGTGCAGGCAGTTAATAAGTATATAATATATATATACAGTCTCATCTATATATACAGTATCTCACAAAAATGAGTACACCCCTCACATTTTTGTAAATATTTTATTGTATCTTTTGTAACCTGTCCTGTTAAACCGCTGTATGGTCTTGGCCACCATGCTGCAGCTCAGTTTCAGGGTCTTGGCAAACTTCTTATAGCCTAGGCCATCTTTATGTAGAGCAACGCTTATTTTTTTCAGATCCTCAGAGAGTTCTTTGCCATGAGGTACCATGTTGAACTTCCAGTGACCAGTATGAGAGAGTGAGAGTGATAACACCAAATTTAACACACCTGCTCCCCATTCACACCTGAGACCTGAAAAAATAGCTAATTGGGCCCAATTTGGACATTTTCACTTAGGGGTGTACTCACTTTTGTTGCCAGCGGTTTAGACATTAATGGCTAATACTCTGCATCCAGTGTACAAAGGGCACGTGGCGACAGAGGGGGCGGGGTCATCCGTTTACATCACCGGGTGGCCTCGCCCTCAGCTATATAACAGCTGTCACCGAGAAGAAGCTTCATTCGGCAAGAGCCTCACATGGATGCGGAGCTGTTAGAGCTTTTTTTTCTTCTTCTTTCGGCTCGTCGGGCGATGTGAGATGGAATTACATCGTGGGACATTTTTATTTAAATTTTTTTAAATAAAGGACTTGTCCCAAAATGTCTCCTGTCTTTTGGCTCGTCGGGTGATGTGAGATGGATTTACATCATGGGACATTTTTATTTTTTTATTATTTTTAATAAAGGACTTGTCCCAAAATGTCTCCTGTCTTTTTTACTATTTTTGACACTTCTTTTTGTGAAATGGTAGGAGAACAATGTACCCGTTACCAATTCACATGAGGGGTCCCCTTGATTCCAGATTCCGATAAGCCCCCCACCCACAGACCCCCACAACCACCATGCAAGGGTTGTGGGAATGAGGCCCTTGTCCAACATGGGGGGCTACTTGTCCCCATGTTGTCCCCATTTTGTCCCCACAGAAAAATGTTGAGGGCATGTGGCCTGGTATGGTTCAGGAGGGGGAGCACCCTCTAACCCTCCCCCCCTTCTTTTCCTGCGGCCTGCCAGGTTGCATGCTCGGATAAGGGTCTGGTATGGATTTTATTTTATTCAATTTTTAGATAGATAGACAGATAAAATGTAAGCATACTTACAAACACATGAGATCCTCATTAATATCAAGAAAATATCACACATATTCCATTGTTATACTAATACATTAGGCTTGTGTATCTTCCTCTTAGACTATTTTTATCCTGATCTTGTCAGTTACAATCTCTGATAAGTTAAGGAAACCATTTTTTGTGTTTTTATTACTAATGGGATAAATGTAATGAGAGAATTTGGTTGCTCAAATAAGAATTATATCTGTAATCAGCAGCTTCATTGTATTTCAATACGCCGTAATGACATTCACAGGGCTCTCATTTTTTTAAAGCAGAACATTGGGACACACACATAAGAAATGAAGTCTATAATTGGTACCCATCACTTTTGCTAATAGCAGTAAAACAGGTATAAGTATCTGCTCTCTCCAGTTAATTCAAACACATAGCAAGTCTTTCTGCAGTCTGTAATAATAAACAGTTGAAGCTGCACCTTTCCTGTAAAAGCTAATAAGCCAAGCAGTCCTGGATTCTCCTGCTCCTCTTTTAAATTAAAGCTGTATACCATGCCATTCATTTTTAATTATGTATGACACATTTAAGAATATTGTATATTCTTGAACACAAAGCAAGTGCCAAACTGAAATGCTTTAGAGTACTGCATCAACCAATTACATTCTTTACAAATGTTAATAGATCTTATAAACAGAGGAAGACTGACTATTTTCATCAAACGGTACATTATACACATGGGGTTAGATTTCATTTCAGATACAGTAAGGGCCCATTAGTAAAATTAGTGTAACACCCCTCCTGCATTGGGGGTAGAGGAGCGGACTCACTTCCAGCAGGCAGAAGGCTAGCATTTGTCTCAGGGTGGATCCATGGCTACAGTGGAGCACCGCACGACAATGAAGGGCACCGGTCACTCTTTTGTAGTTTTATTGCTCTGAATTCACAGAGAGAGGGGGTTAGGTCTCCAATAACAACTAGAGCTTCCAGACTTCATTAGTCCAAAGGAGTGCCAGGACCCTCCCCTCATGCAGGAATCTTCTGGGCCCTTCCTCCTGGGATACAGTGGTGTGAAAAAGTTTTTGCCCCCTTCCTCATTTCCTGTTCCTTTGCATGTTTGTCACACTTAAGTGTTTCGGAACATCAAACCAATTTAAACAATAGTCAAGGACAACACAAGTAAACACAAAATGCAATTTGTAAATGAAGGTGTTTATTATTAAAGGTGAAAAAAAATCCAAACCATCATGGCCCTGTGTGAAAAAGTGATTGCCCCCCTTGTTAAAACATACTATAACTGTGGTTGTCCACACCTGAGTTCAATTTCTCTAGCCACACCCAGGCCTGATTATTGCCACACCTGTTCACAATCAAGGCATCACTTAAATAGGAGCTGCTTGACACAGTAAGGTCCACCAGAAGATCCTTAAAAGCTACACATCATGCCGAGACCCAAAGAAATTCAGGAACAATTGAGAAAGAAAGTAATTGAGATCTATCAGTCTGGAAAGGGTTATAAAGCCATTTCCAAAGCTTTGGGAATCCAGCGAACCACAGTGAGAGCCATTATCCACAAATGGCGAAGACATGGAACAGTGGTGAACCTTCCCAGGAGTGGCCGGCCGCCCAAAATTACCCCAAGAGCGCAGCGACGACTCATCCAAGAGGTCACAAAAGACCCCACAACAACGTCCAAGGAACTGCAGGCCTCACTTGCCTCAGTTAAGGTCAGCGTTCATGCCTCCACCATCAGGAAAAGACTGGGCAAAAATGGCCTGCATGGCAGAGTTCCAAGGAGAAAACCACTGCTGAGCAAAAAGAACATCAAAGCTCGTCTCAATTTCTCCACAACACATCTTGATGATCCCCAAGACTTTTGGGACAACATTCTGTGGACCGATGAGACAAAAGTGGAACTCTTTGGAAGGTGTGTGTCCAAGTATATCTGGCGTAGAAGGAACACTGCATTTCAGAAAAAGAACATTATACCAACAGTAAAATATGGTGGTGGTAGTGTGATGGTCTGGGGCTGTTTTGCTGCTTCAGGACCTGGAAGACTTGCCGTGATAAAAGGAACTATGAATTCTGCTGTCTACCAAGAGATCCTGAAGGAGAATGTCCGACCATCTGTTCGTGTACTCAAGCTGAAACGAACTTGGGTTCTGCAGCAGGACAATGATCCTAAACACACCAGCAAGTCCACCACCGAATGGCTGAAGAAAAACAAAATGAAGACTTTGGAGTGGCCTAGCCAAAGTCCTGACCTGAATCCTATTGAGATGTTGTGGTATGACCTTAAAAAGGCCGTTCATGCTCGAAAACCCTCTAATGTAACTGAATTAGGACAATTCTGCAAAGATGAGTGGGCCAAAATTCCTCCAGGACGCTGTAAAAGCCTCATTGCACGTTATCGCAAACGCTTGGTTGCAGTTGTTGCTGCTAAGGGTGGCCCAACCAGTTATTAGGTTTAGGGGGGCAATCACTTTTTCACACAGGGCCATGATGGTTTGGATTTTTTTTCACCTTTAATAATAAACACCTTCATTTACAAATTGCATTTTGTGTTTACTTGTGTTGTCCTTGACTATTGTTTAAATTGGTTTGATGTTCCGAAACACTTAAGTGTGACAAACATGCAAAGGAACAGGAAATGAGGAAGGGGGCAAACACTTTTTCACACCACTGTATATACACTCCTCAATGGTGTATGTGCATAGTGGAATGCTTTGAGGGGCCTCTAGATGATGAAATGACATTGCACCAGCAATGGTGGCTTTGCATGTGGTGTCCATTTACACTGGCGGATGCTTTGAATTGATTTGGATTTGTCTGGGAGTTGCTGGATTTCTGGGACATCTCACAATATAAAGTATATGGCTGACTTCTGATGATGGCTAAAAGCCTTGTGAGCTGCCACACTAGGCCTAAATTAATCTAAAATAAACACAGGAGATATAACTATAATCAGCTGCCCGCACTTCCCACACTTCCCCAGATGGTGATAATTCAATCTATATAACACACTGTACAGCGCTGATAAATATGGAAACAATACTATATAAATATATAAATCCAATAAACACTATATATAACATAAATGTCTAAATGCTTAAGCTGAGTTCACTGTGCATTTCCCATTTCGTGATATTTGAAACTCACGACTGTTTTTTTTTCTCGGTACAATTTCCATGCTAATGTATATTTCATTTTCTTTCAATAAACTTTAATGTTTAAATAACATAAATGTCTAAAGCATAACAACATATAAACACTATAAATAAAGTGCTCATGCTCCATGATATTGCACTCAGTCCTCAATGAGGTTATTAAACTAAACAACAACAGTCCATATATATGCTCGTGCTCCGTGACTTTTAATTAATCCTTGATGAGTGTTTAAACTAAACCGCAAAAGTCCATAGTTTAAACACTCATCAAGGATTAATTGAAAGTCACGGAGCACAAGCACTTTATTTTCACATGTATGGACTGGTGTTGTTTCGTTTAATAGCCTCATTGAGGACTGAGAGCAATATCACGGAGCACAAGCACTTTATTTATAGTGTTTATATGTTGTTATGCTTTAGACATTTATGTTATATATAGTGTTTATTGGATTCATATATTTATATAGTATTGTTTCCATATTTATCAGTGCTGCACAGTGTGTTATATAGATTGACTTCTGATGAGACACAGACAGATTTGCACCTAAGGAATGTACTGAAATTTACTATTATCTTTCCTTTAAAGGGTTTTACGGCACTATTGACCTTGCTGGAATTATTATTCAGTGCTCAAAGCATGTCTAAGTTTTGGAGAGAAAAATTTTGAAGTGAAATGTAGCTTATGGTTGCCTACATCCCTGAATTAGTAGTACGTGGAACAGAAACCCTCATAAATGGGACTTTGAATGGCAACCGTACTATTGCATAATGAATTGTAATTCAGAATACTTTATTTAAAAATATACAAAAAAATCTTTATTATGTCACAAACTATAAAAACATGCTATACAAGTACTCCGAATTACAATTCATTATGCAATAGTACTGTATTTATAAGGGTTTCTGTTCTACGTACAAATTTTTGGAGAGAATTCTTTGGATTGGATCGAACATGGGATAGTACCTTATCGGGCCCTTCCACGCTACCGTTGCCCACTGGTTATCTGCTGCCATATCTTTTCCACCCATTTATAATATCCTGGCTGCTAATGGTTATATTCAAAAATATACAAGGATACTGAGGAAGCAAGGATAGTGAAACACATCAACCTTTTTTGATCTCTTGCTGTAACTATGGACATAATAGAAATTGAGCAGTCTTCTCACCTTGCTGGTTCTACTGAATCGGAATGTGGCATTTAATTCCATATGTGTTTTTTTATTTGTAATACATAATAATGCCATCTTTGTACCAGTAAAGTCCATATTTGATTTTTTTTTTTTTATATATATTATACGCTAGGGATGTGGTACATTATTTACAGCCATTTGTTTATAATAATACACTCCTCAATCAGGTAGGGCACCTAAAATGATCCTGTGCTAAGCCCATAGGACTCCTACACAGCTTAACACTTTGCACACAGCTTTCCCTGACTGTAGCCTGGGTTAGAGAGCTCATCGGGCCACTTCCCAAGCTTTTATAGCCTCCCTCAGCATGCACCACTGAAAGAAAGTAGTGGGAGCCAGAGAAGACACAAATGCTCAATAGCAAAACGTTGATTTTGTCCAATACCTTTAGCTATAAGTGTGAGTGACACTTTGTGGCAACAGTAGGGTACTGCAGCAACCCTGAAACAAAGGGGAGATCCTTAATGGGAAACTAGTAATTGCCCTAGGTAAACTGCTACCCAGGAAACGTAAATTTAGACACCAACTAAAAAACTAGGTGGCAATATTTATAGCTGCAGAGCATGTATGCCAGCTTTGTTTTGTTTCGTAAGTAGGTGGAATCTGCTGTCTAACAAAGTATGTGAGTGGGTAGGTGATTCTATAGAACAACGTTTATCAAACTTGTATATATGCAAGGTTACCTACTGAACAAGCAATACTAATGGGACTTAACAGGTTTGGGAAGTACTGATGAAAAGTAAGAAACCTGTGAGACATCAAGCTGCAAGATATGTTATGGTTTGGAGAGGAGGCAGCGACACAAATTATTGCAGTTAAACCTTAGTACTTGGGATTTTAAGGAAGCTAGAAGAAAATGGGCTGCCACGATGTGTTCAATTGTGTCTAGCCAAAATTGAAATATAATTTGTGGTTATGGCTTTAAAATAATCTGATATGTGGAAGGTTACATGTTTGTAAGGTCAAGTAAGTTACGGTAAATCCAATCACAGGTTTAAAAAAATTCCAAACTCAACAAAAATTTGCGAGGGATTACTGTTTTTCGGATGGAACAAGCAGGAAAAAAAATAGTACCCCTCAATACATCCTTCTGCCAAGTGCCTCTTTCATTAACTGGTCATGTCCCATGTCCTTGGACTGCTTGCAATTAAAATACAAATTTATTAGTGCTTATTTTACTCAACTCACTTATACAGCTTATTCTCTGCATGAAGTTAAAGTGAATAGACCAGTTAGCTGTCTGTAGTCAGCATCACAGAAGGCGGTTTGTGGCATGAATCTACCTAATGTATTGCATCAGTATTCTGAGACTGCTGTGATGGCATTATTGGGTTGCAGTATCGGCTGATTTGGTTATAAAACTGGAGATTTAAAATCAGAACTAATTCAGCAAGTAAATCCTAAAAGCAAATAAAAGAGATGGGGTTGAAGAGATATTTGTTCTTTAGAGCTTGGAACCTGATTTCAGTACAGAACACATAGAGGACTTTGTGTATGAGGATCTCCACTATGGTAATACTGTGTAAGGAATATAACTGAGCTGGAGCGTGACTTGATTTATTTCCGAATTCTTCATTTTCTTACTTTTTCTCTTACACATTACTGTATGCTCAGATGTGTAACATGGAACAAGAAGAGAGTATGGCTTTGGCCTGAAAACAACAAACTTGAATTCATGCAGAAATTATATATTTATTCTTGTTATGTAAAATAGTAACAATATATATAGACTACATAAAATCTTGATCTTAAACTACTTAGGGGTTGTTTACCAAAAGCACAAAGGTATATGTCTGGGAAAATAAAATAAAAAAGTAAACGTATTTAGTACAGCTTTCCAATACATTCACATTACTCAGTGTTTTATCCCATTAAAATGCTTTGCTTTCATAAAAATATCTGCTGACCCTGTCAGAAATCCAGTGAGTTTCTAACCATCCATGGACTGATGGAGTGAAATTCCAAGCAATGTTATCAGCCCTCCATGGTTTTCTGTGTGGACTATAGAGAATATATCCCTTGTGTTATACAGATGAGGGGATGTGTTCTGTAGATAAGAGAAATGGGTAGGGCTGACAACAATCCTTGGGATTTCAGTGCAGAAAGAGGCATTGTTTGTCAGATCACTGCAGGAATTTAGGAGCGCAATTCATTTCTAGCATTTCAACAGGTATTTTTCTATACTTGCAGTGTTTTTAAAGACACGGTAGATACAGGTGCAGCTGATATATTTTAACCAATTTGGTAAATTGTCAATTGATCTCCACACTTTTCAGTGCAACTAAAGCCTGGTACATACATTCAGTTTTTTTCGTTCAGCCAACTGAAAGAGATTGATGTACTAACTATGCAATGTTAGTGCAGTGATCTCTCCTGTTGTGCCTTTGTGTTATGACAGGCATTTCCCCCCCCTGCCATTGGCTGCGAACTCTGATCAGATGCTGGTTTCATAGGCATGTCTCGTCAATAAAAGTCAGTCCTTAGACTGGCTTCTGTCAGAAGAACAACTATACACATAGTCTGAATGTCTTCCGGTTCAGCAGAAACCATGTGTACCCAGCATAAGGGAACAGAGGTGTGAATATTAAGCATTTATTTAAGATATTGTTTCAGGGGCCTATTCACATCAGTGGGAGTGTATTATGATTTGTATAACATGCTCCCACTGGTGTAGGGGCTGCGAGATGCATTGTGTTACAAACAATTACAATGTTTACCTTTTTGGCTCTTTATTAAACTTTATTGAAATTACACGAATGTCATTTAATTAATCTATATGTATTACAGTACAATCCGTTGTAACACACTGTGCTGCAATTGGACATAAAGTAAATTGCTTTGTCTATGCATTGAAACTGCATTGGGCAATGATGACTAATGCAGCTCAATGGTGCTGGTGAGTCCAAAATGATGCACAATTGTGTACATGCCATTTCATTCGAACAGATAATTATCAGAATCCTAACCAAAATATGATTATAATAAGATCAATACATTTGTAAACACCAACTGTTTTTATTACTCTTGAGCTTAATAGCTAAGGTGACAAGCAGTAACCTCATAACGAGTTTATTATTTCCTTTGTTCTTTTAATTTATTGGTCACATATAATTAGCTAAGTGTGATGTAAATTATCTGTTTCCAATGTCATACCAGTAATTTGCTTATTTAGCATGGAAGCACCAGTGGCAATAAAGATGTTCAAAGTGCTATTATGTGGCAAGTACTTCTGACACCATGGTGCAGGACATGTGCACATAGACACTAAGTTGTAAGGGCAATTTTACTTTAATTATTATTTTTTTTAGCAGGAAAAAACAAAGTCCAGTAATGAGCTGTGTTAGCTTGAACACAGTTTTTATAATGGTCTTTACAATCCAGTTCAGTTAGAACCTTTCAGGGAAGTAACAGCAGTTTCATCAACCACAAGGATGAATACATTTAACAAACAGTCCAAAGTTGCGGCATGCAAAGTTTTTTAACTGGTATTTATCCAACTCAGTTAGGTGCAGCCAGGTTGTAAAACCTGTTTGAATATGGTACAAATGTTGGCTTTGGATTGTGTTACCTGAGCTATGGCATGGTCTGTAATTGAACATGACACATGCTATTTTTTTAGCGCCTAGGCACCATGAGGAGGGACTTCACACTTGACCCACTCATGTACAGCTTTCCATATTTTATTCTCATTTCACTGTTGGTCCGGTCACCAGGGGAGCACACAAACACACATTTCCTGGCTTACAAAGGCTCATATAACCTCACTGAACAAGTAGTGTTTTGCTCCATAATTGTCTCCTCATAAATCAACTGGGGCATCACACCATGCCTATAGAATAACATGTATTGGTTTATTTTCTTTTAAAGCCAGCATGCCCAAAATGGCAGATGACTGCCATGCTGACAGTGATCCCTGCACTTCTCAGCTGTACACAGTCCAAGCTCCATTCTCAAAGGTGATCTCAGATTAGTCAGATTCCTGGGCACTTGTAGAAGCCACAAACAAAAACCTGTTGATCAATTAGGCCTGCAAAGAATGTTTGCCATCCCTTTATACTTGCATTAATCAATCATATTTTACTTACCGGTAACTATAATCACATTTGTGACATACATGGCTGCTTTTTGTTTTAGCATGTGTACTACAATTAAATAATAGCATTAGGAAAATTGGCACTCCATGTACATTTTTTTTTAGCTCTTTTACTGCATAAAAGCAATTGCCAACATTATGTATTTTGTCAAAGTATGACTTGACATAAATGTCATGTTTCGAGGGCATGCAAGACCTTTATGATTGCTGTTAAACTGTAAAAGAGCTAAAAAATTTACATGAAATGCTGGCCTTTCCTTATAAAATGTTCCAAGCATTACAAGCACCGGCTGTGCAACCCTGAAACTACAAGGTGATATGTTTGCAGAATGGACTTTACATTTCTATTACTAAAAAAATCCAAAACAGTCTAGGTGGGGGGGGGGGGGCTTTTTAAAGTCTATTGCAAGTTAACTTGGATGGGGTTCAGGGAGGTGTGTGATACTCCAAGAAACAAACAGGTACTTTGTAGCAGCTTCTTTACCCAGTCCCCTTACTAGCAGGGCATGAAGTGAACAGCACTGGGGCACCTTTATTAATGTCTCAGGCCAGGCAAGTCTCATACTTTGTGCAGCAGGGGTTAACAAAAGCAACAGTCGCTGAGATCCTTTCCCCTTAGGTCTGTACACACAGTGTCCCCCAATGCTTGGAATGTCTACTCCATTCTCCAGCAGGCTTAGCTCCTTGGTGAAACACCCAAGGCAGATCCTCAGTGGCACCCCTCTTTGGCTCCTAAAGTGTTTTCTGCTGGATAGGCCCTCCAGCTGGGCACAGCTGGGACTTTAATGAACAGGCTGGACACTCAACAGGATGGCCAGGAGGGGCATGGAGCTCTCCTGGGTGGAAACATATCCTCCAGGGAAAAGAACCACTCTCTCTGTGGTTCCAAATTATTTATACATATTCCAACCACCCTTTGGGCACACCTCCCCAGGGATTGGCCGGAGCTGCATAAATATTCAGGCTGTTTGTTTGACTCTCCCACCCACTAGATTCTGGAAATCTCCAGAAAACAGGGGGAAGCTATCAAACCTGCATCCCATATATCCCAGGGAAGCCCAAAGCAATTTATACATGACTCAACTGATTACAAGAGAGCCAAATAACAAAACTTGCCTTACCAGACTTAGCCTAACTAGGAGGGTGCTGCAATAATAAAAAGAATAGTAATCATAATGAACAGTACAAACTGAATTTTAGTAAATGCAATTATAGCTTGAGCCTTAAAAAGGACGAAAAGCATCTGAGAAGTTCTAGTAGAGAACAAGAGCTGAAACCATATTTCACCCATTTCATTCACATTCATGTAACAGGGAGTCATTGTTTCTGTGCAGGCAGTCACCGTTTTCTTTAAATGCAATTATAGCTTGTTGTTCTAAATTAGACTCTATGTAGAAATATTTTCATGCAGTCTCGGACATTTTTTACATTGCTACCCAATGCCATTTGTTTTGAAAAGAGCATAGTTGGCAAAGCTGAAAAAAGATATCAGTCCATTTAGTTCAACCTCACAGTGTGTGTATGGGTGCATAATTACTATTTTCCATATCCCTGTACATTGCGTTCACTAAGAAATGCATCTAGAAGCTTTTTGAATATTTTTTTTTGAATATTTTCCAAACTCCCCACTGAGACCACCAACTGTGGAAGGTACCATGTCCTTACTGCTCTAACACTAAATAACCCCTTAAACAGTTTGTAATTGAACCGTTTCTTGTCCAACTTCATTGTGTGGCTGTGTGGCTTTTTTAGAGACTCAACCCCTTGGTGCTTCCACCTCGTGGCCCTTTAAGGGGTTTCAAATGCCGGGAGGCAGGGATGGGGTTTATGATCATGTGACCGCCGTGATTGGCTGCCACGGCAGTCACATCACTGGAAGGTTCCTGATTGCAAAAAAGGTGATCAGGAGCTTGCCGTTAGCCACTGGTAACTGCGCCAGGAGCGCACAGGAAGCGAAGGCAAATATGGAGTTACCATTCAGACTTATAAACTGGTATCATGCCCCCTCTTAACTAAACCAATTACACTGGCGGTTAGTGAAAACAATCAACCTAGCTGCTGTATACAACACAATACATGCACAAATAATTAGTTACTCCAATACACAGCGTTATACCACAGTAAAGCCCCATACACACGGTCGGACAATCCGCGGACCAGGTCGGTCGGATCCTGTCCGTCATACTTTGTCTGATGTTGGTTTTGCGTACACACGGTCGGACAAAGTTGTCGGAAAATCCGAGCATTCTGAACGTGGTGACGTTTGTTGCCTACGACGGGACTACGTAGAGGCTAGTAGCCAATAGCTTTGGTCTTGTAATGTGATCTGAGCATGCGTAGCACTTTGTCCGGTCGGACAACCGTACACACGATCGGATTTGGTGTGATCGGACCGTGTTGTCGGCAAATCTTTCCAGCAGGAGATAAGACTTTGTCCGTCGGACAATCCGACGTACACTGTCCGATGGTGCATACACACGGTCTGATTTTTCAACAACATTGTCCGATCGGACAGAATCCATGAAAAAGTCCGACCGTGTGTATGGGGCTTAACAACTAGTATTAACAAAGCACTTTAGCAATAAAAGTGCATTATGTGATATTAATTACGTGCAAATACATTTTATGCACGTGCCTTATTAAAGTGAATGTTCAAACGCCTTTGCAATAAAGTTACTTGTACAAAGTAATGTGCACCACAATTCACAGCATGAATCTTTAGTAAATCACTCCACCAATGTGCCTCCACCAACATTCAGGGAAACTCACCAAAGAGCTATGACCTCCCAATATGGAGTAGGTCAATATGCACCTTATCCCCTCAGGGATCAAACATCCAGGGGTTATCCTAATTCTTCATCTTAGTCTCTCCAAGAATATGCAAACCAGAGGGAAGCCAGAAAAAAGAAGAAGAAGAGCGCTAATAGTATACAACCCTTTATTAAAATTACATTTTACACCACAAAAGCAACGATTAATGTGCTTACATTGAAGTGTGCATTCTGCCATACACTTGGGTTATCAAGATTTATAGTGTGGAGGTCCAGCTCCAATATTCCTAGTGCAAGCACGGCTTCTTCCCTGTTCAATCTGGGTGTATTTCACCACTTTGGGGTTCCGGCAGAATGATGTCACTTTCTGTAGCTCCACCTCGACGTATGTTTCGTCATGATGACGTCCTCAGGAGGTGTTACAAGAAGATCCATCCATAGCGCTTACTTACATGCCCCCTCTTTAGTATCTTTTCTCTAAGATGAATATGAATAATGATTGAAGTTGTTCCCCATAAATTAGGTCCTCCAGCCCCCTTTTAGCTTTTTTGCCCTTCTTTAGACTCTCTGCAGTTTAACATATAACTTATTCTTGATGCCTTGTTTATAAGACAACCTTGGTAAAGTACTTCAAGACATAAAACATATCTGGCTAGGTTGTTCTGGAGTTGCTTTTCTGGCATAAAAAGAATCATAGTACTCTACTTGAAATATAACTCCTTATAACCAGATATCATAGTCCTGCCCCATTTTACAAGAACTACTTAGCATCATAACCCATTGCTACTGAGTATCTATGTTTGCTAAAAAAAAAAAAAAAAAGCTTAGGAAATGGCACAATTTTGCATTTGAAATAGTTGCACGAACCATATGGTTACGCCTAGAGAGTGATTAGTACTGTCAGTGTTCATACATATCATTACCATGTCATTATCTAATCTGAGACTTTCTGTGGGTTGAGAATCAGATGACACAATTATCAATGTTGGAAATGTGGCTTGTACATAGTTCAATGTAACAGACACAGATGTGAAGGATTCTATATTCCATTAGACATGACAAAACTGCTCTGTAGGGTGGTATTTAGATCTGAAAACAGACCAAAGCATATTTATTAAAGAAAAGTAAAAGGGATTTCAGCCTGAGCACTGAACAGAAAATAATTAGCCGACATGTCTATTATTAGGTGAAGAGTTGAAAACTACAGTTGTTTGGGCAAAACGACAGAAAATTGAGCTGTAAATCTGAAATCTACCTGCTGTGTAGCTCTCAACGGGCAGGAGAATATGACTATGGGAGCCCTAATTACATTTCATGTCTTTATCGAAACTGCTTCTTGGGGGTGTGTGACTAAATGCCCGCCTTACAGATTGTTGCATGCAAATTGCAAATTGAGAGATCACATTGTACATTGTGACACTGTTCCCTATCTGTAGCCTCAGTTATAGTGCAAGCCTTGTTCCTTTTTTCTCAGACTGGTTTCATAAATATCACAGATAATGCTTTGCAGTGCCAAGGGACTACCATGGGGATTTCTGTGCTGTCACATCCATGCTGCGCTGTGGCAGATGTAACAGAAGCAGCAGGGCATAGATGATTCAAGAAGACGAAAAATGAAGTATGCATGTGAGTGTGAATCAGAGGCTGGATGGAATTGGATGGGGGTATTATAGCGAACATCATTTTTCCATCACAACTGCAGCTATCATAAGCAAGTGTGCTGACTTAACCGCAAGACAGAGGCATGACTACACTAATCTTGCTATGCACGTCTCTCGAGCAAGTCAGCATTGTTTGGGAGAATGCACACGTTTTTCATTAGAAGGACCAGAGACAGACAGGAATGGGAAAGTTGTTAGCGGAATTTGGCTTACTCAATGAGGCATAGTGTAGTGAGCAGAGGTACAGTAACACTAATACCCAAGTCAGAATCCATCTTTCTCTGATTTGACTTTAGTTTTCTGAATCTGATTAGGTGTTCTGGCTTATTCACTAAAATATCAATGCTCTTTGCACAATGAAGGAAAATAAGAACATAAGGCAACGGGAACATTGGCTCAGCAATCGTAAATGTTTTACATTTAATAAATAACAAGCACTTTTGATGATCCCACTTTATTGTTGTAGTTATGGGCAATACACCATGTGTCAAGCATGCATATGTCTGCATTTTATGCCACAAACTGTATAACATACTTTATCTACAGTAATAATAACACAACAGAAATGCTGTACTGGGCTCATAGCGCTGGTCTTCTTTATGTCACTAATGTTGTGCTAAATGGTGGGAGTGCACGGGCCCATGATTAAACCAAGAAAAATAGCAATCAGCAAAATACCTCTGCAGCATGAGTTAAATAACAACAATTAGACACGAATATTAAATAACTGAAAACTACAAGTCAGCATCGCTCTTTGCCCTCATCTTAAGTTAATTAGATGTTCTTCTAAGTGTATGCAAACCCTAACAATGAACTTCCCTTAAAGGATAAGTTCACTTAAAAAAAAAAAAAAAAAAAATGGTAAATGCACATTTTTTTGCAGGTAAAAAAATATGCATTTACTACTTTTTTGTAGGCGCCTACAAAGCATTGCACCCACGATCAGCAGATCACATGTACTCTACAGGTCTCATATAGACTGTCAGTATAAGCTGCCTGTCTGTACATCATATGGGCAGGCAGTTTCCCAAAGACAGGAAAAATCAATGAACTACTAGAGCACTCAACAGCACCCTGATAGTTCATTGAGAACTACAAGCAGACAGCCACAAAGGCTGTCAGTACTTGTAGATCATTGATTTACAGGGATTCACACAATCATGCCTTTTTCAAATAGTGACAGCAGGTACGGGGCGAAGATCTCTGGCACAGATCTGCTGTCTCAGGGAGTGCGGGGATCGGGGAGCGGCTGCAGAAGTTGGAACAGGTTACAATTGCCACCCTAAAAATGGGTATAACATGTAACATGTTCCCAAAGGTAAACCTATCCTTTAAATGCTCCCTTTTAGTCTAATAAATATAGCCTGTAAAGCGTTTTGCTATATGTGTCCAATAAGTGAAAAAGAATACCTGGTTTTCCTTTCAGAAATGTAGTGAGCCTATAACTTCCTGTGCCCTCTATCTCTGCTCATTCTGATCAGTTAGCATTGTCCCTAGCTTTCTCTGTAGACTACATAACACCTGATCCTTATATTTTGTAGAAGAGGGAAAACCCTAAGCAATTCTCGTGGTGGATGGATAATGGGTTCACTGACATTTATTCTTTGTTCACCCCTATGAGAATATTAACTTTTGAAGCCCTTAGATCTTCCCATGAGATCCCCTTATGGGTAGACTATAGTTACCTACAAATTAGACACTTCCTTCAACAACTTATAAAAGCCCGACCCACTGCATATACAGTGCCTTGCAAAAGTATTCAACCCCATTGGCTTGTTACCTATTTTGTTACATTACAGCCTTTAGTTCAATGTTTTTTTAATCTGAATTATATGTGATGAATCAGAACACAATAGTCTAAGTTGGTGAAGTAAAATTTGAAAAGTATATACATAAAACTATTTTTCAGAAATTAAAAACTGATAATTGGCATGTGCGTATTTATTCACCCCCTTTGTTAGGAAGCTCATAAAAAGGAAAAAAGTCCCTTGAAGAAGTCACGTGACTAGTGACGCAACGCATCGGGCGGAGCCGTTGACATCTCCTCCGGTGTCTCGGTAAACCCAGAAGAAGCGGTGAGGAGGCGAGCTTTTGGTATAAGATAATTTTAGGCATTTCACAAGAAGATTGCTATGTGAGTGGGTATTTTTATGTTTAATGACTTCCGGACCACCATACGCTGATATACATCCTCACTTTGAAGAGGAATATCGTTGTTATGGCAGCATCTAGCTGCCATAACCCCGGTGTCCTCTTCTTCAGCGGGCAGTCCGGTTTTCGATAATATTGCTCTCTGCGGCAGATTTGCTGCAAGATCAGTTTGATCGGTGGTGGGAGAGGGAGGGCCCTCCCTCCCACCACGCTTCGGTGCGGGAGGGCCCTCCCTCCCACCACGCTTCGGTGCCCTCCGCTGCTTACTGGAGCCGTCGGTATCGGCAGAGGCGATCGTATGATTCTCCTTCCTGGGTATGGAGACGAGTGAGGGGAAGATGGCCTCCACCCATCACCATACCATTGCAGGCCGAAAGGAACATCAAAACGCCACTTCCGCCCATAGCTCTTAAAGGGACATTTTATTTTTTATTTTTTCCAAATGACAATTTTTTTTATTGCATTTTTATGTAAATATGAGATCTGAGGACTTTTTGACCCCAGATCTCATATGTAAGAGTTCCTGTCATGACACATTTTTTTAAAAAAGAACAGTGTAAAAATAAAAGGTAAAATAAATAAGAAAAAAAAATATTTTTAAACGCACCCCGTCCCTCCGAGCTTGCGTGCAGAAGTGAATGCATACATGAGTAGCGCCCGCATATGAAAGCGGTGTTTAAACCACACACGTGAGGTATCGCCATGATTGGTAGAGTGAGAGCAATAATTCTAGCCCTAGACCTCCTCTGTAACTCAAAACATGCAACCTGTAGAATTTTATAAATGTCGCTTATGGAGATTTTAAAGGGTAAAAGTTTGTCGCCATTCCACAAGCGGGCGCAATTTTGAAGCGTGACATGTTGGGTATCAATTTACTTGGCATAACATTATCTTTCACAATATAAAAAATATGGTGCTAACTTTACTGTTGTCTTACTTTTTAATTCAAAAAAGTGTACTTTTTCCAAAAAAGTGCGTTTGTAAGACCACTGCGCAAATACGGTGTGACAGAAAGTATTGCAATGACTGACATTTTATTCTCTAGGGTGTTAGAAAAAAAATGTATAACGTTTGGGGGTTCTAAGTAATTTTCTAGCAAAAAAAAAATGTTTTCAACTTGTAAACATCAAATCTCAGAAGGAGGCTTGGTTGTATACCCTAAAATTCAACTTGCACCTACAGGTAAGCCTAGATTAAGGCTTACCTGTAGGTACAAGAAATATCTCCTAAACCTGCACGGTTTAGTTGATATTTGAAAAGAACCTTTTACATGCGTAGACAACGGTGCATTTACAGGGTTAATCCCCATCTTCAACTGCGGCTCACCGCAGTTGAAGTTTCCCGCGCGCATGCGCGGAGCGACGTCCTCGCCGCTCTGGCCAATCACAGCGCCGCAGGAAGGGTATCTGTTTATATATGGATGCGGCCGGAGGGGGAGAAGAACACGGCGTTGGGGGCCCCGATCTAAGGTAAGTGATGCATAATGAGCTAGTATGCTAGTCATACTAGCTCATTATGACTTTGTCTTGCAGGTAGTTAACCCAAAAAAAAAATGTTTTAATGGGTATACAACCACTTTAAGTTGTTAATAAAAACGCATCTATTTAAGAAATTTTGTTTTCTTTTTGCTATGAGCAACTTCAGAGAAGCAGTTTCCAGTGCACTTGAGGAGATACAGAGGATCAAAGATAAAGGGGTGTTTCTTTTCAGGATTATTAAAGACCACTAAACCAGAAGTGTGATTTGACCCGAGGGGTCTTTTTCTAAGGTCAGTGGACAATTCACCTGGAGGTGGTACATATTGGAGTAAGGTGTCTAAGGAAGGATCCTAGATTCATTATCATTTTGTGGGATGTTTTCCCTTTAATCATTTATCACATATTTACTTTTGGGTGTAATTTATTATCATTTACGTTTAATAATAATTTTTATGCTGCTAAAGTATCAGCAGTGGTAGGCTTTATATGTGTTCAGCTAAGCAGTCGTTTTTTTGGATTTATGCACAGGTTGAATTAGCGCACTATTCTTTTGAATGTGTTATAATTTATGGTGGTGTGAGATGGTGGTGCAGCTGTTCTAGTTTTACATTTTTTGGATTCTTGCATAGCAGCACTCAAGTATTCCATACTTTTTTTATTTTCTTATGAATGCAACCAAAACATATAAGGACTGGTAAGCTGCAATTTATTAAATTTTTAAGCTCTTCTTTTAGTAACTTGATTGAGGAAACAAATGAACAATATAAGTATAATGGAAGCACAGAAATGCTGGAGCACCAAGCGATGTATATATTTATTCATATAAAACATTATTATTTCATACCTATCTCAGAACATCTTGACTGCTGTTATTGAATATTCCTCCTCCTACTCAAGTTAAAAAGCTGGGCCCATTCGGAATGAGCTGTAAAAATCCCTCTAAAGCTATTACTGGAGCTGACATTATGATAAAAATCCTCTATAAATTCTTCAAGAAAGGCTGAGATGTTGGATAACAGCAAAAAAGGAGTTATTTTATGACTAGCTTTGACATATTACTACTGTAGAATATTTGATTGTGTGGGAAAATATTTTACTTTGGCTTTCATGGGTTCATTGCTTCAACACAATTAAGAATGTTACATTTACCACATAAATATATAGTAGAATTGCTGAGAAGTGCCAGCCAGTTCTATGTACCTGTATGCAATTTGAAAAAGAGAAAGAAACAAGGAAAATAATTCATTTTTTTATTTTCTGAAAAAATTAAATAAGAAGTCTGGTCAACTTTTTCCAGTTTCTTTTTTACAAAAAATTGGCAGAAAAGACAGCTGTGAGTGTTATCACATTATGTAACCCTAAAACACATACACGCATGTATATTCTATATATTTCCAGTGTGTGTATATATATATATATATATATACACACACCAATCAGCTATAACATTATGATGACCCACCTAATATTGGGTAGGTCTCCCTTTTGTCACCAAAACAGCCCATTTTGCCACTAAAACAGCCTTGACCTATTGAAGTATGCTGTGGCACCAAGCCATCTATAGCAGATCCTTTAAATACTGTACGTTGCAAGCTGGGGTCTCCAATGGATCTGACTTGTTTTTACATCACATCCCACAGATGCTTAATTGGATTGGGATCTGGAGAATTTAGAGGCCAAATCAACACATTAGACTTGCTGTTGTGTTCCTCAAACCATTCTTGAACCGTTTTTGCAATGTGGCAGGGTGCATTATCCTGCTGAAAGAGTCCTCTGACATCAGGGAATGTCATTTTCATGAAGGGGTGTACTAGGTGAACAACAATGTTTAGGTAGGTGATACGTGTCAAGTAACATCCACATGAATGGCAGGACCCAAAGTTCCCCAGCAGAACACTGCTCACAGCATCATACTGCCTCTGCCGGCTTGCCCTCTTCCCATAGTGCATCCTTATGCCACCCGATGCCACCTCTTCACCAGATAAGCATTGCTCAGTGGTCCAGTTCTGATGCTTAAGTGCCCATGGAACGTGGAACAGGAAGTGATGTCTCCGGCATCTGGTCTGGGATTGGCTAAAAAAAAAAATTAACTGATACACATGGAAATATTTGAAGCATAATTTGCTTCAAATATTTCCATTTGTATCAGTTTATTTTTTTTATTTTGGCCAATCCGAGACTGTTAACCCCTGCTTCACCTGCCCCTTGCTATAATTTTTTTTTCACAAAATTTTTTACTGATTGGTCTGCTGGTAGTTCCACAGCCACACCCACATGCTCTCCATTGTGTATATATAGTTGTCCTCCTCTAGAGGGCAGCAGGCCAATAGAAGGAGTAGCCAGCTCTGAGCGCGTAGCCTTCACCACTGCAGCTCTGACTGACAAAATTCCAGCCCTGCCTTGGTCCAATCAGCTGCCAGAGACATCACTTCCCATTCCACGGTCCATACTGGTCAGTATGGAGCTTCCTGGTTCCTTGCTCTTGGAGAAACACTGATTCATTCCAGCCAGCTGCTCAATCCTTTCCAGCTATCCAGAACAGCGGTGGGACATGCAGAGCCATGTGGAACACCAGGACTGCACTTTACTTTGACGAGCATGCATCTTCTATCATCTTGTAAGTGTTTTTAATCTTATCCTATTAAAGTCATCATTTTAATACTACACTCAGGTCGGCGCCTCCCCCTCCCTGTTTTTTCCTTACATGTCTTGCAGAGTTCTGGACACACTCTGAAGGATGGCTGCCTTCCTTTTTAACCCTTAATAGCCCTTTATTTTCCAACCACCCAACCTATGGATACATCACCATCCAGCGATTACAGCCCCAGACTATACCCCTAAGGATTACTCCATTTGAAGTGCCAGATAAACACTGACTATACTATTATGTCCTCATATGGGTCATGGAATTTGGAGGCTTGGAGAGATTTTAAATGGGATAGAGCCTCCAACCTTTACTACGAGAATCTTGGCAGCCAGCAGGTGTCCATAAGATGTAGAGTGGAGCAGAAAACAGTTGTAAAAAGATTGTGGACTGTTTGGGCTTCTGATACCCTGAAGCAAGTGGGAACTTTAAAACCCTGTTGTGGGACAGGTTTATGCTGGCAGTGAGCTGAAGCTTTGTTTTTGTACCAGAAGTGTATCAACTGCTTTGTTTGTAAATATGTATGTCTTACATACTGTATAACTATTTAATTGGGGCACCCTGCAGGGCTTGCCCATCAACACCTACTCTACTGTGCGTTGAGGTACTATTGTAAATTAATAGCACTGCAACGCACCACACAGAGTGCCCTGTGTTATGGTGACTCATAGTAAATGTGTTTTACTGTGCTTTACTACAACACATAAGTGCAGGGCACCTCAATTATTTTTAATTAACAAATATCTGCATTAACTTTTTTTTTTTTTTTTTTCCTTTTAACTGGCTGAAGTTCAGTTTTAAAGTATGTCATATTTTCACCAAAACTGAACTTTACTCCGTCTTATAAAATCTACATTCAGACTGGTGCAAAAATGTAATACACAATACCCTAAAAGCAGACGTTTCAAATCTTAAGAAGTAAATTTCATGGCACGTTAAAGCTGAACATTTAAATCAGTGGCCTGAAAAATGAACGGAAGTATAAATAGAGCATTTATTTTTTTTTTTTTATAAGGCTCAATCTGAATAATTAAAAGGTTCTGTTAGATTATGTATTGTGACTGGCAACTGTTGAATGTTATTTTTAAATTACTGGTTCATGTGAAAGCTGTCACAGTTCAGAGCTATGGCGTGAAATGTGGGTGTAAACTATGATTATTGCCTCTATTGCTGATATTAGAACAGCGTGACAGCATGTTTAACTGCTTATGCGCCTGCCCCTAGTTTAAAAACATTGCTGCTGGAAGGGGAGGAATTGGCGCAGGAGTAATATATTATAGGTTCTTGTACAATGTTAAGCCTTCAGACCTGTCAGAAGAATTGTCCCTCACTGCCTTATTATTCTCATGGAAATGAGCGAGGTGATGTAAATAGAGTTTCTGCATTAATTAACTTCCAAAGGGGAGAAACACTGTAAAGATTAATAAGTGCAGCTTTTATAATTAGACCTAATTAAGGATTCAATGAGAGGGACATGCAGCCCATCCGTCGTAGTATAGACAAGCAGTCCCAATGCACTGCTGCTGTTGTGGGGGTAGAAACAGTGAATAGGATTAAATATAGCACTGACTCCTAAAAGGTGGGTAGGGTAATGTACCCTGTGCAACTACAAGTCCCAACAATGCTTATCCTGTCTTGGGTAATGGTTACATCATAACACACTGTCAGTCTAAATACTGCCAGAATATATGCTTGTATTGTTAGGAATAGTATTACCATAATATTAATTTTCTTTATCAATCATGTATCTAAAAGGAAAGGATCATCACCCAACCCAATTCTAGCTGTCAAAATATTTTTGATTACCATGGAAATAAAGACACTTTTACTTTGAGAAAATAGTGTGACATAGAAGACCAATTGTTGTTACATGACAGAATATTGCTTCTATGCAGGTTTTCTGTGGAAGGAAAAGAGAAGCTGTCAGCGCTGACTTTTTCCTTTGATCATACTAGTTACCTGGCTTTCATGTTGATCTTTAAGCTTCTGTAAGTCATTTTAGAACAAAAATGCAGATCAGGAATTCTTGTATCTTTGGTTGCATGCTTATACCAGATCAGTGATTTAAAAGTTTTGAAGGCAAGGACATTATTTTATAATTAAAGATTTATTATGGCCAGTCATAGATCAGATATTTTGCCCTACATAATGTTCCTAATGCATGTTTCCTTTAACCACATCTCAAGGTCTTTATTCTAGCAGTGGTGTTGCAAAAGAGGAATTACAAGACAGCACATGGTGTATGGCCCAGTGAGGTAGAATCTCTAACACTTATTCAGAATTATTTCTCACTTGTTTTTCAGTGTCAATTCAGGCAATGTGTTTACTCCCAAGGGAGTTTCAAATTACTATAAGATAGATGTTAAAAGAGAAGTTCAGGATAAAAAAAAAAACATTTATACTCACAAACGCTCTGAGCAGAGAGCCTTGACTGACAGTCAGTGGCTCTTTGCTCTCCCTCCAGTGCTCACTGGAGCGCTGGGCTTTGGTGGTGGAGGGAGAGGCTGGCTCAGGTTCTCAGTGGATCACTGATAGGCTGAGCCAGGTGCTGGTCCAGGCTTCTTTCCCAAGACCGCTGTCGGATAAAAACAGGTAACCTGAGTGCAGAACGAACTGCCCTCCTGTAATCCATAGAAGAACTATGTCCAAAAAAGCTTTGGCCATACTTCTTTTTTAGTAATAATTAAAGTTTTGTTTTAGAAAAGCGATGATCCTGGATCAATTAAAATATTGGTGGACCCCATCACCGGATCATGTATGGTGTTCCCTTGAGTGTTCCCTATTGGGAGCATCCTTGCAAGGAACACTTGGAGCAATCCTACTAGGTTTCCACCCTCAAGCTTCTCATCAGATATAGCTTATCTTCTACCCACTTTCCTGGAAACCTGTCCCTCTCGCAATGGGCAGCAGCTGGAATATACACACTCGGATGCAAAATTTAATCTACGCACGGCAGACTTTCCAAGCCTTGCAACGTTTCTTTGGACTGTCTAAATCTGACTTCTATAAATACCTTTGAATTCAATCCATCCTCTCAACTCTCTTCAAAGGAAGATACCACATTCCAACAGATA
Source organism: Lithobates sylvaticus (assembly GCA_028564925.1). Lineage (NCBI taxonomy): Eukaryota > Metazoa > Chordata > Amphibia > Anura > Ranidae > Lithobates > Lithobates sylvaticus. Next base: position 354,134,012 of record CM053027.1, on the reverse strand, counting down.
TTATATATTTTTTACCACTACTACTCTAAAGGGCAAAGGCATCTTGTTCTTTTATCGGTCTATCAACCGCAAACTCTTCTCAAGTAAAACTCCCTTTATGGAAATTTGGAAAACGGAACTTTCACAACAAGTCACTTCAATGGCAAAAGGCCTCTAAACTGCTTATAACTTCCTCAAAATGCATTACCCACTGGGAAGCATCTCTTAAAATCCTCCACAGATGGTACTTGTTGGAGGGGTGCGGCAACTATAGGACTCCCTTACACATCTGGTGGGACTGCCCCATGGTACTAACATTCTGGCAGTATGTTTTCTCCTACCTGTCTTCTGTCTCTACAGTAATTGTAGACTGCAAACCCACTACAGCACTGCTCCTTCTTCAAAACAAATTTTGGGCCTCAACGCAAACATCCTTTCTTGTACATGGCCTCATAGCAGCCAGGAGAACAATAACATCTGCATGGAATCAGACTGATCCTCCTGATCTCTCTCTGTTCCTCCAACTGCTGAACACCAGTGATGTAAGTAACTGAGTTAAAATAAACTGAGTTACCTAACGCAGTTACTTTAGAGGGTAACGAGTAATCTAACTGATTACTTTTCCCCTCATGGTAACTCAGTTCCCATTACTTTGGCTTAGTTACCCCAATTACATCTACCGCCACTAGATGGCAGTAGTGTAATTCCGGTGTCCTGCCCCTGTAGGGCTTGCGCATTACGAAGAACTACGGAGCTTCCGAAAATTGCCGAACCTAAACAGCTCTGAGTGAACTCTACACCGCGCAGGTGCAGTTAACATGTAATTGTACGAGGCGATGCCGCACGCTCCTGATGCTCGTGCTACTCTGCAAGGGGCGTCTATCGTGTAACTAAGGGGCGGGTCTAGTATTACTGTAACCAAGGGGCGCATTTATTATTATTGTTATATATATCGAGCTCTGCCCATTAATTTAACATTCGCCCTCTTCTGTAGCCACCCGCCCCCTTACACAATATAATAATAATAGACCCGCCCCTTACCCGATATAATAATAGACCCGCCCCTTGCTTACACAATATAACAGATCTGCCCCTTGGTTAGAGTAATAATAAAGCAGCCCCTTGGTTACACGATATATAACAATAATAATAAATGCGCCCCTTGGTTACAGTAATACTAGACCCGCCCCTTAGTTACACGTATAGAATATTTTAAAAAAAAGTCAGTTACTTTGCTGCGTAACTAATTACTTTTCCTGTTTCCCCATGGGCCAACTGTCAGAAATCTATAACGAATCAACATGGCACCCCAGAGCATGAAGCATATAGGGGCAGTTAGAAAAATCAGGATCCATTTATTTACTTTGCTCAGTACTTATGTGTTTGGAGGGTGCTGGTATAATACTTTTTTTTTTGTTTTGTTTATGGATCTAAAATTTCTCTTCACTAAAGAAAAAGCTTAGTTAGAGTCCTGTGAATAATGCTCTTTGGTGCTATTTTTGATAGATGAAGAATGGATTACCATTATATGTAACATGCATGGATCCTGAGAAAGAGAGTCATTTGCAAAATTCATCAATACTAAATGCCACACTTTAAATAATTGCATAATTTGTTCTATGTCCATTTTATATGATCCATACAGGGATCTGTTTTGATTTTAATTGTACAAAAAAGATTGTGAAATTTTATATATGTTTATGTATGTGATTTATATGTGGAACACTTAAAGTCCCATACATTTACCTCCACACTTGAAAGATGGGGGTTGTTTTTATTTTGTGGTAAAACTGAGAGATGGTGCCAAATGGTAATATAAATACAGTATAGCACTTACCTACCATTCATTTTGGGATATAATATTCTGGGCCACTGCTTAGTCAAAATTCACATTTCTAAATGTACTTTATAACATAGCAAATCTTCACTTTTTGAGTTCAGTTCACTTCACTTTAAGGACAAGAGCAGACGAGCAGCTAATTCTTATATAGGAAAGTTAAGAATATCTTAACATTTTATACATTTTAACATTTACTATGTTAATAAAGAGAGTGGCTTTGACTGCAATGCTTTAGCACAAGTTTCAAGATTGTGGAGAATGTTATGCTCTTTCATGCATGTTATTGCTCATGGCCCTATCATTTAGAGATTTGTGTTTTGGACCACTGAAAAACTAAACAAATTCAGTACTGACAATTCTCAATAATGTTTTTTCAATGGATCTACCTTAAAACATCCACTCCACATATTTACTTATCTGTGTTTTTTTTTTAAATAAAGAATTAATGTTAGAGTAATTATTTTATAATAATTTTATGTTGTTTTAAAATTTGCTAGTGACAGTAGTTGGTTCTTTGTGTGTATGTGTCTTGTGTATGTGAGACATCTACCTGAGCTTACATCAAGCTGATGATAAAAGGCTAATTAGAATACAATACAAAAAAAAAGGTCACTGTGGTGGGTTTTTCCCTAAAGCCAGCAGCTGTTTATTATCTATTATTGATATCTGCTGTGTACTACACAAATGCTATGAATTAAAGACCATCTTGTCAGTAGTTAGAAAACTGGTAATTGGATCCTTTTCTCAAGCACACTTTTTTTCCCCATTCAGTTCCCACTGAAATAGGTGTAAAGCTGGCCGTGGTTGGGTAAATTTTTTCAAGAAAATAATATTTAAGTATTAGAAAAATAATTATAATATAGGTCAAATTGACATTCACTTTTGACTGCAAAGACTAGAACATTTGAAGCAGTATGGAAAAATTCTCTCAAACAATTAATTTCTAACAGTGTATGTGGTTTTCATTAGGTAAAGGCCATTCATTTCAAAATCAAAAGTTAAAAGCAAATTAAACCTTTTGAATGACATTTATAGGTTCTGAAAATTTTCGTATGAATTGTCGATAGCATTTTCATTTAAAATTCTATTCATCTATGGCCAGCTTAAGTCTATCGTTGCTCAAAACTGCCTCCATGTGTAAATGTCAGAAGAGATGATTAAATCTATCACAATATTAATGTTTTATAAAAATCGGTCCCAAAAATTGACAGATCAATTAAAATAGTAAAAAAGTCAGTCTACCGGGGCAATTGGTTTGATTTAAAACACTTATATTGTAGGTTAATATTACACTAAATGCCAGGTGCATTGTTTATAGTGAACTTTCACAAATGTTACCTTTGAAGGCAAGGCACCCTGGAATAACAATCTGTTTGCTCTTTGACTCACACTAGTCATTACCATGTCAGTGCACTTATCGAATATTCCAGTTTCCACTCACAATGAAAAATGAAAAGTAGTGTTAACTTTGCTGTTAAGTACAAAAAAATACAAGCCAATCATGCAGCCTGGCTAATCATCTGCGTGTATCTGCCTCAAATTAAATGGCCCCATACAGTGTACTGTGAACCTCATCACTAATTATCAGTATATCTATCTGGCTGTTTTAGCTGTCATTGAGCATATTTTGAACAATGGTGGGACAGAATAAAGAAACTAATTCCCAATGTAAAACCTATTTCCTTTGTAATGCCCCAATCAGACATTCTGTATTTTGTTTTGTTTTAAATCAGGGTCATGCTTCATCGGTGTTTGTTTCCCATAAAATAATGTTTTAAATGTACAACAAAAGTCTTTAGCAGATATTTTTAGTTTATTATTAGTTTGTTTGGGGTTGTTAGAAGTCTAATTCTCCTCTTGATGTATAAGTGCCCCACGGAGAATGAGGTCCAGTAGCTAAAAGTAAATTATAATCATACAGGTTCTAGACTTGGCTGAGTATGCAAACATGCATGTAGTCTATACAGTATCTCATAAAAGTGAGTACACCTCTGACATTTTTATAAATATTTTATTATATCTTTTCATGTGACAACACTGGAGACATGACTCTTTGCTACAATGTAAAGTATCAAGTGTACAGCTTGTATAACAGTGTAAATTTGCTGTCCCCTCAAAATAACTCAACACACAGCCATTAATGTCTAAACCGCTGGCAACAAAACTGAGTACACCCCTAAGTGAAAATGTCCAAAGTGGGCCCAAAGTGTCAATATTTTGTGCGACCACCATTATTTTCCAGCATTGCCTTAACCCTCATCTTCCACTCTTCCATGATGACATCATGGAGCTGGTGGATGTGAGAGACCTTGTGCTCCTCCACTTTCCGTTTGGGGATGCCCCACAGATGCTCAATAGGGTTTAGGTCTGGAGACATGCTTGGCCAGTCCATCACCTTTATCCTCAGCAAGGCAGTGGTCATCCTGGAGGTGTGTGGGGGGTCGTTATCATGTTGGAATACTGCCCTGTGGCCCAGTCTCTGAAGGGAGGGTATCATGCTCTGCTTCAGTATGTCACAGTTCATGTTGGCATTCATGGTTCCCGTAATGAACTGTAGCTCCCCAGTGCTGACAGCACTCATGCAGCCCCAGGCCATGACACTCCCACCAACATCATCAGACATGGTTCCAGTAATCCATGTCCTTAGTCTTCTCATCCTCAGCAAACTGTTTGCAGGCTTTCTTGTGCATCATAATTAGAAAAGGCCAATTTGATGCAGAGTGCGGCGTATGGTCTGAGCACTGACAGACTGACCCCCCACCCCTTAAACCTCTGCAGCAATGCTGGCAGCACTCATACGTCTGTTTCCCAAAGACAACCTCTGGATATGATGCTGAGCATGTTCACTCAAATTCTTTGGTCCACCATGGCGAGGCCTAGGAAGTTGAGTGGAACATGTCCTGTAAAACTGTTGTATGGTCTTGGCCACCATGCTGCAGCTCAGTTTCAGGGACTTGGCAATCATCTTATAGCCTAGGCCATCTTTATGTAGCACAAGAATTCTTTTTTTCAGATCCTCAGAGATTTCTTTGCCATGAGATGCCATGTTGAACTTCAAGTGACCAGTATTTAACACACTTGCTCCCCATTCACACCTGAGACATTGTAACACTAATGAGTCACATGACACCAGGGAGGGAAAATGGCTAATTGGGCCCAATTTGGACATTTTCACTTGGGGTTTACTCAGTTTTGTTGCCAGCGGTTTAGACATTAATGGCTGTGTGTTGCGTTATTTTGAGGGGGACGCCGAGTTTACACTGCTATACAAGCTGTACACTCTCTACCTTACATTGTACCAAAGTGTAATTTCTTCAGTGTTGTCACAAGAAAAGATAAAATATATATTTACAAAAATGTGAGGGGGTGTACTTACTTTTGTGAGATACTGTATATGCCACATAAGTTTGTTTATTTACTTAAAGAAGTACTCAAATCCCACCCATGTTGTTTTCATTCCCGCTTACCTATAGCGCTGTGTTCTCTTCAAAACACATACTCACCCACACAGCAAATCCAGCATGTCCTTCTGTGATCTTCTGCATGGGTGACATATACCAGGTCACATGCCTCCATCTTGGTCCCATTCAGCTGGTTGTCTCTTCTGTGTGCAAGCAGCCAGCTACCAGTGATGAGCTGGGCCCACTCCCTGGCCTGCTTCTTGGCAGCTCTGTGTGCTCGATCCTGCAGCCTCATTGGAGATTTGATATATCCTAGGATGTTGCGGGACCCAGGACAGAAAGGTGAAGGGGCCAGGGCCAAAAAAAGGAGATAAACGCAGAAAGAAAACAAAATTTTGCATGGGCAGAAAGGGGGGTGTTTTAAAGGAGCTAACTCCTTTTAAGGAGAAAACTTCTGCCTTCAAAATATATCTAAAGCTAAAGTTTTATTTTGGTTTTGGATAGACTGATGAGTTATTAGAACCCTGTTGGGTTGTTATTGCTGTTTGTGTCTGCATTAGGAAGATATACTCTCAATATGTCCTGGTGAACATTAGCACTGGGACTGAAAGTGAGGAAGAAATCTTCTAATGGACACATGTGTTTTGGTGATAGCTGTCACAGAGTGCATTTCATGCATTTGGACATATTTTCTCTCACTGCCTCTGTCTATAGAACATGAAGTAAAAAGAAATCTCCCCAATGGGACACAAAGGTAAAATAAGAACTTTACAGAGGTTTTCACCATCCTCTATTCCATCCAAAATGAAAGGAAATGTTTTGGCTTTAGTCATATTTGAAAATGTACTATTCCACTTTAGCAACAAAAATTAATTTCTTAGTTCATTGAGTAGAAAGAAATTATTAAATACAGCGCTGTTCACTAGTATATAGAAACTCCAGGTTTAGAAAAATGTGTTTGTTAGATTATTAAAGGAGTACTTAGTCAAACTAAGTATCAGTCAACATACATAAAATTGAGTCATGTCTACTATAGCTTTTTTGTGAATGTGTATTTCTAGAATTCTCTGTAGGAAAATGTAAATCTTTCATTACCCAACGGGTGTACTGTCAGGACCAGTTTTAGAAAACTAGGGCCCTGGGCAAATAATAAAATGATGACTCGTTAAACTAAAATTCTGTACTATGTTATAGTGGTGTGTCAACAAAACGAGGGTCTTCAAAAGTAGTAGAAGCAAAATGCGGGTCAACATCTTTCAGCCTCTACAATACATGCTAAGCTCATAAACATCTCCCACAGCAGTAGTATAACACCTCCTGTAATCAGCAGCATAATAACTACAATAGATTACTCTAATGAATTAAAAACATTTTTTCTGGAACCCACTACCAATCTACAGAATGGGGCCCTAAAGGGGGTGGGGGCCCTAGTAAATTGTTCAATTTGCCCTTCCTCCTCCCTAACACAAGCCCTGAGTACTGTTTACCATTGGTAAACTTTATGGGTCTACTTTTTGCTCAGATCACACAGTTAGTGACCAGTGTTGTTCGAAACATACACAGGAAACCTTGAGTAATGCTCAGGCCATTTAGTGTACATTGAGACAAAATACAATGCAGATCGTTAGATTTTCTGAAAAATAAAATACTTTTAGAAACAAAAGTAGGCAGCATTTCATACAGCATCTTTATCTTATCCATATAGGCTTTTGTGTTTTGACTTTAGTTGTTACACAGTGAAACAGTCTACAGAGTGAGCTGCTGGCTTGAGAAAGGTGAAAAGGTAATATGCTCTGAACATCTTTAGTGACACAGAATAATTACATACAGATGCATTGTCTAGTCTCCTTGATTCAGTATAGTGTATTTGTCAAGGACATGGCATGTGCAGGCGTGCATTTGCAGGTGCCTGTCTTGCCAGGCATAGGCTAACACCTATGCGCATGCGGGGGAACATAAGCACTAACAGGTGAACAATATGCGCATCCTTGAAAATACGCGTGCACGTTAGCCATTAATGCTGGTGTCAAATGGCCTATATAAAGATAGCAGCTGCACTAGTGCAGCTGCTGTCTGATCTGCAGCTGTACCCTGTGTTCTGATCCTGTGCCTGTATCTGATCCAGTGTTGACCCGGCTTCCTGGCCACGCTGCTATCTCCAGTCCTGACCTTTGGCTTGCTTGAATATGCTATTCCTGCCTGTTTGCCTGATTCTCCATTGCCAAACCCTGCCTGGACTCTGACCATTCTCTGCCTGCTGCTTATGCTGATTAACCTTCTGTGTATGACCTGGCTTGTCTGACTCCACTCCAGCCTTCTGCCCTCCAGCTGTGCAGCACACCTGCGTTCACTAGCCTGCATGTGCAGCACATCTGCATCCGCTGTCCTGCATCACTCTTACCTCGCCGTGCTCTCGTGGCCACTGTCGCAACTCCAGTAGTCCCTGAGTCAGGGCTGTACGAGAGGTGTCCATTTGCACGTCAGGCTCATCTTCAAGGTACGTGACAGTATTAAGTAAAGCAATATATTACAGACATTCTCAAGGGTTATTAAGGGTGACCTGTCTCTTTATATATGTTCTCTTTCATACAGTGTCCAGTGAGCACTCAGGCAAGGTTAGGGTTTCAATATTCACTTCAGCTCATAAGAGGGCCTCCTTAATAGGTAATATTCATTCTGGGAAGTGAAGCAGAAAACACCCAATAACAATAACAGCAATGTACAGTTTTGACTGGTAGCTCGGGTATGTGCATTTGAAAGGGGCACATAAAACCATGGAGCTTTGAATAAGTCCTCAATCACATCTTCGCCTTTGCTATATATATATATATATATATATATATGATAAAAGTATAAAAACATATTATGCTTTCATTTTGTTAGGATTTGAAGGAAGATTTAGGAGTATTGTGGACCTATTATGTCACCTTTGTTTTTGTGTGACAATTTAAACAGCAGTAATTTGTATGCGAGAAAAATTATGACTCATATGTTCATTTCAGGTCTGACATGTTTTGCGGAGGTACAGAAAGCTACAAACTATTAGATGTGAACAAAAACATAGGCAAGGTAAAACAAAACACAGTCTAAAGAAAAACCCCAGGATGCACATTTTTTTCCCTGAGCTTCACTTCCTTGTGCAAACAAAATACAAGCAGAACGTTTTTCTGTTACTTACTATTCTGCAAAATGAATGTTAGGTGTAAACAAATTATGTACTTGTGCTCTTCTGGTACTGTAGCTATGTCTGACTGATGTCACATCCTGAGGATGGTAGGTGCACCTCAGAAAACTACAGGGGTCTGTCAATCCAATGCTAATGTTGTGTGGGTCATACCAGCAACTGGGTTTTCTCATTACACAGTGGGTGAGCTAGACTGGAATTTGGTTCTGTCCACTACGCTGCAAACAAACTACACAGTGGGCTAGTCAGACCAGAAGCCAGGTCCTCCCACTACATAGTAAATGAGGCTATATAGGGATGTAACAAGGCCAATGACTGGCACAGCGGGGATAGTGGCCATCAATCTTATGAAACAGAAATAAAGGGAAAGACTCCTTATTATGCAGGAGTAAAAATGTGATTACTAAGTGGGTGAAATACTGCTTTTGAAGAGATAAATAAAATGTTTAAAGGTAAGGACTCGATTTTTTGAGACATACCAAGTTTTCTTTTGGTAGTATTTAATACCCACTGGGTGTTTTGTTTCTTTTTAATTTGTTACTATATAAAGGAAACAAGACCAAAACCATATAATTAAAAAAATACCAGGACAGTACAAAAACTCCAAAATAATCCCTTTTTTGTAAAGTAGGCAGGTGATCTAGTTATCAACCACCATTTTTGGGTGGTGGTATTGAGGTGGTAAAACATGCTTGGTAACTGTATATATAACAGTAAATATACAGGTCATGCACAGAGGGCATAGGCAGTGAAGAGTTTAACCACTTCAGCCCTGGAAGATTTGGCTGCTCAATGACCAGAGCACTTTTTGCGATACGACACTGCGTCGATTTAACTGAGAATTGCACGGTCGTGCGACATTGTACACAAACAAAATTGACGTCCTTTTTTTTCCCACAAATAGAGCTTTCTTTTGGTGGTATTAAATAATTTTTAGCCCTATAAACAAAAAAACTGCAAAAATTTTGAAAAAAACACAATATTTTGTACTTTTTGCTATAATAAATATCCCCATTTTTTTTAAAAAAAGCACATTTTTGTCTCAGCTTAGGCCGATATGTATTCTTCTACTTATTTTTGGTAATAAAAATCGCAATAAGCGTATATTGATTGGTTTGCAGAAAAGTTGTTGCGTCTACAAAATAGGGGATAGATTTATGGCATTTTTATTATTATTTTTTTTTTTACTAGTATAGGTGGAGATCTGCAATTTTTATCATGACTGCAACATTATGGCGGACACATCAGACACTTTTGACACATTTTTGGGACAATTGACAATTATACAGTGATCAGTGCTATAAAAATGCACTGATTACTGTATAAATGTCACTAGCAGGGAAGGGGTTAACACTAGGGGTGATCAAGGGGTTCCCTGACTGTGTTTTCTATCTGTACGGGGAGGGGAATAACTATAGGAGATGACAGATCATGGTTCCTAGCTATTATGAACTCACAATCTGCATCTCCTCTCAGAACAGAACAGGGATTTGTGTTTACATACACACGTCCCTGTTCTGTCTCTCATGCCCACGATCGCTCGTGACCTCAGGTCATGAGCATCAACACCCCCGCAGTGCAGCAGTTCGCACGTGCCTGCTAGCCAGCTTAAAGGAGCCGATGTATAGCTACGGCGGCTCGCAGGATCGTGCTGACCTGCCGCAGTATAATGGCAAGCGGTTAATGTACAGGTCACAAACAGTGGAAGAAGGGAATTGAGGGGGTGCAACATAGAAGAAGTGAAAAAGGTAAATATACAGGTCAGACAGAGAAAGCATGGAGATGTGCTGTACAGGTGAGGAAGGGGGAAAAGAGTTACAAAAATTATCCACAATCAGTTACAATGAATCTGCTGCTACTGATCTTTTCATTCATTCATTTTTTCCACAAATCTTCACTTCACTCCCCCCTTTGTTATAAAAGGAAGGGCAGGGCTCATCATTCACAGTAATCACAAGGTATAGAACCATTCTGATTAGTTCTGCACATTTTTCCTGTAATTTAAGATAAGCTGTCTGATGATAGCGCAGATCACAGACATTCATGGGCGCTGTGGCCACTTACATGCATTTTCTGAAGTGTCACTCCAGAAATACATGTCTATCATGCTGCCATTGATAAACACACATCAGTAGTGAAGTGGTTAATCACCATATACATGGTATATACACAAATATAATGTAATATACACAGTAATTTATTTTCCATCACACCAAGACAACACCTGGACAGATAATGTTAAGTAGGGCCTCCTTTACATGTATTGCAGCCTCACGTGTGTACAAGAATCATGGCTCCTTAAAGGGTAAGTTGACCTTTTGGAGCATGTTACATGTTACACTTATATTTCTTTTCAATCGTTTTTATTTAGTTTTAAAACTACATATACAAAGATCAGCAAAATGAATATTTTAACAGAAAGTGAACAAAGATCTCAAGAGAATATATCATATACAGTAATGTATAACAAAACCTGAGAATCAGATATAGAGCAGAATAATAACAAGGAAACGGGAACAGTGAGCCGTACACAAGGTATCAATCATTATTAAACGTCACATGGTCAGATTGTTGAAACAAGACACACCGTTGAAATAACTATATAAAGAATTCAAAGCTCAATAAGACTGTTCAAGTATACTAAGAAATAAAGTGCATGAAATATGCTGATATGAAAATGAGGATATGTGTCTACTGAATGTAAAAACAAGAAGAAAACCCTGCCGGATACTCAGAAATAGTGAGGGAAGAGAGAATCTTGTATAACATACTGTATAGGATGGCTTCCCAGAGAAAGACAATAGGTGTTGTCGTGCCATCGTCACGGACATGCTGTGTAGAACGGGTGTTGCAACCAAGCTGACCATTGTGCCCAAAAGGATTATCCGTTGGGGGAAAACCAAAGTTCAAATTAGGTCTAAGGTTACACCCATATTTAAGGTGTAACATGTAACATTCTACAAGCACACCCCACCGATGCCCCAGGAATCTGTAAATTAATAAACTACAAGTTCCATCTTCCATCATGACAGATGGCTAGTAGTTCTCAATGAACTATGAGGGCACTGGTGAGCACTCTTGTAGTTAACCACTTCAGCTCTGGAAAATTTTCCCCCCTTCCTGACCAGGCCATTTTTTTGCTATACGTCACTTTAACTGACAATTGCACGGTCATGCAACAGTCTACCCCTTTTTTTCCCCTCACAAATAGAGCTTTCTTTTGGTGGTATTTGATCACCTCTACGCTTTTTTTTTTTGCGCTATAAACAAAAAACAACTGACAATTTTGAAAAAAAAAAAGTAATAATTTTTTTTAAACTTTCTACTATAAAACATATCCCCCCCAAAAAATGTAAAAAAAAATCGAAATTCTTCATCAATTTAGACCAATATGTATTGCTAACTACTTTTGGTAAGAAAAAATCTCAATAATTATATATTTTTTATAGTGTCTACAAACTATGGGTATATGGATATTTATGGATTTTTTTACTAGTAATAGCGGAAAATTGGACACTGACATTTTTGACACTTTTCTGGGGACCAGTGACACTAATACAGTAATCAGTGGTAAAAATATGCACGGTGACTGTACTTATGACCCTGGCTGGGAAGAGGTTAACACCAGGGGTGATCAAAGGGTTAACTGTGTGACTCGCTGGTTTTCGACTGTAGTGAGGGAAATACTTGTACTAGTGGAAGGCATAAGTCCATGTCCCTGCTTTGACAAAATGGCGATCTGCCTTCTTTACATAGGTAGCATAGGTTTACAGTGGGATCTAGCCTCCAGTGGAGTGCGTCTGATCCCTGGAAATGCATGATCACACATATATATATATATATGTGTGTGTGTATGTGATCCTGCACAGTGCGACTGCCCTGTAGCAGTAAATGTGCTATAGGGTGGTCTGCAAATTGGTTAATTGACATTTCCTACAGCTTTTAAACAGAAAGGAGGTAAAGAGGTACAGGAATAAAGCTGTAGCAAGTATCTGCAGGAGCCTGATATTGCACCCACAACCCACTGATCGTGGGTGTAAAATACACATCTTTTTACCTGTAAAGCCCCTTACACATGGTCGTATTTTCCGATGGATTCTGTCCTATCGGACAATGTTGTCGGAAATTCCGACCGTGTGTAGGCTCCATCGGACAGTTTCCATCGGATTGTCCGATGGACAAAGTTCTATCTCCTGCTGGATAGATTTTCCGACAACAAAGTCCGATCACACCAATTCCGATCGTGTGTAGCGAATTCCGACGGACAAAGTGCCACGCATGCTCAGATCACATTACAAGACCAAAGCTATTGGCTACTAGCCTCTACGTAGTCCCGTCGTAGGCAACAAACGTCACCACGTTCAGAATGATCGGATTTTCCGACAACTTTGTCCGACCGTGTGTATGCAACACCAGTGTCGGACTAAATCCGTTGGACCAAATCCGATGGATTTTGTGGTCGGATTTTCCGACCGTGTGTATGGGGCATAAGAATATGCTCCTTTTTTTTTTTTTTAATATAAGGCAAACTTATCTTTTAAACCTGAATGCTAAGCACATATAAAACCACAAATTAAAGAGTATTTGTATATGTAAAATCATTTTTTAATTTCCACCTTGAATTTCAGTTATTTCTCCTAATAATCTAATTGATCGTGACGTTTGTAAACTTACTTTGTGAATATCCCCATGTTTTTACTTTAATAAATTCTGTGAAATTTATTCACTATACCCTGTGAGTATGCAGTATTGTGTCACAGAATACACAGAGCCTGTCTTCTGTACCGCAGAATTGCTGGAAGGGAGTCAGTACAGGAATTATTGCTTGCAGGCAGCAAAGTACCAGGGGTTGAGGTAGTTGTCACCCTTTAACAGAAGCTGTCAGAGCAAAGGCCTTCTTTAATGAAAGTTGCATATTTGAAAAGATTAAACATGACTTGGTAAATTACAATAATGTGTTAAACATTATATGAGGTTATAGTTTTTAATTTAAATTTACTTTAAACTTGTTATCCCCAGTATAGCAGTGCCTAATCTAACAGAGCGAGGTCACTCAGCAAATGTTGTCATTCTAACACATTGGGGGTGCTTACAGGAATAGAAAGCAATGAGTTGCTGGTCCTTTATTGTCTAAATAAAAGAGGTCAGGGGAAAGGGAACTGACATTCTGAATGAATGCCATCATTAACCACTTCAGCCCCGGACCAATTGGCAGCCAAAGGACAGGCTCCTTTTTGCGATTCGGCACTGCGTCGATTTAACTGACAATTGCACGGTCGTGCGACGTGGTTCCAAAACAAAATTGGCGTCCTTTTTTTCCCACAAATAGAGCTTTCTTTTGGTGGTATTTGATCGCCCCTGCGGTTTTTATTTTTTGCGCTATAAACAAACATAGAGCGACAATTTTGAAAAAAATGCAATATTTTTTACTTTTTGCTATAAGAAATATCCCCAAAAAATATATAAAATTTTATTTTTTTCTCAGTTTAGGCCGATACGTATTCTTCGACATATTTTTGGTAAAAAAAATCGCAATTAGCGATTATTGATTGGTTTGCGCAAAAGTTATAGCGTTTACAAAATAGGGGATAGTTTTATAGCATTTTTATTGTGACTGCGACATTATGGCGGACACATCGGACATTTTTGACACATTTTTGGGACATTTGTCATTTATACAGAAATCAGTGCTATTTAAATAGCACTGATTCCTATGTAAATGACAGTGGCAGTGAAGGAGTTAACCACTAGGGGGCGGGGAGGAGTCAGTGTGACGTGTTGTGTTTTTTTTACAGTAGGGGGGCGTGGCTGTACATCTAACGTCATTGATCGGCTTTCCCGATGACAGGGAACAGCCGATCAATGACAGTCAGTGTAGGAAGCGCGGGGAGAGGTTTGTTTACACATACCTCTCCCCGTTCTTCAGCTCCGTAACCCGATCGCGGGACACCAGCGGCGATCGGGTCCGCTGGTCCCGCGGCCGGGGTCACGGAGCTCCCGACCGGGTCGCGAGCGCGCCGCTGGCGGCGCGCGCGCGACCCACAGGCAGGCACATGCACGATCACGTACAGGTACGTGATTTTGCCTGCCCGTGCCATTTTGCCGACGTATATCGGCGTTAGGTGGTCGGGAAGCGGTTAATCAGGTAAAAAGAGTGATGAACCTTGCACTTGGAGGACGCTTAAGCTGGCCATACATTATACAATTGACTTGTTCAATTTCCTTTAGATTTACCTTCAACTATGTAGTGCAATGGCCTGCCTGATTGTATACAAATTTAAAGTGTTTAGGTTTGACCTCCTATTATATGGTTTTAGTAAGTCTAAAGGAAAATTGTACAGGACAATTGTATAATGTATGACCATCCATGACAGCTTGTATGCTTTACACAACTAAAGGAATAAAAAAAAAAAAAAAAACAGTCACTGTATAGCTAAGTGGCCAGGAGATGTGCTCCAAATGTCCAATTCACGCCCTCTCTACATTATGTAGTTCAAACTTTGCTGATAAGCTTAAAGTGATTGTAAAGTCTTGTTTTTTTTAAATTAAAATAACAAACATGTAATACTTACCTGCACTGTGCAGTGATTTTGAACAGGGCAGCTCCCATCCTCCTTATCCCAGGTCCCTGGGTGGAGCTCCTGGCCCCTCTCTTTTTTTGAGTGCCCCTACAGCAAGCAGCTTGCTATGGGGGCACCCAAGTCGAGCTGCAGCTCAATGTATCCATCATTTAAGACCTCTCTCTCATGATTGGCTAACTGAGTTTGATTGCCCATTGGCTCCCGCTTCTGTGTCTCATCCAATCAGTAGGGAGAGTCCTGGACGGCCGAGGCTGTCGTGGACATTGCTGGTTAGAGATGGAGCTCTGGTAAGCATTAGGGAGGCTGGGGGGCTGAAGACTTTTTATCCTCATGCATATAATGCATTAAGATAACAAACCCTCTGCCTTTACAACCACTTTAAACACAAGAGATACTCATGGAGCCAAATTAGAACGGTTGCCCTAACTAATGGTGATTCCAGCTGTCGTTATTTTCCAGCAGTTAATGAACTGAAAGCAGGCATCTGAGCATTTGGGCATTTGTGAGCAATGCCTACAAATCCTTTCACCGTTATTTATACTTCATTCATGGTGTTCCCTATTGTAATATATAAGAAAGTATTCTTATGCCGAGAAATGGCCCACATACAATCAGAATACAGGCACAAAGGAAACATCCCTAGCAATATCCCAACACTTTCACAAGCCCCTGCTTTGAACTTTTAAGCCCCATACACACGGTCGGACAATCCGCGGACCAGGTCGGTCGGATCCTGTCCGTCATACTTTGTCTGATGTTGGTTTTGCGTACACACGGTCGGACAAAGTTGTCGGAAAATCCGATCATTCTGAACGTGGTGACGTTTGTTGCCTACGACGGGACTACGTAGAGGCTAGTAGCCAATAGCTTTGGTCTTGTAATGTGATCTGAGCATGCGTAGCACTTTGTCCGGTCGGACAACCGTACACACGATCGGATTTGGTGTGATCGGACCGTGTTGTCGGCAAATCTTTCCAGCAGGAGATAAGACTTTGTCCGTCGGACAATCCGACGTACACTGTCCGATGGTGCATACACATGGTCTGATTTTTCAACAACATTGTCCGATCGGACAGAATCCATGAAAAAGTCCGACCGTGTGTATGGGGCTTTAGAGTTGTTCAGACTTCCGTTTGAACTGCTTTGAAAATACAGACCATTGATCGATCTGTAAAAACATAGGGTGGACACTCATTAATAATTATTTCAGTAGTTTTTCTCAATGATCGTTATTGATCTTTCATGGAATATTAGCTTTCTTGTAACAAAACAGAAAAGAAAATCCTAATGAATGGTTGTGCTGATGGATGATTGAATGATAAACCAGAACTAAATAAATAATATATTAATGTTGCCCCCTGTATGAGGCAGGATACAAAGGCTTTAAATAAAATTACACCAAACACAGTTGATACAGAATAATTTCTAGGTACCAGTTAGGTTTTAAGCCACCACTCCTGGGAAAACTTCCTAAGAAGAATCAATCCTTCTATACAGTTTACATAGTTACATAGTTATCTAGGCTGAAAAAAGACACAAGTCCATCCAGTTCAACCACAAAAAAAAAGAAATAATAAAAAAAAAAAAAAGAAAGGACTGGAAGCACCTGCTATTTTACAACATTCAGCCCTCCCCCCTATCTTTTTTCTATTTTCCGACTGTTGTCACCGAGACAGAATGTAATGTAAAATCCAAAATTTTAGTTGACACCATAACAAAAGTTGAGGATAAATCTTTACCCACTTCAGCCCCGGAAAGTTTTACCCCCTTAAAGACCAGGCCATTTTTTTTGCAATACGGCACTGCGTTACTTTAACTGACAATTTATGTCCTTCTTTTTACCAATAATTTATTTTTGTGGTAGTTTATCACCTTTTTTGTGTGTGCTATAAACAAAAAAGAGCAACGATTTTGAAAAAAAAAATATATTTTTTACTTTCTGCTATAAAACACATCCAATAAAAAAATGTAACAAAAAAATTTAATTTCTTCATCAATTTAGGCCAATATTTATTCTGCTACATATTTTTGGTAAAAAAAAAATCCCAATAAGCGTATATTGATTGGTTTGCGCAAAAGTTATAGTGTCTACAAACTATGGGATATTTTTATGGCATTTTTGTAAATTTTTTAATAGTAATGTTGGCGATCAGCGATTTTTTTAACAAGGCTGCGACATTGCGGCGGACAGATTGGACACCTAACTGACACGTTTTTGGGGATCAGTAACATTATTACAGTGATCAGTGCTAAAAATATGCACTGTTACTGTACTAATGACACTGGCAGGGAAGGGGTTAACATCAGGGGTGATCAAAGGGTTAAGTGTGTGCCTAGCTGGTGCTTGCTAACTGTGGGGGGGGGGGGGGTGCTCTGACTGGGTGAAGACAGAAATTGATGTCCCTGCAGGAACACAAGATCTCCATCTTCTCCTCTGTCAGAACGGTGATCTGCCTTGTTTACATAGGCAGATCGCCATTCTGCCTCTTCCGGGAACGATCGCAGTTGTCTGCCGGACCCGCTGATTGGCATCCCCTGTGTCCAATCAACCCCTCAGTGGCTAATGAACGAAACAACATACAGGTATGTCATTTTGTGCAATAGAGCCAACCTGCAACAGTAATTATGCGGTAGGCGGTCGGCAAATGTGGTTAAATGGAGACACAATGTTCCAATGACAGCTGTCTAAGAAGGGAAGTTTATAAAGATTTCCTGTCTCACTTTCTGTTGTGTCTCCAGAACAGGAAGCATAGGTAAGTTTCCCCAATGTGACACAGATAGCAAAAAATGTAACTAAGAGAGGTTTTAGCACTTCTCTACCCTATCTAAAACTAAAAAGAAATGTTTGGCTTTGCATACATTTTAAAGCAAGGCTTAATTATTTCCAAAAAGCAACAGCAATGTTACATTGGTTTTAAAACTGTATAAAAACAGATTACCAATTAATTTACAACAAAAACTTGGATTATTAGATTTCCAAACTGAACAATCATAGAAAACTAACTCTTAAAGAGGAGCTCCAGGTTCCAACTTCTGTAGCTGCTGACTTTTAATATTAGGGCACTTAACTGTCCAGGAATACAGTGGTGTTCTCACCCGAGCAAATTTTTCATTAAGGTATTGGGTGCTGGCACCTCCATCTTGACTAAGGTAAACCGGCAGTGAAGCCCTGCAGCTTCACATCCAGTTTCCTACTGTGCATGTGGGCTGTGCTTTGTGAATGGCTTGGCTGCAGGGGAAGGAGGAGGAGCAGCGGTGAACTGAGCCATAAGTGGGAGCGGGTACCTGTCAAAACCAGGTACCCGCTCTCCCCCAAAAGGTCCCTAATGTGCCAGTGGAGGGGGGGAGGAGGCAGACCAGCAGAGATGACCCTTTTGGGTTGAGCTCTGCTTTAAGTACTTCTACTTCAATGGATACAAACATTTGAATGTTTTATCAGAAGACAGTTTTAAAAATAACAATGCCCTCTAAATACATTGTAATCTTATTGTCAGATGTAGTATATTTATATTCCAGCTTTTTGTAGAATTCTCTTGTTAATGGTAAGGTCAAAGTAAATTGGCAATTAAATTATAGAAAACAGGAATAAAATGTTCACTGAATCATATTAGATGATACATAAACATACTTTTAACCTGAAGGCCAGTCTCCCGATAGAGATGCAGAGACATATTGAAATCAGCACCTTATTGTTTAATGTGTCAAAACATTCCTCTTTATTTAAACACATAAACCAATAGAAAAAATTAAAAACTGAAAATTTTTAAGGTCTTTTTCCAAAACATCCCATGCTAAAATCCATTTTAATATAGTTTTCTTTATCAAGAAAGCTAATTTTATTGTAGCTCAACATCCTGTTTTTTTAATCTGGAATGTTTCAGAGCTCTTATTTATTGAGCTTGAAAAAGTCATAGAAGCATGTTGGGTATTTTTGTTGTTTTTTTTTTATTATTCATTTATAATGCTAATTAAAGATGAACTCCAGCAGATATAAAAGACACAATTAATGCTTGTAATAGTTAATATACCATTAAATGTATTTTTAAAGCAGTTTAAGTATCTAAGTATCAGCTTCTTGCAGTCCCCGAATAGAAGGACTGGAGAGCGAGAGAAAGAAGCAGTACCAGGAACCACAGAAAGCACAGTGAAAGAGAAATAAGCTCATAAGTGTGCCTATTCTACTTTCACACATTCACAGACTGGGGATGGTCCAGGGTGACATGGGCTTAAAGGAAATGATGCTGGCCATTGGACTAGCAACAGAAAAAATAAAACGTTGGGGAAGTCTCTGAACTTAAAGAGGTGTTCCCCTTAAAAAAAATAAAATAAAAAAAGTCAGCAGCTACAAATACTGCAGCTGCTGACTTTTAATAATCTGACACTTACCTGTTCCAGGGTCCAGCGATGCGGGGGGTCGAAGCTCCGCTCGCCCCCCCGATCCGCTCGGCGGTGCCGGCATTGCAACTGTGGGCACCCGGCTGTCTTCACAGCCGGGCACCCACTGAGCATGCGCAAGCGGCGCCTTGCACCGCGATTGGCCGAACGGTCATTTGGGACCTGTCACGTGTTCCAGGTGACTGACAGGAGGGCTTCCTGCGCTGAGGGGATGTGATGTCACCAGCCCAGGCACCGAAGGAGGCAGACTACGAGGGACCCCCCTAGCAACAGGCATTTAGAGGTGGGTAAAAAATCATTTTTTTTCCAATTATTTAATTTTATTTTTTTTTAGGAATTTTAAGCATTTTTATTTTTTTTGGGGGGGGGGGGGAACACTACTTTAAGCTTAAAATTAAAGCATAAGCTGGTTTTGTTAATTTAGCTTTTAATGGCTATTCATCTTTTAGCCTGTTATTTCTGTCTGGAGTTGTGCTTAAAGAACTATAATGAAATGTATATTTTATTGTGAAGACTATGTTAGTCTGGAGATACATATAAATAATGAAAACTACCTGCTTCTGGTGTAGGAGAAGCTGCACGTCACAGGAAGTAGTAAACCTGGTGCATGCAAAACTGGCATACCCCAGCCATGTTAAAGCAACTGCGATCATTCATGGCTATTTTTCATGATTTGTGATCAAAGACAATGGCAACTTTGGTAAAACACAACAGCAAATGTCTAATTCTACTGTAAGCCACATGTCCAGGATGTACAGACAATGCCGCTTTTTTTTCTTCAGTATTGTATTTGATCTTTGCCTCCCATAATGCCCTGACGAACACCATATCACCTTCCCCTGGTTACAACTCTAACTTATACCTTTCTTTGAGCAATAATGTTTTAATTTGCTTTATTTATCGACGCTTAAGTTGCTTAAAGTTGTTCTAGTCTCTATGTTTCAGTTTCCAATTATTATTAGTACATATATTACCAATTTAAAAAAAAAAACATTCAAAACTAAAAATGCATGTTACTTTGTAAAGACTGCTACCAGAAGGGTTTCCTTACGTGGTACCAAATCCTTGGAGGGCAAAAATGAGCTGTGATTATCTGACTTGGTCAGACATGTAGCATGGACACCTGTCCACATGAAATAGAACACTAACTGCAGCATCCATTAGAATGCTAACCACTAAGACAGACATGGCAGACGGCATGCATTTAGCTACCAGGGCAAATGGCAGGGCCAAAGGTTAACATGTGACTCAGTGCTATAAGGACCAGCTGCTCTGATCACTTACTGAATTTTTAATGCTGCATATTCTTCCACTTGATGCATCCATTTTCTCTAATAGGATGAAAGAACAAATCATGTCAGGCAATTGTGACATTTTAAACATAAAAGCCACTTGATTTAGGACCAGTGCACACAGCACCAATCCACTTGTTATCTTGAGGACCAATCTTGCAGTACACATTCATTTTTTCAGCATTTTTAATTCAGTTTAATACAATTGTTTTATTTTTAGGTAACTGTGATTTTTGTTTTGGCTGTGCATTGGATGTGTTATTTATCTTGTTTTGGTTCTGTACATATCTTGGCTTTCTTTCTTTGTTACTGACAGGACCAAAAAATAAATAAAAATAATTTATTCATTTTTTTCTTTTTAAATACAACTTGGAAGCTCGTATGAGAATCTAATACTCAAGAAGCATCCCAGCTCACTGACATGCCCCCCATACACTGTCTAATCAAAGCACTGCTCAGGGATTAAGAGTGATGTTGAATAGACCAGTGTTCAATGAGGAGTGTCAGGCTACAGGAAAGCTTATGTGGGAGAGATGTGGGTCTGACATGCTAAAATGCTGGCAGCACAAGGATTGTTTAACCCTTGCTACAGCATTTTGATAAAAAAGTAAAAAAAAAAAAGAAACAAACAAAAAAACAGCACATTTACTACAGTATAAGCAGCCTGACTGCAGTAATGTATTAAAAGTATTCACTTTGGTTTTAAAGCTGTTGTAAACTATTTTTTAACTAAAATAATAAATATGTTACATTTACCTGCTCTGTGCAAGGGTTTTGCACAAAGCGGCCCTGAACCTCCTCTTCTGGGTTCCCCCGCTGCTGTCTTGGCTCCTCCTCTTCTCTGTGGCCCACAATAGGAAGCCACTTCCTGTGGTAACACACATGCGGGTTCACTCTCAAGCTGGGCTGTGTGTCTGTAGACACACATAGCGCAGCTAGACCCGACTCCTTGTTCCCTCCTCATGGGATCTGAGTGACAGCAGTGGGAGCCAATAGTTCCCACTGCTATCAATCTGCCCTGTGAGACTAGGGAGAAAGCAGCACTGCAGCAGATTGACACATTCCTGGATTGATACAGGACTCAGCTACTGAAAGGTTTGTTTACCTAATATAATTCATTAAAAGGGAAGCGTCACTTAACTGCTTCCATCTCTCCTCCGCTGCCACATTTGGCACCTTTTGGGGGGGGAGTGGGTGCCTGGTTTTGACAGGTTCGCCCCCTCCCCTCCTTTCCCCAAAGCCGGCCCATTCACAAAGCACAGCGCGCTTCACTAATGCGCACTAAGTTTCCCTTAGTCAAGATGGCAGCACCTGATAGCCAATTGTAAAATAAGCTTGGGTGAGGACACCGCTGGATTCCTGGACAACTAAGTTCCCTAATATTAAAAGTCAGCAGCTACAGTATTTGGTTGTAACATGACCAAATGTGGAAAATGTCAAGGGGTATGAATACTTTTCCAAGACACTGTAACTGTTCCCACTCTACAGGTTCATCCCCTGAATCTATGACTTTGTTTCCTAATGTTGGCCAAACAAGTATAAAATATTTCAGCATCCTCCTTGGCTATCGGACATAGTGTGGGTTAAGTGATAATAAACATACAGTATAGGAAACTCCCTGATCAATGATTTTCCCTTTTGCCTATTAGAATGTTAGGAACATCAGTTCATGTAGGTGCATGATTTAGAGGATGATGATTGGAAATATATTTGATAAAGATATGCACTCTCATTTAAAGTGGTTGTAAACCCTTACAGACCACTTTTACCTACAGGTAAGCCTAGATTAAGGCTTACCTGTAGGTGCAAGAAATATCTCCATGGTTTAGGAGATCTTTGCAAAAGACAGGCACCAATGTCTACGGCGCATGCGCTGTAGACAGCTGCACGCAGGCGAACTGAGCATACCACTGCTAATGGTGGCTTACACGCGCGGCTCACGCGCGCATGCAAACTGTAGAACAACCGAAAACGAAAGACTAAAGAGCTAAAGTGACTTTATAACAACCCCAAGTGTATAGAAATAAAAAAAAAAAAACATAAGTATTCTTGTAATACTAAAAGTCTATACAATGCTATTGTACACAACTGTCTCAAGACGTATTCCTCTTTAGACTGAATTGCACCAATTTGTACAAAATTGCAATGTCTTTATGTGCATTTTCCTCAAAATGAGATAACTGAATAATTTAGTTAACGGCTCTTCATCATTCAATCTAGACTTTTGATTAGCAAACAAAGCAGAAACTTTGCATATCTGGCAAGTGAAACACCAATGCAAGCAAATTAGTGTTTAAATGATAATTTTCAAGATGATCAGTAAGCGTAAATTACAATTTATCTGTAAAACTGAAACATTTTATATATATATATATATATATATATATATATATATATATATATGTGTGTGTGCATATATATATATATATATATATATATATATATATATATATATATATATATATATATATATATATATATATATATATATACAGCATATACACAATATTTTATAATAAATCAATGCACAATTCTCGTCACAATTATATTATATATATATAATTCTGAGGATAAATGTGCATCCAAAGTCATATGACTTAATGTACAGTAATTCCATATAAAAAATAACCAAAGCCAAACTTTGTTTTCATTTGAGGGGAGTGTTAAAACTGCTGTGTTTTCCCCCCCATTTGTTTCTCATTAGGAAAAGTTGCCTTTAGTTCCTGTCCTGTAGACCTAATAGAAAGTGAGATAATATCTTTTTAATGTAAGAGATATACCGTTTAAGGTAAGCTATCACAGGAACAAGTATCCCCATTGGAAGATTTCCCCTCTATTCCTGTTCTGGTTGCAACTCAAAATTTTGGACTTAAAGTGGGACTGTACCTGAAATTTTTTTTTTAAAGCCAGCAGCTACAAATACTGCAGCTGCTGACTTTTAATAAATGGACACTTACCTGTCACAGGTTCCAGCGATGTCGGCAGCAGAGGCCGATCAATCGCTCGGCTCTCTGCTGTTGCCGGCGCCATTCTCTGAGAGGGAATCAGGAAGTGTCGCCTTTGCGGTTTCACTTCCCGGTTCCCTACTGAGCATGCGCGAGTCACGCAGCGCAATGGGAATCGTCAGCGATGTCTGCTGGGACACGTGTGTGTCCCGGCAGACAGCGTGCCGGGACAGGAAGTAGCGTAAACTCTCGTGGGAGTTTATGCCCGGAAGTGGGTGCAGATACCTGTCTTAGACAGGTATCTGCACCCCCTCCCCCCTGAAAGGTGCCAAATGTGACACCGGAGGGGGGGAGGGTTCCGAAAAGCGGAATTTCCGCTGTAGGGTGGAATCCCACTTTAACCATACTAGTAACTTTGGTGATCAGAACAAATCAAGAGTGTGAATTTTGCTTAAGGGCACAGGTACAGAAAAGGAGGGGAGAGAGTAAAGGAAGTAAGGAAAATAAAGGAAAGAAGAAAGATAGAGATAGAGAAAAAGAAGACAGGCAGGTGGGAGGGGGGAAGGAAGGATGGAGAAAGAAACGGAGTGAGGGACCTTGTTTTTTTAGGAAGATAACAACACAAATAATATAAGCACATTTTTCAATATACTTTCATCATGATTCATTCCTCCTTATGAATCAGTTATGTTCTGTCCATTTGAATGAAATCCCAGCGAAAAGATTAATCATCCATTAGGAGCCAACTGACTTGTGGTTTAACTTTAAATTTTGCTCAGATTCTTCTCAGCTAGCAAAACTCTTCTAGCCAGACATCTTTTGCTTCTGAATAGTTTGATGTGGTCAATCTATAAGTCAGGTATTTTGGATTGACAGCTATTGATATGTCTGGCGGTGGGGGGGTGTCCAATTTATTATGGATGAAGCTGACATGCTCAAGGACTCGACTGCATAACTGTGTCTGAAAATCTTGATGATCTATAGCTTACTGCTAATATATACAGTATAACCAGATAAACAATTTAGAGGGTAATGTTTATGAGAAAGGAGGAGGAACAAGGAGTGCTAACCAGTTTAATCAATATTAGGGGAGGGGGTATTTTTATAAAAAGCCTCATGGAATGCAGCTGCACTGTATGCTGATGCATTTTACGGTATCTACAACATTGTATTACAATATCAATATCTAAATACTGAATTTTAATCTTTTTATTAACTCAGATTACCTTTTATCAAGTACTTTATTTATTATTAAACCTATACAGAATGGCATAGTACCCATTCAACAATGCCTAAGAAATATGAACGCATAAAAAATGTCTGCTATTTGGAAAAATTTGAATAAATGTTATATGTTAAAAAATGCGGGGAAACTAATACTATGCCTAGGTAAAGGAGTCCATACACAAACTATTATATGTGAACCTATACAAGATAATCTAAAGGCGTACCAATATTTTCTTTTTTTGCTCACTTCCTACTCAATTCCTATTAATACGAGCAAATACAGTATATAAAGGACCAAACAAATGAAAATACTGGGATGTATTCAAAGACAGGCTTTGTGTGGCAAATCTCTCGTCCTTCTTGATTTTCTACTTACAAATCGTATTTACCAGTCGATGCATTGAACCCAATTTGTATGCATAGTTCATGGTCTGCCTTATTTGTTACAGTAAATAATAATTTAGCCTATGCAAAATGTGCTTACATTTTATACATTTCCAGTCATGGTAGATATTTTTTCGGATGTATATTATACAGACATAATGCAGTATTTTTAGAAACATTTCACAATGCCCTCATTTATTTGATAACCATCTACTATATCAATATGAGACATTTTTTTTTCACTGCATTTCAAGATTTTCTTTCAATTACAAATGTAAGGTATGAAGGCCAAGTGCTGATATTTAAGACAGGATGTCTTTCCATTATATAGTAATTCAGTTGAAGACAGCCAGATAACAATGTTTGGTTTTTTAAAAAGAATAGCCCATACTATTGTAGCAGGACATTTAAGTGCATTAGAGACATTAATATGACCACAGAAGGCAATCTACCTAAATAAATGAATTATGCTGTACTCCATCAGACTACTATCTGACATTCACCCCACCAGATGTCATGGCTATTTACCCCATGCCAGCATCTGTGCCTCTCTTCCTTGCATTAGCACTAAAGCTATTAGGCAATCCATGGGGAAAAGATTTGAGGGCTCATGGGACTGACCTAAGCGACTCCTTCCTACACAAGTCTTGACTAATGATAAACAGGTCACTGTTCATACTGGAAAAGAAATTTCCCTAAATGAGCTCATCATCATTACATGCCACTATCGATCCTCTTCCTGCAAATATATGAGAGGAATACATTTATAAGAAGGTCAAATATGACAGGTGAATAATAGAACTCACTCCTACTTGACTAAAACCAGGAAAGCACTATTAGCATAATCTACATGAGAAACAAAATAAGGTTTATATTCCAAGGAAGTACAGATAGCAGTGTAGGTGAACCAAAGTGTAGTAAGCCACCAACAGCCAATCAGAGGTCACAGACATGATTTTAGAATGTTTAATCTAAGTTACACTACTATATACATCATTATTTCCCATTTGAACTGACTTGATTGCAAAATTCTAATGCCCCATACACACGGTCGGATTTTCCAACGGAAAATGTCCTATCGGACAATGTTGTCGGAAATTCCGACCGTGTGTAGGCTCCATCGGACTTTTTCCGTCGGATTTTCCGACGGACAAAGTTTTATCTCCTGCTCTCAAATTTTCCAACAACAAAGTCCTATCGGACTTTTTCCGATCATGTGTAGCGAATTCCGACGGACAAAGTGCCACGCATGCTCAGATCACATTACAAGACCAAAGCTATTGGCTACTAGCCTCTACGTAGTCCCGTCGTACGCAACGAACGTCACCACATTCAGGATGATCGGATTTTCCGACAACTTTGTCCGACTGTGTGTATGCAACACCAGTGTCGGACAAAATCCGTCTGAAAAAATCCGACGGATTTTGTGGTAGGAATTTCCGACCGTGTGTACGGGGCATAAATGTGCTATAATGAGCAAACTATTTAAAAACACTATAGCATATAGCACCAGAAGAAATGTATATCTAAAAACAAGGCAGAATTTGGTGCAGTGACAATAATTAGAAACATTGGGGGTTATTTACTAAAGGAAAATCCACTTTGCACTGAAAGTGCACATGGAAGTAAAGTTGCTGTAGATCCAAGGGGGACATGCAAGGAAAATAAAAAACAGCATTTTAGCTTGCACATGATTTTATGATAAAATCAGCAGAGCTTCCCCTCATTTCAGATCTACCCCTTAGATTTAGAGCAACTGCACTTCCAAGTGCACTTGCAGTGCAAAGTGGATTTGTCTTTCGTAAATATACAGTACCCCCATTGTGTTTGAAAATCAGAGAGCATTGTAAATGTATCTTATTAAAGGGTCACAAAGAAACATTTAGAGTTAAAACACAAAAAAAAAAACACCACAAAACAAACAAAATACAAGAGGCATGTAACATCAAGAATATTATAGAGGCCATAAAGTCTTATGCCCTGTACACACGGTCTGACTTTCCGACGGAAAATGTGCAATCGGAGCGTGTTGTCGGAAATGTAGGCTCCATCTGACTTTTTCCATCGGAATTTCAGACACACAAAGTTTGAGATCTGGATCTAAAATTTTTCGACAACAAGATCCGATTGCGTAAATTACGATCGTGTGTAGACACTTCTGATGCACAAAGTGCCACACATTCTCAGAATAAATTACGAGACGGAAGCTATTGGCTACTGGCTATTTAACTTCCTCTTTATAGTCCCGTTGTACGTGTTGTATGTCACTGTGTTCTTGACGATCGGAATTTCTGACAACTTCCTGCGAACGTCTGTATGCAAGACAAGTTTGAGCCAACATCCGTCGGAAAAAATCTGATGGATTTTGTTGTCGGAATGTCCGATCGTGTGTACAGGGCATTAGCCATAAAAACTGATGCAAATGATTAAGAGAAAAAAGTTCCATTACAATAACATCCAGGTGTACATATTTCTGCAAAACCTTCTGACCGTTCAATCTACAATGAGAATGCCATAAATTTGACATCATGAACCAGGTGAGTGCCAAAAGCCAAAATCCAAATGCATTCATTGTGGATATAGCACAATGATGTCAACAATCTGCAGCACAAAAATATCATCTTTACAAGGCAAAGCTGCATCCTCTGTGCAGTTTTAATGGACTATAGAATTGCCTGTCATGCCCAGGCCTGTAATGCTAGATAGCAGAGCCGATCGGCCCTATAGGCACACTATGCAAGCTGCTTAGGGCCCCGCCGCTGTGGGGGGGCCCCCAAGACCCAGCATCCCCTCCCATGCACCTCTGGCTGGCCATTTAGAGTGCAGTGAGGAGAGGTGGGAGGATTGTTTTGGGAGCACTGAAGTGTCAGGTGTGACTGTGTGGCAATGGCAAATGGTTTACATAGCTCACGGCATCACGGGTCAAGTAGAGGGCCCCTTAGCAGAATTTTGCTTAGGGCCCCAGGGAGGTCAGGATCGGCACTGCTAGATAGCAACTATCTTCGGTATGTTATGGGATCAGTAGCCTCCATAAGAATAAGAGGTACAGTCTACTGATCCCATTCCCATAACATACATACAGTATGATACCATCTATTTAGCACTACAGGCCTGGACATGACCACTAATTCTATTTTCCATTATAACGTCAAAATCTTAGGGTGAGATATATTTGGAACATCTCTAAATTGTATTACAAATTAATTGTTGAAGGTAAATCCTTTTAATTTAGTATACTACAATTTTCTTTAAGATCAGAAATATATTTTTATATTTTAGTTAAAGTGGAACTTGTTCAACTTTACATCTATTAAATCTTCTGCCCTTGTTGTTTTAACTTTGGATTGTAAAACATTTTTTTTCTGCCAGTAAATACCTCATACAGCCCACTTCCTCTTTCTTGTCTAGCCTAGGCTTTTGACATCATGTACAGCTCTCTCTCTCGTGAGAGTTTGCCAGGAAGAGAGGGGGGTGAGTCATAAGAGGGCCAATGAAAGCTGCAGAGCTGGAGGTGTCTGTATAAATCCAGGAAGTGAACAGGCAGCAGATTCAGCTGCCCACAGTTAGCATGGATGCAGCCAGACTCAGTGGAGGGAGATTTCTGCAGCATATTTTGCAGAATCACAGTATATATATATATATATATATATATATATATATATATATATATATATATATACACACAATAATATGCAAAGTGGTTTGAGAGGAGCTTCTAAATGGCAAAGATGTTTTTATTACAAATTATGTGAGCAGACTGCAGTTCCTATTTAAAGAGGAACTCTAGGCACATATACAAAATACAAACTGCAGCTCTATATTGCCATACATAATTAACCACTTGCACACTGGGCACTTAAACCCCTCTCCTGCCCAGACCAATTTTCAGCTTTCAGCGCTGATGCACTTTGGGTACATTGTTGTATGGCTGCGCAATTGTAATTCAAATTAATTTTTATCATTTTTTCCCACAAATAGAGCTTTCTTTTGGTGGTATTTGATCACCTCTGCGGTTTTTATTTTTTGTTAAAAAAATTTAAAAGACCACATTTAAAAAAATATATATATATATTTTTATATTTTGTTATACAATTTTGCAAACAGGTAATTTTTCTCCTTCATTGAGGGACGCCGATAAGGTGGCACTGGTGGGCACTGTTAGGCGGCACTGGTGGGCACTGATAGGTTGCACTGGTGTGCACTGAGAGGTGGCACTGAAGGGCATTGATAGGTGGCACTGAGAAGTGGCACTAATAGGTGGCACTGATAGCTAGCAGTGATGGGCACTGATGGGTGGCAGCGATGGGCACTGATGGGTGGCAATAATAGGCACTGATCAGCACTGGTAGGTGACACTTATAGGCACCACTGCTAGGTGGCACTGATGAGACACTGATTGGCACCACTGGTGGGCATTGATAGGTGACACTCATGGGCATTGATAGGTGGCACTGTGGGCACTGGCAGGTGGCACTGGCAGGTGTCATTGGTAGGCGGTACTTGTGGGCACAGATGAGGCAGATGTGCCTCCTTCATGTTTGGGACTGATGTCCCTTGCACATGGGCCAGTGATCAGCCTAAAAAGATTACCAAGCTTTTGTTTACATCACATGATAAGCTGTCATTGGCCGACAGCTGATCACGTGGTAAGGGTCCGAGATCGGCCCCTTACTCGGATCTGTGATCACCCGAGTCTCAGTGACTCAGTGATCACAGTGCGCGCCCTGCAGGGGGCGCACGGGAGCGCGCAAAGGGGAGGACATCATATGACAGCCTCCCGGAAATTCAGATCCGCGCTGTGGCTGTCATTTGGCTATATATCGTGGACGCCAAGTGGTTAAATGTCCTAGACAAATACAAGCAGTGTAGGTACCTAGGTTAAATTTGCATTTTCAGTCCGTGCACAGCAGAACTCAGAATGAAGGAGGAAGAAGCAGCACAAGACTCAATCAGGTATGCTGCGCCAATAACAGGCTTGGGGAGGGACAAGACCTGTAAGAATCAATGAATTGCAGCAGATAAAAATCAGGTCTGTTGCACTGCCAGAAAAGACTGTGTTGTGTGTCAGAGCTGTGCTGTTCCTAACAACTAGATAAGGAAAAATCAAAATCCTTTTGGCAGTGAAAAAGCTCCAACTACAAGTCAGTATGACTCAGCTCCTGCATTCCCCCCTTTAGTGTTTAGTAAGCACATACTAAGCATTTACAAAAAATGTAACACCTGAAACAATCTTGTGCATGCAGTGTTTATGGACAAACAACATGAGGATCGTATTTTTCAATATGCCCTTTAACTATTACTAAGCGAATGACAGTAGCATTTTGCTGTGTCACTACAGTGTATTTCCCTGCAGATGACAGCTGAAGAGATACTAATGGCCCGTACACACAATCCAAAAATCGTACGAAACATACCACTTTTGATGGGATCGATAATATGATCGTTGGTACACAGCTTTCTATAGTCAATCACGACAGTTTATATGATATTATCCAATGGGACAAGCAGGAAATCTTTCTCGTATGATACCAGATCATACGATTTGCATGTAATCAGTACAGTTGTACTGATTACAATACAAATACACTACAACACTACCAAATTTTTATTTTGTCGTACCAGAATCTTCATAACTTTAAAAAAGTCTGGCGATCTGTTGTCCGATTTTCGGGTCTCTTGGGTACGAGGCATTATATTTCCTACAAAACACCATGAAGCCATGACATTGTTTGGACAGATACAAATCTGTGGTAGCAATTAGAAATATAATGACCATTATGGAGAAGCAGCACCTAAAAAACACTATAATATGTCTGCTTGCTACCAAGATGGGGCATCTGCAATGCTGTTGTGCATTCGGTATCCATGGAAAATACATTTCTTCTCTTATCTGATTAAGCGTGATCAATGACATGCTCATTATGGACCAAAAGACATTTTGGACCATAATCAAATAGCATGCAGGACTGTTTCTTTTGTATATTCACAAATGACCCTTCCTATTACTGATGTCTAAAGCCACTTCTAATGTTTACGATTTGCGGTACATAGCGGATCCAGCCAAATACTTTATTTTGGCCTATTACATTTGTAGCATACAGCATCATGTAATGGAATTGGATGCAGTCAGTTACCCAAAATGTCATGAGTCATTTCATTTCCTGCTATAATTATTCAGAAGACAGATAATCAAAACCATTGAAAATATTGCATGAGTGCCAATAATAAAGCAGCTGGCTCATAAAAATAAAAAGCAGCTATTGGCCAAAGCTTACTGCGTCCTGGAGCAATGTTTCAGCTAATGGTATTAGATACACACACACACAAACACACATTTTCATTCTCTATAAAGTTTGTCACGGGATAGTGTGCTAGTAACAACATTATTCACAGTTTTACTAATCATGAAAACACCCCATAAATAGACACAAAAAAAGATACATTTCAGTTAACATTTTAGTATTAGTTTGGAATAGCACTACTATAGCAATATGCTATCTGCTTGGAAGTAGACACACTTCATCTTTAAGCAATGGCCCAGACAATGTTGCGTCTCTCTTACTAATGTTCCGGATGACTATGCAACCTGTAAAGAATTCCAGTGGATTGTATAAAGTATTGCGACTCCCAAGACTATTTTCTGTGACAAACAAACAAGCGAATGCCCAGAAGCTTCGACATCAGAGTTTCTACCCAATTTGAGTAAGAGCTTGTAATTTTTAATTGCTCTCTTTGAAGATGCAGAAAGAGGATTTTCAGTGGGATTCATTAAATTCAAGAAATGGACTGTGTACGATTAGGAAGAAGCAGATGGATACAATAATGCAGGGTTATTCTGTAAAAGAAAAAAGCACATGCAAGGGAAAAAGACGGAAAGGCATAAAAAAAAAAAAAAAAAAACATTAAAGAGTAGAGGAAGGAGAGATATTGAGGAAAGTGTGATGCTTCACAGATATCAAATGCGATATAAAGCATGTGTTAAAACTTCCTTAGCTCTATAATTTCTCAATTAAAATTCAAAGGTGCTGGGAAGCAGGGAAGATGCTTGGAGCTATTAGCAGAATGGTTAAAGTTACTTAACATTATATAGAATAAACTGCAGCCGCTTCTGCATAATAATAGAGTCATTTTGGTATAGCTTTCAGATAATATCCTAAAGGTTTTCACTCAAATCTGGGCAGCAGAGTTTAAATTACACCTTCTTACAGGTCTTTTCTATTCTTATTTTAATATTTTAAGCTTCAATCTTTTTCCCTCTTACTCAAAGTAGAAGTACATTAGGTCCCATTGGAGAAAAACTTGTCACCAAGTGTCACGTAATTAAGGTACTTTGTTTACTCGGGGCAAAGTGATGGACTGTCTTTTAAAACTCAATCCCTGACCTACGTTTTTTTTTTGTTCAATCCAGCAGGGCTGAATGAAGAAAAAACTGACAGCTCAGGAGGGGCCTATGTACTAACAATTCAGCATTAGTACAGCGATCTTCCCTGCTGTTCTATTGTGGTCTTACATAAGGACTGCCCCCCTCTGTCAGAACACTCCAGTCAGTGCGCTCAGCCATTGGCTGAGATCGGCAGACCTTTTTCGGTCATGCCCCTTCGACAGAAGACCGCCGAATGGGCGGCTTCTGTTGGACTTAATTCAGTACACACTGGCCGAACTTTGGCAAGTTTCTCTTGAACTGGCCGATGCCATCCGACATTCAGCCCATGTGTACTAGGTTTTATTCACCTTCACAATGCTCCCCTGCAACTCATTGATGTGTGTAAACAGTCTAATGAGAGTTCCAACAACTGTCCAACATTTCTTAATGATAACATTGGTTTAGAGCAGAAAAACACAGAACAGTTAACATGTTTCAGGGAGTCACAGAAATTCCCCTTCTTCACCACACCACATACAAATGTATATAAGAATAGGTACACAGTTGGTTGTGATTTACCACATCTAAGAGTATATCTATCTAAATAAAATGTATTTAACAGAATTTACTTAAAACATTTATTTTATCAAGGCTATTCTTAATTCAATTTTAAGAATAGTTTAATCCCAATGACATGGTTTTGAAGCATAGTCTATGTTAAACAGATTGTATTTAGCTTTGTATACACTTAAGTAATATAGTGTGTTGCCTTACAAATCATATATGTGCAAGCTCAAAATTCCCTTAGGAATAATTGAAAAACAACCTCATACTATAAAACATACAGTGCCTTGAAAAAGTATTCATACCCCTTGAAACTTTCCACATTTTGTCATATTACGACCAAAAACATAGGTATATTTTATTGGGATTTTATATGATTTATTTATACCACCTTTCACTGCAATTACAACTGCAAGTCTTTTTGAGGAGGTCTCTACCAGCTTTGCACATCTAGAGAGTGACATTTTTGCCTATTCTTCTTTGCAAAATAGCTCAAGGTCTGTTAGATTGGATGGAGAATGTCTGTTAACAGCAATTTTCAAGTCTTTCACAGATTCTCAATTGGATTTAGATCTGGACTTTGACTGGGCCATTCTAACACATGAATATGATTTGATCTAAATCTTTCCATTGTAGCTCTGGCTGTATGTTTGGGGTCATTGTCCTGCTGGAAAGCCAACCTCTGCCCCAGTCTCAAGTCTTTTGCAGACTCTAACAGGTATACTTCTCCCTGTATTTGGCTCCATACATCTTCCCATCAACTCTGACCAGCTTCCCTGTCCCTGTTGAAGAAAAGCATCCCCACAACATGATGCTGCCACCACCATGTTTCACAGTGGGGATGGTGTGTTCAGAGTGATGTGTAGTGTTAGTTTTCGGCCACACAGCATTTTGCTTTTAGGCCAAAAAGTTAAATTTTGGTCTCATCTGACCAGAGGACCTTCTTCCTGCTGTGTCCCTCACATGGCTTCTCATAAACTGCAAACAGGACTTCTTATGGCTTTCTTTCAACAATGGCTTTCTTCTTGCCGCTCTTGCATAAAGGCCAGACTTGTGGAGTGCACGACTAATAGTTGTCCTGTGGACAGATTCTCCCACCTGAGCTGTGGATCTCTGCAGCTCCTCCAGAGTTACCATGGGCATATTGGCTGCTTCTCTGATTAATGCTCTCCTTGCCCAGCCTGTCAGTTTAGGTGGACAGCCATGTCTTGGTAGGTTTGCAGTTGTGCCATACTCGTTCCATTTTCAGATGATGGATTGAACAGTTCTTCGTGAGATGTTCAAAGCTTGGAATATTTTTTTAGAACCTAACCCTGCTTTAAACTTCTTCACAACTTTATTCCTAACCTGTCTGATGTGTTCCTTAACCTTTGTTATGCTGTTTGTTCACTAAGGTTCTCTAACAAACCTCTGAGGGCTTCACAGAACAGCTGTATTTATACTGAGATTGAATTACATACAGGTGGGCTCTATTTACTAATTAGGTGACTTTTGAAGGCAATTGGTTCCACTAGATTTTAGTTAGGGGTATCCGAGCGAAGGCTGAATACAAATGCATGCCACACATTTTTTAGATATTTATTTGTATTTATCATTTACCTTCCACTTCACAATTATGTGCCACTTTGTGTTGGTCTTTCACATAAAACCTGACAAAATGTGGAACATTTCAAGGGGTATGAATACTTGTTCAAGGCATTGTATAGCAGCGCAAAGAGGTTTAAAATGTGTCCATAAAGTGCCTATTAGAGAGTGATCCAAACTAGTCCCATAAATTCCAGAAAACCAAAGAAAGTTCCTTTCAATGTGTAGAATAAAACATTTCATCTTCAGGAAAGAGCCCTCTGTGTTCACCAACATCAGAGATCGTGGCAAGATGGAGGCTTACCAGATTGCAACGACCCCCTTATTCAGAGCAGTCACAAAAGGCAGATAAACTCAGGCTTCAATGGCGTCTCTCCACATACATGTCAGGATCGTCAGTAAACAACATTCCTCGCACAGCACGTTCGATTGCCAGTGGCACAAACTCATGGTTGCTAAGCTTTTGCTAGACTTGCCAGGCTTCACAGGTTTGTAGCACAATTGCAGCAAGTCCGCATTGCATAACTCCAGATCAGCTTTCTTTGCAAACATTCTGCAAGTCTGCTGCAAGTTCTGGTTCAGTTATGTTGTGCAAGTCATCCCACCACAGGGGTCACTGTGACTTGCAGAGCTCTTGCTGTAAACTCACCACTGCAACCTTGCTCTTTCTAGGGACTTGCAATGCAAATTTGCTCTGCAAGTGAAAAAAGTTTATGAATGAATAGGAGCCTCCATACAGAGCTCTTCCTGTTCATTCATTCTGTGCAGCTGAGGCTGCAGAGATAGAGATTGAGGACTGAGTTCAGCTTGCTCCAGACTTTAAAGCAAAAGTGATGCGGTAGCTGTATAGCCACCTACTAGTAGAACATTGCAGGCTGCACTGTGCTCCCCCTCCCCAAAAGCGCCACCCATCATGGTTCCCAGTTACCCCCCACTCTTACTAGGAGCCCACCAGGACCACAGCTGCCAAATTCAGGATGGATAGTGGGTGAGACGGAGGCACATCCATGCCTTTATCTCCCCTGTACTGACAGAAACCAGAAGCAGTGATGATTTTGTCACTTCCGGTTTCAGATCCTCCATTCCCTGGCTGGTACAGACAGGGGAACATCTAACCAAATAGATGTGTGACCCTTAATGTCTCCATAAAGTGTACCTGTCACCTGCCCAATGCTATTACAATGGCAATTATTAAGCCCTTGTGATAGAAATAAAGTAAAAATAAATAAAAGAAAAAGTTAAAATAAACAATACAATTCTAATAAAATGCATTTAAAGAAATTTGCCATAACCCCTGTAGCCTCACATACACCCGTAAATGCAAACTCACAGGGTAAACACGTGTATGTAATCCGCAGAAACACCACATGTGCTGTGAGCGTCAGAGTGAGAGCAAATATTCTAGTACAGGAGCTAGTGGTTAACTCTAAATTGATGAGCTGTAAAGGCTTTTAAAGTGTCACCTAAAGAGATGTTTGGGTAGTTTTTTTTGTGATATCACAGTTTCCTGCAAAATTAGGACTTGACGCGTGTGGTATATATTTACTCGATACAACATCATCTTTTATATTTTACCAAATAATAGGTATTATATTTTGTGTAATAATGTAAAACCACCTTTGGGCTAACCAAGTAAGTAGGGATTGCACCATCAACAATACAGGAATTTGCCGCCACTACAGATTATGTCCCGCTATTTGCATTCTTTGGAAAAGCCTGCGTTGATAAAGGTTTTTTCTTATATGTGAGTTACTACTTTCTTTAAAAAATAATGTTTTAGAAAGTACTTTACTATGGCAATCTTTTCTATTACATATTCCACTCTCTGTAGAGGAGGAATTTCTGCCTGAAGCGATATCTTGTGGAGGATAACTGAGGAAACTTTTTATATCAATTGCTGTTTGACCTATATGAAAATATAGGTCTCAATTTCAGGTGAGCTACTAAATTGCAGGGTGGTGGAGCACAGATTTTTAATGGATTTGGATCACATCACACAAGAAGCGGCTTTGTTTTTGTGTAACCATCTCTGGACTTCGTTACCTTTTTCACTATATTTTATCACTATATGGAGTTGTTTCTATTAATGACAGCACTGGAAACTGATTAAACCACTTAGGAGGACTATTACTTCTATTTATGGGTTTATTTTATTGGCACCTAATGTATACCACTCTTGTTGTTTTTTCATTTATATTAACGTAATTTGAATCGTTTTGAATATTGTATAAAGCACTGACAATTGTGAATACATATTATAGATTTTGGTTGATATTTACAGCACTGGTACATGGTTCACAACCCAGTAGGGTGCATAATTAGCATTTAATTATTTGTTTCGTTATATTGGGTTTCACATAGATTTGGCAACATCGCAATTCAGATTTATTTCTAAACAAGAGTATATGTTATATGTCTTTTATACATTGTGCTTTTTGAGTTTGATTGTTATCACATTATTTCTAAATTTGAAGATTCTTTAAATTTGCTGGCTGTTTAAGGTAGCACCACACTTTTTATCTTGATTAAATTATGTGTGTTTGCACTAAAATTCATTATATTATAATTTTTTTCAGAAAATTTGCTTTTGATCAACAGTTGCACAAATATCATTTACCATAAAAAATTCTATCTATTATCCTTTTTGTTCTGCTTTCAGAAAATATAAAATGTTCTGGGGGTTTAAATAATTCTATGGCCAAAAATTACGATTTTAACATGTGTGCAGAAAATTTAAAAATTTTTCTAATGCTGAAATAATTCCCTCATCAAGATATAAGCTTTATCACCATAGATACTGCTGTACGGTAAAGCGTCTCTTGTTCTTTCCATTTATATAATGTGCATGTTTGTTTGTTAAATGGCCTGGTAAAAATATTCTACACATTTGAATTTCTGTTCCATTTATTGAAATGAAATTGTACAAAGATACTCTGATGCTGAGTGACTGCTGATTGGCTATGCTGTAAAGGGAACGTCTAAATGATAGTCACCCTTTACTCCTCCTACCATGGATTTCAGCTAAATAAGGCACTTGTGTGTGACAATATGTCATCATGCATTTATGGTACATTTACTGAATGTCATTACTGTCTAACCTGTAGAGAACTATGCTGAAGCATATAACATGATGATGCCTTATAAATAAATGATGATGCTATTGCATGTTAAGAATTGTTTTTGTTGCTGTTTCCCATAGTATGCTATTTAATAGAAAGCAGGTATTTATTTTCTGAAAACTAGGGATATGTAAATTGGGGAAAATTCAGTTTGCAGCATGTTTGGCAAACCCAAGCATGGTGCTGAACCCTACTGATGTCTATGGGAGCAGCATAGAAAAATAAACAAATCTTTTAAATAACTTGCTTCGGGAATGCCTTGAAGCAGGGGTATCAAACTCTTTTGGGCCGCATCAACAGTATGGTTGCCAGTTGAATCTCACGTGTGCTATGTACAGAGTGCAGGGTTCAAGAGTGCATTATGCACAAAGTGCAGAGCTCAGGAGTGCATTACGCACATATTGCAGAGTTCAGGAGTGTGTTACATACAGAGTGCAGAGTTCAGAGGTGCACTGTTTACAGAGTGCAGGGTTCAGGAATGCACTATGCACAGTGAGCAACCCCACCCCCACCCCACCAAGCTTCCCCTTGCATCTCTACTCTTTCCTACCTTGCCTGGCTCTAGTACCCCCCTGTGTATGTGGCTCTGGGAGCTGTTGAGAATAAAGCTGCTCCTTGTGAACACAGAAGGCTTCTGTGTTTACAAATGACAGCAGGAAATGGGAGTGGAGAGTAAGAGTGGAGTTCTGTGAGTGTAAATTACTAAAGCGCTGATAGGAGTTAAGATCCAGAACAACCCAAACTTTAAGATAACTAAATGATGTAGCCGCAACTAATAAAAAAGTGTGCCCACACTTAAATTAAATTTATGACATTTTGACATTATGACATTTTTAAGAGTGGAGTTCTGCCATGTTCTGGCTTCAAAAAGGTACGAGATCCACGTGACAATGCCTGGTGGGCTGGATTGGCCCTGCGGGCCTTGTGTTTGAAGTAGTTTCCTCAAACGATACATTACACCTATTCATATTTAGGGTGCACCATGTTACTAACTGAGCAGCCCCCCTGAGTCCCCATTTTGACAGCAAGCTGGGGATATTCTCCCTGCACCCACTGTCACAATTTGAATAAATGTACCTACCCCAACACATCCTTCATTCACAGAGTTCTGTGAACGGGACAACTACAACTACCACTATTGCGGCTGATGGCTTATGGTTCTCGATGAACTACCAGGGCACTGATGAGCACTCTTGGTAGTCCATGTCTCTTCATGTAATTCGGTAACTGTTGGCCCAAACCTTGATGTGCATTTATTATTTTTTTTTTTATAAAAGGTGAACTTATCCTTAAAGCTGCCCCATTAAGTTATAAAACAGTACAATTAGAAGGTACCTTGCAAAGCTGGAGTGACCAAGCCTCCCTTGCAAGGCACTTTGCCTCCAATGTTTGTTAACAAGGGCCTTATCCCCACATCTCGTGGGAAATAAATAAGGAGTACATTGCTACCCCTTATTACAAATTTTTCGGGAAAAAAAAAGTACAATGCAAATAAATGCACACACTGCTGGTTGGAAGCCAAACAGTGGGGACCTTGAGTGGAGAGTGAACAAGTTATGCTTTCAATTGCTGGTGATTGCTGGGTTGCATTTTTAGGTTCTTTTTGGGGCTTTTCCTCTTAGCTCTTTAACACCTTTTTCTGACACTTTTTAAACAGATTTTTTATATATAGATATATGTATATATCTATATATACACAGATATAGATATATATATATATATATATAGATATATATATATCTATATATATATATAAAAACAATGTCCCACAATGTAAATTAATCACCAGTCAAGTCGTCAAGCAATGTAGATCCAGTGTTAATTTCAATGACAGTCCCTTTATCGTATTTCCCCACCTCATTTCCACCACAAAATGACAGATCCCCAGCCAGCTTCTGTTTGTAAACAAGCCAGCTGGGAATGATGGGGACGTCAGGTTAAACTCAGGTCTGACTTGAAGCCATCCTTACCGAAGATGAAGAATGAGGATTTATAATCTTTTTCTTTTAGTATGTGTGTGTGCATCGTTACACCATTTTTAAATTTTACTGCAAGGAATCTCTGATTACAACTTAGATGTTTTACTTTTAATCAAGTTTGCTTAACTCCAAAAAAAAACAAAAAACATATCTATCTATCTATCTATCTATCTATCTATCTATCTATCTATCTATCTATCTATCTATCTATCTATCTATATATATATATATATATATATATATATATAACAATGTCCCACAATGTAAAATAATCACCAGTCAAGTCGTCAAACAATGTAGATCCAGTGTCAATTTCAATGACAGTCCCTTTATCGTATTTCCCCACCTCATTTCCACCACAAAATGACAGATCCCCAGCCAGCTTCTGTTTGTAAACAAGCCAGCTAGGAATGATGGGGACGTCATTGGACAAATATGGTCATGGCCATATTTGGTCAAAGTCATTACCCAGGATTCCTGCCTGGTTTGTTTATCGGCAGAAACTGGTATCTGAACTGCGAAGAAGCTGGGGTCAGGTTGAACTCAGGTCTGACTTGAAGCCATCCTTACCGAAGACGAAGAATGAGGATTTATCATCTTTTTCTTTTAGTATGTGTGTGTGCATCGTTACACCATTTTTAAATTTTACTGCAAGGAATCTCTGATTACAACTTAGATGTTTTACTTTTAATCAAGTTTGCTTAACTCCAGCAATGAGAACATTACAGGGGTCGGTGAGCTTAACAATTCAGATATGATTGCTCTTAGCAGGAGGTTTAGTTACTTCAAGAAAAAAACAAGATACGTCTGCATATCTTGTCTTGCTTTATAATAAGAAAAGGAGCTGTAAGGTAGTGCAAGAAAGGACAAAAAAAAGGTAAGCAATACTTATACCCCATTATAGTTATACTGAGCCTGCATACTAAAATGCCTTACTATAAAAATGGAAAACTTCAATTACCATGTATTATGCTTATTTTACTGCAAAATAGGCCTACATTTCCATAAACACAGTACTCTACGTGTAACCAGATATATTTTTAACTGCTAACCACGAAAATAAATAATATATTGCTAAAAGGCACCACACATCTATGTAAATTGAAATAATTAATTGAAGAAAAAAAACAGCTCAATATGTTTATTTTTTGTCATGATTAAACAAGTAAAGAAAGTTGAAAATGGGTCTGCACATACAGTGCATCTGGAAAGTACTCACAGTGCTTCACTTTTTCCACATTTTGTTATGTTACAGCCTTATTCCAAATGTATTAAATAAATAATTTTCCTAAAAATTCTACAAAAAATGCTCGTAATGGCAACCTGAAAGAAGTTTGTTTGAAATCTTTGCAAATTTATATATATAAAAAAAAATTACATGTACATAAGTATTCACAGCCTTTGCCATGACACCTAAAATTGAGCTCAGATGCATCCTGTTTTCACTGATCATCCTTGAGATGTTTCTACAACTTGATTGGAGTCCACCTGTGGTAAATTCAGTTGATTGGACATGATATGGAAAGGCACACATCTGTTTATATAAGGTCCCACAGTTAACAGTGCATGTCAGAGCACAAACAAGCCATGGTAAGTCAATAATGGAGAAAAAGATCAGCTGCTTACATGGAGTCCACAAGTAATACTGGTGATTAGTTCTTTGCCCTCTGCTTTCCATTTCATGGACACTTCTGCACTTGACTTACTACACTTGGTATTAGTGTGCTCGTGATTGGTCAAATTCAGACAAATTCAGACACTTGATTCTGACAACTACAGTTGCTTGTGACAAAAATCAATTATCATACTCTGTCCAGACAACCCCTATTTGAACCATATCAGGAAATGCACATTTCAGTCTATATTTATTGTTTTCCCTTGAGATAAGCCAGCAAACTGGTATTCTCCCTTCCTTTTCCATTGACTTAAACATGCATATTGGCTAAACAAAATACATGTGCAAATACCTATTGCATAAAAGATCTTACAGCATTTGAATCATGATAGCACATTTGACCACCATCCAAATTCTATAGGTAATATTATTTCAAAAAAACAATTTCAGTCACCCTTTTTCAATCCACCAATAAATAGAGGTGTTACCCTCTGAGGTCCACTGACCTCTATACAGACATCAACTTATTTTGTCTCTATTCCTATACAAGGAAACAGTTCCTAGTAAGGAAAGCTATAGTCTGAGAACCAAAGTAAAACTACTGCAAGCTTCCAGGTTTGTTTACTATATAACAGCGAACTGCAAAGTAAGTTGATTATTTTATTATAGACAATTTAATACTTAGTATGCCTAAGATCATCAATCAACACACTGCTCATAATTTCTATTAACATCACCAAAAACTATTAAATATCTATGGGGTCAGTTAATTTAAGCATAACTTCTGAGATACTTTCATTATCACGATTACTTTTAATTTTAATTATAAAAATGTTTAATTTTATAAAGATAAAATATTCTTTCATGAGAATAAAATATCTGTTCAACAGTAATAAAGAACTTCAAAAGATATGCAACTTTTTCAATTAAAAAAAATACCCATTCAATGACTATGAGAAATTTCTGTAGGCAAATTAAAATGAATGTAAAAAAAAGTAACAAACCTAGGTTTGACCCCTGTCTATACTTCACTGCTTTATAACTACAGTAACAGAGTTATGTAACTATAACATACATGGAGACATTATTGTAACCCCATCAGTTTTTAGGTCTCACTTAATTTCTCAGTTGAAAAATTCAAGTATGAAGGCCATTACAAATTAGACACTTTTTTTCTACCTTGTCACATTTTAAACCTAAGGAGTTTCTATAAAGGAAATAATTTTAACTATAAATTGTGACCTTTTAAGTGTAGCATTATTTAAAATGTGATTGACTAGTGTCCTTTTCTTTAATACTCTTCACCTTATGTACATGTCCTTTTTGAAAACTATTTTTTTTTTTAAATGGAGACTTAATTTCAGGGTTAACCAACTGAATGCTTTCCTTAAAACCTAATCCAATCAAACTTTTTTCTTTGGTTTTGAATAGAGTAGGTAAGGGTTAGAACCTCTGATGATACTCAGTTGCTGTTTGTGTCTCTATTATTAGATTTCCCATTTTTAGTGACTATAGAAACAATGAGGAGAATAATTCCTTCATTCCTTTATTCCCCACGCGCTGCCGCTCGCGCCTCCCAAAGAAATTCCTACACACGGTAGGAATTTCCGACAGAAAAAGTCAGATGGGAACTTTTCATTGTATATTCTGACCATGTGTATGCCCCTCGGACTTTTGTTGTCGAAAATTCAGATTGTTCTATATTTTTCCGACAGAAAAAATTCCTATCGGAAAAACCTCTTGTCTGTATGCTGTTCTGAAGCACCAAAAATCACGCATGCTCTGAAGCAAGTACGAGACAGAAGCGCTCGGTCTGGTAAAACTAGCGTTTGTAATGGAGATAGCACATTCGTCATGCTGCAAATTCTGTGATCTTTTAATGCAGCCCATTCCTTTGTGCTTTATAATGCTACAATAATGAAGTTGTTTTGCTGCTGATATTCACACAGAGTTCTGAGAAACGTATTTCTTTATTATTTCTCGTGATTTCATATTTTTTTAAAGCCAGATCTCGATAATAATGTTTAGAATTATTTTTTATAGTCACGAGTCTGAAAAGCATGAATCGTCGCTCACCAAACTTCTACTAACACGAGATAAACACGAGATTAGCAGAAGGAGCCCAAAGGGTGGCGCAGTGGCTATTGAACTTCCTTTTTATAGTGCCGTCGTATGTGTTGTACGTCACCGCGTTCTTGATAGTCGGAATTTGCGGTGACCGTGTGTATGCAGGCCAGCTTGAGCGGAATTCCGTCGGAACTCCGTCGGAAATACCTTCAGAGTTTATTCCGATGGGAAATCCGGTCGTGTGTACAGGGCATAACTCTTCCCCAATCTATTTAAAAAGGGTCTGTTTTTCTATTCGTTTTTGCATTGGTATTGGATGTAAAAAAAAATGATGAGAAACTGATGAAAAACTTATGAGCAGCTGATGAATAACTGATAAAGAACT
Organism: Lithobates sylvaticus; assembly: GCA_028564925.1. Taxonomy (NCBI): domain Eukaryota; kingdom Metazoa; phylum Chordata; class Amphibia; order Anura; family Ranidae; genus Lithobates; species Lithobates sylvaticus. The sequence continues at coordinate 354,090,108 of CM053027.1, read as the reverse complement.
GATGAAAAACTGATGAGCAGCTGATTCTTTTTCTTTGAAAATACGTGACTGAACTGATGAAATGAACGGATTCACATGTGTGAAAGAGGCCTTACAATCTTGGGTAGAGAAATAATTTACAAAATGATGGCAATCATAATGACCAACCAATCATATTTTTATTGGCGGTGTTGTTAAATTATTGATCACATTAATTGAACTGCCATCAAAGTATAAAAAAATATGTTGAATGTTTGGGAACAGGTGATCTACACAGGATCTCATAATGACATTGTACAGACAAGATTACTTAAAGTTGTTCAACACTGAGAAAGGCATCAGTATGTAATGTTTTAAAACAAGTTCATTTGTTGAAGTTAATGTTGCATTTAAAGCCTATGAAACACAATTTCTTACACACAGCTGGATTGAACTAGTAGCGTGTTGAGGGCTAATTACAGAAACAGAGTGCATATGCTGCTGTGCAGGTATACACATCAAGGATGAGCAATGAAGAACAGCAATAGACAGACCACACTCTCATTAAAACATTTCTAAATAGATTTAATTACAACATTTTCTAGCTGGAACACTGAATTTGACACTGCACTGTGTACATGTCATATCTCTATTGTTGACACACAACAAGCATGCAGTCATAGCTTGTAGAAGTCACATTGTACAATGTTTTGATGCAGCTGATTTTGCAGCACTGGGTTGCTGAAACATCAAGCATCTTTTGTAGAAAAAATAAAAAAGAATTCCATAGTTTGTATCCTACCCTTTATATCTCATGTTTATTTTCATCAATAATTATAATACTCTTCTCTTTATTTCTCTCTGCTCGTCTGCCTTTTGCTTGAGGCCATGTTCCCATTCTTGTGTTGGCAAATGCTATGATCAGATCTTGAATTTGAACAGATCTTGGCACAGTTAAAAACACATACCCATGAACTCCTTTTATGTCAGTCAGTGGGAAACAAACCAAAGTTCTAGCATGCAGACTAGATCATTAATGCATTGGCAAAAATGGTGTTAAAGCTGTATTAAACTCAAAAGCACACATTTATTATATTGCGATGGCACTGGATAGGCAGCACTGATGGGGAACTCCTGATGGGCATTACTGATTGGCATCTGAAGGGCACTAACAGGCATTACTGATGGGGCACTGATTGGTTCATTTATGGGCACTGATTGGCACTTTGATGGGCACTGACAGGCATTACTGATGGGGCACAGGCTAGCAACTGATGGGCACTGATTGGCAGCTGATGGGCACCTCTCATGGGGGCTGCACTGATAATCAATGTGCTGATTATCAGCATAGACCCCTTCTGACAGGGAGAGCAGCCAATCGTCTCTCCCTGTCAGCACAAACCAAGGAAAGCTGTTTACTGGCACTTCCTGGTTTATGCTGTGATCATCTGTGATAAGGAGCCTCCATCAGACGTTCCTTACCATGATTGGAGATGCGGTATGTCAGACGGGTGCCGGAATGTTATTAGAACCACCTATAACAGAATGACGGCTGGGCTGGAAGTGGTTAACAATAGATGACTCATCAGCTGTCAACATGTTCCCCACTGACAGATGAGTGCAAATAAAACATGCCCACAATAAAAAATTATTAAAAAGAAAAAAAAAGTGTGGGCCCTGGGTCTGGTATGGATGGGAAGGGGAACCCCACATCTAAATAAAATAAAATGGCATGCCCCCCCCCCAAATCTATACCAAATCCTTATCCGAGCTTGCAGTCTGAAAGGTCAGGAAAGCGGTCAGGAAAGCTAGGGGATGAGCGAGCATCCCCCTCCTGAACCATACCAAGCCACATGCCCTCAACATGGGGGGTGCTTTGGGGTTGTAAAGGATGCAGCTTCCCCCGCAGCCCCCCCAATACTTACCCAAACCCGATCCAACAATGTGCACAAGAGCAGTGTCTCTCTTGGGTCTCTCTCTCCTCACTGGCTATCAATCACAGTCAGTGAGGAGGGACCATTGGGAAGTACTGAGCCATGCTTTATGTGTTCCATAGACACACAGTTGCGGCTCGGGAGAGAGCATGCACATGTGCCCCCATAGCAAGCAGCTTGCAATGTGGGCATTCTGCAAGGGGAATGGACCAGAAGCGCAGACGCGGGACCTAAGGAGAGGAGGATTAAGGCTGCCCTGTGCAAAACCATTGCACAGAGCAGGTAAGCATCATGTGTTTATTAAAAAAAGGGGGGGGGGAACTTTAGGACAACTTTAACTTATTGGCCCTGATTTCTCATCCCAGTTACACATTCTCATCGTCAAGCACTGCTTTCTCAAGAACTAAAATCATACATTTTACAGGCAAAAAAAATTAATTAGGTATAATTATTACTCAATATATGAAATAATAAATATCCTTTAATAATGTTTGACAGCAATTCTTTCCTGGAAGAACCACTTACTTTAGTTATCCTGTCTAGCCAGAGATCTTCAATAAGCATCAACTTCTGTCAGTCTTTTCAAAGTAGTGCCAGGCTTAGTTTCAACATTTATGAAAATATTAGAATCATTGCTTATGAACAGCTTGTCCTGTTGTATGAACAAGAACATTTCCATTACCTTTCTTTTCAACAGCTTAGAACCTCTCACAAAGAGGTAATGTACCGAAGCAAAGCAGAAATATTGAAGAACGCATACTCTGATGTATCTTGTATATAAAACATTGTCATTGTTTTAGTATTCAGTTTTTAATTCCAAGTTTGCAACTGTGATCTAAAATGCATAAACATAGGATTTTCTTTCTTTTGTTTCCATCAGCACATTTTTATGGTTGTATCAGCTATTTGTTTATTTTTTTCAGCACAAGCTGAACACTACAAATTCCAGGCTGCACAGTGCATAAGGTAATGTTACAGCGCTGTGCGCTGCACCTGCTCTTTCCATAATAAAAGGCATTTTGCACCACGGCATGTGCATGAGGTTGAAAACATTCTTGTGAAGAGAAGAATAAGAAACAGAGAAACACAGCATCAAGTACAATATGTCATCCATGAATGTTCAAGGACTCCAAAAATTCCTCCCATTTAATTGGAAATCAGCTAAGTGAATAATTGCTACAATTGCTGAATTACCACGCCAGCTCAATCCCTAAACAAGCCAGCCAATGAAGCAAAGGAAAAGCATGTTATTGAACATTAGAGATCATTGCCCAATGTAGATGGTGACTGCTTTAAGCACAAGACAGTTATTTTATTACGTGCAGGCACACTGCCTTATTAACAGCAGGTTGCAATGTTTTATAGGGACAGTTTACAACTGCACATGTGCACATTAATTTTGAGTATTTGTCCATCAAGTTCTACCAACAGAAAAATGATAAGTACATTGAAATCCTGCATTCATTAAAGCCTAAATCCACAGTCAAACCAGGTGAATGCAAACAAAAAAAAAGAAAAAGAAAATCATGGTCCAATGCCCTAAAAGTGAAAAAAAAAGTCCTTCCTGATCCCGTCAGCCAATTGGATAGTCCCTGGATCAACAATCTATGGTGTTACTACCAGTGTTGGTCATCTTACTTTAAAAAAAGTAATTAGTAAAGTTACAAATGACTTCTCCCAAAAAGTAATTGCGTTAGTAACTCGGTTACTACATTGGAAAAGTAATTATTTACTCAGCAAAGTAACTGTGACAGAGGTGGCAGCGGTGGTACTTGAGGGGGTGGCAGTGGTGGTACTTGAGGGGTGTCAGCGGTGGTGCTTGGGGGGTGTCAGTGGTGGTGATATACTTGGGGCGGTGGCAGTGGTGGTGGTGTACAGTACTTGGGGGGTGGCAGCAGTAGTACTTGGGGGGGTGGCAGCGGTGGTGTACTTGGGGTAGGCAGGCAGAGGTGGTACTTGGGGGGGTGGCAGCGGTGGTGGTGCCATCCTCTCCCACTACCACCTCTGCCTCTTACTGATCCCATCCCCCACCACCACTGATCTCATCCCTACCCTATCCCCCACATCACCTCTGTTGTAGAAGTGATGGTGGGTGGGTAGGGATGAGATTTGTAAGAAGCAGAGGTGGTGGAGGACTTGGGATGGATCGATTGCACTGCAATTCGAATCGTCAGACAGTCACTTACTTGAATGCCTCCAGGGATGCCTTTCCTCATGGGGAGAGAGAGAGACCCTCCCCTTCACTCTATTGGTGTCAGCTGGTTAGCTGACTTCATTTTTCAGTGTTCAGTGTGTTCTCAGCTCAGTGGGCCTCAGCCTCTTCTCAGCACAGAGGGCCCGAGCGAGCCCCCCTCCCCACGGCGGAACGAAAGACCAGGCAGCGCAGCCACGGCAGGCCTCCCGGGCGGTAGATGTAATTGCGGTAAAACCGCCAAAGTAATGGGAACAGAGTTACCATGAGTTGAAGAGTAATTGGTTAGATTACTCGTTACCCTCTAAAGTAACTGCGTTAAGTAACTCCGTTTATTTTAACTGAGTTACTTACATCACTGGTTACTACTACTACTTCATGCTTAATTCCATCATCATAATGGAATAAAAGTAAAAAAAAAAAATATATATATGTTTTTCATTCAGGAACTTCTTCAGTTCTCCTGTTACATTTCAAAAGCCAACATGAGAGCTGACTATCGTGAATACAAAATATTTTACTGTGGGGGCAGGGAATGGTGTCTATCGACCAAGATGGCTGCATGAGCTTGTAGCTCCTCCGCACGCCGGAAATCATCTGCCTGCCTGGGGCTCCAGCCTCCCTCCTGACCACACTTTCCGGTACCCGCCATCTCACCGCACTGTCAATAATGCCTAGATGCAGGAGAGCCACCGCTGTTGAAGAAACTCTTGAGTTTCTTCCCAGGCCTCAGCAAAGGACCACAGCAAAATAGCAACGGGACCTAATCTATGGTTGTTGTTGCTGGACCTCTAGCGGTCACTCTACAGCAAACTGCTTCAGCCCCTGCAGACCATGGCCAAGACTCTGAAGGCCACAGCAGCTCTGGAGCATCTACTCCTTCTACAAGGAGCCTGGCGAAGTCCAGGCTTCACAGAGACTTGACCCAGGCATCCAAATATGACCAGCATATGGAGGTAGGTGCACAGCCATTGTCTCTACCTTCTGTGCCTTTGCCTGATGACCCTAACAATGCATTCCCCATGTTGGGCCCATACACAACATTGAAAGGCATGCTGCTCTTTGTGAGCTTTCCTACAGGCAGATTTATTCTCATGTGTTCACAAAGTGTCTACAGAAGTTTAAGATCTTGGGGATAGGCTGAAACACATAGAAAACAAGATGGAAGAATTTTCCACCACATTTAACACCCTAGCAGATGTGTACGAGGTCCAAAAAGATTACTTAACCTTGGTGAAAAACAAAAATGTGGACCTAGAGGACAGGTTCCGGCACAACAATTTAAATATCAATGGCATTCTGGAAACAGTACAATCCTCTCAACTACGACACTATGTTTGGGACTTATTCCAGGCTGTCATACCTTCATTGACCTCTGCAGACCTTACCATTGATAGAGTCCACAACATCCCAAAGCCACACTTTATCCCCTCTAATGTGCTACGAGATGGTCCTGCTACACGTACATTTTTATCAAGTGAAGGAGAGATTGCTGGAGGCCTTTCAGAAAAAAAGGCCGCCTTCCTAAAGTAGCTGTAAATTTACAGGTGCTCCCAGATCTCTCAGCACGTGCTCTGCGTCAACTCAATACAAAAATCTAGATACTATAACCAAGGCTCTACTCACTCACTTGGATACCAATGAAAATATCCTGCTAAATTAATTATCACTCTGGAAAGAACTACCTTAACTTCCAACATCACAGATATCACATGGTCAGACCATGCTGCTATCACTATAACGTGGAAAAGAATGCTTGCTTACTGTTAGTATATAATGATGCGATCATAAAATAATAAAGGACCTGTGCATCAGTGCTTTGCTCTCTCAGCATCTCAGGGAGTATTTCTCCACAAATGACACTGATGATGTTAATGCCTTTACAGTATGGAATGCACATAAGGCACTTATGAGGGGTGTAATTCTGAAACTATGTGCCCACACTAAACACAAATTCAACACTCATTATAATGCTCTGTTAGGTGAAATTCATGCACTAGAAACTAAAAATAAATCAAAGCCTAGTCAAGACACCGCCTCTTCTCAGGTTGCAGACAAAACTTTGTGAAATCTTGCAACTTCAACATGATAAATGTTTCCTCTTTCTAAAACTTCAATATTATGCTGATAATAATAAAACAGGCACATTTTTAGCCAACAGACTCAAAGCTCAGTGTACCAAAAGCAAGATCACTCATATTTTCCACCCTTCCACTAACCAGAAAATACTGAGCTCCAAACTCACTCTCTGCATATACTTTCACAGATGCTTTCTCTCTCTACACATTGAAAGACAATTCAGCAATACCTCAACCCTCAGATTCTGATATTTTTGTCCCTCCTAAATCTACCAAGTTTGAGTCCAACTCAATTAGGCCACCCAAATGTCCCTATCACCTCAGATGAAGTTATTAATATAACCTTCTAACAAATCACAGGCCCTGGTAACTTTACAAATAAGTATACAAATCTTTCAGCAACACACCTTAAAGATGTTCACTACTGCACAATTTCAAGCCTCTTTCCCACAAGAGATGCTGAGGACGCGCATTGTTGCTCTTCCTAAACCTGGAAAGTTTCCAAACACCCCATCTAACTTGGGGCCAAATGCAGTGCCTTGAAAAAGTATTAATACACCTTGAAATTCTCCACATATTGTCGTATTAAAACCAAAATCAAAAATGTATTGTATTGGGATTTTATCTGATAGACCAACACACAGTGGCACATAATTGTGAAGTGGAAGGAAAATGATAAATGGTTTTCCTAATTTTTTACATATAAATATCTGAAAAGTATTGCATGCATTTGTATTCATTACAATACTTTGTAGAACCACTTTTCACTGCAATAACAGCTGAAAGTCTTTTGGGTATGTCTCTGGAAAGTAGCGTCACCAGCTCCTCCTGGAGATGCTACTTTCTGGTGGCTCCTATCATCGGAAGCACAGTGAGGAGTAGAGCTGTCTGTGAGCGTTTTTATGTAACAAGGCATTGTACAAGATTTCTTAATTGTGAATGGAATATTTTATGTTTCATAAACCATCATTGCTTTTACAATCTTGCGCAATGATGCTTTTTTGTTTGCTATGCGCATTTAAGCCTACGGAGTGAGTTCCAAGGTGTGATGAGAGGAAACACACAGGATCCATTATCCATCAGTGAATGGTCCATTCCAATGTGATTACTGATATCACAAAAGCGTGATTTGACCCATGGCGGTCTATTGATGAGGTGAGCAGGCATTGCACACATAGGTGGTGGTGATAATCTATCCTTTAATCACACACTTTTATTAAAAATATGTGGCACGGATTGTGGAGTGAACTATTCTATGTTTGTCACAGAAGAATCTCATAATTATTTTGTGTTTCATGTGGACTGTTTTATATATACACATATAATTTGCACATGTATTTTTATATATATTTGATGTCTTTTACATGGTACTATTTTTACACAGTACCACATGTGATGTTTCATGTATGTCATTTGATCACAATTTTTAAAGATAAGCGCACTATTATTTTTATCACATTACTAATTATTGGTGTTAGATCACTATTGAATAGTTGCAGCTGTTTCATATATCACTATAATTTGAATTATGATTTTACATAGCAGCGCTTGGGTATTCTCACTATACATTCAATACAAGGCCACATATTATAAATATGTCATACTCCTTTTGACAAACCCTACTGAACCACTATTCCAGGCTCACAGGGTCTTTAAACACTTCAGTTCTGTTTCATACTACAAGGTCAATTTTCCCAAATCGCTCTTCCTTAATCTGGGAAACCCAATAAAGACCAACTATTTCTAGTGCAGAATTATCCCTACTCCTGGACTGTATCCAGCTCACCGTACCTTGGCATTACTCTAACCCTTTCGACCTCCGCGCTCACTGAGGCTAACTTCAAACCCCTTATATCTAAGATTGAAGCTGAAATCTTTCTGAATCTTTCTTGTTTCAAACTATCTTGGTCTGGCAGATAGGCCTCCTTTATGATGCTTATCCTCCCACAGATACTTCATTTTTTCCATACTCTCCCCATTCCACTAAAGCCCAATATGTACAATCCTTAACATCTATCATTTAGCCTGGGTTCACACTATTGCAAACACAGACATCGCATGGGATTCACACCTGCACTGCTGTGCCGATGTGATATATTTGCAATGCAAGTTTAACCATACCGTTGTATGGCTAAAGTCACATTGAATTTGCATAAAAAAAGGTGCAGTGCGCACTGGACTGCGATCGCATGGGTGTCACACCCTATGCGATCTAAATCCTGTCCGAATCCACAGTTCGCACTGCAATCTGTGAACCGATCTGGGGGTGTCATTAACATTGTATTGACACCCACAGCAGTTTGCAGAGGACAGTGTGAGCTGCCTGCAGGAGAGATGCAATGTGGGAACCGGTGCTGGAATCACGCTGGTTCCCGCATAGCTTAAGTGTGAACCCAGGCTAGGAGGTTCATATGGAATCAAAAGAGAGCCAGATGCCCATACAACCAGCCTATCACTTTCGGGGGCACTTCTGGGGAGGACTTCCACAAGAGAGAGGATAGGCTAGATAGGCTACGCGCTCAGAGCTCGGAGGCCAATTGAAGGAGCAGTAGCTCCGAGCGCGTAGCCTATCCAGCCTCTCCTCTCTCTTGTGGAAGTCCTCCCCGGAAGCGCCCCCGGAAGTGATCGTGTGACACGTGACGTCACGTGGGTTCCACGCCGTCCCCAGCCTCTTCCTGACAGCCACAGGATATGCTCTAGGCCACAACGCTTTGCAGACCTACACCTCTGCATAGAAAATGGATCCGGATCTGAGGACTCCACCATGGACCACTAACACACAGATGAGCCTTTTATTTCCTGTTTCCTGTAAGTGTGACCTTATACTGTGCCATTAAAGCTGTTTTTAATACTACACTCAGGTGGTGCTTCCTTCTCTACCTTCATCTTAACCATATACGCTGTAGGTACCTAGTGTTGGTCCTAAGGCACATACACACGTGAGTGCAGTGTAATTATAAGGTTTTATATGGTTTAATAAAGTCAGCTGCTTTGCACAATGAACCTTTTCCCTGATTTTGAGTGCCGGTGTATGGAATTACAAGAAATCACATCCTGGTACATGTGAAAGGTCAAGTTGGTGACAAAAAAAGCACAGCGAGACCTATCTAGTAATAGAATCATAGAATGTGTTTTTACAAATGTACAGTGCATCATGTAAATGTTCGAGTTTAAATCAAGAAACACGGGTTTCATATTTCATAGGAGCTTTGGGATTAAATTGTGTTTGTAAAAGCAATAATTACAATGCTACTTTTTCTGTATTTTTGTATTAAAATATTATTATAATTAACATTTGCATAATTATTATGGGGCATGCAAAGCCAGTAACACTATATAAAAGATGCTATGGGTTCACTTCTCATAAAATAGATGGCTTTGGTGTCTTAAGTAAATCTTTAAGTCTATAATATGTTTTTACACTTTTGAAAAAGTCATGGTTTGGGTTTCTGTGATGTAAAATGAGAGGTAACTCATCTCAATAAAGGATCCATTTATAGGATAAACCTACATTCATGCAGAAGACAGCAAGGCAAAAATATGTCCACTAATATAGAGACACAGCCCTGAAGCACTGTAAAAATAATTTATTGTTCTTTCACACAGTAAATTATAAACTTTGATAATACTCTCACAATTTCTAATCTGCATCAGTCAATCATAATTGTATGAAATGAAAAAAATTAAGATGTGTGTTAGTACAACAGTAGAGACAGGCTAAGAATCAATATACAATATAAATGTAATCATGTTCAATTTTGCATGCAGCCATTTTATAGCTGAATCAAAGAGACTTTATATATGATACAAATACTAATCTAGTAGGAAGACTTTTTTTTTAAAGAATGGTTATATTTGTAGATTATTCTTACTTTTACAACAAGATTACATGTCCACATTCCATACTATGAGGTACATTAATCTTAAGGATGAGCCCGGTGTTCGATTCGAACCCATGTTCGAATCGAGCACCGGGTGTTCGCTCGCTCGGCGAGCCCAGAACTATTGGGACCGCTCGCATCAAATTCGTGTGATGCGAGCGGCCCCGCAATGCATTGCGGCCCGCGCAGTGCAATGCTGGCTGATGATTGGCCAAGCATGCACTGTGACCCCGCATGCTTGGCCAATCACAGCGCCGGCAGCGAGGAGAGCCATAATTGGCTACAGGCAGGATGCCTGTAGCCAATTATAGCTCAGGGGCTTTAATACACGCCCCACGGTATAAGAGGCCGCCGCTGCGGCGGCCTCGCATATTATGTTTCACTCACAGTGTCAGCGTGTCAGTGTGCTGCTGACTGCTGACAACAATATGTTCTTTATTTCTGGGGATATGTGTGTGCATGCTGTTAGAACAGCATTGCAGTATCACATCTGGGGGGTGTCTATAGGTAGCCTGTGAAGGAGGGCAGGTTTCCTGTGCTTAGAACTTTCCCTGCAAAAAAGTGTCATTTTTGCAGGAAGAAAGCTATTTAAATCACTCGCGGCTAATGAATTGATGGCTCCTGTAACACAGAGAGCTGTCATTCATTAATAAAAAACAAAAAAAAAAGCGTAGGGGTCCCCCCAAATTCAATAACCAGGCCCTTCAGGTCTGGGATGGATATTAAGGGGGATCCCAGCCAAAAAAAAAAAAAAAAAATTGCGTAGGGTCCCCCTCAAAATCCATACCAGACCCTTGAGGTCTGGTATGGATTTTAAGGGGAACCCTAGCCAAAAAAAATGGCGTGGGGTCCCCCTCAAAATCCATACCAGACCCTTATCCGAGCACGCAACCTGGCAGGCCGCAGGAAAAGAGGGGGGGACGAGAGCGGCCCCCCCTCTCGCCTGAACCGTACCAGGCCACATGCCCTCAACATTGGGAGGATGCTTTGGGGGTCTAAGACCCCAAAAGCACCTTGTCCCCATGTTGATTAGGACAAGGGCCTCTTCCCCACAACCCTGGCCGGTGGTTGTGGGGGTCTGCGGGCGGGGGGCTTATCGGAATCTGGAAGCCCCCTTTAACAAGGGGACCCCCAGATCCCGGCCCCCCCCCTGTGTGAAATGGTAAGGGGGTACAAAAGTACCCCTACCATTTCACCAAAAAAGTGGCAAAAATGGTAAAAAGGACAGGAGACAGTCTTTGACAATTCCTTTATTAAAATCTTCTTTCTTCTTTCTTCATCCTTCGGTTTCTTCATCTTCTCCTTCCTTCATCTTCTTCCATCTTCTTCTTCCATTTTCTTCTTCCTCCGATCCGCTTCTTCTTGCGCTGGTCTTCTCGTCCTTCTCGTCCGGCATCTTCTTCCGTCGGCGTCGGCGTCGGTGTCTCTGTCTCTTCTTGGGCCGCTCCGCGCAATGGGAGGCTCCCGCTGTGTGAGGCTCCGCTCCGTCTGACAGGTCTTTTATAATGGAGGGCACCTGGTGACCCCGCCCCCTCTGACGCACAGGGACGTCATGGGGAATTCCATGATGGCTTTCCCCATGATGTCAGAGGGGGGCGGGGTCACCAGGTGCCCTCCGTTTTAAAAGACCTGTCAGATGGAGCGGAGCCTCACACAGCGGGAGCCTCCCATTGCGCGGAGCGGCCCAAGAAGACACCGACACCGACGCCGACGCCGACGGAAGAAGATGCCGGACGAGAAGGACGAGAAGACCAGCGCAAGAAGAAGCGGATCGGAGGAAGAAGAAAATGGAAGAAGATGGAAGAAGATGAAGGAAGGAGAAGATGAAGAATCCGAAGGATGAAGAAAGAAGAAAGAAGATTTTAATAAAGGAATTGTCAAAGACTGTCTCCTGTCCTTTTTACCATTTTTGCCACTTTTTTGGTGAAATGGTAGGGGTACTTTTGTACCCCCTTACCATTTCACACAGGGGGGGGGCCGGGATCTGGGGGTCCCCTTGTTAAAGGGGGCTTCCAGATTCCGATAAGCCCCCCGCCCGCAGACCCCCACAACCACCGGCCAGGGTTGTGGGGAAGAGGCCCTTGTCCTAATCAACATGGGGACAAGGTGCTTTTGGGGTCTTAGACCCCCAAAGCATCCTCCCAATGTTGAGGGCATGTGGCCTGGTACGGTTCAGGCGAGAGGGGGGGCCGCTCTCGTCCCCCCCTCTTTTCCTGCGGCCTGCCAGGTTGCGTGCTCGGATAAGGGTCTGGTATGGATTTTGAGGGGGACCCCACGCCATTTTTTTTGGCTAGGGTTCCCCTTAAAATCCATACCAGACCTCAAGGGTCTGGTATGGATTTTGAGGGGGACCCTACGCCATTTTTTTTTTGGCTGGGATCCCCCTTAATATCCATCCCAGACCTGAAGGGCCTGGTTATTGAATTTGGGGGGACCCCTACGCTTTTTTTTTTTTTTTTTATTTTTTTTTTTTTTTATCAATGACTTTTTTTTATGAATGAGTTTCAATGAATCACTGTTCTCTGTGTTACGGGAGCCGTGAATTAACATTAGCCGCGAGTGATTTTAAATAGCTTTTTTACTTTCAAAAATGACACTTTGCGCAGAGACAGTTCTAAACACGGGAAACATGCGCCCCTTTACAGGCATACTATAGACACCCCCCAGGTACGAAATTTAAAGGAATATTACACTTTTATTGTTTCAATTTAAGCATTATTAAAATCACTGCTCCTGAAAAAACGGCCGTTTTTAAAAAAAAATTTTGCATTGATACATGTCCCCTGGGGCAGGACCCAGGTCCCCAAACACTTTTTATGACATTAACATGCATATTAGCCTTTAAAATGAGCACTTTTAATTTCGAACGTTCGCATCCATTATAACTAATAGGGTTCTAAAGCTCGCACGGACTTTAGGTCCGTTCGCGGGTTCTGGTGCGAGCCGAACGGGGGGGTGTTCGGCTCATCCTTAATTAATCTGAATCAAGTGTATTTAAGGCAGTAGAACCACTAGACATGGGTACATAGAGCATGTGTCCCAGTCTCTACTTTGGTACCTTGGGCTAGCGATACTCAGCTTTCTGCAGGCACCCTCCAAAAGATCGGTTTCTTTCCTGATAGGGCTTTTTTTTTCACTGCCAATGACACTGGCAGAGTCAGAGAAAAAACTGATTTCAATGCTGTGGCTTTCTTTTTTACATTGACATCAATCTGCCTCCCATGTATTAGGGAGAATAGGGCCCTATGTAAGGTATCAACTTCCTTATCTCTTCAAGTGATAAGTATTGCAAAAGGTACCCAAACCTAGCCTGCCTTGTGGGTGATCCAGCTCTGGATTCTTCCTCCCACTGTAATCAATGTAGGGGCCAATCTGCCTCTCAAAGACTTCTAATGGTAGTTCTTGCTCCTTCAAGTAATCAATTCTTGGGGTGTTTCTGCTCCCGCTGACCTCTAATTTATGGGGCAGACTTCATCTTACTGAGTACCAATTGTCATTCCTGAACCCCCTGGCCACTACTGCTGGGGCATACCTGTTCCTACTGATCACCAATGGTGGCGCATTCCTCCTGCCACTGAACACCAATGCTGGTACATACCTGCTGACAATTAACAACAATGCTTGCACATTTATGCTCCCACTGACCAACAACTTATATGGCAGTCTTTCTCCTCCTGACATCTACTGTATGTAAAGGGAAGTCCTACTTCCATTTACTACAATGTAAGGGGCTGTCTTCCTCCCAATGACCACCAATGCTGGGACATTACTGCTCCCACTGACCACCAATCTAAGGAACATCTTCCAACCTAAAAGTAACAATAAGTAGCAATAGCGCTGAAGTGAAAACACCTTGTAACCTCACCCCCTATATGAAAACCCACTCCTTGTCATTAAAAGATAAGGATAGTGTAGAGGCTCTAGAATTTTACATATTGGGATGAAAAGAGCCTAACCTCAGATTTTAGAGTAAACATTGTATACAACCTGGGGTAGGATCTAATGGACATCTTAGAGATACAGGGATTGACTTGAAGAGTCACAAAATACTTGCAAGTACTTCACTAGTGTTGTTACCTTAGACACATTTTTGTCAGGCCTAGTTCACGTTAACTCACAGACATGCAGAGAAGTCAAATAAAAAAATAAAAAAATACATTTTAAAAACAGACCACAACCTTTTTCAGAGCAGCTTTTCATTTATTCTACTAGAATAGTTATGGGCTCAGGAATGCATTAAAGAAAATACATTCATAAAGTAGTGATAAGTGTTGGGAGTCCAGCCTCCAACAAACCTACAATTTCACAACCGATATAGCCTATGAATAGCTGCAAAGATAGATAGATGGATAGATAGATAGATAGATAGATAGATAGATAGATAGATAGATAGATAGATAGATAGATAGATAGATAGATAGATAGATAGATAGATAGATAGATAGATAGATAGATAGATAGATAGATGGATCAAAGATAATATTAATTGTATTTAATAAACTGCTAAGAAGTTATATTTGTATGTATTTTTAATGTATAATCTCACAGTGATCATTATTTTTAATTACACTGCTAATCATATTCTCCAAGTCAATAATCCTCTCTAAATTTAGCTTGGGCTATACCACTATTTCCATTAATATGAAAGGGTCAAGTGCAATTTATGCAAATTCAAAATTATAAAATGAGACCACAAATGATTACCATACTGTTGGTGCATTTTTTAGTAGGTGTTGCAGGACATTTCATGTTTGCTTACAAAGGCTAGTCGCTTGGGGAGGATTTTACAGAGGCACTTGTTTGATAAACACATTAAGCACACTGAGATAATTACAGATAATCTACAGCCGGCAAGCTCTTTATCACAGCTCAACAGAGGAGGCTTGGGAGTAGACACTAGACTGGCGGGAAGCCTTGCAGAGAGGCAAATTATTTAGCATACGTCCAGGAAGTGTGCTTACAAAAGAGGATAATTTGGCTCAGAGTTTCTAGCACACAGAGAAGCACAACATAGGCTCATTGCTGCATGACTGATATTCCAAAGTTGGATCTTCATAGACTAGCAGAGGACAGGCTCAAGAGCACTGCCAAGAGAAGATGCAAGCAAAATCAGCCAGAAACAGAGCAGAAAATATATCTAAAAGCAAGGAATTAAATCCATGCATCCTTACGTTTCTGCACAGGGTGATGAAACAATGGGGACCAGGAGCAACAATTTCTCAACTTCCTGGGAATCCACTTTAAGGAGCATGTTCACATTTACACTTTCTGAAAATACATCTTTCCAGTATATTTATTCAAGTACAAGCAATTGCATAATCAATCTTATTTATGAGACTGATTAATACAAACCTCAGTAAGGGAAGCTGAGTAAAGAGAATTTATTTGTTAATGTATCCATGGAAACCAAATGCCCATTGTCTGACACACATGGATTTAAAATGTTAGGTCTGCATTCTGGAATATAATTACTATATATATGTGCACAGTGGTGTAGTGGAAAGCACTTTTGCCTAGCAGTAAGAAGGGTTGCTGGTTCAAATCCCAACCACAACACTACCTGCCTGGAGTTTGCATGTTCTCCTTGTGCCTGCATGGGTTTCCTCTGGTTACTCCGGTTTCCCCCCACACTCTAAAGCAGGGGTCTCAAACTGGCGGCCCTCCAGCTGTTGCAGAACTACAAGTCCCATCACGCCTCTGCCTGTGGGAGACATGCTTGTAACTGTCAGGCTCGCAATGCCTCATGGGACTTGTAGTTCTGCAACAGCTGGAGGGCCGCCAGTTTGAGACCCCTGCTCTAAAGACATGCTGGTAGGTTAATTGGATCCTATCTAAATTGTCCCTAGTATGTATGAATGTGAGTTAGGGACCTTAGAGTGTAAGCTCATTGAGGGCAGGGACTGATGTGAATGTACAATGTATATGTAAAGCGCTGCGTAAATTGACGACGCTATATAAGTACCTGAAATAAATATTATTTGCTCCTCATATTTATATTGCATTAGCATATGTTCAGGCACTTTACAGAGTACAATGAGCTATTGACATCAGTCTCTGCCTAATAGGAAGTTACAATCTATTGTCAAAAATAGGCAAACAAGCACTGTACACTTTCTAACTTGTTTGGATGCTGATTAACCAAACAGCTTGATTGGCTGGGAGAGGAACTTGGAACAGGCAGTAAATCTACCCCCCCCCCCCCCCCCATGGAAATTAAATCCCAATGCAACAAGACAAGAGAGTCAAAGTTTATGCTTGGAGGATTCATGTATGTGTGTTTTTTTGTCTATGAATATCCATTGTGGGTTCATACTGTGCATATGTGGCCTGTGTAGAGAATCTAAGAGCCAGCAAAACTAACGTGTTTTAAGTTGCAAGTACTTACGAGCTCTGTAGATACTGGTGTGGCTATACCTAATATGTGTGACATAGGCACGCACCCAAAGCACACATTTCATTTCTGATCTTATGTGTGGGTACATGGGGACGGGAGCTTTAGAAAATGATATATATTTTATTTAAAGGGGTTATAAAGGCTTATTTTTTTTATCAAAATAATAAATGTATTATGAAAAATAGTGACAAAATCTGCGCTGTGCTGAATCAATATAGGCATCTAACACAAAAGGCAGTAAATAAACCTCAAAGTTGCATATATAAAAAGTGTAGCGCCAAAATAACTGCGCTAATTAATGAAATCATAAGGTAAATGTGACAATAAATGTAAAAAAAAAAAAAAGGTCCATATGAAATTGTTATGAGTATCCACAAAAGTGTTCAAAATAAACTTCAATAGTCCAAATGCATATAGCAGTGAAAAGAAAGATAACTGGTGTGCCCAAAATATCCAAAATATTTTCGTCGGTTAACTTAATACTATTTTAGATGACTAAAATACAGTTAAATATGACTAAAATTAAAACGATTGAGATGACTAAAATACAGTTAAAACTAAAATGACATTTTAGTCAAAAGGCTTAAATACGACTAAAACTAAATAAAAATTTGACATCAAAATTAACACTGCACTACCACATAAGAATATGTAGGGGGCATCTACTAAGCTGGTAAAAAAAAAAAAATTAAGGAAAAATGCTTTTCTTGACTTTTTCTTAATATTTAACCAGTTCCCGGACAGCCACTGCAGTTACTGCGGCAGGTTGGCTCCCATGTGCAAATCGCTGTACATGTACTAGCTTTTGCTCGATGTCTGCTGGCCACCCGCGAAGGCAGTTCCCTGTTTTGACAGGGGAGGAGAGAGAGATCAGCTGTTCTTAGTGTAACAGCAATCTCTTCCTATTCAAAGTCAGTCCGTACCCCTGACAGTTAGAAACACCTCCCTAGGGAACACTTAACCCATTGATCACCCCCTAGTGTTACCCCTTTCCTGCCAGTGCCATTTATACAGTGATCAGTGCATGTTTTTAGCACTGATCACTGTATTGGTGTCACTGGTCACCAAAAATGGTCGGGTCAGATCTGTCGGCTGCAATGTCGCAGTCCCGCAGATTGCCACCATTACTAGTAAAAACAATGAAAAAAATAAAAAGTCCCTAAATCTTTCCCCTATTTTGTAAACGCTATAACTTTTGCGCAAACCAATCAATATGCGCTTATTGCGATTTTTTTACCAAAAATATGTAGCGGAATATATATTGGCCTAAACTGATGAATACATTTGTTATTTTATATATTTTTTGGATATGTATTATAGCAGAAAGTAAAAAAAATATAGTTTTTTTTCAAAACCGTTGCTCTTTTTTTGTTTATAGTGCAAAAAAAAAAAACGCGGATGTGATCAAATACCACCAAAAGAAAGCTCTATTTACCAGGTTGCAACTCTGACTTTTTCACACTTTACAGGGGTACTCGACAAGGATGTCCCCTGTCACTTTTATTATTCGCCCTAGCCTTAGCAATCGCTAGTAACTAAACAACACCTGGACATATCTGGGTACCCTATTGAGTCCTCTCAATTTAAACCCTGCAAGTATGTAGATGACATTATGCTTTTTTTTACTCAACCCCAAATCTCCTTACCCATTTCATTTTCCATATTATCTAAATTTGCCTCTATCTGTGGACTTTCAGTAAATATTACAAAATCTACTGCTCTCCCAATTAATATACCCGCTGCTCAGTGTGAGACACTCCAAGGATCCTTTCCATTCCAATGGTCGATTGACAAAATACTCTATCATCTACATTACACCATAGTTGTTTTACATTTTCACTGCAAACTATCCACTATGTGTACCCCAACTTCAGAACTTGCTTAAAGTCTGGAGTTCCTATTGCATTTCATTTTTGGGAAGAGTCCCGGCTGTCAAAATTACCCTGTTACCAAAACTCCTATATCTGTTTAGAGCCCTCCCCATCACTATTCCAAAAACCTTTATAAACAATCTACAAAAAGAGGTTAATAGATTTATCTGGCAGGACAAAAGACCTAGATTTTCTAGACACGTTTTATATAAATCTCAATCTACTGGTGGCCTAGGATTGCCTAATCTATGGTTTTACTTTCTGGCATCTCGCTTTTTCAGATTGCCCTATGGAAAATCCCAAAATCAAAGGTGCTGTGGGTGAAGTTTGAATCCAACAACTCCATCCGCCTTTATTGCCTCCCATATATAATATGGTCACCCTCCAACTCTAACCGTAAACTTACCTCCCTTAATTCTATCGTAACGCAATCTTTAAACCCCCTGGAAACGCTATAAATGTAAACTTAGTCTGATCTCATCTGCACCCCTAGGTTCGTCCTTCCTAGGAAAACCTCCATTTGCCACAGCTTTTGACTAACTGGAGATCTTCTCATGGTGGAAATCTAATTCCCTGGTCACTTTAGCAGATCTCCAATTAGGTGGTATATTTGCCACTTTTGATCACAAAAACAAATCCCGCTTTGGGAACATTATCACTATATTCAAATAAGGCACTTTTATATCTCTCATTATATTCTTACCCCATCCTCCCCACCTACATCCTTTGAACAGATCTGTTGTGACTCTGCCAGAGGCCAAGGCCTCATTTCAGTTCTCTATAAAACTGCATTGGCTTCCTATTTCTCTAGTGAGCTTCCATATAGAAATAAATGGGAAACTGACTGTGATGCACAGTTTGCTCTGGAGGACTGGGATATAATGCTGGCTAACCTACGCAAGTGTACAAAGTCCCTAGCAGTCAGAAAAATGGCCTTTAAGGTATTGACCAGATGGTATTATAGCCCCTCCAAACTCCAAGCCATCTTCCCAGGAACCTTTAAACCCATTTTTTGGGAGTGTGGGCTACTTTCTCCAGTATGAAATAAAATAACCTCTATAGCTTCCACGATATCAGGTACTCCCCTACAGCTCACAATTTCAATGTGTCTCATTGGAGCGCAATCCCAGGTGTCTTCCGCAAGGTGGAAAGACTTATACACACTATTTTTGTATCCACCTTATGGGCTATTTCCCTATATTGGAAGTCCCCAGTAGTACCCCTATCCTTCATACTAGATTGAGTTTATGCTGTTATGCTAATGGAGAGGATTTTGTATACCCTACAGGATAAAATGCACCTGCTTGATCGTAAATGGGACGCTTTGAGAACTCATAGGCATATTCTGCTATCCTAAAATGATATATTACCAGTTTAAGTTGACATGCTTTGCACGAACAATACCCTCAGGTATACCCCCCCCCCCCCCCCCCCCCCCCCACTATTCTTTATATATTTGACATTTTTGACAGTGATTGATCCGTATTTTCCAATGACTCTTCTGTATGCTTCTAAATTGTTCTTTTTTTTTTGTATTCAAGAATAACCTTCTGACATCAATTTGATGTTGTATATTGTCACAAGAATGTATATTTTATGTACTTTAATAAAAAAAAGTTTGTAAACAAAAAGAAAGCTCTATTTGTGGGAAAAAAAGGGTGTCAATTTTGTTTGGGTACAATGTCGCACGACCACGCAATATTCAGTTAAAGCGACGCAGTTCCGTATCGCAAAAAAAATGGCCTGGTCATTAAGGGGGTAAATCCTTCTGGGGCTGAATAATATGCGCAATGGCATTACAGCTAATAGAGTTTACATTTTTTTTTCTTTTTATAAGTTCACGTTGTACTGTTTGGATAATACAATATTTTTGTTTGTTTACGAAACTTGCTTTTATTTATAGAGATGTTATATATCACAACGGATAATCTGTATCTGTAGTGCATGTTCAACCATCATTACCATAAATAATAACATATTATTCGATTTTTACTCCAGGAGTATATAATGAGTTTGTAAATTCTAAAGAATTGCTTAAATAATACATTAAAATTGAATTAAACCCATTCGATTTTAGACTACTAAAATGTCCTGGAGATTTAAGGCTACTAAAATGTAGTGGAGATTTTAGTCTAAGAAAATGTGACTTAAACTATAACAATTGAGATGACTAAAATATGACTCAAACTAAAATGGTATCTTAGTCAAAAGACTAAAATACGACTAAAACTAAAATTACATTTTAGTCAAAAGACTATACCTAAAACTAAATCGAAAATTAACACTCCAGTGCACAAAAATTGATCAATGGTGTCCAAATCACTATACCACCGCCACCGAGTGAATTGCAAACTCACCGGAACAAATGGCTGCTCTTACAGCAGCCTTACAGCAAACATAGAAAAATCTCTCTGGATGTAACACAGCACTATTCTTGCACTGCTCTAAGTGAAGTCCAATTGGAAATAAAGGAAGCTCACCAGGAGCCCAGATAGATTTTCCATAGTGTAGTAAGGTTTATTGATCCAATGGTAAAAAAAAATCAGCATAAAATTGAATCACTCACATAAACAGTCGCTGGCGACCTGCAATCGCACAGCGGCAATATGTCACCACCAGATCCCCCCGAGCTGATGCGTTTCGTCCAATGGGACGTTATTAAGGAGACTTTTTCTTTACATTTATTGTCACATTTACCGTATGATTGACTTAATTATCACAGTTATTTTGGCGCTACACTTTTTATATCTATAATAAACATAATTTAAAATGATTACCTGCTATTACTTGTTTTTACATATAGCAGTCCCTGATTTCTTATTCTGGGATCCCATGCTAGCTCTATCTACTCCTCCTCTCCTTCAAATGCCCCCATAGAAAGCTGTGTGCTATGCTAGGTAAATGTTTAGAGGGGGGGGGGGTGGGGGGAGCTGATATTTGAAGTTTTTTTTTTTTACCTCAATGCAAATAGTTAAAACCATGTTAACTTTAATTTTTAAAACCTTGTTTTTGTTTTTGTTTTTGGGCTGACGGCATAAAACTTTTCAGCTCAAATCACAACACATTTTGCAATACGTTGGCTAGATATGGGCAGACTAGCTATGTGTTAACTGCTTATAACGCGTGTTGAACAGTAGAAAAAGCTGTTATAGAGTTGCATAAGACTTGATAATATTGTCATTGAGCAATCACATCTTCTATCCCATCTACATTTTTTTAAGTAAAATGTGGCCCATGCACACATGTAAGTACCTTTAAAATTAATACATATACAGTATCTCACAAAAGTGAGTACACCCCTCACATTTTTGTAAATATTTTATTATATCTTTTCATGTGACAACACTGAAGAAATTACACTTTGCTACAATGTAAAGTAGAGAGAGTACAGCTTGTATAACAGTGTAAATTTGATGTCCCCTCAAAATAGCTCAACACACAGCCGTTAATGTCTAAATCGCTGGCAACAAAAGTGAGTACACCTCTAAGTGAAAATGTCCAAATTGGGCCCAAAGTGTCAATATTTTGTGTGGCCACCATTTTCCAGCACTGCCTTAACCCTCTTGGGCATGGAGTTCCCCAGAGCATCACAGGTTGCCACTGGAGTCCTCTTCCACTCCTCCATGACGACATCACAGAGCTGGTGGATGTTCAAGACCTTGTGCTCCTCCACCTTCCATTTGAGGACACCCCAGAGATGCTCAATAGGGTTTATGTCTGAAGACATGCTTGGCCAGTCCATCACCTTTACCCTCAGCTTCTTTAGCAAGGCAGTGGTCATCTTGGAGGTGTGTTTCCGGTCATTATCATGTTGGAATACTGCACTGCGGCCCAGTCTCCGAAGGGGAGATCATGCTCTGCTTCAGTATGTCACAGTATATGTTGTCATTCATGGTTCCCTCAATAAACTTTAGCTCCCCAGTGTCTGCAGCACTTATGCAGCTCCAGACCATGACACTCCAACTACCATGCTTGGCTGTAACAGACACACTTGTCTTTGTACTCCTCACATGGTTGCCGCCACACACGCTTGACACCATCTGAACCAAATAAGTTTATCTTGGTCTCATCAGGCTACGGGACATGGTTCCAGTAATCTATGTCCTTAGTCTGCTTGTCTTCAGCAAACTGTTTGTGGGCTTTCTTATGCGTCATCTTTAGAAGAGGCTTCCTTCTGGGATAACAGCCATGCAGACTAATTTTATGCAGTGTGTGGCGTATGGTCTGAGCACTGACAGGCTGACCCCCCCACCCCTTCAACCTCTGCAGCAATGCTGGCATCGATCATACGTCTATTTCCCAAAGACAACCTCTGGATATGACGCTGAGCACATGCACTCAGCTTCTTTGGTCGACCATGGCGAGGCCTGTTCTGAGTGCAACCTGTCCTGTTAAACCGCTGTATGGTCTTGGTCACTGTGCTGCAGCTCAGTTTCAGGGTCTTGGCAATCTTCTTATAGCCTAGGCCATCTTTATGTAGAGCAACAATTATTTTTTAAAGATCCTCAGAGAGTTCTTTGCCATGAGGTGCCATGTTGAACTTCCAATGACCAGTATGACAGAGTCAGAGCGATAACACCAAGTTTAATACACCTGCTCCCCATTCACACCTGAGACCTTGTAACACTAACGATTCACATGATACCGGGGAGGGAAAATCGGCTAATTTGGCTCAATTTGGACATTTACACTTAGGGGTGTACTCACTCTTGTTGCCAGCAGTTTAGACATTAATGGCTGTGTGTTGAGTTATTTTGAGGGGACAGAAAATGTACACTGTTATACAAGCTGTACACTCACTACTTTACATTATAGCAAAGTGTAATTTCTTCATTTTTGTCACATGAAAAGATATAATAAAATATTTACAAAAATGTGTGGTGAGATACTGTGTGTGTATATATATATTTATTTATATATATATATATTTATATATATATATTAAGCTAAAGCTCTTTTTTACGCTAATAATCTGAGGCCTTTTTGGCTTGATCCCTAGTTAAACTGTAGTGGTATGGTGACATTTATATGCTTCTTGATGCAGATGCTAGCTTAGATGATCAAAACAACTTTTCAATTCTTATTTTCCATATCACAAATAGAGGATTGAAATTACATGGTATGTGATCCTTCAAGAAAGTCAGTGTCATTGAGTCATATATGTAAATGTGCAGAAATTATCAAAGAACAATCTGAATCTAGCTGAATTAATGTTTTGTAATTTGAAGCAATTAAACATACCCCATTTAGATTATTCACTATTGTGATGATAATACTGTTCAAGGTTATTCAGTGCATAACAAAATGTTTCTGCTTTTATTTAATTATCTTTCTTCTCTTGACTACACAGTATACTACACTATAGTTTTAATTCTGCAGTTTATGAATACTGCTGGTTGAATAACCAGGAATAAATCTACATTGCATAAACACAAAAGTAAAAAATAAATGTCTAGACAGGATCTTAATTTAACAATACTAACATTTTTATAATTATTAGAGATATTGGATAACAGTTATAAATATTTTTTTCTGGAGAATATATCAAATTATAGCATTTTTCCCAATCCATGTTTTAGGTCTTTTCCTTTGATGTGTGCTTCAAGTTAAATAGAACTATATGATCTTCTTTAAAAAAACTATGTGCTGCAGTATTTAATTATATGTGCATATGCACTTACAGTTTTAATTTAGTCTCCCTGCAAAGTCCCACAATTATTATTTCAAACTGCCAGTGAAGTCCACCTAAATGTGGTTTCCTGTGATAGATTTTGTCACTATTTTTCATAATATGTTTTTTTATTTTAAGAAAACAAAAATAAACCTTTATAACCGCTTTAAATAAAATATATAAAAAAAATCACCACCCAAATTTTTGAAAGCCCCCTTCCCCATGTACCCACACATAAGATCATAAATGTGTGCTTTGGAAGCGTGCCTATGTACAACAACAACATTTTTTGTCCTGCTTGTACTATAGTGTGGGATGAAAAAAATCACTGCTGATTCACAAGCCCCTGGCTCACCAATCAGCACCTGGCCACACCTTGTTCTGCACACTACTTTCTGGATTGACAGCACTGTTTGTGATGTTGCAGTGTTTCGGAGGGAGAGCATTTGAAACACAAATGAAGAAGAATTTGGCTCAATCGGGGAAGGTAAAGGAAGTTTTTTGTTTATTTGAGGCTTGTGCATTGCTTAGGTAACTGGATTAGAGGGAGGGGAGGGGATGAGAGATGCCGCACACCACTAACTCAACAGGTGAAAAGAAATATGAACGGCCTCAGCCTCAAACTCCTCCTGAGCCCCGTCTCTATTATTAAGCCCTGATGGGTGGGGTGAAATACATCAGAGATCTCTATGTTAATGATTGCCTCCATGAAGTTTTTAGCTGCCGTAAGTGTAGTATCTCTAATAATTAAGAAAAAAAAACATTTGATTTGAACATATGATTTTTATGCTTCTAAACCAGCCGCTGTTGCAATCTGATACCATATACTAGAAGAAGTTTTCAGACTGATAAACCTGTAGATATAGCTGTGAAACTATATATGCAATACCGGGAACAATTTGTAGTACCTGTCTGTTTATATAGCAGAACATCAAATGATACAGAACCACACAGACATAACTACATGTGACTCAGATTTTATTTTAGGAATGTTGGCTAGTATAGGCAGACAGATTTACTGTTGAGGTGTCAGAATGACACTCAAGGGCCTTTATCTTGAAAGGAAAATCAGTTATCTAACATACAGCTTTTAGTTCAGCCCACATATAGCTAATAGAATATATGAAATTTTGCATATTAATAGTATGCCTTTTCTTTGATAGCCGAGCAGGTAGTGCACTAGTTACTAGTTACTATGCTGAAAGGTCACTGTTTACAGAACTTAATGAGGATTATTTACTAAGGAGTTGAGATTCTTTACATTAATTAGCCAATCATGTGAAAAGCAAACTCCTGACTTATGTTATCAGCACATCATTGGGTATTTAAGTTAATATTCACACAATTTATGGCCTTCAGGCTGGGTTCACACTGGTACGACAAACACTCCGACATTGGGAGCTCATGTCGCATCACGTGTGAAAATCAATGTTTCCCTATGGGAGCCATCTTAACTGGTCCGACACAAGTCGGTCTGACTTTGAAAATGCTCCCTGTACTACTTTGGTCCGACTTTGATCCGACTTCAGTCGATTGACTATCATTAAAGGATCAAAGTCGCATCCTTGTCCTAACCATCCGACTTTTGCATCCGACCTTGTGTTATTTCCTGCCCCCTGCTGTAGCCCCTCTCATTGTGTGTTAGTTTTGATTGGTCAAAGGACAAGTCATACTATCTGAAAAGTCAGATCAAAGTAGTATCCTGTTCATTAAAGTCAGATGGATGTAGGACCAATGTAGGACCAATGTAGAACTGATGTCCCAGAGCAAAGTAGGATCAAAGTTGTGTAGTATAGTGTAAACCCAGCCTAATGGTCATAAGAACAATGACCCAAACCTTACTATAAGGCTCAGTGCAGGGTTTTACTCAGACAAAAGGAACTGCAAAGCAAGCAGTGACTGATGTGCTGTTTCTTTAGATAAATATTGCATACAGGTATAAAGCTATCATTTAAAATTGTATAATCTCTAAAAAACAAAAACGCAAAAAAACAAAAAAAAACTTTGCTTGCTGACAAGCATCAGTGTTTATTTATGACAGATGGAGCATGTCAACTAACAAGAAACATAACACAATATGAGGACAGACTGAACAATGAGAACTTGAGAACTGCAATTTACTATATCTTTCTACTGTTTAGTGCAGTTAATGAGGAATTCCATCTCTTTCAATTAGTTCCAAATAGCAGAAAGTGCCTTAGTTACCACACACTAATGTATATAAGCTGGCATCATTTTATTATCGTTACCTGTATCTCTGGGACACAAGCTAATCAGATATACTGGACTTGATGGCTTTTAGGCAGCATGGCATGTTCTAAAGCTATGGAAGTCACTACCATCAAAAAATTATTGACAAAATTGACACTAGAGTAACTGTGTTTTGCTAGTTTGTAGCTCTTTTATGACTTGCTGAGTTTGAGCTCTACATCCACTATGATGCATGTCTACAATGTCTACAATGTCTACAAAAAAAATTAAAAGAGACGTATCTAGGTGTATGCATCATCGGTCCGATGCCGCATCTGTCCCCCTCTGACTCTAAGACTGAGAACCGAGTGATCAAACACAGCCCATCACTCAGTTCTCAAAGCTCCATGAGCAGGGAGCTGGTAACTGTCTGTCACCGCTGTCTGCTCTGCCCCCTCCCCCTGTGCTCAATGAAGCACTGGGCTGTGGCGGGGGTGGGAGTGGTCAGATCAGGGTCTTAGCGGATTGCTGAGAGGCTGAGCCGGGTGCCGTTCCAGGCATGTGGGTGGATCCCAACTTTTTTGTCGCAAACTTACCTGAGCCTGGACCGGCTCTGTGACGTCAGCCAACAGTGGGCTTCAGCTTGCTGTCTACTGAAAACAGGTCACAGGAGTGCAGAACAAACAGCACTCTTGTGATCCACAGGAGAAGTACAAACAAGCTTTGGCTGTACTTCTCCTTTAAGGAATATTACTTAGCAGTAAAAGAATGAATACTATAATTCTGCAGGAATCCACATCCTTATCTTTAAACTGTTTAGAGATTTGATGGGCTGCTAAAAAGATCTATAGATAAAGTAAATAACCCAAGCCTAAGCAAGCTAATTACAACATATTTTAAGCACCAAATTCAGTGTCTTAGGTGACAGGTCATATCTATATAGCTATGAACAAAACACTACATTAGTAGTTTATCACTTCTAACAGTGACAAATCTCAGCAGTTACACATAAAGGAAATCCTGATATCTCTGGTTTGATCATGTGACCATCTCAAAGCAAGGAGCATGCAGTCAGGAACATACAGTGTAATCGTTTGTCTTTAACCAGAGACATTTTTACTGCCTATAGTCATGAGGAAAGCAATTCTTTAATTTCAAATTTAATCAAGAAGTATGCTGTAAATCACTCAATAACTCTCAGTGTAATTAACTTGGTCATGGCAGCAGGATCATGGGAGTGTGGAAATGTACTCATTGTACATGTATAGAGTGCAATGAGATACGTCCCTCAGTACTTGGAGGATGACATACTGTATATTATTTGAGGCTTGTCACAGAAGAGTCCTTATCATTACGCTTGAGGGAAGACACAAGTCACAGCACAAGAAAAAAATGTGATCTAATACAAAATCAAATTTTCTGTTAGTTTTACTAAGCATACATGTTGCCCATTCTGCAGCACTGGCAGTTAGGCCTCGTTCACACATGCTAATACATGCAAGTGGGTTTATAGTCTGTTATCATTGATTTCAATAAAAGGAATTGAGATGATTCAACTCCTTCTAGACTCCAGATGAGGATTAATTCATTTTTGAAGTGCAGTGACGCAACACAAACGCTTCATGTTTTCATTAGGTGAACAGTACTGTGTGCTCTCCATATTATCAATTGCAGACTTGCAGGTCATTATTACAGGACTGAGAGCAGCCAGTGTTAAGCTACACTCTATCCAACAGAAATACACCAGGATGTGGACTACTAAGATTGAGGGAGATATAGTTTCATACAGATTGAGCTGGCTGGAAAGGTTGGAAGGACAAAAGTGCATATCCTATAATGCACTGGGGGCAAAGGGGCGAGTTGGTTCTCTGCTGTTTTCTCCAGCTAAGAAGACATGTGGAGGCTGTTCTGGGAGGACTGATTACATGCCAGGCTGCTAACAGATGGATCACTGCTGCCCCAGAAAGAGTGAGAGGCACAGTGACAGACATTCCAGTAGTTGGTGGAAGGCCAAATCCAAATATATATATATATATATATATATATATATATATACATATATACACCCAATAAATATGTCCTACCCAGCCAGGTGTGTCAGAGTGCTGTGCGTAATGCTATTTTCAGGGTCATGGGCACAGGACCCAACACATCCAGATGCTCCTTTGGAGGTAAGCTCTACATACATGTTACTATGACTTTAATCAAAGTCAATGTAATCCCTAGCTGAAATAAATTTAGTTGCTAACGTGGCATGTATCATAAACAATTACCATGTTGCATGGCAGTGTGTTTTTCTGATGGTAATATGCCTGTGCAATGTGTGTAATCTCCTTCTGACAACACAAACAAAATTGGGAGACAGTGGCAGAGCGTTATTATCCTATAAAAGGAAGTGCCTTAACAAGAACCTGCATGGCAGGATTACCAAATATTATTTAGTTGAAAACTGCAGATTTAAAAATATTTAAAATGCCTTGTTTTTTTAATTACTCCTAACACATTAAATCTTATGTAAGATTTTAGTGATTGGGCGTACAGATGCTTTAAGCTTCTATGCATTTGTTATAGATACTAGACATCTCTTAGAGTAGGATTCAGTACTTATGGTACCAATAATTTTTCTCAGAAAGGTATTCTCTTTGTTTATGGGTTTACAAATTGTATACTTTAATGAGACCATAAAGTCAGGCATAATCGGTTAGTGCCACTTGCTAAAAAAGCTTTGATATACATCCTGCAAACAAGACTGTAGCATTTTTATGACACAAACACTAATGAAAATCCAAAATGCACAAAAAATGAAGAATGTACGCAAAGTATTCCCTACTAGCAAACTGACTAGATCATTTCCAGGCTGGGATGTCAAAACATAACCGAAGAATGAATAAAGGCAAAGGTGTAAAGCTAAATGGAGGTTTAAGACCACGGTTGGAGGTTGGGAAGTGCTCCCTAAGACATTCTTATCAGTGCTCTATTAATGTCAACAGCACTAAGAAGAATTGCTTTTGTGTACACAAGATGATTTACAAAGTAAGTAGTACAAAGAATACAATTCCCAGCCTTCTCCAAACTTACTCAAGTAGTGATGAGCTATGAATCTTCCAAAAAACATTTTACAACCCATGCAAATTATGAGTTTACTGCTATTTGTTGTTATTTATGTCACTTTTTTATCTGTGAATTGAACATAAACTTGAAGCCAATAAACATTTATTAATAGTAAACTGTAAAAAGTATTCAATGAATACAAAGAAATGCAATTAAGAAATGATTACTACTATTAGTACCACAACTACTATTAATAAAACACATCAAAAATATTGATAATAATGTATAACCATGTGCACAAACTGTTGTTTAAGGCCCCTTTCACATTCGTGCGACTTGTTCTGCCACTTGGCACTGCAAAGTCGTACCCCATGATTTCCAATGAGTACTGTTCATATCTGCGCAACCTCAAGTCACAGCAACTTTAAAGTAGTCCCTGCACTACTTTGATCTGACTTTGATGCAACTTGGTGTTCATAGACCCCAAAATTACACAGGCATTTCTTCAAGTCGCATCAAAGTTGTGTCAAAGTTGCGTGGCAGAGTCTCGCGACTTTCAGGTCCTACAAGTGTGAAAGGGGCCTAATACACACGATCAGATTTTCCAACAGGAAATGTTGGATGTCAGGCTGTTGGCGGCAAATACGACCATGTGTATGCTCCATCGGACAATTGTGTCACACTTTCCACCAACAAATGTTGACTAGCATGTCTTCAAATTTTCTCGCCAACAAATATGTATTGTCGGATTGTTGGTGTCCCTTGTCAATTTTACATTGTATTTTTTAAAATGTAACTGCCTACTCCCAAACTGTCATTTGAAGTAAAACACATAGCACACAAGTATTTTTTTTATTGTGCATTAAAATAAAAAAATTAGACATGCTATCTGCCAATAGAACTTAATCAAAAAGAGATACTATGCATCCAATAATATAGAAAATATACCAAATCAAATTATTATTCAACCAAAAAAAAATGTCAAAGCAATAACTCCAAGGGAAATAATAAATAACACGTTATCTCCTCCGATTCTGCAACATGTCTGGTTGATGAACGGCCATTCAGAAACGAACTGAAAAGCACGAAATGAAAAACGCGGAAAGAAAAGCACAAATCAACACTCACCAAACTTCTACTAACATGAAATTATCAGAAGGAGCCCAAAGGGTGGTGATAAAGAGCTGAAAAAACATGTAGTCCGTCACTATGTTCGTAATTGTTGGCCAACATTTGTGTGACCATGTTTATGCAAGACAAGTTTGAGCCAACACCCTTCAAACAAAATTCCACGGTTTTGTTGGTGGAAAGTCTGATCATGTGTACGAGGCATAAGAGTGTGTGTTTAATTGTTTACCCCTAGAGATAGTGTTAAAACTCCCAAATGGTTTATGGAGCATATCAAAGGACTGCCAAATATAATCTATATATTAGTGAACAATGAGCAAATACTTATATAATAATAAAAATGTATGCACACACACACACACACACACACTATATATATATTAGGTGGAGAGAGCTGAATAACAGAGAACTAAGCCTATCATTGTATTGTTTCTTAATCCACTATCTAGTCAAAGGGTTTGGGGGGAGAGCTGACCTGTAAGTAAAAGTGAAACTCCAACATAGAATGATCAGGTCCCTTCCTCTACCAGACAGGACTAGATGGACAGAAATACTATTTCTTTGGCAGCTAAAACAGTCTTTATAGATATATTTCATCTGTGTATTTACCTTTGTCTGCAGTCCAGCTTTAAACAGACAGCTATTCTATCCTTTTATTGTATGGACGAGTACTGCCAACTGCTACATCTTTAAGATTAAAAATAAGTGAATAGGCTTTATCCCCCAAAGACAAGCTAGCGACAATATTCGGCGAGTGATACTCCTCCAACACATTGCAAAATCCCGTAATATCCCAATGCATCTGTTGTCTCTTGATATAAGGAAGACATTTGATACAGTATCCTGGCCGTACCTAGACTATATTCTTAAACGCTGGGGCTTTGGCCCACACTTTTTTACAATGGGTAAATTCCCTGTATAATCAACCTCAAGCCTATATCAGATACTCAGGATTTCGCTCAGACTGTTTCCCTATAGCAAGAGGCACTAGACAGGGATGCCCCCTTTCCCCTTTAATTTTTGCACTAGCTATTGAACCACTGGCAGCTTTGATCCGATCAAACGCCAACATTAAAGGATTAGAAATAGCCTCCACCTCACATAAGGTTTGTCTGTTCGCAGATGATGCGCTACTGTTTGTCACATCGCCCCACACCACCCTTCCCAATCTTATCCACACTTTAGATAAATTTGCCTCCATCTCAGGTTTAGAAGTCAACCAAGCAAAATCTAAAGCCCTCAATGTGTCTCTCTCACCCCAAGAAGTCACCCACCTACAACTAAACTTCCCTTTCGTCTGGACTAACACTTCTCTCCCATACCTAGGTATAAAACTAACTGGTAACCCAACATCACTATACCAAGCCAATTATCTTCCCTTGCTGGCGCAATTGTCATCCCTATTGGACTCCTGGAAACCTCTGTGTGTTTCCTGGTTAGGCCGAGTAGCAGCTGTTAAAATGTCCCTGCTTCCTAAGCTCCTATACCTATACAGAGTTCTTCCAATTAACGTCTCCTCCTACTTCCACAGGATTATCCAATCTCAAATCTTTAAATACATTTGGGGCTCCACGAAACCCAGGGTCCCGAGAACTATCCTCCTTCGACACAAACTTCACGGGGGTCTGGGTATACCAAGTTTTATTAAGTATTATCACGCAGCCCAACTAGCCCAACTTACCCTATTGCATGCACTCACGGAAATCCCAAACTGGGTCTCCCTCGAAGCTATTGATCTTTACCCCCTGACAGTCGACAATGTTCTATGGTTACCCCCCCACATTCAAGGTCATATGACCAATCCCATCACTTGCCACTCCTTAAAAATATGGGACAGACTATGTAAACGTTTTAAACTAATCTCCCCACATAACCCCCTACTATCCTTCCTACACCACCCTTCCTTCTACCCCGCTTACTCTGAACCTAGCACCTTTTCATGCTGGTCCCAAGCAGGTATAACCAGAATATGTGACCTTACTACTAACTCCACCTTTAAAACATTCACGGACCTTAGGTCCAGTGCTAAACTCCCAGCCTCGGAATTTTTTCGATACCTCCAGGTGATCCACTTTGCCAAAACTGTGGTCGATCCCTGTACTGGCCTGAATACCCAGTCCCTATACGAAAAAATGTGCACGTCAGATCCCCACGCCCCAGGCATTATATCTAACTTGTATAACCATTTCTCCACACCACCTGCTGACCTTCCCCATTATGCTGCACAGTGGTCAAAAGACCTACGTATATCCCTCACCCCCGAAGAATGGTCCGACATTTGGGCCACTACCAAATCCTCCTCCCAAAATGTGATAGCCCTTGAAACGAATTACAAAGTATTAATGCGCTGGTACCTTGTTCCAGCTAGAATTTCCAAATTTGTACCGAACTACCCATCACACTGTTTCCGCGGATGCAGCGAACTTGGCACCCATCTCCACGTCTGGTGGTCTTGCCAAATAGCCCAGCAATTTTGGACAGTCATCTTCCAAATGATCTCCGCGATAATTCATGAAACAGTACCCCCCAACCCTGCCCTGGCCCTACTAAATCATATCCAGGGAGAATACACCAGAAGTCAGATCAGTCTTCTCCTCCAGCTGACCACTGCAGCCAAACAAACCATTGCTAAGGCCTGGAAAACCCTGAAACTTCATGTCGTAGAAATGAAAAACAGAGTAACCCAAGCCATGATCCATAGTAAAATTGAGGCGACAATACTAGACCGGGTTCCCCGACATACTAAAATATGGACCCCTTGGGTAGAAAAATTTTTGCCCCCAGATTTTGACCACAATCTCCTTATCCCATGATATTTATTTACCCCCACCCTCGCATATGGTGGTCTCCCCGGCCGCACCGCAGCCTCGCCGACACTGATCCCCTCCCCCTCCCTCTTCCTCTCCTTTTCTCTCTTTTCTTACTGTCCTTCCCTGCCTCTTCTCCCCTTCCCCACAAACTCTACTTGAACCTTTGTTCACCTACTTCTCCAACAAGTTCAAGCCTCCATGGCTATGTTTTCACTCAGTAGATCCCCTAAGAACAAGTTCCAAGCGACTGATATGTCTCACTGTAGTAGTTCTAGGAACTCTCCTTGCTGATACATGCTGACCTTAACGTGATAACATGCCCTCACATACTCATCAGCAACCAATTGTAGCTCTTATGTTACCCTTTCTGATGTTCTGTAATGGTTAAAATTTGTATGTACCGTGAATAATGTTTATTCACCAACTATGACTACTTCTTGTTGTACTTTATACTTTGTTCTAATAAACATTTTTGAAAAGAAAAATAAGTGAATAGATAAGGTCAGACTTTGCAGAAGAATTGTGCATTGGTGTTGGATTGTTTGTACTTATTTCTAAATGTTTCTTTTCTTTTTTTGTTCATATTTAAAGTTGTTGTAAAGGCTTACAAGTGGCATGCTAAGGGGGTACTTGGCAGTTGGATGGCTGGTGGGGGACCCCAGAAGAGTAGGATCCAGCTGCTATGTGCAAAATAATTGCAAAATAATTGCACAGAGCAGGTGGGCATAACATGTTTGTTATGCAAAAAAAAAAATACTTAAACCTTTACCATCACATTAATATAAAAAAGATTTGTTTAAGGTTAATACATTTATCCCTAGTTCACACTGGTGAGGCTTTCAAATCACGCTACTTCACTGTGATTTCAAAGCTGCAGATCAGTGAGATTTGCACCTCCAATTTCATTGCAGCAGGAACCTTGTTCAAAGTCTCTGTGACATGAATCGGGGCAATTCGAACAATTCCTTTGCTGACAATGGGGTGTGACTTGACATGTGATTTAGAACTGTCAAAGCACATAATAAATCGCACCGGTGTGAACGGGGACTTAATCTTGTATGTCTTCCTTGTCTGAGGTTTCAGCAAGCATTAATGCACTATAAATAAAATATATAAACAAACAAAAAAAAAAGCTAGTGATGTACCATTACAGGTCTCCTCAGTCAAAAAGTAAATACAACTCTAAATTTTGCCCTTGCTAGTTAGTAAAACATGAATACCAATCCTTAGGGAAACTCCACAAGGACGGCTCCAAGCAGTGTCTAATAAGTTAATTTCTTGTCTAGCAACGTATAACAATAGATAAGCAATCAATGCTATACCCATAAATAAATGCAATTCTCAGAGTGAATAATTAGAAATGATTAAATAAATTCCATAATAAAGTGCATATTCATATAAAACCATAAAATTGATCTAAATGGGCATAAATAAATAACATAAATATTGAGAACAAGGTAAATCGGTGCAATAATTCCATATAAAGTGCAAGAAATATAAAAATTGCCTGTGCAAAAAATGCTACATGCAAATAATATGCCTGTGCAAAATAGCTGAATGATGTGAAAAAAGCAACACAAATAAATAAATGCTGTGTCAGTCCAGAAAATAAGTGCTCCAAAAAAAGTCTTATGAAATTCAAATTTCTAGTGCCGACAACCAGCTCCCATACACAGTGCAATCACTATGTGAATAGACTTCTCCGTGTAACAACTTCTTCTGGTAAAGCAATAAAGTTCATCAGCTGTTAAAGGTGATCCCATCCATGCATTCTCCAGTGTGACAATCACAGGTGTTTCCCCCAGCCTCTTACCGGTATTTGGAGTTCAGTTGTGTTGTTTGTTACAGTATATGTAGATAAGTAAATCTGTATATGGAAGCATTTTTTGCACAGGCAATTTTGCACAGCAATTTTTTTTTTGCACTGAATAGTACATTTTTTGCACCTTATATATTTCTTGCACGTTATATGGAATTATTGCACTGATTTACATTGTTCTCAATATTTATGTTATTTATTTATGCACATTTAGATCAATTTTATGGTTTTATATGAATATGCACTTTATTATGGAATTTATTTAATCGTTTCTAATGATTCACTCTGAGGATTGCATTTATTTATGGGTATAGCATTGATTGCTTATTTATTGCTATACGTTGCTAGACAAGAAATTAACTTATTAGACGCTGCTTGGAGCCGTCCTTGTGGAGTTTCCCTAAGGACTGGTATTCATGTTTTACTAACTAGCAAGCGCCACATTTGTACTTTATTTTTATATCTTGATTGGTGTGGGAACACTTTAATGGTGGCTGCGGCATTTGTTGGTATTTATTAATATTTATTAGCTTATTTATTTTATCTTTTCCCTAGTGGTTCGCGCATTTGGTCACCCCCCCGTACGCATAGCTTTATGTACTGTACCTCTCAATAGAATAGGAATCCTGTGCTCAATGACTGTCTAATTGAGAATGATAGCCACCCTACCAGGGACCTCACCTTCCTTTCTTCAGCTTGGCACAGGAGCACAAATATATTGGAATGTATAGAGTGCCAAAGCTAGCTGACTGTGAATAGGCCAAGCAACTGTCAAATTGTGTTTTACAGTATATCTACTTTAGCTGTACAAGCCAACAAAACCTATACGTATTTTTTAATATATCAGGAAACCTCTCCTTTAGACCACTTTCACACTGGGGCGGTTTTTAGGCGCTTTAGCTGGAAATAACCTCTGCTAAGCACCTGGAAACCACCTCCCATTCATTCAAGTGTAACTTTCACACTGAGGCGGTGCACTTGCGGGACTTTCCGAAAACTCCTGCAAGCAGCATCCTTGGGGCGGGTTGGGAGTGCTGTATTTAGTGCTCCCAAAATGCCCTGCTCATTGGAATGAATGAGCAGTTCTTCCGAAGCGCCGCAACACAGGAGTTTTTAACCTCTTCTTTGGGGTTAAAAGCGCCCGGCTAGTGGCCGAAAAGCACCGCTTAAACAGCAGTACAGCATCACTAAAACAAGCGCTTTACCATGAACGCGGCCGCAACCCCAGTGTGAAAAGGGGTCTTATGTCGCATACACACAAGCGGATTTTCCGTCAGAAAAATCTTGGATGCTTTTTCCGACGGATTTCCGCTCAAGCTTGGCTTGCATACACACGGTCACTCAAAATTTCGCTGAACTTTTGACCACCAAGAACGCGATGATGTACAAGACTAAAGCCCCATACACACGGTCGGATTTTCCCATGGATTCTGTCCTATCGGACAATGTTGTCGGAAAATCCGACCGTGTGTAGGCACCATCGGACAGTTTCCATCGGATTGTCCGACGGACAAAGTCCTATCTCCTGCTGGATAGATTTTTCGACAACAAAGTCCGATCACACCAAATCCGATCGTGTGTATCGAATTCCTGACGGACAAAGTGCCACGCATGCTCAGATCACATTACAAGACCAAAGCTATTGGCTACTAGCCTCTACGTAGTCCCGTCGTATGCAACAAACGTCACCACGTTCAGAATGATCGGATTTTCCGACAACTTTGTCCGACCGTGTGTACGTAAAACCAACATCGGACAAAGTACGACGGACATGGTCCTCGGATAATCCGCGCGTGTGTATGGGGCTTTAGATGAGCCAAGAAAATTAAGTTCAATGCTTCCGAGCATGCGTAGGAATTTTGCGCTTCTGCATTGCTACAGACGATCGGAATTTCCGATCGGAACTTTTTCCAACCGAAAAATTTAGAACATGCTCTCAATCTTTTGCTGGCTGGAATTCCGCCAGCAAAAGTCAGATGGAGCAGACACACGGTCGCATTTTCCGACCAAAAGCTCTAATTGGTCTTCTGCTGGCCGAATTTCTGATCGTGTGTAGGCGGCAAAAGGCATTTACAAAGACAGCATATGCCTACAGAGAAACACAAATACACACGTTTAGTTTTCTGCATTTTATTGTTATGCCACATTATGTCACAGTGTAACATTCTGTCATAACTTATCCTAACAGAAGGATCACGAACACGCTTTTAATAAATAAATAAATACAATGTGGTTATTTTGTAGTTTATAAGTCACCCCCTTTGATATCTGTCTACAGTTCATACATATTTTATATACTTACTTATTTATGCTATGGAAAAAAAAACAGCAGCAAGGAGGAAAGTTCAGGGGTTATCCTACATTATGTTACAGCAGAACATTCTATCTTGACTTATCTTAGCCAAAGACAGAGTAGAAGTGTAAAAATAATTCTCTTTCTTGTCAGCGCAGATTAATTAGAGTGAACTTGTGAACTTGTGTGAACTCGGAAATGGCCCCATCTAAGAAGACAGGGGCTTTAGCAAATGCTGAATAGCAGGTAATGTTAAAAAAATTTTGCCCTTTATAAACATTTATTTCTCTGTAAATTTTCTATTTTTATAGCATGGACATCCGTTTGTACAATTCTCATTTTGGTTAATTATAGCACAATATTTAGGGTACATTAGATGTAGTCTGATGTAGTATGGTGATGCCGTGCATATATGAAATGATGGCTTGGTGAGAATAAAGAAATGTGTCATTGTTGCCAAGTGTAGAGTGTATTCATTCACCTTTCTGCCCACCGCAATCTGTTTCTATGTGTGTGTTTGTTACATGAATTGCATTCCAAATCTTTGTAGCCTTGGTTACAAAAGAAAGAGGTAAGGGAATGCTGCAACAATGGCGTCATATCACTGCAGAGCATGGTTTCTGTGTCTGGATAGCTAAATTAATAAATTCAACTTTCGGGAAGAAATAGGTTGTTAAAATTATTTTGTAAAGCCATTTCTGTTATACCACATTATCAATTCATGGCAATACAAGTTGGATAATTAGGTTACAGGAATGTATCCCCATTTGTTCAGGTAAATATATATATGCAGCATTTTTTTCCACCATTCTTTGCTGACTGAACTGGAAAAAAGGTGGAAAGAAAACGAATTGCTTGGTAAAAAGGTCTAAGAATAGTCCATAAATAAAAGATAGAGTTCGGGGATTAAGAAGTGATCTGAGAAGCAAGTGATGTCCTGTTGAGAGGCATATAAGCACACATATTTGTATGCTATCAGAATGTGGGTCCCTTGCTAGACAGTAGATTATAGGCTGAAATAAAACTGAACTCAGGCTTTCTTAAAGCTGGACTCCCGGCAAATAAAAGTAATTTACTGTAAATATATTCCTACATCAAGGGGTTGATTTACTAAGACTGGAGAGTGCAAAATCTGACAATGGGGACTGTAGGTTTGTTCGTAAGTCGAAGTTGTCCGTAAGTCGCAACACTGCATTCGTAAGTGTAACGTCCGCCTATGCATGGATGTGGGATGTTCCATGCGCCTGTTATGTTATCTGGGGCTCTTCTGGCCATGCAGTACATGTAGTACTGCAGTATGGGAGGTGTCCGGAGGTATCCAGGACCAGCTTGGAGCACAAGTGACCGGCATTTGAGGCCTTTCGTAAGTAGGAGTCGTAACTCGGGGCCTGCCTGTATAACCAGTTCTCAACCACCCATCGCACACATACTGCAGCAGGGTGGCCGCTCTGCACCAGATCACGTACTTAGTACGTGATCTGACACTTCCAGGTCCGGGGCATGTGCGCGCACCGTGGGCGACCCACTTCCACTGTAATTATACGCAGTGGGAGCCCAGCAGCGAGTACTGCAGACTCGATTTCCACCGGCACTGGTGATTGTACAGGGCGCAGGCAGAACAACAATCTGTCTGTAAACAAGGCAGTTTGTTGTTCTGTCAGAAGGGTAGACACTGATCCTTTGTTTCTGCTAAGAAATACCTTCCCCTAGCCAAAACACCTCCCCACAGTAAGTAAGCACAACCTAGGCCTACATTTAACCCTTTGATGGCCCTGATGTTAACCCCTTCCCTATCAGTGTCATTAGTACAGTCACAGTACATATTTTTTAGCACTGATCATTGTATTAGTGTCACTGGTCCCCAAAAAAGTGTCAAAGGCGTCAGTTAGGTGTTTGATTTGTCCATCACAATATCTCAATCCCGCTATAAGTTGCTGAATGCCACCATTACTAGTAAAAAATAAGCTATGAGTAAGCACTGAAACACAGTGCGAAACACGTCAGCTCTGTACCCCCCTTTCTTGTCGAGTTTTGGATTGAAGTGATTCTGGCTTTTAAATAAACCTTTTTGAATTTTAATTTTCCCGGTGTGTGGCTGTCCGGAGTTCTTCCTGATTTTCAATCCCATAGTTTGTAGACGCTATAACTTTTGTGCCAACCAATCAATATACGCTTATTGGGATTTTTTTTACCAAAAATATATTGGATAGGTTTTATAGCAGAAAGTAAAAAAAATATTGTTTTCTTTTTTCAAAATTGTCAGTCTTTTTTTGTTTATAGCGCAAAAAATAAAAACGCAGAGGTGATTAAATACCACCAAAAGTAACTCAGTGTCATATTGCAAAAATTGCCTAGTTATAAAGGTCATAAAGGGGGGTAAAGCTTTAGGAGCTGAAGTGGTTAACCTCCAAATATCTTTACACCAAATCTCTTTACAATCCCAAATATTATTTTGTAAAAGTATCAGTGACATCACTAATGTGCTGTGCATAGCCTGTGAAGAAAGCAGAGCTGTGGGAGGGACACAGAAGACCCACCTACTACAAGCCGCCTGAAGAAAACTACAGGAGGGGGCAAAGACAAGACAAATCACAATGCATAAGAACAATGAGCAGCAGTGACCAGTCTTTATTACAGGAAGCTCCTGCACAGAAGCAACGTTTTACAATGGATTACTACACCGATCTGGAAGAAATACACGATTTGAGAAGACAGTGATTATTGCTAGCAGCTATAGCAGCGAATCTGGGTTGTACCCAAGTTGATCGATCGATCGACTTGGTACATTCAGCCTGCCCATTAAGAGTTCAAATCTCATCTGGTTCCTGCTGAACTGGCCGAGATTTGAACCGTGTATGGCCGGCCTTAGTGAATGTGGTGAAGCTTCACTTTGTAAAGAATACCTGATTTGGTGCAAGAAAAAATAAATAAAAATGTTTGCTTGCACATGACAGGGCGATGGAAAAAATCAGCAGATCTTCACCACAGTCAGTGAGTTCTAGGGAAAATGCATAGTCTGTCTGCCTTTAAAAACTGTCTTGGCCGTCCTCCCCACACCGCACACCAGCACAAACTGAGCAATGTGCTGATTGCCTTTGCATAGAGGGACTATTTGCATATGCATATGTGGCTAGATATGCATATGTTTGAGTCACTGCAAGATTTGTGTATGAATAGGCTGCCTCATAATTTGCATATGAATGTGCTGTGCGCCTATAGTTACAGGGCCAGGATTAATGGACAGAGATAATGGCAAACACAGCAAACTCTGATCCTCGGATACTAACCTTCGAGAGACAGGTAAATTAAAAGGTGGCATTGTCCCAGAAAATCAAGGATGATTGGTAAGTATGTGTTAACTTGTGCTATTTTGTGCATTACTGCGCATGAAGTTAATAAAGCCTGACAATTGAAACATATCCATAATTTAGTACAGTTTTTATCTATATAAGGAACATCTATTTTTTTCATACTAAACCTTTGAGATTGACCTTGCTTGTCTTCAAATCTTCAAGCTTGTCCCTGCTATAGAACCCTGAATTTTGAAACTGCTTTGAAGTCTGCCATTGGTTTTGTCTAAATCATTTGTTCTCTATAGAGCTATGCTTATATGGTAGCCTAAATAGTTACATTTCTGGCTTATTCCTTCTTTATGCCATGAATTTCAACAGAAAATGACTACTGACACCCTCAGCATACGTTTATCTCTAAGTAAAAGCTTTAATTACTACTTTCTGCTTTCCTGATGTCAGTCAATTCCCCAGCCCATTCACACATCTTCTCAATAAGACATGCATCTGACAGACTTTTTTCCAATTAAGAATGAGTAAAACTCCTTTCAACAAAGCCCATAAATGTTTTATCCACATTATTACCATTCTAAAATATGCTGCTGCTGGCATATCTACAATAGATGCATGGAGTGTCTTTTACAGTTAATGCAGAACCATGCTGTTTCATTGTAACCACGTATTTCATAAAGTATATATTTAAAACTCCTAAAAATTAAGAGTGTTAGAAATTAAGCTTAGATAACTGTCCTAATACAGTTATCTATTATCCATAGTTATATACAGTAGTTATCTATAATTATCTATAGCAAGCTCTGGACACACTTGTTATACACATATGCAAAGTATATAAGTATTTGCAAAATTCTCTCCCTGCCGCTACTTGACTGCTCCGAACAGCTTGATATACTTTCAATCAGAAAGAGACAGCCTAAAGGCAAACGGTATCTCTCTTTAGAAGGTCCACAAAAACATAACTGACATAGGTGCACCCTTTATTAAGTGTTTATTTTACAAATAAAGCTTTTTTAGAAAAAGTAAAAAAAACATAGGCCGTGGCCTAGGCTGATATAGCTGCCAGGGAAGGCACACATCCACTTACAAATCATGCTGCTGTCCATTGCACATTAATGTGTATAGTGAAAAGTTCCAGACTGCTGGCTGTCAATGCAACCCTGCTCGTTATTAGTTCCCTAAACAGGTTGCCTACACTTAGGACAAAACTGCTAGCAGACTAAAGCCCCGTACAGATAGACCGAATGTTGGGAGACAACGACCAGTTCAAGAAAAAACGCCCAACATTCGGCCCGTGTGTATGTCGGGCTGTCCAACAGAAGCAGGCTGTTCAGCCAGGTTCTGTTGGACATGCATGCTGGACAACCAGCAGCTGACCGACTCCCGATCAGTGCTCTCAGCCAATGGCAGAGAGTGCTGATTGGAGTGTTCTGGCAGAACACAATAGCTCAGCGGGGGAGATCGCTGAACTTACCTCACATGATTAGTACATCGGCTAAGGCAAGACATATAATACTTAATTTTATTTTCTTCAACCATGAGTTTAAGGAAAGAAAATTGCTTGATTCCCCCACCAATGTAGTCAGTGTTGATGGAGGAATTTGTCCCGCAGTGCTATTGAGTTCTGCCAGCAGGGAGCACGAGGCACCTTCCCCACTGGCAGAGTACAGTGATCACTGCCAGCTAAATTTTGATCAGTCTAAGGCCAGCTTAAGTTGTAACAGTATGCCCTGCTCTTTTAGTAGGAGGTACTAGATTTACTGATATAAATTGTGAAAACGGTCTCTTTCATCCTCTCTACCTCCAGCATCGACTTGATTGTGTGGGTAATGTCACATATGATTAGATTAATATCAAGGTTAGCATTCAACTGGGGTAAAAAGAGAAGTGACATAGGACAGTTGGCCCGATGGGGCAGGAAATAAAAATCTGACCCTACACACAGAACAATTTGTTGCCTGTGCCTCCTCCACCATCATAGGATCACAGGGAGGCAGAAAGCAAAGTGGTGTGTTTGTCACTGACCTCCCAATTTCTGGCTGAAGACAGGGAGCAACACCCAATTTTTAAAAACAATATCACCTGCATGACTATTAAGGACATGAAGATACCATAAGTATTTCTTTGTCTTTATAGAAATAGCTAGTTCT
This sequence comes from Lithobates sylvaticus, assembly GCA_028564925.1. Taxonomy (NCBI): domain Eukaryota; kingdom Metazoa; phylum Chordata; class Amphibia; order Anura; family Ranidae; genus Lithobates; species Lithobates sylvaticus. Next base: position 354,047,384 of record CM053027.1, on the reverse strand, counting down.
GAAACTGTACCGTGGATAAGGTATGCGGTCAGTTTAGATGCAGACAGCACATAGAGTTTTTTCTTGAAATAACCCATCTAATCCGGCTTTTTGTGAAATTGTATTGACTTCATAGTTAAGAGATAAATATAATTAAGCAATTGTCCCTGGAGCCAGAAACATTAAAATTGAAATATTTAGGTTTATATAAGCTGCTTTCTCTAGCTATCTGGTTGTGAACTTATCAAGCATCACTTTATAAATATTAGCTGACGATGCCGGCAGCATCCTAGCAGGGGGCAGATCTCCTGTGTAGCTGCTTCTTTTACTGAGGAATCTTTTCCTACTGAGCAGACAAAAAGCAGAACAGACTCACACTTTAGTATATTTAAATGAAATAATTCAATACATTATACATGTATACGCACACGGAGGCTTACACAATGGTGGTGAGATATTAGTTATGGATATTATGCCTTATCCAGTTATTATCTAGTATTCATACTTTACATTCTATCCAGTCTCGAAAATTACCCTAGTTTCATTTAAAGGCACATGAGATCTTTTTCCTTGGCTATTGCTTCCTAATAATGACACAGTGTATGTTTTAGAATTGCCGTGAGCTTTCAAATCTAAGTAGATAGTGGCTTTCCTATCATAAAGGCGAGTTTTATATAATGTCTTACCTAAGTATTCCTATTTAAACAAGAAGCACCGTGGGCTTGAAAAAAGAGAAATCACTTTTATCATGCCAACCTCATGGGGACTCAATATAAGGAAATGCATGTTACTGTTAGCTTTAAAAGCATTTTTTCTACATCTAAAGCCCCATACACACGGTCAGATTTTCCGATGGATTCTGTCCTATCGGACAATGTTGTCGGAAATTCCGACCGTGTGTAGGCACAGTTTCCATCGGATTGTCCGACGGACAAAGTTCTATCTCCTGCTGGATAGATTTTCCGACAACAAAGTCCGATCACACCAATTCAGATCGTGTGTAGCGAATTCCGACGGACAAAGTGCCACGCATGCTCAGATCACATTACAAGACCAAAGCTATTGGCTAGTAGCCTCTACGTAGTCCCGTCGTAGGCATCAAACGTCACTACGTTCGGAATGATCGGATTTTCCGACAACTTTGTCCGACCGTGTGTATGCCACACCAGTGTCGGACTAAATCCGTCGGACCAAATCCGATGGATTTGGTGGTCGGATTTTCCGACCGTGTGTATGGGGCTTAAGACTATGCATGTACAGATAAGCCAAGACACAAAACCATAAAAAAAAACACTATACAAGAAATTTTTTTTACAGTACAGTTAACATTCATGGTGGTTTCCTATTTTTGTCTGTGACCCCATTGGAGAGACTCCTGAACACTTGGTGACTGGGGGAACATTTGTCACTGGAATAGGGGCGGGGGGGAGGGGGGTAGTTAGGTTTTTGAAATAAGGTTTATGAAAGTAAAAAAAAAAAAAAATCCTGAATCTGTTTAATGATACAGAGACATGTGAAAATTAGAATACCACAGATCAGTGACTGGGAGAAATTTAATTTTTTTTCTAAAATAGGCATGGGTGAAGAAGAATCTGGGTTTTGGTAGATCCTAAGCTTAATAATGGCATGCAATGCCAAGCTGCGGTATACAATGTGAGCAAAGTCCTTTCTTGTATTAAGGCCAGTTTCACACTGGGGCGGTGGGGGCGGCGGCGGTAAAGCAGCGCTATATTTAGCGCTGCTTTACCGTCATTTTAGCTGCGGTATTCAGCCACTAGTGGGGTGGTTTTAACCCCCGCTAGTGGGCAAAAAAGGGTTCAAACCCCCCGCAAATCGCAAATACACCGCTCCTTCACCGCTCCAAATATGCTGCTAGCAGGACTTTTTTTACCGTCCTGCTAGCGCACCGCTCCAGTGTGAAAGCCCTCCGGCTTTCACACTGGAGTTAAAGGACCCGCTTTTTTCAGGCGCATTACAGGTGCTATTTTTATCGCTGTGGCGCCTGAAAAACGTTTAGGTGTGAAAGGAGCCTAAGAGAGGTATGGACTGCAGAGCAATAGAGAGATCATTTTGCCCCTGTACAAATCATTAGTAAGACCTCATCTGGAATATGCAGTTCAGTTTTGGGCTCCAGTTCTCAAAAAGGATATTGGGGAACTGGAGAGAGTGCAGAGAAGGGCAACCAAACTGATAAGAGGCATTGAGGAGCTCAGCTATGAGGAAAGATTAGAGGAACTGAATTTATTCACTCTTGAGAAGAGGAGATTAAGGGGGGATATGATCAACATGTACAAATATATAAGGGGTCCATATAGTGAACTTAGTAATAAGTTATTCACTTTAAGGTCATCAGAGAGGACAAGGGGGCACTCTTTATGTCTAGAGGAAAAGAGATTTAATCTCCAAATACAGAAAGGTTTCATCACAGAAAGAGCTGTGAAAATGTGGGATAGACTCCATCAAGAGCTGGTTTGGTCCAGCTCAGTACATTGCATTAAAAATGCCTGAATTCCTTTCTAAATGCGTATAATATAACTGGATACTAACATTTATAGGTAAAGTTGATGCAGGGAATATCCAATTGCCTCTCGGGGATCAGGAAGGAATTGTTTCCCCTGCTGGAGTAAATTGGTTCATGCTTTGCTGTTTTTTTTTTGCCTTTCCTCTGGATCAACTGTGCATATAGGATTGTTTATATCAGGTTGTATGATTTTTTTCCCCCTTTTATTGGTTGAGCTAGATGGACTTTTGTCTTTTTTCAATCAGAATAATATAAAATGAAAGAACTGACTTATAAACAAGAAGTGTTGTTTATTTTAATGTAGTATTTTTTTTTTTACACTTTACTATACAATTAATTAAAACTGAATGGACATACCAAAGCAAAGCATTAGGTCAAAGGCTAAGGCACACAAGCCCTTACAATCTGCAGGAAGGAAGTAGACAAATGAGACAAGAACTGTCTCAGGGACAGGCTGGATGATATAACTGAGCACTAAAATCTTTAAATAATACAAGACATGAAAGCACCATATTAACAAATACAGACTTGTTAAAAAAAAAAAAAGAGCGTGTGTAATATTTAGGAAAGAGTAACACCAATTAAGTGATTATCCCAGAAATGCAGAATGCAGAAGTGATTATCCCAGAATGCAGAAATTGAAGCGTGCTACCCTGTGCTAGAATACTGTATTGTCCATTTCTGGGTAAACGCAGTACCTTGCTCCAAAAGCCATAATCAGTGTCAACTTATCACAGCAATAAAGAAGTCATGCTAATAGAACTAGATTGATGCCAGGCTCCTAGAGTTATTAGATTTTGCCATGTTACTAAAGTTAATTTAATTAAATGCTTTAATATGAAAGTGAGCACGATGCCACGTTACTTAAATGTTGCCATGTAACTACTGTGATGCCATTTTACTGAAGTGGTTTATTGTTGTAAACAAATGACAGCTCCTCACTTTTCTTGTTTGCAGTTGGCAGCTCAGCTAGTAGATATGCTAAATGCAATGTGTTATTTATTTATAAACCACATTGGACTCTCAGACCTGTATACTCCCTGTGGACCAGAGCAATTATTTAATTTCTGCTAGGGCCCTGTTTATTTAGCAGTAACTTTTGTATTACTTAAAATAACAAGATAATGCATACAGTTCTGTGAAAAAGTATTTGTTCCCTTCCTGATTTCTTTTTTTTTTTTTTTTTTTGCATATTTGTCACACTTAAATGTTTCAGATCATGAAATACATTTTAATATTACACAAAGAAAATCAGAGTAAATAAAAATGCAGTTATTAAATGATGATTTCATTTATTAAGGGAAAAGAGGTTTCCAAACCTTATGTGAAAAATGTATTGCTCCACCCCTATGCTAAATCATGAATTAATTGTGATTATTACCCACATTTTTCGGAAAGCTAAGTTACATTTCTCTTGCCACACCCAAGCTTGATTACTACCAGACCTGTTGAATTAAGAAAATAAGGGTGGTTGGGCGGATTGCGGGGCCGGCCGCAGGTGGATGGGCAGGATGCAGAGCCGGGCGATGTGTTGTATATGCAGGAGGAGTGGAAGGAGTCTCACCATTCCCCGCCCACCTGGTTCAGGTCCTGGTTCACGCATGCGCCTTGCAGCCGTGGGTCATCTGGCAACCAGGACACCAGGAGAGAAGGAGGGACGGGGAGGCCTTCCACATCACCGCGTTCTTGTCGGTCGAAAGTTCAGCAAACTTTTGTGTGACCGTGTGTATGCAAGCCAAGCTTGAGAGGAATTCCGTTGGAAAAAAACATTCAAGATTTTTCAGATGGAAATTCAGATGGAAAAATGTGTACGGGGCATAATACTCAAAAAGACAGTTATAAAGCAATACTCCTTTATAACTGTCTCAGTGAGTAATGCTTTATAACTGGCATTGCAGTATTCAAAGAGCCAGTTGTAATATATTACTCACAGAGCCAATTATAAAACATTACAGAGCCAGTTATAAAGGAGTTTTTCTTAATAACTGGCTTTGTGAGTACTCCATTATATCTGGCTTTGGCCACAATCCGTGACATTAAACTAAAAAAGTTACCGTAACCGAATCCACATATCCTGGAACCCCAAATCCTGTAACCAAAAGCCCCCCCCCCCCCCAGGCTGCTCAGTCTAAAATGCCCGGGCCTATTTTTCGTCCCAGTCCGGGCCTGCCCCAGGGCAATACCCAGACCCTCATACCCCTTTTATGGCCAATTACTTACATATAAGCCTTCAAAATGGGCACTTTTGATTTTTCCTGTTCAGCTCCCATAGACTCCAATGGGGTTCGCTGTTTGGGTTAGAACATTTCCCCTGTTTGGGAATTCTGCTGCGAACCGAACAGGGGGGGTGTTCGGCCCATCCCTGGTTATAAAGCGCCAACAGTTTACACAAAGCTTTACAATATAAAGGTATGATCCCATATTTGAATTGAGGTTTGTTTCTGTGCAAATTATTCTGCCAGGTTAATTGACTTATTAAATCACTCTATTGTGCATGTGTCTGGCTATTTTGGAAACATTAGATGGTTAGCTCCCTGAAGGGGAAATACAGATGTAAATGTTTTATGTACAATGTTGGTTGAATACATTCAGGCTATGTAAATAAAGGTAATAAAGAAATTACTAGCACACACAAATCATCTGTTATTTAGTCTTCAGCTCTTTAATTACATTAAATTATCCAAAATATAAACATGCAGTGCGCAGAAGCACACAATGTCACACTTATATTAAAATAGATAAACATCCAAAAAAACAGCTGTCACCTGTAATGCAATGAAACAGCAATATAAATCTCCATTATTGGTCTGATAAATTACATATTAATGTTGTGTTTATTAAGAATAATTAGGATCTCAATCCAGTAACTTTCCACAGAATATCTTCACGATTATTACATCAGGTTTTCTATAATTTAATATAAATATACTTTAACTTGGATTTGTATTTCTGCTTTTTCAGTCCTGAGATTAACAAATCTCTAATTGTGTAATGCCGCGTACACACGGCTGGATTTTGCACAGTCCAAATCTCAGTCTGCATTTCCGATAGAAAAATTAAGAACAGGCTCTCAATCTAAAGTCCGTCGGAAATGCCGACAGAAAAAGACAGATGGGCATACACACGGTCGGAAAATCCGATGAAAAGCTCCCATCTGACTTTTTCCATCGGAAATTCCGGCCGTGTGTACGCCGGATAACAATTCACGTTAAAACAGAGGTTTTTTTTCCCACACGTTTGCAAGTATATGTGGAAGCCCACGTCAAGGCTTCGCTGTATACTGTGATCCTAACTCTATAGTTTTAAGAATCTCCAAGTTGGAATACATATATACCAATGGATAAATCAAAGTGGTTGTAAAGTCAGAAGTTTTTTTTTTTTATCTTGATGCATTAAGATAAAAAAATGTAGCAGCCCCCCTCAGGCCCCCTAACACTTACCTGACCCCCCGATCGACCCAGTGATGTTGCACAAGAGACTCGGCTGTCTGGGACTCTCCCTCCTGATTGACTTTGACAGCAGCGTCTTTGACTTTGCTGCAGTCTCAGCCAGTGAGCCAATGAGGAGAGAGACGGGCCGGGCCATGGCTCCATGTCTGAATGGACACAGGGAGCTGCAGAAAGGCTCAGGTGCCCCCAAAGCAAGCTGCTTGCTGTGGGGGCATTCAACAGGAGGGAGGGGCCAGAAACGCCAAAGAGGAACTCGAAAAGAGGAGGATCTGGGCTGCTCTGTGCAAAACCATTGCACAGAGCCGGTAAGTATAACATGTTTGTTATTTTTAACAAAAGAAAAAGGAGTATCACTTTCAGGAGTTCCGGTTTGCCCCGGAGGGCACTGGATCGCAGCGGGAGGGGGGCCCTCTCCCGCTGCCGATAAAAGTGATCTTGCGGCAAATCTGCCGCAGAGACTGCTTTTATCTTGTAGCGGACTGCCCGCTGAAGAAGTGGATACTGGGGTTATGGCAGCTAGCTGCTGCCATAACAACGATAGCCTCCTTCAAACAGCCGACATAAAACTGTGGCGGGCGGTCCGTAAGTGGTTTTAAGAATGGTTCATTCTCTCATTTTTTGCTTTATGATATCCAGTATCAGGAATTACAGCAAACCTCTCGTATTTGTATACCAGACTGTTTATTTTATTAGTAAACCCTTTTTTTTGCATAGCCCCAATGTATTCTTGTTTGGCTTCAATGTATTTGTAAATCCAACTTAATCCATAATGCCTATCTGGAGGATCTCACTCAGAGCACTGCAGACTTATTTATATAAATCTATTTGAGATAAGTGAAGCACAATGGAATGTCAAACAGCATGGTGTGGTGAACAGCATACTTAAACATGTTGGAAACCATTTCAGTTTTGATAGTAGTAGGGTTTGGGTGATCAATCAGACTGTGTAAATTAAAGTATTTCAAAGATGCAGTCAGGGCTTCACATCCCATGATTATGGTCAAATTCTTTGTACAGGGTTGTATACATGAACACTGTCAGTCTGTGTTTCCTCTTTGAGAAACAGAGAAAAGACTAAATAATAATAATAATAATAATAATAATAACACACACTGTATGTGTCTCAATAATTATATCAGGAAAAATAGACATTATACGATTCTGCACTACTTGCTCGTTGTATGCACAGGTAGTCTATTATCATGTGCTCTTATCTTCTTTGTTTTACTCTTCCTTCTAGCTAACTTTTAAATAGTTTTTAAATGAAACTGTGGAAATTAAACTTAGCCATTTGATGTTCAAATTGAAATTTCCCTTTTTTCACTTTTACAAGATGTGAATGAATTTGTGCAGGAAAACATACAACAGTTCACATCCATCTTTCAGAAGCCATCATTTTTTTTTAATTCACGAACATGAATTTTTTGTTATAATTCACTTGCTCACCTCTATCTGTTCACCAATGGCGATAAAATGAAGACCTGGCATGTACAAAAACGTTATTCCTACCATTGATATGTGTGCCTATAGCAATAATGTGTATCCTAATATTATGCCTACCCTATATTTGGGTCCAGTGATTATTATTATTATTATTATTATTTAAGGTACTTATATAGTGCCGTCAATTTACGCAGTGCTTTAAATATACATTGTACATTCACATCAGTCCCTACCCTCAAGGAGCTTACAATCTAAGGTCCCTAACTCACATTAATTTACTAGGGCCAATTTAGACAGAAGCCAATTAACCTACCAGCATGTCTTTGGAGTGTGGGAGGAAACCAGTGTACCCGGATCATATATTCTGTATATAGGCTGTACTTTTTGCTATTTCTTTGGAAAAGGGTATAACAAAGCTGCTGGTAGAAAAAAAAAGTTCAAGGTCCAAAAAAGAAAAACTATGTAGACATCCTTAGTAGTATTTATATTTCAATTTTAAATTGTGCTAGGACCCCATTGGGTACGCCAGGAGGACAATTTTCTGATATTACTCCATCTAAAACGTCATGCCAAATGTGTTACAAATGAATACAGGACTTTTATCAAAATATAAATTGGAGGGGGGGGGGTGTTAAAACCACTGTAAGTTTCTACTTTGCCATCCATATCTCATTGAGAGGAGATTTCACTTTACTTCTTGTTGTGTAGTTAACAGAAAGTGAAAAGGTAGCTTTCCAATGTGAGATAAATCCCCTTTAAGACAGTATCTAGCGAACACGTGTCCCCATCAGATTTCCTCTTATTCCTGTTCTGATGGCAACTCAAAATTCTTTCTTAACTCTTAGACCCCTTTCACACTAAGGCAGTTTTCAGGCGTTTTAGCGCTAGAAATAACACCTGTAAAGCGCCTGAAAACTGCCTTCCATTCTCTGTAATGGGTGCTTTCACACCCGGGCGGTGCCCTTGCGGGATGTTTAGAAAAGTCCTGCAAGCAGCATCTTCGGGTAGGGTTGGGAGCGCTGTATACAGTGCTGTCCAGGAGCTTTAGGAGTGTGTCTATAGGAATGTTTGACCATTCTTCCAGAAGCGTGCTTGTGAGGTGAGGCACTGATGTGGATGAGAAGGCCTAGCTCGCAGTCTCCGCTCTCATTCATCCCAAAAATGTTCTATGGGGTTCAGGACTCTGTGCAGATCAGTAAAGTTCCTCCACCTAAACTCACTCATCCATGTCTTTATGGACCTTGCTTTGTGCACTGGTCCAAATCATTTTGTGTCTAGAAGGAATTATGGCGTGGGGTTGTTTTTAGGGCTTGAGCTTGGCCCCTTACTTCAGGTAGAGAAAACTCTTAAGGCTTCAGCATATCAAGATATTTTGGACAATTTCATGCTCCCAACTTTGTAGGGACAGTTTGGGGATGGCCCCTTCCTGTTCCAACACGACTGCGCACAAGTGCACAAAGCAAGGTCCATAAACACATGGATGAGTGAGTTTGGGGTGGAGGAACTTGACTGGCCTGCAGAGTCCTGACCTCAACCCAATAGAACACCTTTGGGGTGAATTAGAGTAGACACACCCCTAAACTTTGTGGACAGCCTTCCCAGAAGAGTTGAAGCTGTAATAGCTGCAAATGGTGGGCCAACTCAATATTGAACCCTACGGACTAAGACTGGGATGCCATTTCATGTGCATGTAAAGGCAGGCATCCCAATACTTTTGGTAATATAGTGTAGTAGACGTACTCTGTGTATACGTGGATTCAAAGCCAACATGGCACAGACAATTTGGAGGTAGCTCTCCTGAGTATTTGTAGTGTGTGAGTGGAAGGTTAATATCTATAGACTTTGATTTTTAAATGTTTTTTTTTATAAATTTCCCTGCTTCCTTTAAAGACCCTTTGCTCCCATGGAAGGGTAAAATAGAAGAACAAAGACTAACTGATTGATTAACCTGTTAACTAATTTATGAGTGTTTTATACAAATACTGTATGTTTAATGTTTTAGACTTTTTAAAATCTACCAAACTCCTAAGATCTTAAAACAGGGTTATTCAGACAGAACGTATGTAAATTTGGCCTGCTTTTTTATCAGTCTGTTAATGGGGAAATATTATAAACCTTGTGTCATAATTTAATAGAAATGGTGCAAGCATACAAATATATCTACAAAGAAAAAAAAAACATAGAACATATCATAAACCATATTCCTGTAACAGCAACAGAATGCCAAACACGACAGCACTATGTGACCAGGCTGCTGAGATCTAGAATCCAGTTGAAGTCCAAAGAGATTTCATTGGACTGCCAGTTCACTCCAGGTAATTATAGAGCAACTTGGATTTCTGGCCTTTGTCCAGCCTCATTTTATTCATTCTGTTGGCCAGAGGTTACGGCTTTGATTGCTTCCTCCTCATCTCCCCCGCCATGCAGAGTGAACAAAAGACATAAGTCAGTGAGCTGAAGGTAACAACATTTGTTGATTCACCCTTTTCCTTTGCCCTGACTCACTCCAGCAGTCCGCGTATTTACATCACCTCAGGGAACTGGCTGAACACGCTGTCGCGCATTTTGTATTAACCAGTCCCACGCCGGTCAGGACAAGAGCCGTTGATTAAATCAAGTACAAGCATCTAAAAATATGGAGAAATTATTAAGGGTGAATAGTACAAATTATTTACTGAGATGATTACAAACAGGTACAAGAATGTTAATCTCTCATTCATGGTTGGATTAAGAAAATATTTTTGAAAAGATAATCATCTTAGAGAACTGCTAGACCTTAAGCAAAGAACGAGCTACAAATCACAACCACTGTTGGGATTTAAGAGTTTCTTAAACTTGAAATTTAGACAATGCTTGGATTATAGGGTTGTGTTTTCTTCCAGTGCACATTAGACTTCCAGACAGTTAAATTGGTCATATGCATAAAATTTTGATTTGCATTAGCAATAATTCCAGTAACTAAATATGTTTTGTGTGCCTACCTACTTATACATTGTTTTGGGTTTTTAGTAGACATAGGTAGTTGTGTTAATATAGTTAACGATTTTGGTGAAAAAAGGAAACCTATTTCTAATAATTTCCTATTTTAACGCTAGAGCAGGTTTAATACCCACTGATATGTCCTTTCAAATTTAAAATAAATAAAAAGTTTTAAAAATATAAAGTAAGACAGTAAAGGTTGTGCTATCTACAATACATTTTGCTAATGAGCTGCACATCAGACATTCGGATAAAAATGTGCATATCTCTTTTTTTGCCCAATATGTTGTCTATTTTTCACCAGACTTCAACTCCAAGGTCATTTGTGTCTCCTTAGTAAATTACTGTTAAAATAATTTGCACTGAGCAAGGGGAAAAAATTCATCTTAAAGCAGAGCTGCAGACAGACAATAAATTAGTCAAAAATGCCCAATCTGTTTTAATTTATTCTTACTTTCTTCTGCATACCTATAATTCCAAAACCGCAGCAATTTTCACCTGCTCTCCTGCAAATTAGCTGGTTCTGTGCTGCTTTTTCCTACCAGATAACTGAGCTCATCCACAGGTTCCTCCTCCTCTGTGATTGGCTATGGCATCCCAAATGACAAAAGTGACTGGGAGCCTAAGATTGTAGCTCAGGGGGTCCTTTCATAAAGCAGTAGAATGGTCTTACCGCAGTCATATTGTGCTTTAAAAAAAAAAAAAGAACATTGCACAATGTGCACAATGTGCTTTACAAATGTGCATTGTATGCCACGTGCTTTGGAACTTTAAAGTAAATTGAGTGTTATAAAAAGAATGTAAAAAAAAAGCCAGCATAAAACACTAATCTCATGACCTGTAAAAGGCATATGACTCTCCTCCTTCGCTGTGTTAAAGAGAAGGTTCACTGGTGTTCTTAAAAACTTAAGGTTGGCAACTTCCAATACTTTAACATCTGACTTTTAGCCAGCAGGTACTTAGCAGCCCATGGAGTCCAGCACTGCCTTTCCCAGATCTCATACTTCACAGAGCTTAGGATCCCTGGCAACACCATCTTGAATGTGGGAGCCAACTGTAAATTCTTGACATCTCACAGCTGGCTCCTTACTGTGCATTCATAAGATTGTGCAGCAGTGTGGGACTGGTCCTACAGCCTCCTGGGATGTGTGACATGTCCCAGGAAGCAGCAGAAGGTGGGCGGGATGGTCAAACTGACATAATCCTTATCTTGGTGAGGATTGAACAATTATAAGGAGATACCTGTCAAAAAAAAGGCACTCATTCAAAATTGAAAATTAGGGACGGGGGGGACGGGGGGGGGGGGGGGGGGAAAGGATAAGTGACACTTTTTTGGGTGTAGATTCGCTTTAAAAAAAAAAATTCAATGGTACCATACGGGCTCCACACAACAGCCTGCATTTTATGGTATAAACTGACATTGTGGGATATAGCAAGGAGCAGATAGAGATATCAGAACTACTTTTTAAAGTGGTTGTTAGGCCACTATAATCAATTCACCCCATCCCCTCAGTTATATAACGATATGTGTCCCAGTGTCTGTATTTAAAAAAGAGCGCCGGGAGATGCTCTGATATAATGTACAAAATGGCATCTTTTTTATATAGATCAGACACTGGGACACATAATGTTATATAATAGAGGGGATGGGATGAGTAGATTATAGTTTTTAAAGCAGCAGAAGGGGGGGGGGGGGGGGGCGGGCAGTGTCTCGAGCTGACAGGAGGGAGGGGGGAGAGGAGGACAGAGAAGGACAGAGCAGAGCTGCGGTTGATGAAGGCACATAAACTGACCACTGTGTCAGGGCTCAGCAGCCATGATGAACCGTGTTCAGTTTACAGGGGGAGGGCAGAGCCAGGCAGGATCAGCCATGTTTTTTTAGGTTATACAGGGGGCCAAATGACAAGCACTATGCTGTTATGCATGCTTAAAGAGAACAGGATCTATCTTCTTTTTTTTTTTTTTAGGGTAACAAACACTTTAAATGTTCCCTTAAGTCACCTGAGCACCACAAACTGTTCATGGCGAAAGTTCATTATACTATATGTATAATGTCAAACATAGCTACAATCTTCAGATACCTTACATTATTTTAGGAAGAAAAGAAGTCTAATACAAATATGCCTTTTTCAGTAAAATTCCACTGTAAGGCTAATAAAGAACACCATAGTATAATATTCCCTCATAAATCAATAAAAAGCATTCTAAGGACTCATGCACACTGGTTGTTTGGCCATCTCTCCTAGTTGTCTTTCCTCCTGGCAGAGGTGTTTTGGCAGAAACGTTTTAAGGGGTGTCAAATACTTGAGCATTAATTCATTTAATTGGCCAGAATAATAGTTTATTCTGGCCTTTGCAATAAATGAATGCTTAGTGCTAAATACACCTAGCATTTGCTCATGTTTGGGCACGTTTAAATGTGTTTAGATGAATTTTCTGCCAAAAATGCTCCTAGATGGGCTAGCAGTGCTTTTTTTTCCTGCCTCTGAACACCTCTGCCTCTAAATGTCCACATGTGCATGGACACTAATATGCTAGCATGCAGGAACGTTTGGAGGTATTAATCATCATTTTAATGCTCATCTCATGATATATACAGTCAGTACAGATATATACAGAAAGACATAACTCTGTTCTAGTGATTCAATTTTTTAACAATTAAAAAATTGTGTCTAGCCTAAACTTTTCAAATTGTGTAGCTGTATATTGCATATACTTATTTTCATTTAACTGATAAATGTTAAATTATTATGCATGCTACATTATTATATTCTTAGGCCCCTTTCACACTGGGGCGGGGAGCCGCGGTGACGGTAAAGCAGCGCTATATTTAGCGCTGCTTTACTGTCGTTTTTAACCGCGGTATTCGGCCTCTCGCGGTGCGGTTTTCCCCCCCGCGAGCGGCCGAAAAAGGGTTAAACACCCCTGCAGAGTGCCGCTGTATCGGCGCTTTGCGGCGGTATTGCCGCGGTTTTACCGCGGTTTCCCATTCAAATCAATGGGAAGGAGCGGTATAGGAGCGGTGAACACACCGCTCCTATACCGCTCCAAAGATGCTGCTAGCAGGACTTTTTTTGCTGTCCTGCTAGCGCAGCGCTCCAGTGTGAAAGCCCACCGGCTTTCACACTGGAGTTAAAGGGGCCGTTTTTTTTTTTCAGGCGGTGAACAGGCGCTATTTTTAGCGCTGTACCGCCTGAAAAACGCCCCAGTGTGAAAGGGGCCTCAGGCTCATTTAACTGATAAATGCTTAAATTTCATTTTGTGTAACACCAATCAATAGCATTGTTACAAATAGTTGACTAAAGCAGTAAGGACAGAAACGTCTTGCCTGACAATGTAGACAAATGCATTTGACAATTAAACCTCTATTGTTTAGTAGGTTTTAGCACACTCATTTTTGTAGGGGTGGATGGGATATGGTTGGTACAAAATCACATCCCACTGCATCCTACAATAAACAGTAAAGATTGGAAGTTTGCTTTCAGGACAAGTGCAAGGACACTGCTAACAAGCAATGGCTTTTATCTGGGAGCGCTTTTGATTTCTCCCACGTACCGAGACAGCATTTGCATTTCAGTAAGAGCTTTCTGTTGCATGTAGTATCTGTCCAAAGATTCCCTGGACATGTCTAACATCGTTAAGTGCTTAACCACTTCAACTCTGACAGCCCAAACATGAAGGGTCTGAAGAAGACCGCTTTGATGCTTAAGAACTTAAAAAGTTCTTCATACATTCCACACAGTAATTGCTGCTTGTCAGTAACATCAGGTAAGGCACATGATGGCACAGTCTGAGCATTACTTCCAATACCTGGGTGAGAATAAGACACATAGGGCTTCCCTAGGGAGGCAACATGCACATTCAGTCATCAGAAGCTCTTAGTGCATACACTACTGACTTTTTAGCTTCCTGGATGCCAACCTATCTCTTCCAGTGGAGTATTTGACCTCACCTGTGTTTGGCCAAGTTAGAGAGCCCATCTGACATGTTAATGTTTTTGATAACAGTCAGAAAGACATTTGTCTATGATCAACTTTAAGTAACTTTGTTTTGATAAATATACATTATTAAAGAGGAACTTCACAGATACCTAGCAGCACATGCAGTCCAGGACTATTTTACCCACAGCTTATTCTTCTTAGGGCTGTGACCCCACCATCTGGGATGCGAGAGCCAGCTGTTACTTCCTGATGACTCACAGCTGGCACCCGACTGCACATGTGTGAGATTAACCACTTCAGCCCCGGAAGCATTCACCCCCTTAATGACCAGGCCATTTTTTTGCGATATGGCACTGCGTTATTTTAACTGACAATTGCGCAACGCTGTACCCAAAATAAAATGGATGTCCTTTTTTTTCCCACAAATAGAGCTTTCATTTGGTGGCATTTGATCACCTCTGAGGTTTTTATTTTTTGCACTATAAACAAGAAAAGACAGACAATTTTGAAAAAAACAAAAAAATATTTATTTTTTTACTTTCTGCTATAATACATATCCAAATATATATTTTTTTTTAAATCAAATTTCTTCATCAATTTAGGTCAATATGTATTCTTATACATATTTTTGGTAAACAAAATCCCAATAAGTGTATATTGATTGGTTTGCACGAAAGTTATAGAGTCTACAAACTATGGGATAGATTTATGAACATTTAATTTTTTTTTATTGTTTTTACTGGTAATGGCAGCGATTTTTAGTGGGACAGCCACATTGAGGCAGACAAATCTGACACTAATGCTGCCTACACACGATTGGAAATTTGGCCAGCAAAAGACCGATGAGAGCTTTTGGTCGGAAAATGCGACCGTGTGTATGCCCCATCGGACTTTTGCTGGCGGAATTCCACAAAATTCCTACGCGTGCTTGGAAACAATTCGATGCATGCTCTGAAGCATTGAACTTAATTTTCTCGGCTTGTCTTAGTGTTGTACGTCACTGCGTTCTTGATGGTCAAAATTTCAGCGAACTTTTGAGTGACCATGTGTATGCAAGCCAAGCTTGAGTGGAATTCCGTTGGAAAAAACATCCAAGATTTTTCTGGTTTAAAATCCGCTCATGTGAACGTGGCATAAGTGACACGTGATCAGTGCGAAAAAAATGCGCTGACACTATATAAATGACACTGGCAGGGAGGGGGGTTAACATCAGGGGTGATCAAAGGGTTAAGTGTGTTCCCTGGGAGTGTGTTCTAACTGTGTGGGGGATGGCATGACAGGAAGAACACAGAGATTGATGTTGCTGCTTACAAGGAACAGAAGTTGTTTACATAGGCAGATCCCCGTTCTGCCTCTCTGTAGAGCGATTGCGGGTGGCCAGCAGACATTGGGTCCACCGGACCCACTGATTGGCTCCCGCTCCGTGCAGCGGGTGCGTGCCCACAGTATCTATTGCATGAAATAACGTACAGGTACGTACTTTTGCACAATAGAGCTGCCCTGCCACAGTATATATGCGGTGGGCGCTCTTTAAGTGGTTAAACTGTGCAGTTAGACTAGTCCTGCAACTTCCCAGGATATGTGACACTATCCCAGGAGGATGGGGATGCGGATGACAGGTTGCGATGATGTCAATCTTGCCTGGGTGAGGAACAAGGAGGTGGAAATAAAGGCTAAGGGGAGAAAGATGACAGCAACTTTCATTTTGGGCAGAAGGTCTGTTTTAACTGGCAACAAGGGAACACAAATAAGCAATGAAAGCTCCACTTTATTTTTCGCTTTAGCATCAACCAAAAATACAAGGGACTGGCATGTAACGGTTAAGTATTTGTCAAAGTGATATTTGTTTTATTAACCCCAGTACTGCCAGTGAATGTTGCGGTGATGCTCAATTAGCCTTGCAATACTTGACAAGCCAGCATGCACTGGTCCATCAATCTTAATAAAACAATTACATTGTGCACAGGGCATAGAAGCATGTATGCTTTTATTTATTCATTGTACAATCCAATAGGACTACAATCCAAAGAGTTTTTCGATTTTACTTACTCTTTGCGCTGAACCTTTTATATTATGTGAATATGCGACTGCAATGCACTAATTCAACCTGCCTTTTATTCCAACACCACTTATCTTAAAAGAAAAAGGACATTTCTAGTTTACTGTTTTCTTTTGCATAGGATGTAAGGAGGATTATTGTAATATTCTATAATATCCAGTTCATAATAAGGTGCATTACGACGTAGGCCTCATAGAGCTTCCCAGTCTTTGCAGCCGTGTATAGCCTTGGATCACTAAATGTCATTTATGTAAGTAAACAGTGCTACATAATCTCCCTGTTATAGTCACGGACAGTTAACAAATGTCAGCTTTATTTAGGCTGTGTTGAAGATAATTAAAAGAAAAGGAATTGTTTTGCTATATTTGTAGAGATGGAGTAAATCACTTTGTGATTCTTTCACTACATATTAATTCTCTGACATGTACATCTTATTAGTGACAAACTTGACACTAGACAAAAGGATAAGCAATGAAATAGGAATGTGTATGGGAAACGCTGAAAGACGCCGTCATGAAAAAAAAAAAAAAAAATCTGCCGCACCTCTAAAACCTGGCTGCTACAATTGAATGCCAAGATGTTCTGTCAGGTGTAATAATATCCAAATAGTATCAAAATGCTCCCCTATTTCCTGTCCTCACACACTGCTATCGCCCCACCACTATGATGGGCAGACAGGTCAACAGAACTGTGCAGAGGCAGAAAGGACAGACACGTTTCAGCACTACCAGCAAGTGACGGAGCGTTGTCTGTGCAAATAGACTGGTTTTCAGCCATCATAGCAAGGTTTCAGAGGTTGCTGCAGGACTCTCTGCACTTTATCATACAGGGAAAAAAACTTTCAAATGTGTAAAGTGTATGCACGTAATAGTGATTATCTTCAGCACCCTAGCTATACTGTAGTACACAAACAAATATAAACTTACGTTTTATTTTCATGAAATCCATTTTGGAAAACAAACTGTCATTCCAATTTAACTATGAAAACAAAACTCCCTGTAGCCTGGTCTTCAGTGAAAGACTTTAGACATCATATCAATCACAATACGGTCCCATCCTACATGCTCAATTAATTTGTGTGGATCGTGCAGGAGAAACTTGACCCGACTCTAATAACTCCCTCACTAAAACTGATGTCAGCAGTTCATATGCGCATTGGGGATATACATGCTGGAACAAAACAATTCTACAAACCGATAAATGTGTGCAAACAACAAAGTGGTATTGACACTCAGTATGAACAATCTTTATGTGTTGACATTTGATCCTGTATCTTTAACCTGAGTCATAAGCAAATATTGCTCTTCTTTTTCAGAGCTAGCTATAATCCCAAGATTTATATTGGACTGCATGACCTCGTGCCCTTGCTTTGGCAACATCTTCATTTCTAATCATGCAAACTTTGCTTGGTAGTGTTTAAAGATCAGACCTCCATTGATATTGCTGTCTCAGGGGTGCACAAGCAATGAACAAGGATGGAATGTGTACTAACACTTGCTGTAAAACCTGTAGTGAGATCAAGATCTGTGCCAAAAAAGTCCTCTAATGTGATATCAAGGCAATAAGCCAACATAGCCAACAAACCAATGTGGCTACAATAAAGGGGATCAGTCACTAAGTAACATGTCTATTTGATTATGGGTTCTTGCAAATGGCTACTTCCTGACTTATTTGCCATTTGCTAGTAACGGAGCACTGTAACGTAACCTATTAACTTACTAACAAATCTGAAAGTAGTATGCAGTATAAGTCAAGGAACAACTGCCATTATGAGAGCCTAGGACATAACATTCACAGTTCACCTGAAATAAGAGTTCACATGTCAACATTACCAAATTGAAATATTTTGAGAAAAGCAACTCTCTCTTTATTTCTATGAACCAAAATGCTAACTTGTGTGAGAGGTAGACTAAGAAGCCAAAAAAATGACCAATGAGAATGAGAACAGAAACCAATGTTAACTGGGGGGGGGGTGTTCACTCCCTAATTGATAGATACTGTAAAGCAACAGTACCTAACACATGGCCCACCAGTGTTTAGTGTAAAGTCCAAAGGTCTGAAGTACAGTGAGCTTCACATTGAGTGTCAACATTCCTGATCTAGGCTCAGAGCCCTAAATGGCTCCTCCTAGCAGCTCTTAAACCTGGTACACTAGCAGTTTTTTTCTGTTCAACCCAGCGGGTTGGGTGGAGCCGCTTTACTACCTATCCAGCCAGTACAGCAATCTTCCTGTTTAGCTATTGTGTTCTGACAGGGTAACTGCCCCCCACCAGAACATTGGCTGAGAGTGCGGATCGAATACTGACTGACAGACCTTTTTCGGTTATGCCCCTTAGACAGAAGCCAGATGTTCGTCTGGCTTTTGTTAGACCAGCTGCCATACACACGAGCTGAATGTTGGTCGGTTTCTATTGAACCAGCTGATACCACCCGATAATCGCCCCCGTGTGTACAGGGCTTTAGTAGCAGCATAGGAGCCCTAGGTGATAACAGGCAGCAATAGATTACTTTCAGAAGTAATCTTCTGGACTAGGTCTCCACTGACCTGATCCACTCCCTTCTTGCAGAAAAAGAATGTAAAGAAAATAATTAATTACATTACATAGAAAAATAAATCAGTTAATAAAAAAACCCTATCCATTAAATCCTAGGTCCCAAATATACAGCTCTGGCAGCTCTGGATGAAATTTTCTTTAATAGCTTGAGCGTGAAACACTTGCAAGCTCAATGTCATTCCATATTTTTTATGATCACAAACCTGCTAAAATGTTGCCATCATGCTAATTTCTGTCCGTGCAAAGCTGATTTGATCATATCTTGATGTTCCAATTCCAATTTACATTGCATTATTATTTCCAGGGCATGTTGGGATGTAACTCTGCAAGGGGAAAACAGCAATCCTAAATTAAAACTTTGCTGTTCCAGCACCTTCTCTAATTGGTTATATAAAAAAACATAATCTCCCAAAAAGCACCATTCTAGAAGAGTGGCAGCTCTTGATGATGGTTAATCATCATTTTATTTTTCTGTTTTTATAGTACGGTTTTAATTTTTTTGGTTCAAAAAAGCAAAGCATATAAAATTTGCAGAATTTTTCCCAGAAGTACTGCATCTCAAACAGTCAGTCAAGTCAGCAGATAGAGTGGTTTAATGTGTCCTTTGAGCTTACCTACACCATGCCTTTCACTTCTACCAATAACCAATAAACAGCCCAACAGTAGTACCATGCTAGCCCAAATACTGCCTCCTGCCAAAGTATAGCAAATACAGTACTTAAAATGTATGAAGTCAGTTATGCAATACTAGCATACTTTATATGAAGAGCATATTAGCAAAATATTTTTTAACCACTTCAGCTCTGGAAAAATTACCCCCTTCATGACCAGGCCATTTTTTGCGATACGTCACTGACAATTGCATAGTCGTGCGATGCTGTACAAAATAAAATGTATGTCCTTTGTTCCCATTTGATGATATTTGTTCACATAGGCAGACAGCCATTCTACTTTTGTCCCAAACGATCGTCAGGTCACGGCGGACATCAAGTCCACTAATTAGCTCTAGTGGGCTCGCCGGTGACCCGCTCACAGCAGGAGCGGGTCACCAGCGGCGCGTGTGTGCACGCCCCAAACCCAGATATGCAGGATCACATACTAGGTATCCTGCGCAGGAGAGCCGTCTTGCCACTGTATATATACAGGATACAGTCAGCAAGTGGTTAAAGTGATACTAAGGGCCCAATTAAAATACCAAACATACTTACCTGCTCTGTGCAAATTCTGCACATCACTGGATTGCGATCAGGCTCAGGTAAGTATTAGGGGGGCATGAGGAGGAAGCTGCACACTGAAGGTTTTTCACCTTCATGCATAAAGTGCACTGGAGAAATATGAACCCTATTAGTTGTGAGGAGGGCTGAAGACTTGTTTACTTGATATTTAGCAGTTAGGGGGATATTAGATCAGTTTTAGGTAGTGAGCACTCCAAATTTATTACAATGATCCATTGGGGGCTTTTTTTTAAATGGTAAAAAAAAAAAATTGGGCACTTTAGGGGATTGTTAGCAAGTTGCATGCACAACTTATAGCAACACTGAACAATTATATAAATCTGTTCTCAGCAAGACTCAGTAACTAATGGTTCGAACCACCTCTTCCCTTCGGAGCACCTATGACAAGTTATTGTTGTTTGACTTTCACAGTGTGATAAAAATTACTCATACGTAACTAAAACTAATAGTAGTAATAAAATCTCATCTTTTGACACTTAAATAAGCAATCCATCTCAAAACACAATTACATGACATCCATTTTTATGACATTTCTAGAAACAAGTGACTGCAACTGTTCAGTTTGTTTAGCCTGAATGGTTTTATTGCTGTACCTAGAGTTATTTAACCTACTGTTGTAATAATTATTTCACCTAATCAGCATTCTTGAATCTACAAGAACAAAAAAAATGACTATGTCTGGATGCTTCCTTTGCCTTTCCTATATGCAGAAGATTGATTCACTTTCAAAGATGCAAACATTGCCAGCATAACAATTTCTATCAAACATAAATAACATCTATAATCTAAACACAGTTTATCCAATAAACATATATGAATGAAATCACGCTTCATCAAGTCTTTAAGGGTTTTGATTTTCTTACATTTCATCAATTACTATAGTTAACTAAAATGACTCAACAAAGCAAGCTGTAGTTTACGTCAAATTATTTTTCCTGTTCTACTTTGTACCTTTTCTTCTTTGTATGTGGCTTTTGAGGACAACACTGATGTAACAGACCATAGACTATTAAACGGTACTCAGCAATGATTAGGGATAAAGCATATCTAAATTTAAGAACACAAATTAAATATATATATATATATATATATATATATATATATATATACACATACACTACAGGTTACCAGACCATAGATGGGGTAGCTGCAATCGTTTTCTTTTTTTTCTGATATTTATTTTACTTTCTATTTCTACCTAATTTCCTATCCTAGGGTGGCACAGCTCACTGTTCACTGTATCTATGGGGAAGCAGCTTTGTCTGCATCTATGGAGAGCATGGGAAATTATCAGCTCACAATATTTCTAGCAGGATTTTTGCACTTATCAAACAGACATAACAAAATGCTTTCTATGGTATATTTAACAAGCCAAAGGGGAGAAAAAAGAGAAGACGCTTTTAGCTTTTACATACACTTTAAGGAGTTATGATCTTTCTATTAAGCTGGTTTTAAAAATGGCTTTCACCTTTCATGATTGGCACATTAGCTATGGTCTCAAATTGGCACTTAACCATCTGTGTATACAAGCACCAAGCTTTAGACATAAGCTGCAGTGTTTATTGCTGCAGGGTACAGCTTAACTAGATCTCAAACTGTGAAAAGTGCCTAAACACTTTCTTGATTTCTGCAACAAAAGAAGATAAATGAAAGTGGTACAAAATGATAAATCTAAACATGACAAAAAAAGTTTGAGTCAATAAATATTTTTGCCTTGTGGAGAAAATATTTGCAATAATATGGATCACTGCTTTCCACTCCTAGAGTGTACTAGGCTATGCTGCTGCAGGTAAGGTACACAGCAGAACCAGAACCAGTATGAGCTCATAAGTATACTTTTATGCTAATTATAACTTTCAGTGAGTAGTGACTTCAGTTAACTCAGATTAAGGCCGGCCATACATGTTGCAAACTCCTTTCCTGCAACCATGGGGTTGCAGGAAAGAATTTTGCATGATTCCCCTATTAACACAGACAGTGCTTACAGGGCAATCCCTCCTGCCGGGGGGGGGGGGGGGGGCACGGGGGTTAAAACATCCCCACTGGGAGAAAACAGTGATTATAATCACAGTAATTAATAATCGCAAGAAAATCCAGCAGGCTGGTTGTACCCAAGTTGATCATGCAATCAACTTGGTACATTTAGCCTGCCCATCAGCGGTTCGAATTTCGGACGGATGGGATTCAACCTGTGTATGGCTGGTCTAAGACAAGTTGCATAAACTCAACTGAGAGAATAATAGACAATGTTTGGGCAGATCATGTGTCACAATCTGAGATGTAGACCCTGCTTCACAGTTCGGCTGTTTTTCATGACAGTGGAGTCTGAGGTAGATGATGTTTTGTTAGAGAGCCGCCATGGGAGTCTTGGCTTACCTAAAGGCTACCCCCAGGTCACTCAACAGATGTGGAGGAGGTTGGGTGCCAAGTAACATGAAACTGGAATGGAACCTGAGGACTGAGCCACTGAGAATCTGGAAGCAGAGGGTTATCTGGAGGCTATGAGTACAGAAATGGTGCAGCTGAGGTTGTAGATGCTACTGAAACTGTGGCTGTATAGATAGCACAGCAGAGGCTCAGACTGTGGATGCCACAGAGACTGTAGATTCTGAAGATGTGCAGCAGAAATCCAGACTGTAAATGCAGCTGGGGATGCAGTTGCAGCAGAGGCTAAAGCTGTGGATGCTTCAGAGGCTGCAGGAGCAGTAGATGTACAACAGAGGCTGCAACAAAGGTGCAGCGAGGACTATGGATGCAATTGTAGTGCTATAGTTGGGCAGTAGAAGCTGCGGGTAGGGTACAGTGGAGATTCAGCATATACAGCTAAAGTGCTGTAGAGGTTACAAGGGTGTAGATGGGATGTGGTTTAGCAGAGATGCAGGAGAGTCTGTGAATGTTGGAGGGGTACAGCAGGACTGCAAGTTCAGTGGAGTCTGCAGAGACAGCAGGCACTGAGGACCTAGGCTGCAGGTTTTTGATGATGATACTGAGGTAAAACCCTTCAGTAGCTCAGTGACAGCGTGTCTTGCGTTCAAATAGAAGATACAGTCATGTGATATGTCATGTGACACATAATATGGTGCGATGCTGGAGTACCCATGGCCACAAAAGACAGAATAAATGTGGGCACTCGAATGTGGTAACCGTGACACCATGAGAGCTTTGCAATATTCGGAGGCATATTATATCAATAGAGAAATTCAGTTAAATCCAGGCAAAATTTACTAATGTATACATTGTATAAATCAGTACATATCTGCAGTATTTGGCACAAATATAAAATTACAGTTTGCAGCCATTACAGGCTTTTAAATCTTCAGTAGTTTACCAAATGTGGCCGTGGTCACTTATAGTCTGCATGTGACAGGAAGACAATACAGGTGTACAGTTGGAAGACAGGGACAGAGCACTGCCCCCTTTAACAAGAAATAAACAAGGACTTTTTTGGTAAGATCAGCAGGTATCTTTAAAAAATGTAAATCACATTAGGATGTAAATGTTTTTTTTTTTTTTTTTTTTATGAGATTTTAGTGATTTCTACGCTTTATACTATCCACACAATCACAAGATGATACTGTAACCTGGATAAGTTTGGTGAAAAACGAATTGACCACTTTCAATTTAATATAGAATAAGGATGATCTGTTCTAAGGCTAAAAGATAATCTTGTCTTTTGACAACGATAACAATGTGTAGTAAAAGACAAAAAACTCTTCATACAGTATCTCACAAAAGTGGGTACACATTTTTGTAAATATGTTTTATTATATATTTTCAGCTGCAGGCTTCACCCCTGTACCATTTTATAGAGCTGGTGGTTGGCTTTCTGGTGTTAACAACTGATGCAGCTCAGCAGCCACTCGGCCATTATCACAAGGCATGGTAGGGGATGTCCCCACCTCCCACCACCTTCTGCCGCTCTGCCTGGGTCCCCCGTCCCACCGGCAGAGCGGCAGTGATTCCCACCAGCCAGAATCAGCATTGATCAGGTCTCTGATGTAGTAATCTGGAAGCAACATCATGACGCCACTTCCAGTTTACTCGTCTGCCAATGGTGCCGATTTAAAAAGAATCCAAGGTATTCAAAAACACTGATTTTGGCATTTTGAATACTTTCAAGTGCAAAGGAGGAATTTGGGGTCATGCCCACAAATGTAAACGGTGTTCAAATCACACATGTGAGGTATTGCCACAATCATCAGAGTGAGAGCAATAATTCTAGCAAAAGACTTTCTCTGTAACTTTAACCCCCTGGCGGTAATCCCGAGTCTGGCTCGGGGTGGAACTTTAGTACCATAAGCGGTAACCCCGAGCCAGA
Source organism: Lithobates sylvaticus (assembly GCA_028564925.1). Lineage (NCBI taxonomy): Eukaryota > Metazoa > Chordata > Amphibia > Anura > Ranidae > Lithobates > Lithobates sylvaticus. Next base: position 354,022,905 of record CM053027.1, on the reverse strand, counting down.
CTCGGGCTTGCATTGCAGCATACAGGGAGACTTACTTACCTTGTCCCCTGGATCCTGCGATGTCCTCCCGCTGTGTGTGCGAGCTGTCTCCTTGCTCGATTCACACAGCGCCGAGTGCCGCTGATCTCCATTCCCTGCGACGTTACGACGCATTGGGAGCGGAGATCGGCACCAAATTCAAAAAAGTTAAAACACACAATACACATACAGTACAGTAATCTTACAGATTACAGTACTGTATAAAAAAATGCACATCCCCTTTGTCCCTAGTGGTCTGGCCAGGGCCCTGCATGTCGTTTTATATAATAAATACATTTTTATCTGCCTGGAAACTGGAGATTGTTCATAGCAACCAAAAAGTGTCCCTTTATGTCAAAAGTGGTTTTAGACCAGATAGAAAACAGCGATAATAAATTAGAATCACAATTCATCATCAAACACTAAATTTACTGACAGCGACAATTCTGCAACTGAGCAAATTTCAGTGTTTTTGATTTGATTACATTATTGAATAATTTTTATAGTTATTTGTTCATTTTTATATATATTTTTATTATATTATAATTTATGATTTTGTGTTTCAAACTTTATCATACCCGGGATGTCTACTAGACTCTGGTTTGGACAGATTTAAGTGAGTTATTCATAAGAATTGCATGCCTACAATATAAAACGCCAAATTTCCATGCAAAATAATTGTACCGCTTTTGGTACAAAATTCCAGACATAATCATACCGCCGGGGAGGTTAAACTTGTAACCTTTAAAAAATGTCAAAGTGATGCCATTCCTTGAGTGTGCGCAGTTTTAAACTGTAACATGTTAGGTATTTATTTACTACAAGTAACATCATCTTTCACAATATACAAAAAAATTAGGCTAACTTTACTGTTTTCGTTTTTTTAAATTCAGTGAAGTGTATTTTTTCCCAAAAAATAGTGTTTGAAAGACCACTGCGCAAATACCGTGTGACATAAAATATTGCAATGGCCGCCATTTCATTCTCCAGAGTCTTTGCTAAAAACACACACACATATATATATATATATATATATATATAATGTTTGGGGGGTTCTAAGTAATTTTCTAGCAAAAAATACTGATTTTAACTTGTCAGCAGCAAGTGTGAGAAAAAGGCTTGGTCCTTAAGTGGTTAAGACACATGAAAAAGGAAGCCAATTGTGCAGACACTAGGTAACAGTAGCTTTTCACAAAACAAGATTACCATGTCTAGAATAGCATAAAATATTTGTAGATTGAAAGAAAAAAAATATTTGTTACGCTGATAGGCTGCAGTTACATTATGTCGCTTTCCTCTCATCCCAAGCTTTCTTTGATGTATAAAGAAATTATAAAGCAAACATGTTGAGCAATGATGTACAATATAATAAGTGCCTATGAATATGTATTTCAGTGTGTTTCCTCCTCTGCTGCACACCAGTGAGTGATTCCAATACTTATTGGCACTGCAGTGTGAGAGCTGTAAATGGCAATAGCAGCAAAGATCCATAGCGATACTTCTCAGAGGGCGAGCAATTAATATCTGCTGTCCCTACTTGTTTTCATAGCTGCCAAACTGCCAATTTTCTTCCCAGTTATTGTTCATGCTCCCCTGTGTCTGGAATGGGATTCAGTTGATTTAGGTTTTTCTTTTTATTATTCTGGACAAATGAGCTTGCTCCTGGACTCTTGGCAAGAGATGGAGTAGCTGTACGATGCTTTTCGTCTTATTATATACTGCAATTTGGATCTTTCAGTGGGAATGCCTTTTTTATTATCACACATTCACTTTTAGAGCTCGTCGTGCTTTCTTAGAAACACATAAATAAAACATTCAAGAGACGAAACTGATGAACGCATGTGAGCAGGCTAAAAGATAAAACCATACACATACACGAGAAGAACATTAACAGTAGACAAAGCTGGATCACAAAAGACCCAAAAGCTTTACGACATGACTGTATCTGAGCTAAATATTTTACAGCGGATGCAAATTACTAGGTACTGAATAAAGATTTCTGTAGAAGGGAAAAACAAATCCTTTCTCAGAGGAGTGCTAACAATCACACCAGCATGCGTCACAGCTTAGTGAACGATTTGTGAAATCATAGATTTAATCAGGAGGTATTAATGGCTCCCAAAGGGTAATTAATGCTTGATTTTTGCATCAAAAGGGGCCTTGAAAAGTGTGTGGAAATATTTTCAAAGCATTCTTGCTGTTAAACATCAATACTATTTTCCTGAATTCTTACTAAGTGAAATGCAAATGCCATTAAAAAAGAACAAAATATAACTCTCATCAAAATTAAATATCTAGATATCAAATATATAATTTTTAGATGACCAAATTTTCACACCCGAATGAAAGGAAACACATAGCAGGGTCTGCCATAGCACCGTGCAGCTGTTTTTAAATTATTTTGTAATGTTGGATACAAATAAAGTGATATGTTTTTTTTTTTTTTTTTTTAAGTATTGTAATGCCGTGTACACACGATCGGACATTCCGACAACAAAATCCTGGATTTTTTTCTGACGGATGTTGGCTCAAACTTGTCTTGCATACAAATGGTCACACAAATGTTGTCGGAAATTCCGAACATCAAGAACGCAGTGACATACATGTACGACGAGTCAAGAAAAATGACGTTCAATAGCCAGTGCGGCTCTTCTGCTTGATTCCGAGCATGCATGGAATTTTGTGCCTCGGAATTGTCTACACACGCTCGGAATTTACCCCAACAGATTTTGTTGTCGGAAAATTTGAGATCCAGCTCTCAAATTTTTGTTGTCGGAAATTCCGACAGAAAATCTATGGAGCCTACACACAGTCGGAATTTCCGACAACAAGCTCACATCAAACATTTCCTGTTGGAAATTCCGACCATGTGTACGCGGCATTAGAGAAGTTACCTGAAATGTCCCATGGGAAGTGAGTCTTTTTATGTTCTCAGGGAGGAAAAAAGTGCTTCAATCAATGGTTCCAAGAATACATTTTACACTATATGAGGTGAACTTTTTAGCCATGAAGACCAGAGGTCAAATGGGTACCAGATAAACATCCACAAAGATCTGTGGTTTTATGATAGGGGCTCCAGGAAAATAGATACTAAAATCAATGGTGAAAGGGGCACCAGCACCAGGAAATGTAAGCTATAACTGTAATATAACCCTGCATACTAATAAAGCAAACAGTTTCAATATTCATTTTTACAGTACACCCAGTCCCCCTCCTTGCTGCTGGCTAACTAAAGTACATAAAAAATGCTGAAATACATATCTATAAACAAGATCAATACCTCTGAATATAGGCAGTCAACTTCTTCCCTGCCATCTCATCCTTAGTGCAGAGTCATTGTGTGGCTGCTTATGCCCATGTCTGAGCCACTTTCTTCCCTTACACATGGCGGACTTTTCGACAGCAAAGGTCTGACAGAATGGAAACTATTTGACCATGTGTGGGCTTCATCGGACAGTTGCTGTCGAAAAATCAGACGGTCTTTAGATTTAGAACATGTTTCAAATCTTTCCGACGGACTCAAGTCCGGTTGAAAAATCAGTTCGTCTGTATGCTAGTCTGATGGATGAAAACCGATGCTAGGGCAGCTATTGGCTACTGGCTATGAACTTCCTTATTCTTGTCCAGTCGTACGTCATCACGGTCAAATCCGTCGGACTTTGGTGTGATTGTGTGTAGACAAGTCTGATTAGACAGAAGTTCATCGAAAGGCCGTTGAAAAGTCAGACGGAATTCAGTCCGTCGAAAAGTCCGGTCGTGTGTACACGGCATTACAAGTATAAGTGAAAGCAAAAATAACATAAACTTCTCAGAAACAGCTAAAATCAACAAATAAGCAACCGGAGGGACCACAAACCAACCTGTAGCAACTCACAAAAAAGGCAGAAGGAAGTCAGCAACACATAAGAATAGATAAGGAAAGATATTTTTATCATTAAACATTCTGCATTTCACTTGCCCCTGAGTCTGAAGCCTTAAAATTGCATTTCCCTGATACTGCTTCTGCAAATGTACATTACTTACTTTTCTTCCCCATACAAGTCAATGTTAATTGACAAGCAACTGTAACCAAGTAAAAAACATCTCAAATAACAAAGGCATCTAATCATTCAGATGTAGATAAGAAAGCAAGACTTTTGCAAATACCTAAAAAAAAAAAATGCAACACCTGGAAGGACCGTGTATGGATGACACTAGCTGCAAGGGTGCCAAAGAATTATTTACCCCCTGTCTTCTCTCCTGCAATGACTGTTGGAAACATATAACACACTCCCCCTTTTTTATTTGTGAAGGCACCGTCAGCGGTGCCACTCACAGGATTTAATCAGCTAGTCTTGATCCAACTGGGGTGCCCAGACACCAGCGCCCCATCTATCATTCTGGGGACCTCCGTGGGACATTCATTCAACCCAGGGGTGGTAACGTCCTTTTGGCTTTGTCATCCAGGCAGGGACACTCTCCTTCTTTTAAATACCTACACGGCCACATATCATGTTATCTATCTTGATGAAACATCTCCTGTAAAATACCCCTGAAGAAAGGTGCAGACCTGAAATGCCTTGTGTTTACTGGAGAGAATTATTATTTTGCTTGAAAACATGAATTCGCATACAAGATGTCTATAGACAGTTGTGTAATGTTTATCATTTTAATGTTTGGTGTTCTGGATAAACTTATTTTAACATGCATCAATAAATCATTGTTTTATACAGATTTTTGGTGGTCGCCTCTTAAAGTCCCAATTCATCAGGGGGATTTTTATTTTCTCTAAAAAAAATACTTAAACAGAGCTCAAAGTGCAACTATGGGCAAAATCAAACATGACACATATAATGAGTCACTAGCAATAACACAGCAGTTTTTGTTTTTCTGCCCTATAACATTGTTTTCTTTCCTTGATTTGAAAAAGAGGACAGAGCCCTGAAATGTGTTGTGACCTCCACATTCCGGCATTGGTAGTAGAAGTGGAGTGTTAGAGGGAGGCCATTAGAAGGCATTAGTGGCATGCTTTTTGGCAGGTTCGGCTTTCCTTCAACTGACTCATTGATCTGCTGGTCAATGTGATTTGGAGCTGCTCTTCCCTTGCCTCCTTGGAATTCTGGATACGTGTTTGCAAATATACATTGTTACACTGTATTACTCCAGCGCCTTTGTTACTCTGTTTTCTCTACATAGTTTTCTTTCTTGTTAATCATGCCAGTATTTTTTACAATTAAAAGCTAACCATTGTTATATGCCCCTGTCAGTTTTAAATAGCTTGTGCCAGCACCTGTAACTGAAGCTTTTGCCAGACAGCTTAGTACAGAAAGTGGAAAAATAACAAATGTACTGGCAGGATTAGAGGGTAATTAAACAAAGGAAAAAGTACATATACTCCTGTGCGCTCTATCAGCTTTATGGAGAGAGTATGGGCAATTAAAATCTCTGTCGCAAGGAGTCCATATGTAGAAGTTCACAAATGGCAGAAGGTCAGTTGTTTATAATGGAAAGTGAATTAAAGTAGCAATCCAAACTAGTAACCTCAGAGAACAGCATATGCTTTAAGGTGATTTCTTTTATCTTATCTGTTTATCCAGCATTGTCCACATTGCTACCAAAATATCTATGCAAATACAAACTTTTTCAAAGAGGATATTTCAACAGCCACAAGCAGCACTCCCCTTCCCCCACCCACCTTCAGTGTGGTGCAATTATCATCTTTCTGACAGGTCCGTCATGCACCAAGTATTACCATGTGGGATGCTAGTGTAGATGCTTGCCTATTCTATGTGGTAGGATTTCAGGAGAGCTATAACTTTTGCTTGTTATGTGTTAGCAGAGAACTTTATTTCCAGTGATGGTATCTATAGTCTTTATATTTAATAAAACATGTCTTTTCAAGCACTATGGTCTATAAACCAAGCATTTACTCTACCATCTATATTAAACTGTCAAACATAAGTTCAGTTAAGCTTAAAAGAGTTAGGAGACTGGATGTAAGCTAAGGCAACCGGCAGCAACTGTCAGACCTAACAAAACATTTGACCCTTATGCCGCGTACACATGAACGGAATTCTCGTCGGAAAAAGCTCTGACGGTTTTCCCAACGGAATTCTGATGGAATTCCGCTCAAATTGTCTTGCCTACAAACGGTCACACCAAATTCCGACCGTCAAGAAGGCGGTGACGTACAACACTACGACGAACCGAGAAAAAACAAAGTTCAATGCTTCCAAGTATGAGTCGAATTATTTCCGAGCATGTTAACGGATTTTGCACGTCGGAATTGCTACAGACGATCAGAATTTCAGATGGAAACCTTTTCCGTCGGAAAAATTGAAAACATGCTTTCGAATTTTTGCTGGCTGGAATTTGGCCAGCAAAATTCCAAAGGAGCCTACACACGGTCGCATTTTCCAATGAAAATCTCTCATTGGTCTTTTGCTGGCCGAAATTCCGATCGTGTGTACGTGGCATAAATATTAACAAAACATTATTAAAGTGTAAGTTCATTTGCAGCAAGATTTTTTTCCCAAAATCTCCTTACCCTATGAATAGTAAATACTAGAGATCCTCCTGTTTTAAATAGTGCATTGCCCCAATTCATCTAGAGAGCTACTGAGCACAGCTGGAGCAAGATAGAGCACACTGCGTGCATGCACAGTTTGAAATGCCCGAAGCATCCACTAGGGCAGTGATTGGCGAACCTTGGCAACCCAGTTGTTTTGGAACTACATTTCCCATTATACTCAACAACAATGCAGAGTGCATGAGCATCATAGGAAATGTAGACATTGTACAATTCAAATGTCCAGCCTATCTTGTAGACGCATATTCAACAGTTGCATATGTAATGGTGGGAGAACATGCGCTATTTAAAACAGGAGGAGTACTGGTATGTAGCATTCAGAGGATATAGAACTGTACGGGGGGGGGGGGGGGGGGGGGGGGGGTTGGGAAAATCTTAATGCCAGTGAAATTACACTTTAAAGTCATTTTAGATCATCCATGTGTGTTTTTCATTTAACTATTTACCCCCAAATACAGATTGAACTAGTTAAAAAAGAAGTGAAGGCCCTTTATTCCCATAGATGATAGATGAAGACACTGAAACATTTTTTTCCAATTTACTTCTTTAGCACACAAACCACCAATAATCTAAAAAAAAAAGATTAAAATACATGCAGGAGAGGCTAAGTTCCTTGTTCGGGTGAGATCTGAACAGCATAGTTGGGATTCTCCATACTAATCTTTCCTGCCGATTGGGTGTTAACGAGATGTAGGTGCATGCGTAGCTGCTCCTCCTCTTTACACTGCTTGATCTAAATTGCAACTTTGGTGTGTACATGTATGGAAAGTGTGGCTACAACACAGAAGCAAAAGAGGAAACAAATGACTGCATGGGTGGCTTGTTCTGTAACTACCCCCTCTGGACCTTTAAGCAAATTACAGACATTGCTTGGTCTGCACCAGGAATTCAATTCATTATACTGCTGAGGTACAAGGAAAGGAAGAAAAAACAATGACATAGTTATGGCTTGGATAATATTATTGATTACTGTATATTGAGGTATATTATACTTGTCCTTTAAGGGCCCGTTTCTACTGGAACACATTTCTCTTGCGAGATGTGTAAATGTGCCAATTAATTGATAATGGCACCCCAAAGGCGTCCCGTCAACTGATTTATTTTAAAAAGGTTAATACAGCAAATACATCTTGGCATTATACCACATTTGGTCCAGTGTGATTTGTAAAACCAGTGCCTTTTTGCACATTCAAGTGTGTTTTGCGTCCCCTTCAAATGAATGGGCTGTCAAAACCAGAACACAGTGTAAACAGGCCCTAACTCCTAAAGAAAGCCTGCATCTAAAAGGCTTGACAAATGCATTCATTTCTAGGGAATTTTTCTTAAAGCAAAAAAAAAAAAGATCCCTCGTATTGCTCAAACCATGTAAAATAAATCAGCACCATGGAGAGCTCTAACCAGCAGACCTGTTTTCGGATCTTATTGTCTATTTGGCATTCATTGGCTGTCCCATTTATCAGGTACACATTTGCTGTATTAGCATTTTAATAAATCGGATGTATTGGTTTTACACTTGCTTCGTGTGGGGGGCATTTAAGGAGAGTGGTGGAGCCATACCTGGATACAGTAATCCTGAAAACATTCATGCTGTTTATGACCACTCATTGGTAAGCCATCACTTTTGGCACTAGGTTGGTGTGGAGACACTGGAACATCTTGTGCATGAGGGGAGCTCTTAGTGGCGTGGGCATTTTTTACTTGCACTTAAAAGTCTGCTGTGAATTTTCACTACCATTTTGAATTTGTATTGCAAGTGTTTTCACTGTGTCGCATAATGTTATATCACAGAAAATATAATTTAGATCATTTACACCGAGTAGGTTTTACATATTATTTTAAGAAATTAGCGCAAGCTGTTTTTTTTTAGTTTAGTTTAGTGGTTTCACATACTGTATTATTAGGTTAACACATTTGCTGTATTATCAATACAGTAAATATAATACATTTTTATAATACATTTTTGTTTTAAAAGAAAGAGCATTGTGACTGTGCTATAAAACACCCACCGGTCACACAGCAGCTGTTTCATAATTTTCCTTTACTGAGATAGAGAATTTACACCTGCCACCAAACAAACTTACAGTTTAAAGTACCTAACATTTTTTTGTAAAGTATTGCAAATGAACAAAATTATTTTATTAAAACAGTCAACATACATTCTAGTAAAAATATTTAAAGCATTTCTTACTGCTTCTTCGATGTAATAGCTGTCTTAACTTTCTTTACTTCAGGATATTTTTCTCTGGTGATCCTGCCAATAACACACTTCTTTTACAAGAATGACAACACTCACTTACTGCACTGTATCTATGCAGGAGCAGTGTTATCGCTCTAGGGCAGCAGGTGAATGAGGACAACAGCACACCTCTCCCTCTCCTTTTCCCCCAAAATATAACATAAGGAGAGTTATTCTATAGCTCACAAAAAGAACCAAAACCAATACCAACTGATCACACTAAGCACAGGAACAGGCCACAGGACGTGGATACAGGAAGTTATCATCTCACAATATTTATAGGACCAACATGTATTTTATGCAATTTGCAACAGGCATACCATACCACTTTCAATGTCATGTTTAACAGACCAAAAGGGAGCAGAAGTTCATTTGTTAGGTTTAAATATACGTTAACCGCTTGCTGACTGCCTTTTAGCAGTTTTATTGCAACAGGGCAGCAGCTGTGCACTGAATCATGTATATATACATGTACCTGCACTTTCGCCGGCAGGAGGCGCTTGTGTACCCCTGGTCGGTCACTTCTGCTGTGATTATTCACAGCAGAAGCCAATCTGCAGGTGCCTGGCACTCGATGTCCACTGGAAACTCAGATGTAAACAAAGCAGATCTCCATTCTCACAGGGGGAATGGATGGATTTTGTGTTCCTGCAAAGCAGAGACTAAAATCCATCTCTTCCCCCAGTAAAAGCAGCATACACAGTACACAAAAACACTGGCTAGGCACACAGTTAATCTTTTGACCGCCCTAGATGTTTAACCCCTTGCCAGCCAGTACCATTAGTACAGCGACGGTGCATATTTTTAGCACTGTTCACTGTATTGGTGTCACTGGTTCCTGCAAAGTATCAAAAGTGTCAGTTAGTGTCTGATTGTCCACCGCAGTACCACAGTCCCATTATAAGTCGCTGGTCACTGCCATTACAAGTATAAAAATTAAATCTATATACAGTATACACCATAGTTTGTAGATGCTATAACGTTAATGCAAAACCAATCAATATACGCTTATTGGGATTTTTTTTACTTAAAACTTTTTTACAGAATACATATTGACCTAAATTTCTGAAGAAATTTGATTTTTAAAATCTTTTTATTGGATGTGTTTCATAGAGAGTCAGTCTTTTTTTGTTTATAGTGCAAAAATAAAAAAAATGCAGTGGTGGTCAAATACCACAAAAAGAAAGCTCTATTAGTGGGAAAAATATGACATAAAATTGCATAAATTTTATTTGGGTACAGCGTGGCGTGACTGTGCAATTGCAGTATAGCAAAAAGTGTCCTGGTCAGGAAGAGGGGTAAATCTTCTGGAGGTCAAGTGGTTGACACTAAAATATAAAGAAACACCTTTGGATACAGTTCAAATTGCAGTATAACTGTTCGCCTGACCTACCTGACACTGAACGTATAATGTAGGTTATTCAGTAACACAGATTTCCCAGTATTGGGAAATGTTTTTATGTTGGTATGCCATACCATGCTGAAAAAAGTCTCAAAAGTCTTGTGAATTAGAATTTTCAGTGTGTAACAGAGAAGAATGTCAACACTCTGGGTCTGTATCACATTACAAAAATATCTTCGTATATATTTTTCTTGTACTGTAAATGACTGTGTCCTTTGAATGCAACACACGTTTGCTGCCTTTGAACAACAGCAGTCTAAAAGGTCCCTGGAACTCATTATTTCATCATAGATTGGTCATTTAATTAATTTTGCTGGTTCACACTCATGTGGAATGATCCAGTAAAAATATATTGACTGAAATGTGTACGTGAGTCCGGTGAAAAGGTGAAGCAAACCACTGTAGCTAATATATTTTGTGTGTGGGCTGAAAGGCGTCAAACAGTTCCACACATGCTTTGCTGTACTTATGAGCTCTAATGAAAGCAAAACAATACCGTCTGGCTTGGCAGCACCCAAATGCAGCTTTTCAAGGATAGCAATAGGGATGCAATAGAAAGAAAAAAAAAAAAAAAAGCTTAAGTTAACACTTTAACAAACTCATTTGAAACAAAAGTTTGTGTTGTTTTTATTCAAAAACATATTTACATCTTTTTTTCTCTTGCATTTTGGCAGTATACTTCACAATAATTCTAAAACTGTTCTTTGCAATGCAAGTGGAAACAACACAATTAATTTGAGTAGATATTAAGAATATTATTAGTGTTGTGTCCAGAATGGTGAAAGCTTTATTGATTCTCTAAATTAAAAAATGGAGTTATCAGTGTTTAATGGCAATTTCCTTTATTGATCTTTTGCCAGTGATAAAGCAGCTGCTTTTATTACAGCAGTATGTCAGTTGTATTTTTAAATTGGTGCATTCCAATAAGCATGCAAATGAGCAATTAGATTCTAATTACATATTCACTTGATGTTCATGAAACATGTATACCTGGTTCTGGGATACTACATTTACTACAATCTAGATTATATTGGTTGCACCAAAAAGATAGGCATTATTATAATGCAGAATCGCAGCATTCCGATGTTGAATCCAGGTCTTGTCCTCTGCTTTGCAGCCCACATACCACTACTTCTGATCTTTTGACCCATAAAAGCCAAGTGGTACAATCCTCATATTAGTCATTATGGGCCTCATGTACAATATGAAAACCTAAAGAGACATTGGCTCAACTAACAAACAGGTATTTTCCTCTTTAAAATCTGAGGCAAAATAGCTCATAGCGTTATTCAAATTTTGTTTGCAATTCACAAGAAAACACTACTAAATTAAAGCATTAGTTATTTCATTAAAATATGCAGTATTTATCTCATCAAACCATTTGGTATTTTATCTCATGACGTGATATCCAGGGATGGATGGAGATGGATGAGAACCCATGTCCGTTTTTATTGCTAATAAAGAGGTAAACTGTAGAACTATGCAACTCACTAAGTCAGTGTGCTCCCTGCAGTATATGTGATAATACAAAATAAAAAAGGTGACTAGAATACCAGTCAAACGGAAGCCCCTTTCACAGGACACATGTGGTGTATCAAAAACAACAAAATATCTTTATAAATGTCAAATATTGCCACCAAAGCGGACAAATAAAACACCTGGTGCTTCAGGGTATTATGGGGCAAGTAAATTCCTCTCATTGACAATGCTCAGGTCTAGCAGCCAGTAGCTCGAATAGCTGCAGGGGGGGGGGGGCAGGAGCTGTAAAGGAGTATAACCAGGAGGGGATTGGGGGCTCTAAAAACACACTGTTACTCAGCACTGCATGGGCAAGGTGACAGTGTCTCTTTGAGAATTGGCAAAACTCTGGGGTGGGTATTAACACCATTCCACATGACCTATAATAAAATGACAGCCAGGCAGGAGTACTGTTGTTCCTAGACGACATCATATGACGTCCTCCCAGAAGGCAGTGCTGTGCATCTGTCACTGGCTGTGTCAACCGGACACAGCCAATAACTGATCACTGCACCGGCTTGCTGCCAGTGTCATATGATCACTGTGACCAATCACAGCAGATCACATGACAATTGTAAACAATGAATGGCTTCCTTTCATGCCATTCATTGTATACAATTGTGTTGCTAGCTGTCATAGTGTTCACCTGGTACAGACAGGCCAATCATAGCCCCTCTGTACCATGTATGGTAACACTGTATTGCTCTGGTCACAGTGTGATAGAAAAAAAAGAAATAAAAGTAATAAAAAATAATAATAATAAATTTCTTCATTTTCCAAATAATTGTGACAAAAATATTACAACTTCAAAAAATTGCCATGTCTCTTACTAAATACCTTGGACTGTCTATTCCTAAAAAAATGGTCATTTGGGAGATATCTGTACTGTCCTGGTATTCTCGGGCCTCAAGAAATGACTGTACTTCCTGAGGCTTGTGCTGTGCAGCGTTTTTCCTTTTTGTGCTAATAATAAAAAATGTTAAATAATTTACAATATGTAATTTGCACCCACAAATATATATAGTACAGCTTGTATGACTTGTTATTAAAAGATTTTCACCCTGAAAGGAGATATCTAATCTATCCATCACTCATTTGTATTCTTTTGTGTGCACATAATGTATTTACAGTCATTAGTCAATCCACAGCAGTAGTTACACAGCTTGGCCAAAATATAAACCCACCCACTACAAGCTTGTTAAATTGAACTTGCGTATGCAATAATTACCTTAGTTTGGCTTCAGTTACACATTGCACAAAGCAATACAAAAAAGGAGCGAAAGCAAATGGGACATGTATGAGAAGACATAATGACCACAATATTACCCTGGATGAGGATCTTAAGACTATGGCAGCCTTTGAAAAGTACCTTTCTGTCATTTTTATAGCTGTATTCAGAAAGTATTGCAAAAATGGGCTATAGCAGCAACGTCATCTATAACAAAAAGACATCAAAGGTGACAACATATAATATAAGCATAACTATGCTTCTTCTTTTTTTAAAGAGAGAGATGTCTAGGAAAAATATTATATCCAACATGTATAGTAAAGTTGTAACAATAACAGTAATGCCAAAGGGTAGGACTAAAGAGCATGAGTTCAACAGAATAGAAAATGTTTTCTGAATTTAGATTGCTGTCCTATCTGGCCAGGCTCAGAATAGATTCCTGGAGTTGATATTACCTTGATGTTTTTCAGTATGCACAGTATGTAGATAGTGAGAGTGACGGAATGCAACTAATAAATGATAGTATTATGTTAAAGGATAAGTTCACTTTTTAAAAAATAATAATGAATGCACATTATTTTGCAGGTAAAAACATGTGCATTTACTGTTTTTTTTAAGAGCCTGGAAAGCATTGCACCAGTGATCAGCAGATCGCTAATGCCATGCAGATCTCCTGCAGAATGTCAGTGTGTGCTTTCTGCCCAGTACATTGTATGGTCAGGCAGTTTCACACTGACAGGAAGACTCAATAAACTACCACGGCACTCAACAGCGCCATGGTAGTTTATCGAGTACTACAAGCCGACAGCTGCAAAGGATGTTGGGACTTGTAGTTTATTAATACACAGAGCTCTGTGAATGAATGACGTGGCCATGTGGGCGGAGCTGCTCTAAAAAAGTGACAGCAAGTATGGGGATCTGCTCCCTGTACTGCTTTCACAGGGAGGGAGGACAGCAGGGAGTGTCTGCAGCAGTGGGAACATGCCCTCCCCCTCCCAAAAACATGATCCCAAAGGTGAACCTATCCTTTAAACCTTATAGAGTTCAAGGTATTTCCTTTCAGGATTATTTTTTTCAGTTAGAAGGAGAAAGGGAGCATACAGGTCTCATAAGAAATAGGCCTTTCTCTCCTCTACAGTGGACAGAAGAAGCAAGAAGGGGAATGGAGAAAAAAAAAAGAGAGGGAGAGATGGAAGCTTAGAAGAATGGGAGGGGGGGGGGGTTATTAAAACAGGAAGGTGAGAATGGGAAGTGGAAAATCCCATTGCATCCTTTTCTGTCCCTAAGGACATAAATATGCTTTTTAAATTGTTTCAGTCAGGTCTGTCAATATTGTAAAAAGGGGGGAAAAACTGCGCTAAAAGAGGAATATCACAATGATATAGTGGAAATAAAGCAGCCGACACTCATACAAACAAAGTGAGCAAAATGTGACGGACAAATAGTGTAGCGCTGAATGGTGGAGTATAAGTGTGTGAATACAATTACACATATAAAATAAGTGACAATGCACAATAAATAAATATAAAATGAAGTAAAAAATTTGAACTTTAAAGTATAGAGTCCAAGATCAGGCTCAAATAAGATGTATTTTAGTCCAAAATATCTAAAGAAGTCCAAATGGGATGGTCCGTATAAATATGGGAAATGAGTGGAACACTTTTCTTATGGAGTGGCCCAAGGAATGCGGCTGTGAAGCGGTAGGTATGGTACGAATAAACAGGTGCCTGTGGGTACATCAACGTTCACTGGTAAAATAGAAGTTGGGTTCTCTTACCGGATAGGTTGGACACACATGTCATATGACAGTGGGTCAATAGGGCTTGATAACCTGATGAGGCCAGGTCAGGCCTATAGGAGAGTGGTCGGATGGGTCCTGTTCGGTCCTATTCTATCCGACTCTGAATCCCAAGGGGCGAATTCCAAATGGTGAATCCTGGTGTCACTGCTTGTAGACTCCGAATAGGTGGGTGCTCCGAGCCGGGGTGTATCCAAGGAAGCAGCGAAAGTGGGGGGCTTGTGATGTGAGTATGGAATAAAAAGATAAAAAAGAGGCTCTGGATGGTGCAGATCAAAACAAACCAGTTGGTTTATTGGGGTGGTCAGATATAATGATAAATATATGACACAAGAATTAAAAAAGTGATCACAAAAATAAAATGGATGGTAGTATAAAAGCAATGTGGGGTACAGAGTATACTGGCCCGACTAGTTTCAGCCTCAGGGTCTTCAACAGGGGCATGACATCGTATGACATGTGTGTCCAACCTATCCGGTAAGAGTACCCAACTTCTATTTTACCAGTACCCACAGGCACCTGTTTATTCGTACCATACCTACTGCTTCACAGCCGCATTCCTTGGGCCACTCCATAAGAAAAGTGTTCCACTCATTTCCCATATTTATACGGACCATCCCATTTGGATTTTAGATATTTTGGACTAAAATCCATCTTATTTGAGCCTGATCTTGGACTCTATACTTTAAAGTTCACATTTTTTACTTCATTTTATATTTATTTATTGTGCATTGTCACTTATTTTATATGTGTAATTGTATTCACACACTTATACTCCACCATTCAGCGCTACACTATTTTTTCGTCACAGGTCTGTCAATAGAATGCAGCCTCAGGTCCAGTAGTGGAAGTGTCTAAACATTGCATTATATTACCAGAGGTAGCCTTTCGGCCATCTGGTAAGTGTATGTATTTTTTTTTCTATAAAATAAAAGTACAACACCAGCTCTAAAAAACATACAACATACATTTCAGTTTTGGGTGAGTACCAAAGGAATTAATCATCTCCAGGTTTAATACACCCATTGTCATATTTGTGATATCCCTACAGTTTGCATAACCGCTGCTTCCTATGAAATCATGTCCATGAAGTTACTTTACCACAGCTTGATGTCTCAATTAATTGTCTGTTCTAGTTTACACACTCAAGCAGAGGGAGTGTTTTACCATCTTTTGACCTTGTAATCTTTGTGGCATATGGGCACAAACGGGTATTTGGGTGGACATATTTCCCCCCTGGAGTCCCCAAGCTGTATAAGAAGCCAGCATGTGATCAAACTATGAACCATATAAAAGTGAAATGAATCTGATATTATGGTTTTGGGTAGATGACAAAGAAGCAGACCACTCAAGTGCTCAAGAGTTTTTACCTTCATGTATTCTATGCATGAGGGTAAAAAAACCTTCTCTGTGCAGCAGCACCCTCAGCCATTGGGAGCCAGTGAGCCAATGAAGAGAGAGAGGGGGCTCAGAAATGGCTCTGTGTGAATGGGCATGCAGAGCAATGGCTCAGGAGCGCACCTGCTTGGGCGCCCACATTGTAAGCTGCTTGCTCTGGGGGCAGGAGGAAGGGATCAAGACCCTCCAAAGGGGACCCCAGAAGAGTAGCATTGGGGCTGCTCTGTGCAAAACGGTTGCACAGAGCAGGTAAGCATAACATATTTTTTATTTTTGTTTTAAAAAGTTATTGACTTTAATATCACTTTACCAGCTTCTTAGGTATCTTGCAAGGTTTCAGTTCCAAGGTCTTCCTGTTTAACTGTTTGGCAGTGATTGAAGGAAGAAGTAAGACTCCAGGATTCAGAGAGAAATAGTGAAAACCTTATGTAGCGAGATCATTCTATGAGAGCAACCCAATGATTGATTCAGCCCATAAATGACCACCTTACTAAATGCTTTATACCATTTCTCCTGTTGTGTGAAGAGGCAGGGCAGCAGTGTGCACACTTACAGCAGGAGGTATGTTATTGGGCAGGGCTTAGTGTGAACACAACCTGGGATCAGTTATGAAACACCAGGCAACATTTCATATATACTGGAGAGTCAGTGAAGAGTTAAGCAGTCCTGTGTATTGTACAAGAATCTTTAGTCATTTGCCTGTTCCAACAGCAGGCCTTTTCATCAGGAGTCCAAGTTGTACAGTTAGAACATGCTTTTCCTTTATGTTTTTGACTACAACATATACTGTATATTTTTTGGGCAAATTTTGAATATTTATCACTTGCGGCAGGAAGGTGACAAGCTTTAGGTAAGAGCACCAGCTTTCTGGAAGCACTTAGCAGCTGTTGTTCTGAAACAGATCTGAATAGCAAGAGAGATCAGATTATATAGACCAGCCTTTTTTTAACCAGGGTGCGCAGGCTCCATGGGGTGCCCTGAGGTTTCTTCAGGGGTGCCTGCAACTGGATCAAGCCTGCCTATTAGTTACACAAAGCCACGGGTTTTGCACCATTATGACTTTCTAGACACTGGCACCATTGACATCATCAGTTAATAAGGAGGATGTCTGTTGCCTCCACAATTTTTCTTGTTTGACCCTCATGTGCCCCTCTCCGTCATTATCAGACTGATGGACAGAAATTGAGGAAGAAGAGAAACATTGGAATACTAGTCAGAACCAGTAGGCAAAAATGTATTTGCTTTGGAAGAATAAATCAACTGTAATGTTGGGTGTCCTACGTGTGGATGTTGCTGCATTATGTAACCCTATTAGACTAGTTTTTTTTTACATTTTAGAACGGGGTGCCTCTAAACCAGGGGTCTCCAAACTTTTCAAACAAAGGGCCACTTTATTATCCGTCAGACTTTAGGAGGGCCGGATTGTGGCCAGCAAGGGCAGAAAATGTCACGGGCCCAGCATCAGTGAGAATAAATATGGCCTCAGGGTTGGTGGTCAATAGGAGGAGTATTCCCCCTATTAGTAGAAGTAATAGTATTCCATCATTGGTATCGTCGAAGATATAGTGCCTATTGTTGGGGTCAGTGAGAGGAATAGTGCCTCATATCAGTGTGGAAGGAGTTGTGCCCCAAGGGCCGCATAAAGACTAGCAAAGGGCCACATCTGGCCCTCGGGCCGCAGTTTGGAGACCCCTGCTCTAAACTGTCCATCATTTTAAAGGGTGTCTTGACTGAAAAACGGTTGAAAAACACTGATATAGACTACCAAATGACTCCAAGTACCATTTGGTTTGGTCATTTATACAAAGTCTACCTATAAGCATGTAGGAAGTGTATGGTTTGGAGACTGTATCACGGAACATTTAGTTAAAAACTAAAGATTTTATGCAAATAATTAATTATAAACACAGGGGGTTATTTACTAAAGGAAAATCCACTTTGCACTGCAAGTGCACTGGGAAGTAAAGTCACTGTAGATCCGAGGGGGACATGCAAGGAAAATAAAAAACAAAATTTTAGCTTGCACATGATTGGATGATAAAATCAGCAGAGCTTTCCCTCATTTCAGATCTACCTCTTATGCCGCATACACACAGCCGGACTTTCCGGAAGAAATATCTAAGTCTGCCGGCATTTCCGACAGACTTAGATATAGAACATGTTCTAAATCTTTCTGTCGGAAATGCCAACGGAGCTTAGTCCATCGGCAAGTCCGGCCGTGTGTACGCGGCATTAGATTTAGAGTGACTGCACTTCCAAGTAAATAACCCCCATAAAGTTAGTGTGAGCAGAATATGTTTCACAAACTTATGGGTATTCAGCATATTAAATGTTTACTTAAGAAAAATAGATTATTAAATATAGATTTTTTTTTAAATGTATTACAAAACATAATTTAAATTTGTAAATATAAAAAAAAACTAAAATAACACTGTCTAAAAAACATTTTATTTTATTTTAATTTGTAAAGTTTCAGGTTAATTTCTAAGAATTATTATTCAAATATATATATATTTTGTGTACTTAGGGTAAAACAAAAAAATGCATTACACTCAAAATAAAATGTATTTCCAAACAGGAGCACCCCCACTTAATTAGTTATGAATATTCATTGTATATTACTACCTTACAGCATCTCAGGGTTCAGGCACAGCACAAGTTTCTCATTGTGTAGTGATGTATAGTTATATAATGCAGCATTTCTCAGCTCCCTCATTGCTGTCTCACTAGACAATAGTTCTGGAGAAAATGTTCATAGTATTTCAAAGGATTATACATATTTTTCCAAATACCACTTTTATGAATCATCACGGAGTTATAAATGCTTGCGTAGGTTTCTCCTTTGTGGAATGAATACAAAATTTGCATTTCAAATTTTCATGCATGGAAAAGTTAGTGGGCACATTGGCGCGATGAATCAAGATTAAAATGTCACCCCAAATTTAGGTGCAAACCAGTGAGTTTCTGATATACAGCTTTAAAGAAATGATTTCAATGACTTTAGTTTGCCTTCCAGCTCATAAGCCAAGAACTCTCAAGAGTTCTTGCTGAGTTGACATCCACAGCTTATGGACCCTGCAAATTACACCTTTTATGTATGACAGCTTTTCCTATGATTTTTACATTCATATTCACAAAAAAGGTAAAACTAATATAGGACTATGACTAGTGGATGGTATACTCAGCTACGTTATGTACATGTTTTTCATTTAACAAAATATATGTATTTGGAAGCTCTGAACACGTTGGCATTTATTATGTTGTAAAATATATATTACTCTGTTCTGTCTACTGTAGGCTAACGTACCAGCATAAACCTTGCTTTTAGCTTCTAACAGCATTTCCTTGTACACAAACACCATTCTATCCTAAATTTCACCACAAAACCACTGGTCCTGTTTGATTAGTATTAAAATAAAAAGGTATGATTCTAACACTAATCACATTTTTTTTAGGGCTCATTCACACTATATGTGGTGACCTGACACTTTCTGCATGCAGGTCCCTGCTAGGGAGTAAGGATGAGCCCGGTGTTCGATTCGAACCCATGTTCGAATCGAGCACCGGGTGTTCGCTCGCTCGGCGAGCCCAGAACTATTGGGACCGCTCGCATCAAATTCGTGTGATGCGAGCGGCCCCGCAATGCATTGCGGCCCGCGCAGTGCAATGCTGGCTGATGATTGGCCAAGCATGCACTGTGACCCCGCATGCTTGGCCAATCACAGCGCCGGCAGCGAGGAGAGCCATAATTGGCTACAGGCAGGATGCCTGTAGCCAATTATAGCTCAGGGGCTTTAATACACGCCCCACGGTATAAGAGGCCGCCGCGGCGGCGGCCTCGCATATTATGTTTCACTCACAGTGTCAGCGTGTCAGTGTGCTGCTGACTGCTGACAACAATATGTTCTTTATTTCTGGGGATATGTGTGTGCATGCTGTTAGAACAGCATTGCAGTATCACATCTGGGGGGTGTCTATAGGTAGCCTGTGAAGGAGGGCAGGTTTCCTGTGCTTAGAACTTTCCCTGCAAAAAAGTGTCATTTTTGCAGGAAGAAAGCTATTTAAATCACTCGCGGCTAATGAATTGATGGCTCCTGTAACACAGAGAGCTGTCATTCATTAATAAAAAACAAAAAAAAAAGCGTAGGGGTCCCCCCAAATTCAATAACCAGGCCCTTCAGGTCTGGGATGGATATTAAGGGGGATCCCAGCCAAAAAAAAAAAAAAAAATGGCGTAGGGTCCCCCTCAAAATCCATACCAGACCCTTGAGGTCTGGTATGGATTTTAAGGGGAACCCTAGCCAAAAAAAATGGCGTGGGGTCCCCCTCAAAATCCATACCAGACCCTTATCCGAGCACGCAACCTGGCAGGCCGCAGGAAAAGAGGGGGGGACGAGAGCGGCCCCCCCTCTCGCCTGAACCGTACCAGGCCACATGCCCTCAACATTGGGAGGATGCTTTGGGGGTCTAAGACCCCTAAAGCACCTTGTCCCCATGTTGATTAGGACAAGGGCCTCTTCCCCACAACCCTGGCCGGTGGTTGTGGGGGTCTGCGGGCGGGGGGCTTATCGGAATCTGGAAGCCCCCTTTAACAAGGGGACCCCCAGATCCCGCCCCCCCCCCCTGTGTGAAATGGTAAGGGGGTACAAAAGTACCCCTACCATTTCACCAAAAAAGTGGCAAAAATGGTAAAAAGGACAGGAGACAGTCTTTGACAATTCCTTTATTAAAATCTTCTTTCTTCTTTCTTCATCCTTCGGTTTCTTCATCTTCTCCTTCCTTCATCTTCTTCCATCTTCTTCTTCCATTTTCTTCTTCCTCCGATCCGCTTCTTCTTGCGCTGGTCTTCTCGTCCTTCTCGTCCGGCATCTTCTTCCGTCGGCGTCGGCGTCGGTGTCTCTGTCTCTTCTTGGGCCGCTCCGCGCAATGGGAGGCTCCCGCTGTGTGAGGCTCCGCTCCGTCTGACAGGTCTTTTATAATGGAGGGCACCTGGTGACCCCGCCCCCTCTGACGCACAGGGACGTCATGGGGAATTCCATGATGGCTTTCCCCATGATGTCAGAGGGGGGCGGGGTCACCAGGTGCCCTCCGTTTTAAAAGACCTGTCAGATGGAGCGGAGCCTCACACAGCGGGAGCCTCCCATTGCGCGGAGCGGCCCAAGAAGACACCGACACCGACGCCGACGCCGACGGAAGAAGATGCCGGACGAGAAGGACGAGAAGACCAGCGCAAGAAGAAGCGGATCGGAGGAAGAAGAAAATGGAAGAAGAAGATGGAAGAAGATGAAGGAAGGAGAAGATGAAGAATCCGAAGGATGAAGAAAGAAGAAAGAAGATTTTAATAAAGGAATTGTCAAAGACTGTCTCCTGTCCTTTTTACCATTTTTGCCACTTTTTTGGTGAAATGGTAGGGGTACTTTTGTACCCCCTTACCATTTCACACAGGGGGGGGGCCGGGATCTGGGGGTCCCCTTGTTAAAGGGGGCTTCCAGATTCCGATAAGCCCCCCGCCCGCAGACCCCCACAACCACCGGCCAGGGTTGTGGGGAAGAGGCCCTTGTCCTAATCAACATGGGGACAAGGTGCTTTAGGGGTCTTAGACCCCCAAAGCATCCTCCCAATGTTGAGGGCATGTGGCCTGGTACGGTTCAGGCGAGAGGGGGGGCCGCTCTCGTCCCCCCCTCTTTTCCTGCGGCCTGCCAGGTTGCGTGCTCGGATAAGGGTCTGGTATGGATTTTGAGGGGGACCCCACGCCATTTTTTTTGGCTAGGGTTCCCCTTAAAATCCATACCAGACCTCAAGGGTCTGGTATGGATTTTGAGGGGGACCCTACGCCATTTTTTTTTTTTTTTTTTTGGCTGGGATCCCCCTTAATATCCATCCCAGACCTGAAGGGCCTGGTTATTGAATTTGGGGGGACCCCTACGCTTTTTTTTTTTCATTTTTTTTTTTTTTTATCAATGACTTTTTTTTATGAATGAGTTTCAATGAATCACTGTTCTCTGTGTTACGGGAGCCGTGAATTAACATTAGCCGCGAGTGATTTTAAATAGCTTTTTTACTTTCAAAAATGACACTTTGCGCAGAGACAGTTCTAAACACGGGAAACATGCGCCCCTTTACAGGCATACTATAGACACCCCCCAGGTACGAAATTTAAAGGAATATTACACTTTTATTGTTTCAATTTAAGCATTATTAAAATCACTGCTCCTGAAAAAACGGCCGTTTTTAAAAAAAATTTTTGCATTGATACATGTCCCCTGGGGCAGGACCCAGGTCCCCAAACACTTTTTATGACATTAACATGCATATTAGCCTTTAAAATGAGCACTTTTAATTTCGAACGTTCGCATCCATTATAACTAATAGGGTTCTAAAGCTCGCACGGACTTTAGGTCCGTTCGCGGGTTCTGGTGCGAGCCGAACGGGGGGGTGTTCGGCTCATCCCTACTAGGGAGCAAGAAAAATAGTTTTCTATATGCTGTTGAGATGTTTAGACTATAATGCTGCAGTGATGTGCGGTGTGAAAAAATGCAGACATGCTGTATTTCTCCACAGCACACCAAGTCAAGTGGCACCGTAGATCACCACACCGCAGAAAATTGCACTGTGCTGCTGTGCAGATACTTGAATGGAGTGTACATTTGTACACTCTTAATGAAGTAAAAAAAAAAAATGAAAACCGTCAGATGTGCTGAAATGTGCAGATTGCACTGGCCAGCAAAATAGACACTAGCTTGTGCACAAAAATGGAGCATTTAAGCATGTGGGTAGTGTGAATGGGCCCTTAAACTTCAGTCATTTGAAAATTTTTATGGTTAATTTAGATAACACATAGAGAATGATGGTGTGCTATACATGGATCAAGCAATGCTTTGCTAAATACTTTGCTAAATAAATGTATCGTTATATGTTTTATATACTATTATTTTACTACTTGAACATATTTGGATTTTTTCTACTACAAATATTTTTTTAGTCATAAAAATATTTCATCTGCCATATATCTGAATATCGTGGATCACTCTTGAGTTGGGGATATTTCCTGGTACATGTCTGCTGCAAGTTGTGACGTTTCCATTTTGTGGTTGAGGAGTTCCGGGTTTTGCCAATATCATCCTAGGCTGGGGTTATAGCCATCTACGCAGTGTGGTCCCCTGTAATAAGGGACCACTGAGTTCTGGTAAGTGGCAGTGTGTTCATGTGGTGGAGGTTTTTCACGTATCAGTGTGTGTGGAAGTCACCTTCAAACAAAATCACGGACATTTAAAGACTTATATATTTTTTTATTTTTTTATTTTATTTTTTATATATTTTTTTGTACATTTTCTATATTTATTTTTTGAATTTGTGAATGACTCTGATATATATCACTTTCATATGATATTATTATCAACTGAGATTATTCCTCAATACGTCACTATATTCACTTGATGACACTGCAGTTTTTGCACATTTGATTTAATTATTTTCAATATTGCAGTATCAATATATAATTAGATTAATTTCATCAGTAACAATTTGTTCCAGTTTTGGTCTAATATTGTGTGGTCACTCATTTAGCGCAGCTCCTTCTTTTTGTATAAAAATATTTCTCACACTCGAATGCCTCTTTCACATGGGCGGACAATAGCATACATCTGTGCAAGGCCAGTGTTTGCCCACACAAGGATGCACAGGTCTAGCTGTATTAGCGCTTGTGTGGTCCAGGTTTAGGCGCACGCGCATTCAGTGCGGCCAGACCTGTGATATTACCTGCTGTCCCTGGGCAGCATGGATGTGCCAGCTGGGATAGGCTTAAATAAATGGGGTGAACCAATAAGAGGGGCATCATATTCTGCCACTGACCCTTTGAATGGTTAGTTCACCACCACCATTTGCCTACCAAGGTGTATATGCGATCTTCTACAGAGGCTGTTGTGTACATCTTTCAACTGTCTTGGGAATTTTTATTGTAAACAATCCCCCCTCTGTACTCTCTGCTCTAATTAGTTTGCACATTATACTTTTGTATGAAGGCTGAACTTGCGTCATAGGACAAACATCCTGAGTCTTAGTAAATCTTTGTGATTAAAGGTGATTGCACTACTCAGTGGTTAGCATAGGTTATACACTTGGTACACATTATATATATATATATATATATATATATATATATATATATATATATATATATATATATATATATATATATATATATATGTGCACTGTATACAGTATATTTAGGCCCATGCTCCCAACTTGGTAATTTATTATGCTCATATACTGATTTCTATACAGTTCTCACGGCTTGCTCTTTTTCAGATCTGACCTCCAGGATTGAAATTGTGAAGCATTTGACTTCAATTTGTGACTATATCTACATCATTTTAGGCAAGCCCTGTATCTGAGCTTGGCTGAATAATGCATACATTTTGTGAGTGTTTTATTCTATGTTGTTTGGGCTATATATCTTGCACATACTGTATATTTAATTTAATCTGTGAGCCACTGTATGCTTGTATGCGCATGTCCCCATGTCTATTTGGACACTCCTGACTTGGGTAACCTGTGCTGCCCCATCTCTGTATGTTTTAAGGGCTTGGTATTAAATATGTTGATACACCATGTGAATGCTGGTATATGTTGTAACCTTTGTATGGTCAGAGAGATTTATTATATGTATTTTCACTTATTCTGAATTTTTGCTAAAGTTCCTGAGGAAGGGATCACTCGCAAAACGTGTCAACCTGCAACAGGCTTCTCTGATCTATACCAACCTTCTTTGGACTGTATCAGACTCCAAGCAATTAGTTGTGATTACTACGTTATTATAGGATTGGTGTGATCTTTATACTTTTGCCTGATTTGACTATGCATTTTAATTCATGTTTTTATAAATGTTTATTATGGATTATGAAGTTTAATAAAATTATGCATTTTAACTATTAGGTGCCTGGAACGTGCATGTTTCCATATACTTCTTTTCCTGCTGCATAGACATAGCTGATGCTGCCAATTTCACAGCCATGTGGGTGCAGGTGCACAGACCCAAATACAAATTGTCTGCATTCTGGGATGGGCATCCGCACTCACACATCTGTCAAATTGGGAGCAGCAGCTGTGTCCATGCTGCTGCTGCATCCCAATTGACTTGAATGGGACTTCCTGCAAGGGAACGCATGGAACAACTGTACAACCCCATGTGGGAAAACACAGCTCTCGCATGGATGTACACTGTAGTACACCTGTACGAATGAGCCCTAAAGATTGTTGTCAATGCCTAAATCCTGGTACTTTAACTAAATATCCATTGTATAATGTATGTTTCCTCCTCAAGATTTTTAACAGGCAAGAAAGAATAAGATTGTTTCATGGCAATGTATAGCTTCAAAGGGCTCACCATTTGTACAGTTGTGCATTGTGATCTGAAGTCGTATTAAAGCTAAAATCCAGACAGATATCAGATTCAACCTTTTGTCCAGTTATGTACTCATGTCGTGTGTTTTTAATATGGCTAGTGTAATAGTCTGAAGTTTGTGTTTATATAATCTCTCCACTCAAGGTGATTTTAATCATGTTAGAGCACTTGTAGCACTGAGAAAATGCTAGATCCTACAATGCAAAAAAAAAATAAAAATGAACAAGATAATATCAATAACTATATGTAATAAAGTGCTAATAAGTTAATGGAAAACATGTAAAGAGCTTTAACCTGCCATAACAGAGGAATAAACCCTATACTTCCAACAACCTTCAATCCGGGCCTTTAGCCAACCACAGAGCCTCAGACATGAAGCTAACAGGAAGACATTTTCACTTTGACTATGGGGACATCGACAAGGGAAACAAAGCCTTTCAACAATAAAAGCTGCAAGCTGCCTAGGCGCATCAATCAGCCCACAAGTGTCACATAATAGGAACTTATCATGTACAAACTGCTATACTTCTATTGATGCGCCTCTCACAATTAAACAAATGTAGTCCATACACTTTACATTGAAGACACTGCTCAGAGAAGGAGGAATATTACACAGCTATAGGTTATCATTTCACACACACACAGTGATCACTCCGTGGACAAAGCTGTGATTTATAGCACCAAGATTGCCATGTTTTTAGATCCTGACGTGAGAACAGTAGCTTCCACAGCTGATGTCTAAGGTAAGTATGTTCATTTCAAGTTAAAGAGCCAGGTTAGACATTAGATTAGGGTCAGGGGTTAGGAACTGTTACCCACCTCAATACAGGGCACTTATACACCTTTCTGCCCAGACCAATTTTCAGCTTTCAATTTTCAGCTTTCAGCGCTGTCGCACTTTGAATGACAATTGCGCGGTCATGCTACACTGTACCCAAACTAAATTTTTATCATTTTGTTCCCACAAACAGAGCTTTCTGGGATTTTTATTTTCTGCAAAAAAAATTAAAAAAGACCGATTTTTTTTAAAAAAAACTAATTTTTTCTGTTACAAAACTTTGTAGATAAGTACGTTTTCTCCTTCACTGATGGGCACTGATGGGGCTGCACTGACTGGCACTGATAAGGCAGCATTGATAGGGCACCAATGAGGTGGCACTGATGAGGTGGCACTGATGGGCACTGATGATGGGCACTAATATGCGGTACTGATGGGGCACTGATAGACGGCACTGATAGGTGGCACTGATATGCATAACTGATGGGTACACATAGGCTGCACTGAAAGGCGGCATGGATGGGCACTGATAGGTGGACCGGATGGGCACTGATAGGCGGCACGGATGGGCACTGATAGGCGGCACGGATGGGCACTGATAGATGGCACTGATGTACACTAATGGATGGTACTGATGGACATCAATGATTGGCAGGCATCCATTGTGGACACTGATTTGCAGGCATTGTGGGCACTGATAGGCATCCATTGTGGGCACTGATTGTTATCCTTGGTGGTGACTAGTGGTGGGCATCCCTGGAGGTCCTGGTGGCGTCCCTGGTGGTCCAGTATGGGCATCCTCAGGGGGGCTGCACTGATAATCAATCAGCACAGACGCCCCCCCCCCATCAGAGGAGCAGCAGATCGGCTCTTCTCTACTCGCGTCTGACAGGCGTGAATGAGGAAAAGCCGATCAACGGCTCTTCCTGTTTACACTGTGATCAGCCGTGATTGGACATGGCTGATCACGTGACGGAGACTCTTTACCTAGATCGGTGTTGCGGTGTGTCAGACTGACACACCGCAACAACGATCACCTTGATGCACGCCCCCGGGGGCGCGCAACAGCTTGATATCCTGGCGACGTTGTATGATGTCTGGTCAAGATATTGCAACCACTTAGTCGCTGTCATTTTGCTATATGGCGGATGACAAGTGGTTAAAAATGTAGGACTAAGGTGAAATATAAAATTTAGATTCGCATTTAGGGGCGGAAGTGAAAGATTAAGTAATAGGGTACATTATGGGTGAGATTTACTAAAACTGGTGCACACAGAATCTGGTGCATCTGTGCATAGTAACCAATCAGCTTTTTCCTTTAGCTTGTTCAATTAAGCTTTGACAATAAAACCTAGAAGCTGTTTGGGTACTATGCACAATTGCACCAGATTCTGTGTGCACCAGTTTTAGTAAATCTTCATCTATAAGTGTTAGGCTTAAGAGTTAGGTTATCAGGGGGTAGCAGTTAATTATTAGAGTCTGATGAATGTAGACTCTTTGCTGTTACTTCATTTTTATATGCACTCTCTCTAGTGGCAGCTGCAAGCCATTGTTCTGCTTAATATGTATTGGCCTGGAGGCCAATAGTAGTGCAAGGCACCTCAATGGGGAGCAATTGGGAGCCAAGGACAGAGTGGTGTCACCCTACTACACCCATTCATGAAAGGAACATATTTGAACTAATAATGTTCATTTAATTTGATAAGAATGCTAAAGCTGGAGTTTAATCTGTTTATATTTTGCCTTCTTCTCTCCTCCTCTATCAATATGCTTATAAAATGTTTAAATAAAACCCATCCATTTTCATTACATACCATACGTTAGACATAGACTCAGTGACATCGTTACTGGGTCTCTGTGCTTCTCTGTTCAATGCAGACAGGTCATGACTGGTAGGAAAGGCTGGCAGGGTACATAGCTTCCTGAAAACATCACACCCTGCATCAGTACTCATCTCAAGAGCATTCAGCCCTGATGCAAGCAGTGGGCTGGCTTTTGGGATGAGTTATGTAAATACAAAAAATGCCTTGATAGTTTGATGACAGTCTGGGCATTCCTAAGCAGGTTGCATTTGCATGTAGACCACACACATGTGAGAATGAGCCTCCATGACCAAAATAACTGAGATCCAATGAATGAAAGGGATGGGCCAAGAGCAGACAGGTTTTTGAGGAAAGAGCTAGATGATGCTGAGACAGGCTCTAACTGACTTACTGCAACTTCTAATGCACATTATGGTAAGTTTACAGTGTGCAGTGAAATCATACTAAGCACTTTAAGTACAGGAGAGAGCCCGCTCCATACATTACACTCATTGGAATTCTCAGTGATCACTTTGATTTTAATCTGAATACATCAGCCTTGATGTTAGTACTCATGTCTTAAATAAATCCATCCATTTTTGACCTACGCTAAGGCCCTTTTTTTCCTTTTTCTATGATCTAATCCATGATCATCTGGACGAGACATTGGCCCATTCCTTTCCGATTTCCGGTGATGGTTCGCCAGAGTTCCTGTCTCGATTTTCAAACGTGTCTGACTCACTGCTGCTGGCATGTGAGTCCATTCCCTCTGGTAACAGTACCTACCCCTACCCCTGGGTGGCGGATGCACTATCTCTGGTGATCCTGTAGCAGACGATTATCCACTACTGTCTTCATTGAACAGACTCTTTCTCAGATTTTAATATTCATTTATTTGCTTTTGCTCAGTTTTTTACACAAACTTTATTTGCTGATGTTGGAGGATATTTCACCTTTAGCTGAGTCTCATGGCTCATTGATTTTTGCCTATGTTTATTTTTTAGTGCCACTAGAAATTGAATTTGCATTTATGATATGTTTAGCACTTATGCACTTTAACATTGGTACACACTATCCAATCTTTGTCACTCATATGCTTTTTAGTGTTTGTTCTATTCACATGGTATTCTATTTCAGTGCTGCACTTTTTTCTTTTATCTTCTACACAATTTTATCACATTGCAGCGTCAGCAGCTTTTTTTGCATAGTAGCGCAGTAATTTTTTATTGATTTCTGTCTAACTGTGGAAGACTAAAGGTAAGGCTCAAGTTCAGCTTTGACTGCTGAGCTCTGAGGAAGAAGGGATGTTCCCTCCAAAACGCGTCAGCTGGCAGTGACACCTGTGAGTTCCTCTGTGACCTTTGGAGAGCTCCGTTCATCCTAGACTGAATGCTGTTATTTGATGACTATTCATATTGCAAGAATCTCCACAATTGTTTGTGAGTAGTTTTCTTTTTATCGTTTTTAATAAATATACATCCAAAGGATAATGCACAAGGCTGGTACGCCCCTTCTTTTTCTTTTAAATCTTGGAGTTCAGCTTTAATGTACTCAGATTCTTTGATGATGACGTTTCACCTCTGTGACTCCTTCCACCTCTTTCTACTCGCAATCTCTTACCTGGCTCATTTGTATGTACAATGTTGCTTATATAACATGTTTGTAGACACTGGGAACTAGAACAGCTTAGTTAATTTACAAGAGGTGAAGAGCATAGGTATGATACTCTTGCATTATCAATCACCAGGCAGATGACATAGAAAACTGCAATTTTGCAACAATGAATACTAGTCATCTTCCTAGGACCATGGTATGTGAATTATTATAGGGGCTAAAGAGGTTTCAAATCTGTGTAAAGGCAAAAAAAATAAAAATCAAGTGCAAATATGGAAGAAAAAATGCCATGAATTCTGTTCACTAAAATAACTTTAATTGGCACCAAAAGAAACAGCAAACATTTCCACCTCTCCTTATAATATGCCATTACACCTCTGAACATTATCTACAAATGAATCATGGCTCAATTACTCCTTTTTGTTTGATTAGCTAACAGCTCTCAATGGGTACAGTATTTTAACGCACCACATTCAGTAACACCTTTCATTTTTGTGCCAATCATTAAGTGCTTTGAGTAAATGAGTACAGAGAAAGCAAATCCAGATAAAAGTACCCCTAAACATTTTGCTCTTCTAATGAAATTCTAAAGGTGTTGTTAATGAGCCCATTCAGCTTAATGTATAATAATGTTGAGTGCTGTACAAACTGTCTAAAACTGCCCATGGACACTTGAGGGTAGTCAGACTTTAGAAAATAGTCTTACTATTAAAATGCTGCTCTCACATTCACATATACACAAGCATAGATATCTTGAGAGGAGGCATGTTCTGTGACTGTAAGTTATGGAGTCACACGAATCTTTGGCCTGATAAGGAAGAAAACAAAATATGTATAAAATTGGCTTATAGACCTTTTGCTGACAGAGGCCTTCCAAGGTTATATCCTGCAGTCATTAGTGCCCTTTATATAGCATCATACTAGTTCTAGCCTGTAAAAAACACAGACTATAATGACAGGCATAATTCAGTAGAAAAGCCAGCAATTGTATATGTATAATGTGTATAATGTTAAAGCAGAAGTTTCATTAACATATATTTTCTATTTCCTGGTGACCCAACACATTCCCATCAACATGCTAATGGGGTTTCTTACATAAAACCTTTCCATTTTCATTACAAACCTTATTTTTAGACCCAGTGACATAATGCAAACAGGTCATGCATGGTGGGAGGGGTTGTACACAGTTTCCTGAAACCAGCAGACCACCCTAAATAATGCCCAGCCTTCATGATTGAAAGAGCTGAAATCCAATAAATGAAAGGGGTGGACCCTTCTTTATACAGAGATCTACTGTAAATGTTAGACTTATGCCCCGTACACACGGTCGGATTTTACGACGGAAAATGTCCTATCGGACCATGTTGTCGGAAATTCCGACCGTGTGTGGGCTCCATCGGACTTTTTCCGATCGTGTGTAGCGAATTCCGACAGACAACGTGCCACGCATTCTCAGATCACATTACAAGACCAAAGCTATTGGCTACTAGCCTCT
Organism: Lithobates sylvaticus; assembly: GCA_028564925.1. Classification (NCBI taxonomy): domain Eukaryota; kingdom Metazoa; phylum Chordata; class Amphibia; order Anura; family Ranidae; genus Lithobates; species Lithobates sylvaticus. The sequence goes on along the minus strand of CM053027.1, from coordinate 353,991,647 downwards.
ACGTAGTTTCGTCGTACGCAACGAATGTCACCACGTTCAAAATGATCGGAATTTCCGAAAACTTTGTCTGACCGTGTGTATGCAACACCAGTGTTGGACAAAATCCGTCGGAAAAAATCAGACGGATTTTGTGGTCGGAATTTCCGACCGTGTGTACGGGGGATAAGTATAAGCAGTTGAGTGAAGAGTTATCCTCTACCAGCTCACTATACTGAGATACTGATGCCCTGGTTTTTGGCACCCACACAATAGACACAGACTGGTGCAGCTACTGCCACCAGGGTCTAAGTTTAAGAAACTCATAGATCAAATTACATACAGATGGTTTACTAGCATACATTTTAGTTAATTACAATCTATCTGCTTAGAACCAGTTATATTACTCATCTAAATTCAATTTTTTTTTTGCAGCAGTGTGCTTTGGCAACCTGAGCATTACTGCAATGCACATTACGTGCATTATAACGTTGCAACACACTCAATGAATGGTAATACACTGCTGTGCTTTGTGGTGTGCTGCATTGCCAAAAGTGGTGCATTTCTGTCTCTTTGGCTGTTTTGGTACATTGCCAGCTAATTTTTTTTTAAAGCAACACACATTAATGTACCTTAATGTGTCCTGCATGTTGCTGTGATGCTTATATGCTGATTGTATGGTAAAAAATGGCCATCTGTATCTTGGCTGGTATATTGTGGCATAAGAGAATTATACTTTTCCCGCTACCAAACTTTTAATACAAACGTTTTTATTGAAAAAACAATAAAGAAATACAGACATTTGACAGTAGGTATCGCACATAATCATCTGATAAAACACAAGTACATACCTGTCAGGACAGTGACAATAAGAGAAAAAAAAAATACAAAAATAAACAATGAAGCATCCGAAAGCGGTAGCCGCCAACAAAATAGTTTCTAAAGGAAACACAACTTCTTATACCAGAATGTGGTTTTAAGGGAATGTAGCAGCGCAACATGGTCTAGAGCAGCTTAGTTACCCGTATAGAGGTTAAAATTATGGCAACAGGGTTTGTCTGTGAGATTTCCAGGGAGTCCACCTCTGGTCAAATAAGTGCATCCTATCACTCAGTGTATAAATGATCCTTTCTCTGAAACCTATCAATGCAATATTTTTTAGCCCTTGCCACATTCTGCTGACTCAGAACCTGTTTGATTTATGGGCTCCTACCGTCCCAACAACCACATAAAATTACCTCCACATCATAACTTGCTAAATCAAATCTCAGGGTATCTATTGCACTGGAGAGCCTTCCTTTGTCTCTGTACCATACCTGAAAGTTAAGCTGGCCATAGATGGTGCGATTTTCTTTGCTGCAACCATGGGTTGCAGAAAAGAAAATTGATTGATTGAATCCCTCCCACTGAGCTATTGTGTTCTCCAGGTGAAGGGCGGGGCGGGGGGGGGGAGCTGTCCCTGCCGGAAGAACATACAGTGATTATTGCTAGGAGCTATAGTCTCTGGCAATTATCGAATGAAAAATCTGACAGGCTGGTTGCACCCAAGTGGATTGATCAAACAACTTGAGTACAATAAGCCTACCTATACATGGTTTGAATCTCGGCCAGTCCCTGCTAAAGCTGGCCGAGATTCGAACCAACTACGGCTGGCTTAAAAGACAACCTTAACACCCTGTTGTTTAATCATTGCTCATATCAATGGGTGTGGATATCAAGAGTTTGACGTGCATCCAGCTAAATCGCATTGGCTTTAAAATGAGCAGTACACATGGCAATTTAGATTCTGCGATTGACCAGGTTTGCATTTGTTTATAAACAGTATATTCTATTGAGGTGTACTTGAACCACCTGCTAAATAGGTCAAACACAGCCTTTTCTGGTTGAACACATGCATTTGTGTTTAAATAGCAAGTACATCGTTTGACAAGAACGCCCATCAGCATGAGCCATAAATATTATATCCAACATTATTTTGGCTGCACGGTAGTACACTTAGCTTAGAGCCTATATTTTAAGACAATAGCCCCCATTAAGAAGCACACTAAACATTACAGGGATACTGTATACCCAAGCACCCATTTTGGTCATATAAAATCTGGCATGATATGTTTTTGAAAAAATTGACATTTCTAAAAACTCACTCAACTAAAATCATTTTTCAGATAAACACAGTCTAACAAGCACAGAGAGATAAAGATAAGCTCTTCTATTTTTATTCATGAAAGCTAAAAATAAGTAATTAATACGTGGTCATTGTTTTTTTTTTTTAAATGAATAGCTTTGATTAAAGCACAAGTCATGTTCTTTTTTATAGTTGGCACTTTATTTTAAATCCTGGGTTAAAGTTAGGAACTAATCTTTGTTACAAAAAATAGCCAGGGGAGCTTATTTATTTGTCTCTACCAACCTGAAGGTTAAGTGGTTGTTTTCATGTTTCCACATCTTTGGTGTAAAACAATGCCCAGGAAGAATGAATAACACTGCCCTGCTGTTCTATTTATCCAGAACCGGCAGGACTTAGTATTGCCAACAAACCAGCTTGCCAAGCCACAGGTTCTTCTGCATTATGGTAGTTAATTGTAATTAAGTGGTAATTGTAAAGTAGGCAACACAATAAGTATACCTGCTTAGGATGTTATATTCGGAACACTTCTTAAATGTTTTTTTTTTTTTTCTCTCTAACGCCTGTCTGCAGTAGATGACTTATGAATTTAAATTCTACTTTTGTTATGTTCATGCTCAAGCTAAAGGGGTTGTAAAGTCAGGCAGTTTTTTATCTAAATGCATTCTATGTATTAAGATTAAAAGCCTTCTGTGTGTATCAATCAGCCCCTAATACTTACAGTGCCTTGAAAAAAGTATTCATACCCCTTGCCATTTTCCACATTTTTTGTCATGTTACAACCTAAAACGTAAATGTATTTTATTGGGATTTATGTTATAGACCAACACAAGGTGGCACATAATTGTAAAGTGAAAGGAAAGCGATAAATGGTTTTCAATTTTTTTTTACAAATAAATATCTGAAAAGTGTTCAGCCCCCTTTACTCTGATAGCCCTAACTAAAATCTAGTGGAACCAATTGCCTTCAGAAGTCACCTAATTATCAGTTTAAAGTAGGGTTAGGTTATAAAAAAAGATCCCAAGCTTTGAACATCTCACTGTTCAATCCATAATCCAAAAATGGAAAGAGTATGGCACAACTGCAAACCTACCAAGACATGACCGTCTACCTAAACTGACAGGCCGGGCAAGGAGATTATTAATCAGAGAAGCAGCCAAGAGGTCCATGGTAACTCTAGAGGAGCTGCAGAGATCCACAGCTCAGGTGGGAGAATCTGTCCACAGGACAACTATTAGTCGTGCACTCCACAAATCTGGCCTTTATGGAAGAGTGACAAGAAGAAAGCCATTGCTGAAAGAAAGCCATATGAAGTCCTGTTTGCAGTTTGCGAGAAGCCATGTGGGGAACACCGCAAACATGTGGAAGAAGGTGCTCTGGTGAGATAAGACCAAAATTTAACTTTTTGGCCTAAAAGCAAAACACTATGTGTGGCAGAAAACTAACACTGCACATCAACCTGAACACATCATCCCCACCGTGAAACATGTTGGTTGCAGCATAATGTTGTGGGGATTCTTTTCTCCAGCATGGAGAGGGAAGTTGATAAGAGTTGATGGGAAGAACCAAATACAGGGCAATCTTAGAAGACAACCTGTTAGAGTCTGCAAAATACTTGAGACTGGGGCTGAGGTTCACCTTCCAGCAGGGCAACCAGCCTAAACATACAGCCAGAGCTACAATTGAATGGTTTAGATCAAAGCATAGTCATGTGTTAAAATGGCCCAGACAAACTCCAGACCTAAATCCAATTGAGAATCTGTGGAAAGACTTAAAAATTGATGTTTACAAACGCTCTCCATCCAATCTGACAGCGCTTGAGCTATTTTGCAAGGAAAAATTAGCAAAAATGTCGCTCTCTAGATGTGCAAAGCTGGTAGAGACATACCCAGAAAAGACTTGCATCTGTATTTGCAGTGAAAGGGGGTTCTACAAAGTATTGACTGAGTAGGACTGAATACAAATGCACGCCACACTTTTCACATGTCTATTTGTAAAAACAATTTTAAAACCATCTATCATTTTCCTTCCACTTCACAATCATGTGCCACTTTGTGTTGGTTTATCACATGAAATCCCAATAAAATACATTTACGTTTTTAGTTGTAACATGACAAAATGTGGAAAATTTCAAAGGGTACGATTACTTTTTCAAGGCACTGTACCTGAACCCCATCTCTGTCCAGCTATGTTCATGAGTCCCTTGGCCATCCTGCTTGGCTGAGACGCAGCAGCGGGGTCATTGGCTCCCGCTGCTGTCAATTAAAGTCAGTTAGCCAATCAGGACAGAGAGGGGCAGGGCCGAATGGCAGCTCGGTGTCTTAATGGACACACAGAGCTGCAGCTCGCCTCGGGTGCCCCCATAGCAAGCTGCTTGCTGTGGGGACACTTAACAGGAGGGAGGGGCCAGGAGCAGCGAAGAAGGACCTGAGAAGAGGAGGATCCAGGCTGCCCTGTGCAAAACAACTGCACAGAGAAGGTAAGTATAACATTTTTGTTATTTAAAAAAAAGAAGAAAAAAAACGAGACTTTACAATCACAACAAATTTTCAGGTTCAGCATAATGCTGCTGCACACTTAGGCCATTTCCCCAAAATGTTGAGCTCTTATAATTTGTTAATGTCCATTTATTCCAACAGCTATTAATAACTGACAAAAGCATCTTGACATTACTGTGTCATTTTTAAGTCTACATGCTGCTTTAAGATTCTTTTAAGGCTTACCCCAACTGACACTCACAAAAACAAGCGCACACATACACAAACACATAAAAGCTTGTGAGGTAATTATCTCAATGCGATATTTAGGAAATAATTGTGGAATTGAATTGACGTTAAAGGAATTCTTCAATTAATTCCCTTTTCTTTTCCAGCCACATTCCCATTACAAAACAGTATATTATACTATAAAGACATTTACAATCATCTAATGACAGCTTTATAGAGCAGGCTGCTAGCGCTTAATGTTCTCTCACTGATCTAAGTTGTGGCTTTTTGTGGACTGAGCAACACTCTTAAGAAAACATGAAAGAATAGCGTTCACTGTGTTATTCTCCTATATAAATGAGAATATTTTTATTTCTACCAAATGCCAGACTACAAAAGCTGGCCATACAAATAGTCGTGTGTGATACAAACAATTCTAGCACAGTTCTCTGTGTGCGTGCTACTAATGAGCACAACAAAGTAGCTCAGGAGACTTTATTCAAACCTGAACAAGGAAATGGAAGCATGGTTCATTTAAAGTCCTAATCTGGGAATTACAAAAAACTACCCCTACAGTGTGCTCTTCCCACACTGCAAAGGTTAAATGCTTGTTAACTCCAGAGGATTAAAAATTAAATGTAAAACTTACCCTGTCCATCTGGAAAGCTCCACCACACTCCTCCATTCTGGGCTGTGGGCAGGCCTTTACTGTCCTCAGGTACAATGCAGGGTAATTGGCTCCTCATTGTACTTGATGGTCTCATGGCGAGGCTGAGTACTTTAGAGAAGTGGCTCCAGATGACCAGTTGGACAGATGGAGGTAGAATGACAGAGCAAGGAATAAAGTAATTATTAAAGCTTACTCTACATCTAGACTTTACAAGCATTTAGCACATGTAGTGTCTGATGAAGGGTCCATTGTAACTTTCTGCTGTGATGTGATTAATTTAATAAACTTTTGGATGCTATTTTGAAGATCCACAATGTGCTGGTGATATATACTTTAACTTGCAATGCTGATTGATTTTGCAAGGTTGCAAGGTTGATTTTTTTGTAATTCCCAGTGCTGGGCTTTAAGGTGATTCACATTAGTTTTATGATGAATGAGCAGAGATAAGATGATGCCGTGCAACACAGTCTGTAGATCTACCAACATGTGGTAAAAATTGATGTATGTGTAGATATATATAAAAGATGTGAAATATCTTTAAAATGCTTCATATTTCAGAAATGACTAATGAGATCTTACACAATGCTAGTATCAAATAGGGGAGGGCAATGTCATCTAATGCCGCATACACACGACCGGACTTTGACGGACTAGGTCCGTCGGATTGAATCCGTCGGACAATTCGATCGTGTGTGGGCTCCATCGGACCTTTGCTGTCCAAAAATCTGACGAACTTTAGAAATAGAACATGTTTCAAATTTTTCCGACGGACTCGAGTCCAGTAGAAAAAAAAGTTTGTGTGTATGCTAGTCCGACGGACATAAACCAGACGCTAGAGCAGCTTTTGGCTACTGTCTATGAACTTCCTTATTCTAGTCCGGTCGTACGTCATCATGTTCGAATCCGTCGGACTTTGGTGTGATTTCCGTTCATTCGGAAAGTCCGTCGGAACTTCGCCAAAAGTCAGTCCGTCGAAAAGTCCGGTCGTGTGTACGCGGCATAAGACATAATGCAGTGCCAAAGTCAGAATGGCCAAATACAGGTCTCAAACTTCAGGCTCTACAGGTGACTCCTAAATGCGCAGCTTTTCTGCAGCTCCTCTTTCGAAGGTTGAAAAGTGACATCACTTCCTGAACTGGCAAAGCACTCCTACTAACTTGAGGGTTGCTGGTGCTACAGAGTCTGATTTGTAATGGTTCACAATGTAATTAACACTTACAACATTTGTTATACTCTAATGAGCAGTACGTTGGTTTTAAAACAAGTCATCACTGACTTCCAATTGCTGTGTTAAAGGGTAAATTAGGGTAGCTATGAGTACTTAGTACTCATAAGTACTTAGTATTACAGACCAGTGTCATTTTGTGTCAGCTTTAAAATAGAAATGGTCACACCCCAAAGTTATACTCAGTTCACCACATTAGTGGTTGCTTTTGTGAACATATCAAGCCATAAATATATCATCAAAATATCCCTTGGATATTACTTGGTTTGCATTGACTATGTTGAAGAAGAAGCACAAGCCAATACATAACCTTTGATGTTTTAGTTCAACACTCTCTTCATATGGCCGCATTCATGCTTCTTAAAATTTTGTTCTAGCTAGATTTAAGTTTTGGATAGTGTGGAGGAAAGGTTAAAAAACTGTTGTATGTGTACCCAATGGGAAGAATACCTTAGCTTCCTATTTTGGAGGTTGTGGTTACCAGAGAGTAGAGTGGGGAAGGTTTGGATCTACTTTCAGGTTCTTATAACTGTTTGTTAGCATAGGCAGTTAGAAATCTCAAACAGCTGGGCCACTCCTCATGCTTGAGCTACACACAAAGGAAAAAAGCAGGAACAAGCAGTGTCTTCCATCTCCTGTCTTCATGATGTGTCTGGTTAAATATACTAGTGTAGAAGCATTCAGGAGTGAAATAAACACTACTGCTACTAAAATCTTTTGATTATAAGGTTGGCATTAAAAATATAAGTAAATATAAAACAAATCTTCCTAAAACTGAACTTACTTTTTTATACTCTACAATGCTGAACTAATTAAACCTTATCAAATGTGTATAAAAAATGTATAATTCACCTGTTAACACCATGCAACCAATGTTATGACACTGTAGCTAAAGCTGCTTGGATACATTACTGTTACTTTACTGTTTACACCTGGCCACGGCTGGGTCAGCTTTACATGCTCCCTCTATGCCTTGCTGATTGAAGGATTTAATGAATATAGTACCAGATGGCCGTTTTATAAAAAAAAATGTTGCAAGTTTGACTCTAACAGAGCAGTCTACATACAACTTTTATAAACATTTAAACATATAATATACTCACACAACAGTCAGAGAAAGTCTATACCATTGCCACATTTACAAATCATTGAAGTCAGACACGGTAATAATTTAAATCAAACCGTTCTTCAAGGTAAATCAAATCTTTACCTGTGATCCAGGAAGATCCAGGAACCATTTAAAGGAAAAATAAGCAAACTCACTTTCTTATTTTTAGCAAAGCCCTGGGCACACAGAAGCAAATGAGAGAAAATGTGTTTGATCTATTATCTAATTGTCAAAATAATTATTTTATCACAGCTAGTACAGTTAATATTTGATGCTAGCAGCTGCTGGAATACAGAGAATCGCATATGCAAGTAAAACAGTTCAAAAATTGTCTGCACTTTAAGCTTCAAGGAGGCCCACAAATATCATACTTCTTTTTAAGTGCATATTTGAAAACTGGATATACAAGGATGTTTCACAAATAACGAGATTGCCTAAAATTTGCCACAGGATTACAGTAGATAGCAATTCTTTCAGTGAATTCAGACAATAGAAACATGATAATCAAAGCTTTTTATATTTCTTTTTTTTTTGCTTTGCTTTGAATAGAGTGAGGAACAATTTTAACCTCTGTTAACCACTTCAGCCCGGAAGGTTTCGCCCCCTTTATGACCAGGCCATTTTTTGCGATACAGCACCGCATTGTTTTAACTGACAATTGCGCTGTCGTGCGATGCTGTACCCAAACAAAATGTATGTCCTTTTTTTCCCTCAAATATAGCTTTCTTTTGGTGGTATTTGATCACCTCTGCAGTTTTTATTTTTTGCGCTATCAACATAAAAAGACTGACAATTTTGAAAAAATAAATAAAATTTTTTACTTTCTGCTATAAAACACATCTCATATTTAAAAAAAAAATCTAATTTCTTCACCATATTTTTGGGAAAAAAATCCCAATAAGCGTGTATTGATTGGTTTGTGGAAAAGTTATTGTGTCTACAAACTATGGGATAGATTTATGGCATTTTTATTTATTTATTTTACTAGTAATAGCGGTGATCAGCAATTTTTAGCAGAACTACGACATTCCGGTGGATAAATTGGACACTAAGTGACAATTTTTGGGGACCAGTAACACCTCTACAGTGATCAGTGCTAAAAAAAATGCACTGTCACTGTATAAATGACACTGGCGGGGACGAGGTTAACATCAGGGGCAATCAAAGGGTTAAGTGTGTTTCTAGGGAGTGATTTGCAACTTTGCCTAAACATTGCTGAAATCTGCTTATTCCTGACCTTGATTCTACTTACAATTTGGGGCTTTTTGCTTGTCTGCTACTGATCCTGGCCTGTAACCTGACTTTGCATGTATATGTGCCTGATACATTCTCAGTGTGTTACCATCTGTACTCCTGCACATCTGATATCCCCACTCCTGAGTTCCAGTTGATAGATCCTGCACCTAGGCATTTGTGTCCTCCATCCTCCTAGCACCATGTTGGATAGGGCAAGTGTTACATGAAGACCAGAGCAAGCCAAAGCAGAAGAGGCACCCATCTTGGGTGGTGTGCTTTGTAGGGAACAACTGAGGCAGGAGTCTATCTTGCCTCTTCATCACCCAGTCATGCCCTGCACTCTGCAGGACTAAGCTGTCAAACTGGTAGCGCAGTATTGCAGATGGGAGTGTATACAATGGCACTCCACACTGCTGTCAGTGTGACAACCCCCTGCTCTGTAGCTGGAGGTCACAACGCTCTGATGATTATACAGGGAGAGTGATGTTCCCACTGTGTAATCTGCAGAACTGAGTTATCCTCCGACAAATAGGGTAATCTATTACATTAATTTATTAATAAAAGCTACTATAAAAAAAAATAATTAGCCAGCAAACAACAATATAGTCTAATTTAACCCCTCAATGGACCCAATTAGATTTCAATAACTCCTTTGTATATAAGCTTTTTAAACTTGTACTTGATTTTGTAGCACTAAATAAAAAAATCTGTTATACAAGAAGCATAAAAAGGGACAAATTGCAGAACAAAAATTGTAGTTAACCCTAATTCATTTTTGTAACCCTAAAACGTGTAGTTAAAATTTTAGTTAACCCATGTTATTCCTCAAAATTTAAATTCCTCAAATTTTTAATTTGTGTTAATGTTTGTAGTGCTGAAATAAACAGCACTTTGCACTTTGTTTTGGACTGATAGCCTAAAAAAAGGTACAGACAAATTTACATTGGTACCAACATTTTACTTTGGCCAATCTACTCAAATTCCATCCAGTCCAATGAAAAAACTTTTAAAGTTTAACTAAGGAGAGAAAACTGAACTAAACAGAGTGGTATGGGGTGAGAACCACTGTCAGGATTTTATTGTCGTTTGTGTCCCAGTTATAGAGATTCACTCTCTCTAAGGCAAGCCATACATGATTCTTTTTTTTTTTTCATTTAACCAGCATGTGGAACAAAAAAATAGAACTGAGTCCACCATCCATACATTCAATGTGGATTGGGAAATTACTCCCACTGAGCTATTATATTCTGCTGGAGGCAGCTATCCCTCCCAGAGTATTACAATGATCAGTGGTGTCGGCTATAGCCAACGGCAGTGTGATTTTGGGAAAAACCTGACAGCCTGGTTGTACACAAGTCGATGGATAGTTTGACTTGTGGACATCCAGCTACCCTATACATAGAGCTAAACGAGGCCCAATCCTGCTGAACCGGACAAATTTTGATTGTATAGCCTCCTGCTTAATTGTTCTGTTCATAATGAAACTGAGAGTGAATCCAAACTTTAGAGTTGCCACAGGAATAAACAATTGTTTCTGTGATAACGGTCAAAGAGGGAATTTTCCTCACATTCCAAAGATGTTCTCTCACTGTTCAGTCTACAGGACAAGAAGTGAAGGAAAAGGGAAACTCTCCAGTACTCTGTCCAAAATGAATAAAAAAAAAAAACGTTTTCTTTAGATACTTTGTTCCAGAGGTTTAACTAGAGATTTATTTTCTACATCTGATTTCGCCCACGCTGTGATCACTTTCATAATGCAATGCCTAAACTGAATAATCTGTACCAAGCAGTGGGGTAAAATCCTTAAAAAATGTTAAATTTAGATTCATCGTCTATCAATGCGTTAATTTTACATGTGCGTTATACATTCCAGTCATGTGCGGTGAAAGCCTTTCTAAAAACTGTTTTGTTTTTTAGGGGCCTACCTGTTAAACATATTTGTACTGTAATAACTTACATACCATCCAGCACCACAAGTTTAGAATTTAAATGTTCTGCTGAGTTCCCTGCAAGTTTCCTGAATGAAAATGGGGGTTAGTATTTAAATCACTACTGAAAATTAAAAATTGGAGCCCTGGAACATCTCTACAGTGTGGGTGCCAGTGTGGGTGCCTTGTACCATGCATGCAAAGCAGTGTGGAACGTGAGGTACTTAGCACCTAAGCTACAAACTGTATACTGTATGCCTTGGTTCAGAAGCAGATGAAATAAACAAAAGAACATTCAATAAGGTATGTGGTGACTACATTATCTTCACAAGCTCATCTTAACTACGGAATTACTTTAATTCTGTTTATGTCTGCATTGTAACTCTGTCATGAACAAAATAATAAAAGAAGCATTCAAACATTTTAATGATTTACTCCCACATCCATAAAAGCTTTAGCATTTTATCATTTCTGTGAATGCTTTTATTTGCATAGTTTTAGATTTGTGATATAATGACTGCTAAAAAGTGAAGACATCTTAAAAAAAAATCTCAGGAAACTTTAAATATACTTTCTTTTACAGTAGTTCACTTACTTTCTTTAAGTAGCAGAAACTCACTGACTTCTGTATGTATTTATGCCTATTGAAACAATGGAACTTTAGTTTTCTCAATGGGGCTATTGCTAAAAACCAATGTAAACAAAAGTTTGTGTAGTCCTTTTTCTAACCTCTAGCTTATCAATATCCTTTTATCTAACCTTTACAGGGACTCTAAGTCCATTACAATTAAGCCTTAGCCCCTTACAGAACCCTAACTCTCAAACATCACCCGGAAACTGACCTTAATCCAGGGAATTAACCTTCATTTAAACAGGAACCATCTAACACCTTTGGCTTTACCCTTCTAACATTTGTGCCTAACCTTAAAAAAAATGATGTTGCTCAAATAAAACTGCCAATAATAAAATAAAACCTGCAAAGAAGATTGTAAATACTCCCCTCTCCCTACTGCCCACACCACTAGACACCTCTCTGACAGAGAAAAATTGCTGCCTAAAATCACTTTAGAAATTGACACCTCCTTCTCCTTTTTCTAACCCCTTTGTCACCACAGGAAAAGGTAAACACATAGGGATTGAACAGAGGAACAGCTAAGCGCAGAAGTGTTGGTTATCAATGAAAACTTTGGATGGAATTTTCTCTTTATTAGTGTCGCTTTTGGCAACTTAAAATGCAATTTGCCCATCTGTTATGCCGACCCAGGGGTTTCAATACCTAAGTCACTGACAAGCAGGCAGTGATTCAAAATAAAGCGTCAGCCTCCATTGTTTTACATGCAAGTTTCCTTTATAAATAATTTCCTTATGGGACCAAAAGACTTCTTAGTCTCAGGCTATTGTCCTACAGCAGGTGGTTCCCAACCAGTGGCCCGGGGGCCACATGTGGCCGCGGAGCCCTCTGATGTGGCCCGCGTCCTCCTGCTCTGGGATAGAATAGAAAATACTTATATTAAAGGCCAGTTTATTACTAAAATCACAGTGTATATATGGGCATATCTTTTCTGCAGTGGTTACTGGGCTGCTTTCAAACCGATACGCAGGTGCTGAGCAATTTACTTGCGGGTTACCTGCGCTGAGCCAAAGACTTCTATTATTACCTGTGAATTTGGTGAGCTTTCTGAAAGTGCACTAAACCTGCAGAGTATAATAGAAGTCTATTGCAAACTGCAGGAAAGCCAAAGGTACACTGCGTTGCACATGTGGTGCGGGTGAAAGCCTTGGACCCCTATCACACGGTCAGTCAAACCAATTGGAACCTCTAATTAGTGGCAGACATAAATCGACTTGTGTTCTACCTCCAATAAGATCCGCTAAAAAGTATTGTGGGCTGCGTCGGTGTCTGCTCTCCAAATGCAGGGTGGACACGGACATGCCATCCACCCGCTCCACTCTTAGTGGCCCGCGACCGGTTACCAAGTCACTTAAGTGGCCCTCACTCTTCAAAAGGTTGGGCACCCCTGTCCCTAAAATATTGGTGCTTAATTACAAAAGAGAGAAAAGCCTGATGTTGCAATGTCTATACTTAAGGAAATATTATGTTTAAGGTGACAAAATGCTGTTGGATGACCAGATTTGGTCAGAAATGAGTATGGCCAAATCTATAATATCTGGAAGCATATCATTTGAGCACATACTGCAAAAATGCAAAACCATACAGTACAGAGAAGAAAACAGAAGAAGTAGTATGAGGAAGGCATACACATCAGATGAATTTACTTATGGACTCTTTTATTCTAACGGTTCCCTACTACAACATATGCATTTCAACATCAGACAATTTCTGCACTGTAGATACAGTATGATTATTGGCACATTAGAACTTATCTTGCACTATCAGTTGCAATTAAAAGATACATGTTAAATCAATTTAAGTTAAATATGCTTTTAAATATACATTATCTCCACTCTTTAGAATGATCATCATTCTTTGTAATAAACAAGCTGCTTTGGATGACCTTACGTAAAAGGCCTTATATCCGGGTCGAATATCGGGTGGTATCGGAAACAGGCCGACATTCGGCCCGTGTGTACGTCAGCTGGTCCTACAGAAGCTGGCAAAACATCCAGCTTCTGTCGAAGGGGCATGACCAAAAAAGGTCAGAACACAATAGCTCGGCGAGGGAGATTACTGTACTAATGTCAGATAGTTACAGGATTTCCTCCTGAGCTCTTTAGTTGTTTTCATTCAGCCCGCTGGGTTGAACGAAAAAAAAACTGATAGTGTGTACCAAGCTTTAGACAATAAAGAATACTTTGAATAAAAGCAGTAAAAAAAAATGTATTTGCTACATTCTATGTTAAACATAAACACAATGGAAAGATAACAGCATTACAGATCTGATGAAAGACAGCAGACCCACAGGTCATAATGGGAATAGAGAGATCCCCACTCATAGCTGACTTCCACCAATGATGTCTATGCAACGGGGAGTGTGGTGTGCAGAACAGGCCCATTATATTCCATTAAAGTTTAACTAAAGGCACCAATTTTGAGTAGTGATGGGCTAGTACCACTGTCAATTTTGTTGTCCCCTTAGGATGATTCTCTCTTTGTAACTGTCCTGATCACCAATGCCACTTGAAATGAAAGTAAGGGTAAATCCAAAATTTTGAACACAACAGGAATAGAGGGGAAATCTACCAATTGGTACACTTTATCCTGTGACAACTTTCTTAAAATACATTTCTCTAACATTAGAAAGATAGCCTCTCAATTCCAAGTCTACACATGGCATAAAAATAACAGTGATTTTAACCCTTCACTACTATCCAAAATAGAGTTTTAGACATACTTTATTGGAAAGAAAATTAGGTAAAAAAATAATTGTTACTTGTTCTATATTTCCCCTTAAACTCTGAAATTTTAAAAAGAATGCATCATTCGCTATTTTGGTTTGAAGTACCAAGGGGGGCTTTGATTAAAGTCTTACAAATCTGTGGGAGGCTGTGAGAATCTACTAAACATCATCACAATAACACATTTATTCACTGTAGTTTTTAACACTTAATTATAGCACTGCATGATACTTTGGAAACTACAGCTACAGCTTTATCGAATATTGCCATAAAATAGTGCATGCAATAATATCATTGCAGGGAAACATTGTATCTTCATGGCTCATTAAACTAGAGCAAATACCAGTATGAAAAAAAAAAAAAAGAAAAAAACTCCTGTAGACCAATTCAGTAAAAAAAATTGCAAGAAACAAAGCTCTAAGTGCAAAATATAGAATCCATATGTTCCTGGTCTGACAATCAATTAATTAAAATCCTATTAATTGATGTGGGCTGCTGCACTTGTACCTAGTGATATGCTATCTAGGTGCAGATATTTGCTACATGTAGAGTGAAAGAAAGAATATATGAATGTTGATGCAATATGGTTGATTTGCTAAAAGCAAATAGGCTGTCATGTGTAAGGGAAGTTGCACTTTGCAAAGGAATCTTTGTCAGTGCTTAGTGAATGTGGTGTAACTTTTCTTTCCAAAGAACACCCAATTACGTGCAAGGAAAGAAAAAGAGACACGAATCCCTTGCAAATTGAGTAATTTATTTGCCTTTAGTAAATCAACCCCAATGATTAACCACTTTGCATCCGGGCAGATTCTGGAGTTTCTCACCTGCATTTTGTTTGCTAAAAAAATTCTCAGAACCCCCAACAATTATATATATTTATAACAAAGACCCTAGAGAATAACATTTCGATCATATTAATTTTGAATGTCATATGGTGTTTGTCCAGCAATTTTTCAAACACAATTTATTTAGAAAGAATACACTTTAATCAATTTTAATGAAAAAAAAAACACCATAGATAACCCAATTTTTTGGTAAAATATAAAAGATGATGCTATGTTGAGTAAATAGATACCAAACATGTCACACTTTAGAATTGCGCATATTCGTGCAATGGCGTAAATTTATGGTACTTAAAAATCTCCATAGGCAACGCTTTAAAAATTTGTACAGGTTACCAGTTTAGAGTAGCAGAGGAGGTCTAGTACTAGAATTATTGCTTCCACTCTAATGTTCATGGCGATACCTCACATGTGTGTTCCAAACGTCGTTTACGTGCGTGACCTATGTATGCGTTTGCTTCTGTGTGCAAGCATGAGGGGACAGGGGCACTTTATTTATTTTTTTATTATTATTGTTTTTATTTATTTTATTACTTCTTTATTTTTACACCGTTTCTTTCTTTCTTTATTTTTAATCACTTTTATTGCTATTACAAGAAATGTAAACATACCTTGTAATACGAATAAGGTGTGACAGGTCCTCTTTATGGAGACATCTGGGGTCAATAAGACCCCAGATATCTCCTCTACCCTGAAAAGCATGAGATTTAAAAAAAAAAAACGATTTCTGCTTTCCAGGGTAAAAAAACTGGCAGTGTTTACATCTGCCAGCGCCAAAAGAGATGGCCAGGATCATCAAGTTCATGGTCAGCTCTATGGTAATCCGGCACCACCGCCGCATCTGTTCTCTGGGCTCCCCAATCACACGGGAGAGCCCTGGAAGAGCCTGTAAAAGCAATCCAGTGGCTAATGTGCTGCTAGTATGGCTTTTACAAGACAGGGAATCTCTGGATGAAAACAAAGCTATCTGGATGATGCCTGTAGCTGCAGGCATTATCCAGATATCACCACTTTAATCCCAGGACGTCATATGAAGGCCTTCCGGCGGGAAGTGGTTACATAAACAAAATACCTCAAACTGTGTTATGTACTCTAACCCAGCTCTGCCTAGTTCAAGAAGAACTTTCTGAACAAGCCACAAAATATAGAGGGGTTGATCTATTTAAGGCAAATAGGCTGTTCACTGTGCAAGAGTAGCTGCACTTTGCAAGAGAATTAGTCTCGTGAATGGAGTGAACTTCTGCTAAAGTTCCATCATTCAATCATGTGCAAGCAGAAATGCTGTTTTTTTTTTTCCTTGTATGCAATTGTGTATTCATTGCAAAGTAAAACTTGACAGTATTTAGTAAGCAAATTTCCTTGCCAAGTGCAACTTCCCTTGCACCACGAATAGCCTATTTGTCTGTAGTAAACCAACCCTGTAGTTTTGCATGCAACAATTATAACTTGCAATTTCAGAGTGTTTGTATTCAAAAAAATGTTAGCTCTACTTTGAGTTCATTCCTACCATGTAATAAGATACATCCTGAAAGGTCATATGTTCAATGTTTACTAAAACATTTACATGTAAATGTAAAATTAAGTGCACTTTAGTACACATGCCTTTGTGTTCATGTTAATATATATATATATATATATATATAACTGACCAAAGCAATACACATGTAGATTGATGAATGTATATACACATACTAGTTCTGCTGTCAGTTCATTCCTACTGTCTAACAAAACACATTCTTGAAGGTCATCTGGTCATCTTTTCCAAATTTCTTTATTTTGTTTTATTGTTATGTAAAATTAAGCAAGCTTTAGCACACATACCTATGTGTATGTTAATAATGATATCTGACATTAACAAAACACATTTAAATTGTTGACTGAATATACACTGTACATGAAGTAGTTAATTTACTACACTTATGTCATCCATAACCTAAACCCTTTAACTGTAAACATTCTTATACGAATGCATAGGATTTAACCTTCCCATTTACATTACTAAGGCAGTAAGCAGTGCTGAATTAATTGATTTATGTTAAAGGCCCTTCTCATCAATTAGTTTATACAGGCCAGGTAGCTGTAATGGTAAATTAACTGGAGAGTTCAAGAGCAGATCATTCCGTACTGTTTAAAAGGGTTCAGGGGTAAACTCAGTTGATTAATTTATAAAACTACACTTCTAAGCTGATACAGACAATACCAATGCTTATATTGTACAGTTGTCTCAAAACACAGTAACAAAGCTTCCACACAACGTGTTTAATCTTATTGTGGAGGAACAATATGAATCAAAGTGATATTCAATGGTAACAGCTAAATACTCAGTTGAAATACTTAAATGTTAACAAACATCCCTTACCTGTTGGCAAATACTATGATCAAGTATTTCAAAACTAGTAGTCTAGAATGATAACTTGATATGGAACACACTTATGTTTCCATGAAGTCAGTTGCACATGCTATCTTATATTGGATGCATTGTTGGCTTTTGTACCAACCTACTGGTGTTTAGTTATACGCTATACCATCAGGCTAATGCCGTGTACACAAACGATCGGAATTCCGGCCAGAAAAATACAGATGAGAGCTTTTCATCGGAAAATGCGACCATTTGTAGGCTCCATCGGAATTTTGCTGGCCGAATTTCCGACAGCAAAGAATTGAGAGCATGTTCTCAATTTTTCAGACGGAAAAGGTTTCTATTGGAAATTCTGATCGTCTGTAGCAATTCAGACGCGCAAAATTCCTACGCATGCTCGGAAACAATTTGACGCATGCTCGGAAGCATTGTACTCGGCTCGTTGTAGTGTTGTACCTCACCGCGATATTGACGTTCGGAATTTGGTGTGACCGTGTGTAGGCAAGACAGTTTGAGCAGAATTCCGTTGGAATTCTGTCGGAAAAACCATCAGAGCTTTTTCCGACGAGAATTCCTATCGTGTGTATGCGGCATAAGAGATTTTACCTGGACCTATTTAACCTAAAAACAATTGAGCAAAATGTGAGATAAACCCAAGATTCTTTGTATTTCCTCTGAAAATTTCAGTTTTTTTTTTTCAAACATGCCATTAAGGCCCATTTTACTGGTTGCTAGGGCTATATGCTGTTGGATGTGTTCAGTGGACTACCAATGTCTCATCTGACTGCACTAAGCAGAATATATAGAAATCCAAAGTCATTACCCTCTTTTTTGATGATCACAAATTTAAACATATTCACATTCTGGGTGTGTAGCTGATGATTGTACACTTTTAGGTTAATTTAAAAAGGTTTTGTTTTCCAGTCAAGGAAAAGACTTTGATCACCTTTGCATTATAATAGTGCCCGTATCCTCTAGGTGACACCAAATAAGAAGATCACAATTTAAAATCTTTTGTGACAAGAGGATACAAATATTCATTGTTAAATTTCAAGACAAGACGACAACCTGACCAGGTCACATTCTGATTGAAACCATATGGACATTGTTGACAAAATACATTTATTGTGCAGACCCAGTTTGGTGGGGATGCTATTTGGCACCAACTTCCAAATATTGCCATTTTTGTGCTTCCATCTTTTCAGATAATATTGCCAAGGTAGAAGAATTTGTGTGAATGGAATTTCTTTTACATTCCTTCAGTGGATCCAGTACATTAATGTTTAAGATCATAATTTCCTTGTCTTCAATCCCATCTGTAAAAAGGGAGTGACAATGGTGGCTGCCAGCACAGTATCTGCCATTAAAAGCTCAGCATTCTTTTTTTTAAGCTGTTTTAATATTTCTTGATTCTTTTTTTGATTTGATGATCCAAAGTTTGTTTCGAAATCCTGGATTTGGGCTGTTTTTTCAGATTGATGTCTAAGATTATACTGAAATTTCCATCTAAATGGATTTCTTTATCTTTCCAATCATAAGAAAACATCTCTCCTCATTCCTGACCACAGCTGTACATCACTATACTGTATCATTTACTAACGCTAGGTTCACACCAATGTGTGTGGCTGTGGGAATCACAGCGATTTCCACACCGGCAACCACCCTCAGTGAAAACGTGCTGCTCTTAGGAGACACGTGGGGCTGCCATTCATTCTAAATGGCACCCTCACGCATCTCAGCATCTTTGCGGGTGTGGGAACCACAGGGAAGTTTCCCTGAGGTCGCATTTTTGAAAAGCATAGGTGTGAACCTAGCGCAAACGTGGCCTCTTTCCATTCTCATACAATGTACCCGATCCATGTTTCCTATGGCTCAATAATATTTACCAATCTAATGGTAATTTGTTTGGTAATTGTTTTTCATTCATTTTAGAACTGTTCATAAAATGCATCTTTTCTGTTTTTCTTTCCTGTTATTTGTCAGCAGATAAAACTATATCAGAATTCCAAAAATGTTGGCCTTCCACTCAGACTTGCTGTAATTAGTCTGCTATTAATTGACTTCCACTCTATCAAGCATATGTCATTCCCTTTTCTAAAGCCCCATACACACGGTCGGATTTTCCGATGGATTCTGTCCTATCGGACAATGTTGTCGGAAATTCCGACCGTGTGTAGGCACCATCGGATAGTTTCCATCGGATTGTCCGACGGACAAAGTTCTATCTCCTGCTGGATAGATTTTCCGACAACAAAGTCCGATCACACCAATTCCGATCGTGTGTAGCGAATTCCGACGGACAAAGTGCCACGCATGCTCAGATCACATTACAAGACCAAAGCTATTGGCTACTAGCCTCTACGTAGTCCCGTCGTAGGCAACAAATGTCACCACGTTCAGAATGATCGGATTTTCCGACAACAAAGTCCGACCGTGTCTATGCAACACCAGTGTCGGACTAAATCCGTCGGACAAAATCCGATGGATTTTGTGGTCGGATTTTCCGACCGTGTGTACGGGGCATTAGAGTGACTGCAAAACTCTTATAAACTGGCAATCGTTACAAAAAAAGAGACAAAAAAAATAGTAAAATTCCTATACAATTCCTATACTATTCCTATACAAATTAAGTAATAATAGTAGTATAGGCAACCTAAACACATTAGAATTGTTTAAATATACGCCTGTTGATTACTGTTTATCCTTCTGTAAAACTACTCAGAACGCAAAAGCTAATTAAAAGTTCCAAAATATAAATTTGTCACAGGAACATTTTGCAACATGTGTATAGCTGTAAATTTCAGAGTCAAAACAGTTTGTTGCTAAAACCAACCACCTTTGCACAGCTTAAGATCATTAACACTCTAGAAGTAATCCTTGACTATTAACATAAAAAGCTGCAAAACTGCAAAGCAAATGATCAAAAACCATTTTCAGATTAGACAAGGGTTCCGTCTCCATCTCTCAGTAGGATAAGATGTGTAATCTGCACAGAAAGCTCATCATATCCAGCTGAGAACAGGTTAATGTGATGGCACAGTCAATGCTATCAGCCTCCACACCTCCAACCTTAATGTGTCTTTCCAGTCCAGGGATTCACATTTCATTTGTGGTTGTTTCAATGATTCCACACGCAGGGAGTGTTCTCTCCAATCACTTAGACAACAAGCTGTGCTGATGTTTTTCTTTTTTTGTTTTCTGACTGAGAAAAAAAAAAACTCCCCTGAAATAAATAAATAAATAAGCCGAGAGTAAATTAAATTTTCCACTGGGATCATTAATCTCTTATTAAAATTCTGTATTTGTTTAAGAAAACAAGAATCCCAAACAATGCAGAATGCGAGTCAAACATTTTACAGGCAGTTTCCCCTGTTAATGAAATTGTCTTTATGATGAGACAGTTGAAGCATTTTGCTCTGCATGACTAGATTACATATTCTCTGGGCAACCTCCTGCCATGACAATGTCAGGATGCAATGCAGAGGTAAGAAAAATACCAACCAGAAAATAATGGTTTCCACCATTGGTATCAAGATACAGATTGCCTCAGATGGAACAGAGTAGGCCAAAAAAAGATTAAGGTATTAGACAAATTTTTCCCATACCTGTTCATCCCTTTCATTCTCTTGATAAACTGTTTTGCTACAGGCAGTGTGAAGACAGGCCTTTGTAAGCTCAAGTAAGACTTCCAGTTGGTGCTTAACCACTTGCCGACCAGCCACCATCATTATACTACAGCAAGATGGCACCATCCTGCAAAAATCGCCATAGGTGTACGTCGGCTCGGGAACTCGCTTTTGTGGGTGCTCCCATTGGCCAGTGGGGAGCCAATCAGTGGGCTGGCAGACTCGACGTCCACCAGCAAGCCGCAATCATTCTCTGTAGTGACCGAACGAGGATCTGCCTGTGTAAACAAGGAAGATCTCAGTTCTAATGGGAGATCACACAGATCTTGTCTTTTTGCTAAGCAAGAAGATGGATCTGTGTGTTTCCCCAGTCACAAAGTCCCCCATACAGTTAGAAAACACTGGCAGGGAACACATTTAACCCCTTGATCGCCCCTGATGTTAACCCCTTCCCTGCAAGTGTCATTAGCACAATAACCGTGCATATTTTTAGCACTGATTACTGTAATAATGTCACTGGTTCTCAAAAAAGTGTTAAAAATGTCAGTTAGGTGTCCGATCTGTCCGCCGCAATGTCGCATCCCCGTTAAAAATCACTGATCGCCGCCAAAAAAAAAAATTCCATAAATCTATCCCCTATTTTGTAGATGTGATAACTTTTGTGCAAACCAATCAATATACGCTTATTGAGATTTTTTTTTACCAAAAATATGTGGCAGAATACATATCGGCCTAAACTGATAAATAAAGAATTTGTTTTACATTTTTTGGGGAAATGTTTTATAGTAGAAAGTAAAACAATTTTTTTTTCCAAAATTATTGCTCTTTTTTTGTTTATAGCGCAAAAAATAAACATCACAGAAAATACCACCAAAAGAAAGCTCTATTTATGGGGAAAAAAAGGACATCAATTTTGTTTGGGTACAGCATAGCACGACCGTGCAATTTTCAGTTAAAATGCTGTAGTGCCGTATTGCAAAAAATGGCCTGGTCAGGAAGTGGGTAAATCCTTCCAGTTCTGAAGTGGTTAAAGTGGGCTGAGCCCAACGGCAGTATTGTCACATGGAGAGAGTCCCATGATCCTCCATATCCGGGGAACTTCTGGCTAAATGGAGCAGTATAGAAGAAAAAGAAAAGGTGAGTGCTGACTGAGGGTGCCAAATACACATTTCATTGCTTTCAGATAAACTTGACTTGTTTAACCACCTTCACCCATTCGGTCCCAACCCAATCACAGCAGTTATGAAGAACCAGCAAGGGGGGGGGGGGTAAACTCTAATACAAAATCTGACATTGAAAGTAGAATTGTGCTTACTGCCACTAAAATGATCAATTAATATACTCACTGTAACCGAATAGTTGCTTAGAATACCAACACAACATATATCTCTTTATTTACTCACGCTAGGATCATGTGACGTGCCTTTAAATTAAATCACCCCCAAAATTAAAATTAATGGTGTGAAAATATGTGAAGAGTTTGCTGCTGTTACAAGGGCGGAATTGCTCCAGATGATATCCAAATCCAGCTAAAACAGTATGAGTGAGCGCTCTAGAGGGAGGCAGCTAGCACAAAAAAAAGTTCATAGGCCAACCTTATATTAAAAATGCAAAGCATACTAGTGCAGTGCTCAAAACAATTCAAATACACAGCCTCCGATGATATGCTAAGAGAACTCACAGCTCAACCCCTTTCAACCTCTTTTAAAAGGCTTTTAAACGTGCTTTTAAACGTGTAAATAACTATATTCAACAATTACATTAACATAACTACAGCGTTAATGTGTTACCGACCTCCCCTTGCAAAAGAAATCAAGATGTCACAATGCTATACTTCCAATGTGACACTAATGCTCTATATATGATAAATGGCAAAAAATTCTTGCCCTAAAGGCTAAAACTGCGCTAGAAATGTAGAATATAAAATACAACTGCTAGCACCTTCAAGTCAGATACAAATTCTGCTCCACCCCCGGATGAGAGTAAGTAATCCTGCTTACCAGCTTCCCGTGACCACTATAAAATGGTCTCACCAAACACAGGGAAATGGGCCTCCCTAGAAACCTTTAGTAATGGCTGGGATCTCCACTTTGTAGATGGAACTCAGAAATGAAAGATAAAAATAAATTCTCCCATAGTGCAGTACTTTAAAATTCCAAATGTAATGGTATAATAACGGTTGCACTTACAAGATAGAATCTTCAAAACAGCATGTCTCTGTACTAAGACCGTGGCGTCCCTGCGAGCTTCACTCCACTTCCTGTTTTGCTTGTTTGTCAACCTCCTAGGAGGTGTAGCGTGATGACGTCACCGTCATAGGCCCCGACCTACGTGTTTCATCACTAAAAGGACGTCGTCTGGGGATTGGCCATATTTTGATTTTTGCTTTTTTTTCTATGGACTGTGCAGTTGGGACTCCTCATTAGTTTTCCTTTTTCAGTCTTTTTCACCTATATACATTTTTATTGTATTAGCGCTGCACTATACGTTGTATTTTATTCCGTGTATGATACTTGTGCAAAAAAAATATAATTTTAATAGTCCAATATTGTCGTAGATATTATTTAGTGCGTTATTAAGTGCAGTATCTTGTGCCAATGATGTGATTTCTTATATAGTGCAGACACTGTGCCGTGCTCCTCTCTCTTGTGCCCTCACTCACTAGAGAAAGTTGACTCTATGCTATAGCATATGAGTCAAACACACTTTTGATCCAGATATTTCGAAGCAGGTGTTCCCAGGCTCTTGTGTATTCCTTTGTTGTGCTCTCCTCTCCTCCTTCTTCTGCTTTCCCCATCAGTGTTTGAGAAAGCTTAGTGTCTCTCACATGTAAAAGGATAGACAAGGTAAAATCCCCATAGTGTAATTCCGCTTTATTTAAAAATAGATAAAAAACTTGGTTACACTCACTATTTTAAAAAGGTACAATCGCACGTACAGATGTCGAACCCAGAAGCGCCACCTAAGCGTGCGTCTCACTGGCTGGATGTGACATCTCTGGTTGACTCTGCTTTACAAGTTTCGCCCTCCCACAGGGCATCTCCAGAAGCTCTGCTACTGAGATTCTGAAGATGTGCTGTGGCAAGGGCGAAACACAAAATATGTACTGATCTTCTTTTTTAGATGCTAATGATCAGAATCTTAAATGGTCCAGCTTAATGGCATTTAACCAGAAAATTTCTCAGATCTGTGACTGAGAGACATAGAACAGAACCAGAAATAAGGAATCTTACTGCCTGATAGGTCCCAAATGTAACTATTGACAGGCCAATTACTGTGACTCTTTACTGTACCACATATAAAGGCGACTACAATTGATTTGTGTTTTCTGAGACAACACAAATTCCATTTTTTTTTTTACTTATTAGTCATTATAACCCCTGTGGAAGGATCTATTTAGTAACCTTCACATTCCTCCTGGGGGAGTTTTCTTGCAATATCAACAGACCAGATAACACACTGAACAAGCAATGCACTTGTAACAGAGCTAGAACATAAGCCCAGCCATTAACTTTTTAAAGTAAATCTTTATTCCCTTGGCCAGTTTCAATGTTCTGTTGTCGCCTGTGACATCTAGATTCCACGCTCAACTTTGAACATGAATAACGTTATTTTCTGTTTTCTGAAGATTTTTTAAGATAAGAGGAAAGAGAAAAAAATGGCCTTAACAAACCATGAATGATAACTCCATACTGGAGAGAAAAAGGCAAATTCTAATATCCATTGTATTTAATTTAGCAGTTGTGGTGCCCAAAATGCCAAGCATTAGACCTGTCTGTAACATTAAATGATGGATTGCTTCACGGGAGGATAATGTTCTCTTTAGAAGCTGCTCCTAGCACACTGAAGAGATAAATACCACAATGAACGCAAGCTTGAAATAGCCAGATGACTTACAAAGGTGATATTTGGAGCTTAGTTATCTGTAATCATGATCAAATCAAACTAAACATACCTGATAATAGCAACTCCAGTACACCAGAAAGACATATAACATCATTTTTTTATTTTTATTTTTTATTATTGCCAATTTAAGTAAATGTGACTATCTCAAAGTCCAATTGAACTTTCAGTTTAAATAAACTAAATACATTTCAGATGCAATAGGCTCAGCTTACATGTCCAGGCACATTTCATTGCGATTTTTCAAAGGAGTCCAGTGTGGTTTGGTTCACGGGTTCAGGTGCAATTCAGGTGCAAATTTGCTACGTATATGATACTTGAAATCGAACCGGACCTAAAATTGTACAGCCTGCCGCAGATATGTGAACCGGATTCAGAGAAAGCCGATTTGGTTCACATGTAATGCGAATCGGATGTGGTTCAAAATACATCCAATTTGCATATATGTGAACCAAACTTTAAGGTCACTTTCACACTGTAGCGCTTCTAAACTGCCAGTAAAAACACTGAGCGCTTTTGAAGAGCTTTTCAGGCGCTTTTGAAGAGCTTTCCATTCATTTCAATGGGGAGGGGAGTTTTTCACAGCCCTGCCAGCACACTGCCCCAGTGTGAAAGCGTTCATTGATTTTAATGGAAATAAGTTTTCGTGAGCTTTTTAGGCACTGTTTTTAGTGTGAAAGCGCCTGAAAAGCGCCTCAGTGTGAAAGTGGTCTTAAGGACAACTGCACCTTTGTTTAAAAAAAAAAATAAATAATCTAAATTTTAATGAGCCTAGCACACTTTTTGAATCAGCAATATAAATTTTTTACATTATCTCGGATGCACATAAAAGTTTTTAATGTTCTGTTTAACTTATCTTTTGCTAAAATAGTCCAAAATGGTGGCCGCTTACATCTTTACCAACTGATCATCCAGGCTCCTGTAGAAGAATGAATTCACAGGGACTATTCTGCTGTGCTCTACAAATTCTAGCATTCCATGTAGCTGAGGAAGCTTCTTCCCACTCCCCCACTATTTACCCTTCCCACCGGTTATCCAATTGGTAGATATGTTGAGGAGATGTATCACCATTCACGCACTTCCCTTTCTATCTTAGCAGTGCTGAATAAAAGAGTGATACATTTGTCTCTGACATTATACACTTGGATAAAACATAAAAAAACAGTAAGCAAGCAGAGGCTCCCCCTCTGCTTGTCCCACCCACCACTGATTGGTTGACTGAGTTTTCTGAGCCAAATTAAATGGTGTGGCCACCATTTATGTTGATTTTAGCAACAGATTTAAGTTAGACAGAACATGAAAAATCTTAGTTCACATGAGAAAAAAGGTATAGCATTTTATCACTGATTTATTAAGCCTGCTAGGCTTATTATAATATTGCAATTAATTCCAACAGTTGTACAAAGTCTTACAATTCTTTTTTTTCTTTTTTCAATCCATCCACATCCTAAGTAGAAAAAGATAGAGGATATAAATTCAGTTTGTGTGCATCAATGGCCAAACTGTTATTACATTTAAAAAGTAGCAGGGACATCATCAATGTCCTGTACATAACCTGTGCAGAGAGCAGATCTGTAGGAGGGGCCTAGAAGCCCCACCCACTACAGGCTGCCTGCAGAAAACTACAGGAGGTAGCAGATACAAGACCCAGTCTCTCCCTGTAGTGATCAGCAAGAGCAGCAGTGACATGTAAGCGGGCCCCTGATTCACCAGCAGCAACGACCATGCTGGCCAAGGCCCCCCCACCATTTTTCTGCAACAGGAAATAGATCAGGTATACACACACCTATACCAGGGAGAAACTCCACAATTTTAGGTTACTCAGATTCTCCTGGTCTGAGGTCCTCCTCCAGAAATAAGGAGTATTCTTGCATACAGCCTTTTAAGATTCTTTACTGTGACAGAGGCATAATAAACAGTCCTTTACATCATGGCCTTCATTCCCACACTTCCAGTACTGACATACATATTTTGCACAGTGCATCTCTAACACAGACTTAAAATGGTCGTCCCGCTCTTCTAATGTCCTAACTGCAAGTATCCCATAGGTGGATTCTCCCAAAGAGCTTGTGCAGACCTATCTTGAAGGGTGCTCCTCTTCGGGCTAAATTCTTACATCTTAGTATACCAAGGGTAGCCTATTCCCACATCCCTCTTTCCCAGGCTCTTCCAGATCTTGCTTAAATAAGGTATACTAGCTCCACCCACTATACTCACCCAGGGGATGGACCTCACTAAAGGAGATATTAGCTCCTACGTACAACCAGTGTGTATTACAGGAGACTACAAATTACTCCACAGATCTAAAAGACATCCGTACACCACACCAATTGTTTAAGTAAGAATAGACATGTCTCTTATATTTAGGCAATATTTGAATTTTCCGAAGTTCAGTTTTAAAGCAATGGAATAATAAGCTAATGGAGGTGATCAATTAGGATAAGAACACATTTAGAATAGTTAGTATGCAGCAAGTGACTTAGCAACCACACCGAAAGACTTCTACGTCTGTTTTTGAACTGTAATTATTCCACTGTGAGCTGTACGTTTTCTATATTGCTGCACTTAATATATTAAAAGAGGTATATTTTACAAGAAACCAGGGGTGGCTACACACAGTCATTTATACAATATTGATACCCTGTTCACAAAGCAAACCCTCAAATCAAGTGGTGGCTATGGACTTATATAACTTAAAGTGGACCTGAACAGGGTAAAGATTTTCCATTTTATAGGGGACATCACATCTAGAAATGTTAACTGTGAGGAAGCTGTACCCTGAAAAATGTATATTTTCTCTTTCTCCTATAGCGGTGTACTATCTGGTATGCCTAGACACTCCTGTAACTACAAACTGTTGCTACTGTATAGCTACTGTGTGAGATCTAAGAAGTGTTGCCTCTGACTGCTAGTCTTACCAGATTTGGAAAGAGATTTGGTGATGTCACTACTGAGTTGCTCACTGATTTTCTTGCTGAAGGCTCTGACATGAGGAAGCAAAACCTTGCCTCTACCAAGGTAGAACTAAATCTGACACAACATAGGCCCAGCTTACCCTAGTCTTCTGTGTATATTTTACTTCGCACCATTAATATTTAACCTGGACTGGCTTTTATGGTCATTGCAAAATTTGGATGGACCTGCCAAACATACAGTGTTCATCAAATAAATTGGACATGCTAGTCAGAAATGGCACAAATGACATATGTATTTTGCTAAAAATCACCCTGTTGATTTTAAAATTGAAGGCGTCAAGTGGAAAATGATTCCTATCAGATGCAGTCACTGTTCAGCAGCGCCAATGTAAAAGTCACATCCAGTGCTTTATAAACAGACCTATAAATACTCAAAGCCAATTTTTTTTTCCTTTTGTATAAAGTAGGGTAGGGTTAGAATCTCAGGTTTTTATTGATGTCTATGTCCCCGCTGGGAAGTCTTACCTAACCCTCCAAAATGCAACCCTAAAATAGCAAAACTAACCCCCTAATCCCTAACATTAACCTCCCTGGCGGTATGATTATGTCAGATTTTTGATGCTGAAAGCGGTACAATTATTTTGCATGGGAATTTGGTGTTTTATATTGTAGGCCTGTAATTCTTAGGAATAACTCACTTAAATCTGTCCAAACAAGAGTCTAGTAGACATCCCGGGTATGATAAAGTTTGAAAAACAAAATCATAAATTATAATATAATAAATAACTATAAATAATTATAACAAATAATAATATAATAATAATAAAAAATATTCAATAATGTAATCAAATCAAAAACACTGAAATTTGCTCAGTTGCAGAATTGTCGCTGTCATTACTTTCAGTGTTTGATGACGGAATCACTATCGCTCAATTCTGCAAGTGATTCTAATTTATTATCACTGTTTTCTAGCTGGTCTAAAACTGCTTTTGATGTAAAGCAGGGATATGTAATTAGTGAACCTCCAGCTGTTGCAAAACTATTAGTCTCATCATGCCTCTGCCTCTGGGTGTCATGCTTGTGGCTGTCAGAGTCTTGCTATACCTCATGGGACTTGTAGTTCTGCAACAGCTGGAGGCCCACTAATTGCATATCCCTGATGTAAAGGGACGGTTTTGGTTGCCATGGACAATCTCAAGTTTCCAGGCAGAAAGAACAGTATTTATAATATAAAACTGCATGCAGGGGACTGGACAAACCACTAGGGACAAAAGAGATGTGAAATAAATTGATACAGTGTACTGTATGTGTTTTTGTGTTTTACTTTTTAAATTTGGTGCCTACATAGCATCGCTCGCAGGGAACGAACCTCGGCTCTGTGATAGATCGAGCGGAGGCTGACTTCGCAGGATCCTGGGGACAAGGTAAGTAAGCTGTGCCTGGATCCTGCGATGCGATCCCGAGTGTGGCTCGGGGTTACCGATTTTGGTGCTGAAAATCCACCCCGAGCTGCACTCAGGAATACCGTCAGGGAGGTTAAAACTGGCCATGCACTGATAGCCAATGGCTGAGCTAGCCAATGGTTGAGAGCGCTGTTCTGGTGGAGGGGCTGTTCCCCTGTCAGAACACAATAGCACAGAAGGGGAGATCGATGTACTAACATTGAATTTTTAGTAGAGTGACTTCTTGTGAGCTATCAGTTTTTTTTCATCCTGCCCGCTGTGTTTAACTAAATAAAAATTACTAGTGTGCACTAGGCTTAAGTAAGCCCTTCCTCTACATAATTACCTTGCTCTGTGCTGGAGATTCTGCACCAAACCCTTATGGTTCTAACCCCAAAAGCTTGCAAAATTGAAAGCTAATGGTTCATCTAAGTTTATTACCAGGTAGAGACTACAAACAAATACCAAATGAGAAAAAAATGACCCCCCCCCTGTAGGGGTTGGGCATGGCATGCTATACTCCCCATGTATATTTTCTCTTTCTCCTATAGCGGTGTACTATCTGGTATGCCTAGACACTCCTGTAACTACAGACTGTTGCTACTGTATAGCTACTGTGTGAGATCTAAGAAGTAAGTATAGGGAGTATAGCATGCCCAACCAAAATGTATTATTTGTACTCTGTACCTGATAATAAATACTCAAGCCTCCCAAGCTGAAATTGCAAGAGAGCCTTTGTGCACTCAATAACAATTTTGAAAAAACAGGCTCTGTGCTTTTGTACCTTCTTATAATATTTTTACAGCTCCAGAACAGCAAAGGCGAGGTTGCTATCCACTTAGCAACCATGCTGCCCTTTATTTGACAGAAGAGAACAGATTTTTACAAGACATTAATCACATAAGCATAATGTGATTAAAAGTTTAGCTCAGACATGACTGTGCTGACAACTGAATTTGAAAACCTGCCAGCCATGCTTCAGTATGTTCGTCCTGTCCAATTCTGCATGGAACTATGGCGAATTCTCACTATGCAGTATACACAAACAAGCAATTGCATTTACGTATAACATCTAGGGGAAGGAGGAACAGCGGGAACAATCTTAATCGTTTCAAGCAGCTCTGTGATCCCGGCTTGGTGTCGCTTGCCTTCTCCCTCCCCTACTTTACCTACCCCCTC
Source organism: Lithobates sylvaticus (assembly GCA_028564925.1). NCBI lineage: Eukaryota > Metazoa > Chordata > Amphibia > Anura > Ranidae > Lithobates > Lithobates sylvaticus. Next base: position 353,961,051 of record CM053027.1, on the reverse strand, counting down.
CTTAAAGCAAGATAGCTGACAGGCTGCTCCAGTCTATTTCCCTGCAAGTTGAAAATAAATTGCTCTTGGATTAGTCCAGATCTTCTGTCACACTAACACCTTTGGGAGAATCATAGCCGGATTGTAACATGATTAGAAGTGACACAGCAAACTATTCCACCTCCCGCCAGCACAAGTATGTATGCAGCTTTTTGAGCAGACAAAGAGACAGAAGTTCTGGAGGTATTCCGCTCACATGCACACATGTAATAGAAGGTGTTGGAAAGACAAGATGAGAAAGAAAAACAGAGCAGGCACTACAGCAATAATGCAAAAGGATGCTGCTCAGTGCCTTGAATGTCTTTGTGATAGTCCAAAGGATAGATGGATACCAAAGTTTAAAAGACAAGCTAATTATTTATCCCCCCCAAAAAAAAAAAAAAAAACTCCCGTCTCTAGCTCCCTAACCACACTATTTCCTCCACAGGTGCTTACTATCTTTGACAGTGGCATCTTCCTTTGTTAGCTCCCTCCTAGCCCAGCTGCCTGCACTATTATTTTCAATGTGAATAAGGTGTAGTACGGGTACATCCAATTCAAATCTATGGGATATTAGTGGACAAGGATGGGCAGGCTAGCACTAACTTTTTACTGGCCGTGATATAGGCAACTTGAGAGGCCACCACCTTTTAGACGTTAACCACTTAAGGACAGGAAGGATTAACCCCTTCCTGACCAGGTAATTTTTTTGCAAAACGGCACTGCGTTACTTTAACCACTTAAAGACCAGAAGATTTGCCTGCTCAATGACCAGGCCATTTTTTGCGATACGGCACTGCGTCGCTTCAACTGACAATTGCACGGTCGTGCGACGCTGTACCTAAACAAGGTGCTGTAATAAATATCCCCAAATTAAAAAAAAAAAAAATCGAATTTCTTCATCAGTTTTGGCCAATATATATTCTTCTACATATTTTTGGTAAAACAAATCGCAATAAGCGTATATTGATTGGTTTGTGCAAAAGTTATAGCGTCTACAAACTATGATTAAGGCTTACCTGTAGGTGCAAGAAATATCTCCCAAACCTAAAAGATTTAGGATATATTTGCAGAAATAGCCGCATCGTTGTCTACGGCACATGCGCGTAGACATCAGGCACAGGCGCACTGAGCATGGTGCTTCTAATGGCGATCATGCCGTTAGTGGTGGCACCAGCGCCCAGAGGGACTCTGCCATCGTGGCTCCGGCCAGTCACAGCGCCGGAGCCCCAATACCCGGAAGTCACTTCGGGATAGATGGCGGTGTCGGAGGAGGCGAACGAGGGTTGCTTCGGGGGCTTCAGTCTCAAGTAAGTTATTCATAATGAGCTAGTACGCTATGTCTACTAGCTCATTATGCCTTTGTCTTGCAGGGTTTATTTTTTATTTTTTTTAAAGGTCATATATTTGTAATTTAAAATTTAATTGAATGAATGTATCTTGCATTAGCTGTATTGTAATCGATTGCACAGCAATATTCCCCTTCTATCTAAAAAAAATTCCCTGAAGTACTTTAAGTACTTTTTACCTCCATAGATGTCCTCATTGTGATTGCCAGCATCCTTCAATTCACTTCCCCTAAGCCCAGGTCATCCTAAACTCACCTCAGCCTGTCACTGGACGGTGAGAATAAGAAGCAACACAATACAGGGGGTCCCCGACTTACAAACATCCGACTTACAAACGACTCCTACTTACAAACGGAGGGAGACAACAGGAAGTGAGAGGAAATCCACACCTAGGAAGGGAAATTCTCTCCTGTAAGAGTTAATATGGGAAAAAGGTGTCTCCACTGATGCTTTATCACCAGTCCATGTTTCCCTAACAACCCAAAATTTTCAAAACCCAATTGTCATTGGGACAGAAGGTGAGGTGAAATCTTCTGAACAGGGGCACAGACAGCAAAACAAATGTTACAGGGGTGATAACCCTTCTCTATGTTATCTAAAAAACGTAAAAATAGATTTTTTGGCTGGAGCTACACTTAAAAAATGTACCTGTTCCGACTTGCAAACAGATTCAACTTAAGAACAAACCTACAGTCCCTATCTTGTTTGTAACCCGGGGACCCCCTGTAATGAACTTGTCTCTATAACCTTGCTTTCTCTTCCTATCAGTATGCTTTTTGTCATCACATAAATGCCTGTCTCCCTGTACTGCTTCTTCCCCTCACACGCCAGCCCTGCTGTACAGGGACTTCATAAGGCTTATACAAGGTCAAATTCTGGTACTTACACTTTTTGCATTAAAAAATTATATATTAACGATTATGGAGGTGCAATTATCTGCATTTATATTGGTTTAGAGTTTGGATTTAATTTCTCAACTTTTCCTATTTTTTTATATGGGATCATTGTTTTTTCATAGATGAAATCTTTGTTCCAGAAAAACATACTGTAGGCATTTTTCTTTTCTATACTCTAAAAAAGGAGGTAAAACTTTTTTCAAGGCATTTTTCTCTATGTTAAAATGTATTTCTTTAAATCAGAATTCTATTTTTTCTCATATCTCGTAGCAGTAAGGACTGAAGACAGCCTTGCCCATTGAGCATATATCATTTAAGCAGCCTGCACTATACTTCTGCAAAGAAGGACTTTCAGAACAAAGAAATGTGTTCCGTTTGGTCTCAAGCCAGGGACATAGAGAAATGCACAGAAATTTCTGGAATCACATTTTTACTGGAACAATGAGCAGACATAACAGATGTATGATTATTGTTTTCTGTGACAAAACTATATATTCCATTTTGTACATTACTTCCACTGTCACTGACAAATTACAGAGCAGGCTCAACGCTGATGGGACACAATACTCTGAAATTTAATTCCCACTCGTGGAAATGAGAGAACCAAAACAGGAGGCTGCAATTACCATGGAAAATTGTATTTAGCAATCACTTACAGCATTTAGATATTTCTTGAACCCTTTGACCATTGAACCTTGGGAGTAAAATATGAATCCCTGCAGCTTAGCAAGCCTTCTATAACACTGCAGAATGTCACCTAATATATTACGGAGAAGCTTGTGTGCTTCATGGAAATATGTTCCTGTTGGTGATTTAGGTCGGATAGAAATGCAGTGGCTCCAAAATGAGATGCACAGAGCTCTGGTGAGATATATCTCTATTTTTATCTTTGTATGAAAGATGTCTGGATTTATAGACCTTGGCTAGAATTTATATACTTGAAGGCACTTATTAAAGAGATAGGCTATTTCTCTGCCGTATAGCTGGAACTCTGTTACCACAAGACATTCACTCCATTATTTGCACGTTATTTCATGTGTGATTGCACTCACGGTCATTTGCCGGCATGGCAGATATCTTATGTGTTAGGAAAGGAGACTTCTCCTATAAGAAAGCTTGTCATGTTTCACTGACTGGGTTGGGCTGAATCAATGAAGACAGTTTCTCTTCACAGAATCAATGAATGAACTGGCTAAGGCACAGCAAGATTGAAGAATCCTATATAGAAGTATTTTCTACCTTCACCTTACCAATTCTAAAAACAGCTGTCTATCTCTCTTTAGACCTATTCTTTAGGTCATATATGGTATTTGTCATATGCGTCTTTGTACTGTCATCTACTGGGGGCTGTATTACTTATGGTTTACAAAAGTATATGCAATAGAAGATAAAGTAAATGTAAACTATTTTACTAATTTTTATATGTAGCATGGTACCTATATACAAGTGCCAAACCATGTCTGCGTTCAACAGACTATTTTTTTTTTAGGATGCAATGTTCTTTTTAGGCGCATGCACTTTACTGTATATACCACCTTGGTGTATAAATAGTGAAAGAATTACACTTCTCATGAAAGATATACAGATGAGAGAGTTACTCTTCTAATATAGGTTAACATCATCATGTTGTCTTGTATTCCAGCTACATCACACATGCAAGGCTCAGTCCATGAAAGAAAGTTAGGTACAGCCTTTATTTCTGTCAGGATCGCCATACATTTTTCAATTCTAATAGGCAACACAGTGGCTAAGTGTTTAGCACTTCCACCTAGCAGCACTAGGGTCGTTGTTTCGAATACCAACCACAGTACTACCTGCTTGGAGTTTGCATGTTCTCACTGTGCCTCCATGGGTTTCCTCCCACACTCCAAAGGTATGTTGGTAGGTTAATTGGCTCCTGTCTAAATTGGCCCTAGTATGTACGCAATGGGGGAGATTTACTAAAACTGGAGAGTGCAAAATCTGGTGTAGCTCTGCATAGAAACCAATCAACTTCCAGGTTTTATTGTCAAAGCTTAATTGAACAAATTGAAGTTAGAACCTGATTGGCTACCATGCACAGCTGCACTAGATTATGAATGCTCCAGCTTTAGTAAATCTCCACTACAATGTATGAATGTGAGTTAGGGACCTTAGATTGTAAGCTCCTTGAGAGAAGGGACTGATGTGAATGTGCATTATATATGTAAAGCGCTGCGTAAATTGACGGCGCTATAGAAGTACCTGAAATAACTAAATAATAGTGGTCTGAAGTAATAACAAATGATGAAAGCAAACCACCTTGCGCTAAGTGTAAAGTAAATCAGGGGAATTTTATATTCAAAATGTAAAATAAGGGATGCTGCACACTAACAAGTCAGGATATCAAAATACAACGACAATAAAAAATTGATGTGCTGTCTCTTTCAATCATATCAGAACAATTTAAAGCAAATATAGTGACGCCATTCAGTGATATAAGTGCTAAGACACAAATGTGATAATAATCAAAACAAATTATTATTGTGAATGGTCCATATAATAAATGAACTACAAGTGCCAGTGATCCATGATGCATTTCCAGTGCTCTATCACCACAGACAAACTCCATCTGCTTACCAGAACAATAGACCTCAAAGGTTAGAAGGCCAACAGTGCCAGGAGACAGGAAAAAGCTTGTCAATAGCTTGGCGATTTTGCAATAGGAGCTGTCAGATCTTCTGCTTTCCAGCCTCAAGCACAATAGCAGTGGACCCAACTATTGAATGCCCCACAGCAACAACAGTTGCACACCAGTAATGGCTCAAATAAAGTTCCAGCTATCATGAGAAAGAATAGAGAGACTAGATTGCAGTACCACTATTGTATTTTAACTGGTCCATCACGTGTGCATGAGCAATGCCATCAGTGCCAAAGCTCTGCTATACTGTATGTAGAGCTTTATTTTTGACCACAGATACAATTGGTCAGGCATGTTCATGTTTGATAATGTAAATATAGTATACATATAATAAACCATCTAATATTAGCCCCATACAAGATCCTCTATACCCTTCTATATAAATAAATCATTAAAGTGGTTGTACACCTCAGTCATAAAATCTGAACAAATCACATATATCTGTAGTGTTTACTTGTCAAGTTCCAAAGCTCTAATGTAATTTCTCTCAGGTGCTTTGTTCCTCTGTTATCAGCATGAGTCACTTCTGACAAGTTAGACATGAGATACATTTTGTGACAGGGAGTGAGCTCAGCATAGAGCTTGTCTATTCACAAAACAGCTCTGTATCCTTCCTTTGTTCCTGTGCCGTCTCTGAAGGGGAGGTGTGTCCCTTTCCTCCAATCAGCTTTCACACACTATATAAGAGCTCTAACTGCAGCTCTCCACTCCCTCCTTTCTGCTCCTCACAGAGGAAAAGAGATTTTATCACAAATCTTCACTTTTGAAGCAATGTAGAGAAGAGAAGGCTGCAGATAAACAAGTAAAACACATGTTGGAGGATTTGTTTAATCTCTGTGAAGCTATTCACCTCACTGGGTATATTAAAGGGTGTACAACCACTTTACCATAAACTAATCATTCTACTATTTTTTAGGGGCACCTACCACAGTAACCTACATGTTACCCTTCCAAAAGTGTGTTCCTTTCTGTACTTCTAGGGAACTCGATGCATACCCTCTCAAGGATAGTGCTGTAAAATCAAAGAAGACCAGTCACACACCCCCTGCCAGATGCTGGGGAACCATGGCCAATAAAACTGCCAAAATGCTTCTTGTGAAAAACGAAACCACATTTTGGCACCAGTAGCAGACAGTCCATGGCAAAAAAAGAGAGGAAAATTGGAGTTTATTATGTAATCATTCCAACTACATAATGCAATCATGTGCAATTTGGACCGGAGCTCATATGAAGTAAAGCAGATGTGCCATCTCTTGGATGGCTGTCAGAAAGCAGAGTCCCTGACCAGTAGCCCAATTTGCTGCAGTTCAACATTTCCAAATCTTTAATAGTTGAAGCTCTCCTCTAGAAGTAAGGTAAGGAGCACTTCACTGGGAGGTTAACACTGACATAGTATGATTTAGTTTGTGTGTTAAATCAATTAAAATGTCCTGGGCTGTATTAAGTGATCTATAGTTGATTATTTTTTAGACCATCCTTCCAAGCATCATTAATGTACCAGTGTTCTTTTTGCTATGTATACCTGAGAAATCTATGTATCCTTTTATGTGACATTTTTTACCATTTGTATTTTCTTACATTCAATAGAAACATTGAAATAAAAAATGTCCTGGGCTTAGTGAATTAATACTTGTGAGGGGTTTGCTTAAAGCGGACCTTCAGTAATTTTTTTCAACTTTCCATCTATTAAATCTTCTGCCCTTGTGGTTTTAACTTTGGATAGTAAAACATTTTTTTTTTTCTACCAGTAAATACCTTATACAGCCCACTTCCTGTTTATTGTCTGGTCATTAGCCTAGGCTTATGACATCATGCACAGCTCTCTCTCTCTCTCACTCTTGTGAAAGTTTGCCAGGAAGGGAGGGGGTATAAGTCATAAGAGGGCCAATGAAAGCTGCAGGGCTGCAGAGCTGGAGGTGTGCCTTGGTGTGTCTGTGTAAATCCAAGAAGTGAACAAGCAACAGCCTCAGCTGCCCACAGTTAAAATGGCTGCAGCCAGACTTAGTGGAGGGAGATTTCTGCAGCATATTTGGCAAGTACCGAATCACAGTATATATAAAACAATATGCAAAGTGGTTGGAGGGAAGCTTCAGAATGGCAAAGATGTTTTTATTACAAATTATGTGAGCAGACTGCAGTTGCTCTTTAAGGTACTAATCCAAGGGTTTTTTGGGAGCCCAAAAATGTGTACATAATGTTCTTATGTACACATAAGAACATCCCTATCAGTAAATTATAAAATGCTATTTAGTAAATTAGTTTGTAGTGACAACACCAAAAACCCAACAGAAAACAGTTGTTAAAATTCCTGCCATTCACAGGCCAAACTGATTTGAATATGTCTGGAGTCAAGTGCAGGCATATAAGGACACAAATAGACAAGCACATTTGATATATACAGAAACGGAGGTGTACAGGAGAAGTTCCATGGAGGAGATACAAATATCTGGCATCCCCAGTTCCTGCTGAATGCATGTCAGCTTCTACAGGACAAGAACATTTATCTTTGTCTACACTGAATCACATATATTGGAGTTTGAGCTCATTTTTCTAGGTACAACAATTAGTATACGAACGCTATAAATATGGCTGTGGATAAGATGCGGTAGGGATCTGAGGTACAATAGGCGGTTGCCTGAAAAAAAGAACTCAAGAATACAATATTTATTCTCAGGAAGCTCTCAGCAGAGGCATAAACTGGGTTTGTGGCAATTTTGTAAATGGCTTGCAACATCTAGCATTGGGGAAACGGGGCTTTTTCTGTGCAGGGACTCTTTATAATCTAAGATTAGCAGACTAGAACTGTGTGTCATTCATAATGAATGATCAGTTCATATATTTCCTGTTGGGCACAAGCCAATTTATTAAATGTACTTTTTTTTTAACTTCCTGAATTACAGAGGTACCAATGTGTCCTAGCTGCCACCTGGGAAGGCTACATCACCATTGCCTTCCAGTGAGATCTCATGCGTAAACTCTGAGACTTTGTGAAATCTCATAAGATCGCATCTGAAAAAGCTTTTGTCCATTAACCTCCCTGGCGGTAATCCCGAGTCTGGCTCGGGGTGGAACTTCAGTACCATAAGCGGTAACCCCGAGCCAGACTCGGGCTTGCATTGCAGCATACAGGGAAAGTTACTTATCTTGTCCCCTGGATCCTGCGATGTCTCCCCGCTGTGTGTGCGCGAGCTCCTCCGCTCGATTCACACAGTGCCGAGTGCAGCTGATCTCCATTCCCTGTGACGTTACAACGCACAGGAGCGGAGATCAGCGCCAAATTCAAAAAAGTTAAAACACACAAAACACATACATTATTTAATCTTACAGATTACAGTACTATATAAAAAAAATACACATCCCCTTTGTCCCTAGTGGTCTGCCCAGTGCCCTGCATGTAGTTCTATATTTTAAATACATTTTTTTTCTGCCTGGAATTTGGAGATTGTCCATAGCAACCAAAAAGTGTCCCTTTATGTCAAAAGTGGTTTTAGACCAGCTAGAAAACAGCGATAATAAATTAGAATCACAATTCATCATCAAACACTAAATCTAATGACAGCGACTATTCTGCAACTGAGCAAATTTCTGTATTTTTGATTTGATTACATTATTGAATAATTTTTATAGTTATTTATGATATTATAAATTATGATTTTGTGTTTCAAACTTTATCATACCCGGGATGTCTACTAGACTCTGGTTTGGACAGATTTAAGTGAGTTATTCATAAGAATTGCAGGCCTACAATATAAAACGCCAAATTTCCATGCAAAATAATTGTACTGCTTTTGGTACAAAATTCCTGACATAATAATACCGCCAGGGAGGTTAATGAAATGATGGGGTTGATTTACTAAAGGCAAATAGACTGTGCAGTTTGCAAAGTGCAGTTGCACTCTGTAAGGGCAGTTGCTCCACAGCTTAGTAAATGAGCAGAAGCTCTGCTGACTTTCATCATCCAATCATGTGCTAGCAAAAATGCCGTTTTTTTTTTTTCTGTCATTTTCCTTGCATGCGATTGGGTATTCTTTGCAAAGTGAAGCTTTATCTCATTTACTAAGCCCTGGCGCAAATGCAGTTGCAGAGTGCAACTACACTTTGCAAACTGCACAGTCTATTTGCCTTTAGTAAATCAACCCTGCATTGTCAGGTTTGCAAGGAAACAGATATAGAGCTATGTGTGAATTACCAAAATCGTATGAAATTTCCTTAATTTATCTGTTTATACCTCCTTGCATATGTCCCCCCAATGCTGACTTCATCAAGCGGCTAACCAGAAAATGGGGAAAAATAAACCAGCCACCTGAGAGGTCTACATTTAAAATGTTGTTGTGAGACTCCTGTTATGCCCGTACACACGAGCGGATTTTCCGTCGGAAAAATCTTGGATGATTTTTCCGACGGAATTCCGCTGAACTTTCGACCGTCAAGAACGCGGTGACGTACAACACGTGACGTACAACACTACAACGAGCTGAGAAAATTAAATTCAATGCTTCCGAGCATGTGACGAATTGTTTCCGAGCATGCGTAGGAATTTTGCGCATCGGAATTGGTACAGATGATCGAAATATCCGATCTGAACTTTTTTCCAACCGAAAAATTGAGAACCTGCTCTCAATCTTTTGCTGGCTGGAATTCCACCAGCAAAAGTCCGATGGAGCATACACACGGTTGCATTTTCGGACCAAAAGCTCTCATCGGACTTTTGCTGGCGGAATTTCCGCTCGTGTGTACGGGGCATTAGGGGCAGAACAGAGCATTACCATGTGGGAAGTTAAAAAAAAAAAAGATACAAGTAAAAATAATTATATATATATATGTATTTCTTTATATTAATTTCAGTTATGCTGGCATTATAATATAAGAGGAAGGACATTGCTTTTTATAATTTTTTGTGTGTAGTAAAGCTTTTGCATTTTTGTGTGTAGTAAAGCTTTTGCATTTTTTTTTTTCTTTTTATACAATTTTTTTCTAGTGGAAAAGATACCTGGAGATACCCCCAAAAAACAAACTGTTTTGGAGCATGTGCAAAATGCCTTTGCCTCTCATTTTCCTCACACAAAGCACAAACCCTGTGAGTAGGCAGCTTTTAAATTAGATTTAGCATTGATAATATGTCTGTTTTGCCCATTCTACTGAATGAATCTGTTCCATATTCCGTGACCGATTTGTTGATGTAGAGCATCCCAAAACCAGATTTTAGATGTGCATGGATGTCACTAGTTGACAGCAAAATCAGAGACGGTGTTAAAGAAATGCTGCAAATGGAACAGATAAATGGGAATTGATCTCTATATTTGCAATTAAGCTGCTTAAATAGGCAGAAGCAAAAGGCAATATAGAACAAAATGTGTGTCGTACACATTGAATAAACTGGATGTGCTAAATAAACAAGCAGTAAATTCCAGCTGTGCCAAATAATGATGATATAGCAATAATGACAAGTCAATTCTGACATTGTTTATTATTTCAGTGTTGCTGTCATTTGGAGGTATTGATTTTTTACCAACTCTTCTATCAAATTGCTTCTCTGCATGTATTCACTGTGTACACTTGTTCTTGTCTCACCTTTACAAATGCGCTGAGTGTAATCAAAAATGTTGTTAGAGCTTGAGGAATGACCTTCTTAAGATGCTTATTTATTAATTAAACCTTCAAATGCTATGGCAGCCAGTTGTAAAAGTTGTAGACGTGAAGAAAGAGAGAAAAGAAGCTTGCTCATTGTATAACTTTTTATTTGTAGGTAACCACCCATCGTACTGGTTATATGTGAATAGAGCCTCTGACCAATCTTGGATGCAGTGAGTGTGTGTTCAGGGTCGGCACTTCTGCATTGGCCTCACACAAGCTGACCTCAGCTAATCAGGCAGTTTGGATGCGCCTGTAGCACAGGGTTTTGTTGCATCCAAAGGCAGCGTTTGGCTGCCTCTGAATGCAGCAAACTAGTCTCAGATATTTGGCCATCTGAACGATGATGCAGTTCTAAAGCAAATGAAATCAATTTTAACGTTTTTGTTTTTTTTAAAATAACAAACATATTATATGTGCTTACCTGCTCTGTGCAGCAGTTTTGCCCAGAGCTGCCCCGATTCTCCTCTTCTTTGGTTCCTCATGGGCACTCTTGGCCCCCCTCCTGCTTGCAATGGGGCACCCGAGCATGCTAACTCCCGAGCTACAGCTCTGCGTGTCCATTCACACACAAAGCCGTGGATCAGCCCTGCCCCCTATCTCTCCTGATTGGCTCAGTGGCTGTGATTGACAGCAACAGGAGCCAATGGGAGCTGAGGCACTCATGAACATCTAGCCAGAACAAAAAGGACCGCTGGAAACTCCGTACTCTTTTAAATTCTTTATTGTCACATCCCAGTGAATAAAAAAGTATTGGCTACTAGGGATGGGTGAATGGTTTGGTCCGAGCATAAGTTCAGGCCGGACTTTCGTTGTTGAGACATTCGGCAAACAGCCAAACAAACGGGTCGTTTGACCGTTTGTTCAGTCCCCCAAACCGTTCACAATGCATTGCGGTGCTGAACAGTGCATTGCAAGCCCAAGACTGGCTGAAGCAGTGAAAGCTTCAGCCAATCAGGACACAGAGCACTGTCAGAGTCATGATTGCACACTGCCATCATGACTTTATCCAATCATGACTCATTCCCACCCCACAGTATAAAAGTATTCTTTCAATGGCAGCCATTTTCAGTGTGATTTTGGTGTGGACAGAGATAGAACAGTTCAGTGCTATTAGTTAGTTAGTGTGCTATACTGTGTTATTTTTCTTCAATTGTCAGTGTAGAATATTAGTTTAGTGTCAGTCTAGGGATAGTGTGAGTATAGTGAGGAGGACCATCATTCAGCTTTGCATAATGTGCAGCTAGAGTAGGGGACAGCTCAGATAGTTTCACTGTAGTGTAGTGAGACCGTGTCATTCATACATACATTAGTGTAGAGTGGGGACAGCTGAGAAAGTTTCAGTGTAGTGTAGTGAGACAGTGTACGTAATCTTTACATTAGTGTATAGCTAGAGTAAGGACAGTTCAGATAGTGTCAGTATAGTGACGGTTGAACACCGTCTATTTGATTGTGTTACTGCAAGTTTAACGGCATTTACTCCTGTGTGCGCTGCTGCCAGTTTAACGCCATATAGTTCTGTGTGCGTTACTGCCAGTTTAACGCCATATAGTTTTGTGTGTTACTGCAAGTTTAACGCTATTTACTTCTGTGTGTGTTACTGCCAGTTTAACACCATAAAGTTCTGTGTGCGTTACTGCCAGTTTAACGCCATATAGTTTTGTGTGTTACTGCAAGTTTAACGCTATTTACTTCTGTGTGCGTTACTGCCAGTTTAACGCAATATAGTTTTGTGTGTTACTGCAAGTTTAACGCTATTTACTTCTGTGTGCGTTACTGCCAGTTTAAAGCTATATAGTTTTGTGTGAGTTACTGCCAGTTTAACACCATATAGTTCTGTGTGCGTTACTGCCAGTTTAATGCCATATAATTTTGTGCGTTACTGCAAGTTTAACACCATTTACTTATGTGCGTGTTACTGCAAGTTTAATGCCATTTACTTCTGTGTGCGTTATTGCAAGTTTAATGCCATATAGTTCTGTGCATCACTTTGTTTGGCGCATTATATTGCAGTATATTATAGTGCATCCGTGGAGTGTGTCTGTGTAGTGTGAGTACTCAAATTAAAATGCACCAAACACCTCTTTATATTGATTAAAGTGCACCTACGTACAGATTAGCACTTCTTTACATTTGCTTATAAGTACCGCCCCCTCCCTCCCAATAATGTCTGGGAGGACAACAAGGGGAGGCAGATGTTCCCATGGCACTGTAAGGGGGCCTGCAACAAATGTGTCCATAGGCAAAGGTGGACGTGGTGGTCAGTCCTCAGGCAGGGCATCATCTCCTCTGTTTAGTGAGTTTGCCCGTGCTATCCAGCCACGGCATGCAGAGGAGGTGGTGGACTGGCTTACTGTACCTTCCTCATCCTCCTCATCCTCTGTCACGCAAGCAGAGACAAGTGTGCAGTCCCCTGCAGTTGCCAGAGTGGATAAACCTGCCTCCTTGTCCACATCTATTCCTGCCATAGCCCCAACATCAGCCATGGAGGAGTCAGCTGAGTTATTTGACCACAGCGTCAGCCACTTGCTTCTTGATGATGCCCAGCCATTACTGGATTCAGATATTGGTTCTGAGGTTGAGGATGACAGGAACATGAGCCTATAGAGAGGGGAGAACACTGGTAGTTAAATTGGCATTCATGTTCCCCCAGCTGCAGCATATTGCCAAGTTGTCTCCAGTGGTAATGATGATGCAATTTTTTACAGTAAGGCCAATTCTTGCTTTCAACAAGATTACCTCTATAGGGTTACAGTGGGAAGGCGCCACCAACACCCAAAGACCAATTTTTACACATCCGGTACTTCTATCCAAAGTCAAAGTGACACCAGAATGTATCCAAAAAATCTCGAATGTCTTGTTCCCAGTACACTACATTGTGGCCTCATCATACACACTGGCTCCCTAGCTGTTGCTGAGCAAAAAAAAAGGCAGCTTGCTGGGAAAATTAAATTTTTTTGGGCTTTATAAATGCAATTATTGCTGCAGCAGATTCTAGACATGGTACAGACCAGCCACTTTACAGGTAGACTAAGGGGACCACCCAGGCACTATATTGGGAGGTATTTTTCATTTTTATGCTTTCACTTTAAAAATCAAAAAAATCACTGCTCATTTAAATATTAAGTTGTTCACAAACTTTTTTTATTGATACATGTCCCCCAGGGCAGGACCCGGACCCCTATAACCATTGTATGCCCAATTACTTGCATATAAGCTTTCAAAATGGGAACTTTTGATTTTTGACATTTGAGTCCCATTGACTTTAATGGGGTTCATTATTTGGGTCCAAACTTTCGCGATTTTCGAAAGTTCTGGTGCGAGCCGAACAGGGGTCCGTTCATCCCATCCCTATTAACTACTACTTAAAAGTATGTTTTTTTTTTCCAGAATCATACTTACCTAGGTGGATGATCTGTCCCCCGAATCGCAGATGGCTCAGTTATCTCAGCTCCCCTAGCAGATAGCTGCTGACTGTAAGTCAGCAGCTCTCTGCTCTGCCTCCCCATGCTCACTGGAGTGCTGAGCTGCGGAGGGGCGAAGAGCGGTCATCTCAGGCTGTCATCGGCTCACAGAGAGGCTAAGCCGGGCATCGGTCCAGGCACCTTGCGGATCCAGACTTTATTGTCACGATGATGCGGTGCCTGGAATGATTTCTCTGACGTCAGCAGAGAGCAGACTTCAGCCTGCTCTCTGATGAAAACGGGTCGCAGGAGTGCAAAACTAATTGCACTCCTGTGACCCACAGGAGAAGCCCAGCCAAACGAGCTTAAGCTGGACTTTTCCTTTAGTAGTGTTTCAGCAATAAGCCTTGGTCTCTCATGAACATTCCTGGATTGAGATGGGGCTCAGATAAGTATTATAGGGGGCTGGGGGGGGGGGGTGCTGCACAGAGAAGGTTTTTTACCTTCATGCATAGAATGCATGAAGGTAAAAATCCTTGAGCCTTTACAAACACTTTAAAAGAGCAGTATGTTTTTTTTCCAGAGTCCTACTTACCTAGGTGGATGCAGCATCGGTCTGATGCTGCATCTGTCCCCCTCCTGGCTCTAAGACTGAGAAGCAAGCGATTAAACCCCACTGATCACTCTGTTCTCAGAGGAGAGAGAGAACAGGAGTGCAGAACAAACTGTACCCCTGTGATCCACAGAAGTACAGCCAAATGAGCTTTGGCTGTACTTCTCCTCTAAGTCCCATTGACACAGGCCCTTCATCGGTCCTTCAGCAACAGCAAAGCAGTAATAACAAACTTCAATCTCTCTACAAGCCTGCATCATACTCACTTACTCATACTGTAGGTTGTGAGGTTGCACAACGCAGAATCATAAGACAAGAGGCTACATCTCTGCAGGTATTCTAATTAGATGTTTTGCCATTAGCACACTTGCAATGTTTTTTAGTTGCTGTAAGCCGTTTACTCTCTGCCTAGAGCTGCAGTAACAATATATTTGTGGCTTTTTCTAATGTGTGGTATTTTTATATACAGTATACTTCATCAGATAGCGGAATAGTGTACACGGTTACATTTCTAAACATCACTGAAAGCACATCTGTTTACAATACCCTTCAATGTTCTGCACCGGTCAAAGTTGGGAAGAACACGTAACTAAAAATGAACTTAAAAGACAAAATTGGGCACAGAGGGAGAAAAATCTGCTTTCCAGGTGGCAAATATCAAGGCAAGTGTTTGCTTTGCACTTTGGAAATTCAGTTCAGTAGCAAAAGTGATATCGTTTGGAAAATTTGAAAGCAGATGAGAGAAAAGAGAAGAAAAAAAAAAAGATGACTCACACAAAAATGTACAGATAAGACAACGGATGAAAGAAGCTTCAAAATACTAAAACATCAGCAGAGGAATCTGGAAGGAGCCGGTAGAGACAAATAACTTTAACGGAAATGAAGACCTTCAGGAAGCCACACTGACAAACATCTGTGCTGGAGAACATTTAAAATTGTACATAGCTGGTCTAAGAACAAAACAGCACATAATATGCTTGCTGTTCAGTTTACAAAACATGTAACATACAGGGAGGATTTTTTTTTTTGCTGTTTAGAAATTAACTCTGTCCTGTCTTTTTACCATGAAAAAAAATCAAAGAAGATCGAAAGTAAAAACCCAAGTGTAATTTACTGTAATAATGTACTATCCATTATGTCACTGGATTCTAATAGTGCAATAGTAATGTTAAAGAGGTTGATATACTAAAAGCAAATACTGTAGGCTGTTTACTTTGCAAAGGATTTTTCCCCAGAGCTTAGTGTATGTGGTGAATATTTTCTTTTCAAAGAATATCTAAAAGCAACGAAAAATAGAAAAAAAAAAAAAACATCCTTTTTTCTTGCACATGATTACAGAGCTACACCTCTTTTACTGTGCCTGGGGAAAATTCCCTTGCAAAGTGCAACTTTTCTTGCAAAATGAACAGCATATTCGCCCTTATTAAATTAACCCCAAAGTGTATCTAAAGCCCATTTAGTTTTTTAAACTGAGTGTGGATGATTTAAACCTCTGTCAAATTTTAATAGTTGTCTGTGTCCTGCTGGGGAGATTCACCCTTTCCATTTGTCCTGGGACAGGAAGTATTGCTGGTACAGGAAGTGAGGTGAAATCCAAAATTTTAGAGATGTCACCAGAACAAGAGCTGAGTATAAATATTGTGGACAGCTGTGCTGACGAGTATTATCTAAGAGGAAATTTCCCTTCCGAAGGGATTTCTCACTTACTATTGTGTCATTGGGACAGTAAGTGAACAGAAATGTGAAAGTGTTTTTAAGCACTCTCTACTCTCTACTGAAAATGAAAGAAAAAAGGTTTGGTTTTTGCATTTAGACTTACAGTATCTCACAAAAGTGAGTACACCCCTCATATTTTATTATATCTTTTCATGTGACAACACTGAAGAAATTACACTTTGCTACAATGTAAAGTAGTGAGTGTACAGCTTGTATAGCAGTGTAAATTTTGTTGTCAACTCAAAATAACTCAACACACAGCCATTAATGTCTAAACCGCTGGCAACAAAAGTGAGTAAACCCAAAGTCAAAATGTCTAAATTGGGCCCAATTTTTTCCCCCACAAATAGAGCTTTCTTTTGGTGGGATTTGATCACCTCTATGTTTTTTTTTTTTTTTTTTTTGCGCTATAAACAAAAATAGAGCGACAATTTTGAAAAAAAGTGCAATATTTTTTACATTTTGCTATAATAAATATCCCCAAAAGTTTAGGCCGATACGTATTCTTCTACATATTTTTGGTAAAAAAAATCGCAATAAGCATTTATTAATTGGTTTGTGCAAAAGTTATAGCGTCTACAAAATAGGGGATAGTTTTATGGCATTTTTATTAATCATTTTTTTTTCACTAGTAATGGTGGCGATCAGCAATTTTTATTGTGACTGCGACATTATGGCGGACAAGTCGGACAATTTTGACACATTTTTGGGACCATTGGCATTAATACAGTGATTAGTGCGATTAAAAATGCATTGATTACTGTAAAAATGTCACTGGCAGTGAAGGGGTTAACCACTAGGGGGCAGTGAAGGGGTTAAGTGTGATCTATGTGTTTTTTTACTGTAGGGGACGTGGCTTGGCGTGTGACATCACTGATCATCTTTCCCTATGACAGGGAACAGACGATCAGTGACAGCCTCACTAGGAAGTACGGGGAGAGGTTTGTTTACACTTACCTCTCCCGTTCTTCAGCTCTGTGACCCGATCGCGGGACACCGGCGGCGATCGGGCCCGCGGGTACCGCGGGCACGGTCACGGAGCTCAGGACCGGGTCGCGAGTGCGCCACCGGTGGCGCATGCGACCCACAGCTGGGCTCTTAAAGGGCAACTACCTGTACGTGCTTGTGCCATGGCGTGAGGCGGTCCTTAAGTGGTTAAATATGGTGTTATCGCTCTCACTCTCTCATACTGATCACTGGAAGTACAACATGGCACCTCATGGCAAAGAACTCTCTGAGGATCTGAAAAAAAGAACTGTTGCTCTACATAAAGATGGCCTAGGCTATAAGAAGATTGCCAAGACCCTGAAACTGAGTTGCAGCATGGTGACCAAGACCATACAACGGTTTAACAGGACAGGTTCCACTCAGAACAGGCCTCGCCATGGTTGACCAAAGAAGCTGAGTGCACATGCTCAGTGTCATATACAGAGGTTGTCTTTGGGAAATAGACATATAAGTGCTGCCAGCATTGCTGCAGAGGTTGAAGGGGGTGGGGGGTCAGCCTGCAAATGCCCAGACCATACACCGCACACTGCATCAAAATGGTCTACATCGCTGTCGTCTCAAAAGGAAGCCTCTTCTAAAGATGATGCACAAGAAAGGCCGCAAACAGTTTGCTGAAGACAAGCAGACTAAGGACATGGATTACTGGAACCATGTCCTGTGGTCTGATGAGACCAAGATAAACTTACTTGGTTCAGATGGTGTCAAGCGTGTGTGGTGGCAACCAGGTAAGGAGTACAAAGACAAGTGTGTCTTGCCTACAGTCAAGAATGGTGGTGGGAGTGTCATGGTCTGGGGCGAGTGTCATGGTCTGGGGCTGCATGAGTGCTGCCGGCACTGGGGAGCAACAGTTCATTGAGAGAACCATGAATGCCAACATGTACTGTGAGTTACTGCAGCTGAGCATGATCCTGTCCGGTCAGAGACTGGGCCGAGTTATTTAGAGGGGACAGCAAATTTACACTGTTATACAAGCTGTACACTCACTACTTTAAATTGTAGCAAAGTGTAATTTCTTCAGTGTTGCCACACGAAAAGATATAATATATATATATATATATATATATATATATATATATATATATATATATATATATATATAGGCACTATATTGGAAGGAATTTTTAATTTTTAGGCTGTCACTTTAAAAATCAAAAAATCACTACTCATTTAAAAATGACGTTTTTCACAAACTTTTGTGGTGTTCAAAAGTTCTGGTGCGAAACGAACAGGGGTCAGTTCGGCCCATCCCTATTGTATATTTATATTGTTCCAGCTTGGAAAAGTATAACTATGCATACCTCATACTTGATGGGCTGCTAGGGAAGCTGACAACCACAGTAAGGCCCTTTTTGCACAAGAGGCCCAATCGAGTCCACCTGTCTGTTTTTCAGGTGGACCCAATCTGACCCTCCATTCTCTTGGGTGGATTGCTGTTCAAGCAGGGTGGCCAATACAGCTTTAATTGCAAGTTCCCCTTGACCAAAGCCTTATCTGTGTAGTATATAGCAACGCAGAGTGGAGAAATTGTCCTTAGCTGCTTTATTAAGGCAAGGCTCACACTGTGGATGGTTGCAGTCGTTGGACCGCGTGTAAATATCACTTATTCCCCCACCAACAGCCAAAACACACTGCTCTTTTGCAGACGCATGGGAATGTCATTCATTCTTAATGGCAAACCCAAACTGAAAATGCAGTGCTTTTGCACCATGCGATTTCCCTGTGGCTGCATCTTTGACAAAGTGCAGGGAGCTTTTTCCTGAGTTTTCCACAGGTACAACAGCCCATTCCAATTAATGGGCTGCTGTGCCTGCTCAAACGTGAACCGCAGCAAACACATAGGTGTGAACCTAATGTTAAATAAAAGACATAAAGAACTAGCATTAGAATTCATGGTATTGATTCCTGTAAAACCAATAGAAAAGGAATGGCAATGAAACCAAGTTCTATTAACTCCTCTCGCCCTGTTTGATCAGAGTCTACTTGGTACAGTATAAAAATATACTGAGGTGCTCCAGTTTTTAAAGTGTTACTAACCCAGGACCCTGCATCTGGTTAAAACTCATAGAAGGCATTTTCATTCTACTCTAACTGTCCTATGCAGGGCCTCTGGCCCTCTGTCTGGACAGTGCTGATTGGCCCTGTGCTGATCACATGCACCCTTCCAAGAAAAAAAAAAAAAAACTCTAGCAATATACACCAAACTGAGCATGTGCAGAGTGACTCCAAAGGCTCTGTACTATCAGGAGATGGATTGGGGACTGTGGAAGAACTGGGGTCGGAGAAGACAGGATCAAACAGCCTTTTTACACAATGCAGAGGATTAACCCCTTAGGTTCCACAGTATATAACAAGCATGCTTTACTGCATATATAGACTGATTTTACTGTTGTGGGTTTAGTAAGAAAAGGACAAACTATGAAAAGAGAACAAAATGAAAACAGAGCTATGAGGTTAGAGAAAAGAGCCCCCTACTGAAGCCCATGCAGCCCTTAATAGAGGCATGCAGAAAATGTGAGAATTTAATTTTATCTTTTAAACAAGCAGTTTATTAAAAATAGATTTTCCTACACAGATAATATTATTTATTTTATCAAAAACAAGTACTGCAATTATGGAAACAGCCTCATTAGTACGGTATCCATAGTAATGAAGATTCTCATAGGTAAATGGTCATTAAGGTAAAATAAAAATGTGTTACCTGCCAGTACTAAACAGAATGTATCAGTTGTAACGTATTCTCCTGTCTTGCTAAATATAAGCTACACATATTTTCCCTATCAATATGTTAAAACACTGTGAGCCCAATACATTAGCACAGAGAGCTTCATTTTAAGACATCTGGGAACATTTCCCACCTCTTTCATGGTGTTAGCATGGTTTATAATTAATACTTAGTCACATGTTATACAATTTGTCAAAACAGTACGGTTGTGCACTTTCCATGATATAGTTTAATCGGCACCAAAATGGGAATTGCAGTGTTCATGTCCTGGAGGTCCCTGAAATTATGTACTCACTTGTACTTGCAAGATTCAACGGTAAGCGCCTGTTCCATGTGCGTTTATAAGATTTGCATACTTTGATTTTCTTCCATTCAGACTGTTCTCGTTATAATAATTGTCTAAGAAAGCATTTTAAAGAAGGGAAGTATAAGCCAAAAAGCATGGAATATCATGTTAAAGCGACGTATTTTGGGCTGCCTGTGGCTCTTTTACTGTGGTTTTGGCCCTTGGCCGGCTTAAGCTTTTAAAATTAATGAGGCCGCAAACTGTTGTATGGGTCATCAAAGCTAGGCTTTCTTACGTAATTTTGCAGTTAAGTAGCTTAGAACACATTTTCTTGCACCTTTACCAGGTTTAAACTGTGCCAGAGACAATAATTTAATACAGAAAATCAATGACTAGATATATTTTTATGAATTATTTCATCTTTTGTATGTTAATCCCAAGGTGCTGTAGTAGTTTTAGCAATGGCTGCAAATGGAGTACCTTGTAAAGTTTTCTTATGCACCTCAGCACTCTATGATATGGTTGAAGAGAACATTTGCTGATTCTAGAGAAAATCATTAGCTAAAGTTGCAAAAAACATAAACTGCCACAGGTGAATTGAGCATAGCGGCTTTGAGCTGGCAAGGTTTCACAGGACTCTGGCTGAAATCTCCTTACATTGTGATGGGCAGTTTAGGAAAGAAGCTTTAGATTCTAATTCTCAAAAAATCCAGTTAAATGGGCTGACTTCATGCAGTAGTTGTAGAGTGGTGATATCCAACTATTACCATGCAGCCCATTGGCAGTTTTTGTGCCTCTGGGCCCCTGCAGACAGTGGTCTGGTTGCCTTACCTATTTCCACACTCAAGTCAGTGAAAGAAAATTTATCCTTTAAACTGCCTTCTAGTAATTAAATGGTTTTGTTTATTTATTTAACACTATATTGCTTTTTTTTCCCTGCAATGCTTCATGGTCACCTGCTTCATCTGGGCCAGTCAGAAAAAAATATGCATGGGGGGGGGAGGGGGCGAGCGGCCGTAAACCCATGTGCATGGGCACAAATAAATTGCGCCCCTTTATGCCACTCTTTTTCTCCTATTTTTTTTTTTTTGATCGTTTATAATAGATTTTGCTGCAGGAAATATCACATGAGGCACAAATAATTTTCAGAAGGGCTGTAGTTAGCAAAAATATGGAAGCATGTATTTGTAAAAATAACTTTAGCGGCAGTGATTTTTAGCAGATCTGACCATCTCCTGTAGAATTTCTGCAGTCTCTGACCATCTCATTTTGTATGTCTGTAGTCTCCAATCATCGCATGTAGTATTCCTGCAGTCTCTGACCATCTCATATACCATCTCTGGCCATTTCATATATCATGCGTGCAGTCTCTCGCCATCTCATATTCCATGCGTGCAGTCTCTGACCATCTCATATACCATCTTTGGCCATCTCATATACCATGCGTGCAGTCTCTGACCATCTCATATACCATCTCTGGCCATCTCATATACCATGCGTGCAGTCTCTGACCATCTAATATACCATGCGTGCAGTCTCTGGTCATCTCGTATACCATGCGTGCAGTCTCTATACATCTTATGTACCATGCCTGCAGTCTATGACCATCTCCAGTAGCATGTCTGAAGTATCTGACCATCTTATGTACAATGCCTGCAGTCTCTGACCATCTCTAGTTGCATCATAAGCTGTAACGAGCAGGGTCCTCTGATTCCTCCTGTACTGAATTGTTTTGTAACTGTACTGTCAGCCCTAATGTTGTTATGCGCTGTGCAAACTGTTGGTGCTATATAACTCCTGTATAATAATAATAATAATGTCTACAGTCTCTGTCAATCTTCTGTACTATGTTTGCAGTCTCTTACCATCTCTAGTAGCATTTCTGCAGTCTCCAACCATCTCATGTAGCATGTCTGCATTCAATGACCATCTCCAGTAAAATATTTGCAGTCTCTGGTAATCTTCAGTAAGATATCTGCAGTCTCTGATCATCTCCAGTAGAATGTCTGCAGTCTCTGACCATCTCATGTAGCATGTCTGCTGTCATTGACCATCTCAAATAGAACGTCTCCAGTCTCCGACCATCTTGCATAGCATGTCTGCAGTCACTGACCATCATCAGTACAATATCTGCATGATGACCATCTCCAGTAGAATGTCTGCAGTCTCTGACCATCTCCTGCAGCATTACATTCAATGAATATTCTGTATGGCCCTTTGACAATATCCCCTATGGCAAGTAAGTTCACAACAATTCATTTATATAATTTTTTCTATTAAACTGTTAAAGCGGAGTTCCAGTCACCCAAATCATTTTCACACTCTGCTGTAATTATGTACACTTGTACTGCAAAATTTTGATAATGTCAATATTTGTTCCTTTTAGTTTATGTTTAATTAGTTGAAAACTTACCAGATCTCAGAAGCAGGCAGGTTCCATTTCTACTGTGGGCATCAGAAGCCCCTAATTACTGGGATTCAGTGCAGATGGCTACCCAGCATGCACCTCCCGATCTTTTGCCTGTGCAGTAATGCCACTATGCTCCGCTCTCTCTTCCTGACAGGTTGCCATAGCAATGGCGGTGTCTGCGGAACTTCCCGCCCTGTCAATCAGGACATCCCAGTCCTCCCGTTCGTGTCATTTCCAGTCCAGAAATCATGCAGGATTTCGGTTTTAGAGGATTTCCATGGACTCCTGGAATAAATTACACCAATATCACAGGAGTCCACGGGAGTTGCCTAGTGATGGCCTAGGCAGCCGGAGCAGGAAGTGCGCCATACTACATGGAATAAAAAGGTATTTAAAAAATAAATAAATAAATAAAGATTTGCCATTTTAAATACAGAGGAGAATAGACAATGGGTGGATCCCAAATTTTAAAAAAAAACGTGTGGAACTCCGCTTTGCAGCTATGTTTTTCTATTTATTCTAGCAACTAAGAAAAACAATGACTTTGCTTTTTGTATACTTCTATTTTGCTACACAAAAGACAGACATCGATGCAAATGTAACTGAGGTTCTAACATTCCCACTTTACCTGAAATAAATTTATAAATTTAATCCAAAATGTAGACAAAAAAAAGTTCTCTTTGGAATTCAACTTTATTCTCTAAAATGTTTCAAGGCAAGCGTGACTATCCACTAGCAAACATCATGATGTTTCCATGACAGGTCGAGGCTTTTACATTCTACTTAAACTTCACAGGAGATAGTATGTGGGCGGATAACATGCAGTAAACCATTAAGAGCAACATTTTTTCATTTTCAGGAAGTGTCTTCGAAATGTTATTTTAAATGTGACATGTTGACACCAAGAAAGTGCATTAAAATTGGCTGGCATATTTTAACCAGATCAAATGGAGGAAAGATTATGCACACGTGTAGTGACAATATAATTTCCAGGTATGGTATTTTCATCTCAGTATTTGTATTAGTTCTCCCTTATCTGGTTCTGTCCTGTCAGCAGTAGGCCTATGATTTGAACTATGGTCGCTCAGTCCATGAGATTCCAGGCTTAGTAAAGCAAAAAAAAGTGTATCAATGATGTGCCAAGTGCTTATGAAGTGCAAGTGCAGTAGCCTTCAGACAAACAGAAAATGTACACAGAAAATGTAAATCTGGTTGCTATAGGTTAGTGTAGGATAAACATCCATAGCTGTTTACACTGTCTTCATGAATAAGCCCACCTACTGTAGGTGTAAATTGATTAGGCTGCATATTCTTTGTTATCAACCCATCTGAATACAAGTCACTCACTGCCCAGCTCTTGCCACTCGATGCTTAGGAGTGTACGGCTGTTTGTCTTATGCTCTTTGTTCCTGTCTCAGAGCTAGAGGGGGTGAGCTGCAAGTCTGATCTTTAGATAGAGAAACTGTGATTTATTTTTTACCTCCACATGTCTTGCTGGCATAGAAACATTACGGCCTCCCAGTCAGCAATTTTGCCTCCATCCACAGTTACTGTATCATAGATTGTGATATCTCACTGGGAGTGAAATTGGCACCTCTCAGCCAAGCTCAAAGACATATCAAAAACTCTTCTGTATAAATCCTCCCGCACGCATATTTAAACTTAACATCGATGTTGGTTCCTATCCTAATCTGTTTCAAGGCTTTCTGTTTAAATGCTGCTATACAGCAGGGGGGGACTTACTGAGCACTGATAACAGAGATGCAAGAAGCATATTCCCAGAGCTCATGGGACAGACTCTTGGCTTCTTGGAGATGAACGGTTCACTTTGTCCATCTTATTTAAAAAAAAAAACAATTGTTCTGCTTATTAAGATTACACAGAATATCCAAGTCATTCTGTATAGTGCTGCCAACAAAACAAAGTAATCACAGCATCTCTGCAGGAATTGTCTACCCTTGCAGAAACAGTTCTATTAATCTACCTCGTCTGCTGGCAACAAGGAGTGGCCAATTTACAGTTCTAATATGAAATACTCAGCTGGGCTTGCTTCTATGAACTTTTTTAGAAAAATCATATACACTTTATTACCAGAAGTATTGGGACGCCTGCCTTTACACCCACATGAACTTTAATGGCATCCCAGTCTTAGTCCAAAGGATTCAATATTGAGTTGGCCCACCCTTTGCAGCTAAAACAGCTTGAACTCGTCTGGGAAGGCTTCCACAAGGTTTAGGAGTGTGTCTATGGGAATGTTTGACCATTCTTCTAGAAGTGCTTTTGTGAGGTCAGGCACTGATGTGGACTCTGGACTCTGTGCAGGCCAGTCAAGTTCTTCCACTCCAAACTCGCTCATCCATGTCTTTATAGACCTTGCTATTACAATGCTTTTATTAAATAAAAAGATACTAACAATAACATGATTTAGACACCAATTCTTCAAAAACATTCAAGAATTCTGATACAACCATTAAAGGCAAGTACTTGACAGTGTCACCCAATAACCTTTTAGTTGTAAACCCGTACCGGCCATCAGCCATCTACAACCACCTTGATGGGTTCACACCAGTAATTGTTACACCATTATTCACATGGAATATCATGTTCTGTTGTAAACATGTACTGGTCACCTCTGGAACTTTCTACCTCAATCTGTCTGGCTATTTCCTACTCTGGCTGCCTTTAGGCAATCCTTGAAAACAAATTACTTCAGGGAAGCCTATCATGCCTTCAACTAAGAACAGAACCTTTATATCTTACCCCCCCCCCGACATTGCTAATCTTTTGTATAATTTGCCACACCTATTAGACTGTAAGCTCTTACGAGCAGAGCCCTCCTAACACTTTTATAAACATGTGCACTGCTGAAAAATCTGTTCGTTTTAGTTTCATTAGTATTTGTTTTGTTTTTTTAATTTTTCGGGTCATTCGTTATGATCGCAATTCGTATATTCGTCATTTCGTTAATTCGTAAATTCGAAAATTCAAAAATCTGTAAATGAGAAAGGAAATCTGAAAATTTCAAACAATAACTAACTAACTAACTAATAATAACTAACTATTTAATTATAGGTATTGTAATTTCCTTTCAAATTTGTCTTTTAGTGAACGTAACAAATCCGCAGTTACGAAATATCCGAAATAACGAATGCTGCATCTGAACAAATTGAACGGAACTAATTAATAATAAATAATAATAGTAATATTAAAAAGTTTTTATTATTATTATTGTTATTTATTATTATTCATTTGTTATGTTCCATTCGTTTCGATACAGCATTCATTATTTCGAAATAAATCGTAACTTTGAATAAATTTGTATTCATTACATTCACTAACAGCCAAATTTGAAAGGAAATTCCAATACCTATAATTTAATAGAAAGAGAACTGCGGCTCCCACTGCCAGCAGAAAACTAGTAGAACCAAAAAGACAAATGGCTGCACTCCCATAAGATGCAAAAAGGCTTTATTGACATCCAAAAATCATAAAAAGCAACAAAACACAGGTGGCGAAAAAGAAAGGTTGACGTGTTTCACACGAAATTCATGCTTTGTCAAAACACAACAAGGCACGAATCTCGTGTGAAATGGGTCAACATTTTTGTTCCCCTGCCTGTGTTTTGTTTCTTTTTATGATTTTTGGTTCTGGTGATTTTTGGTAGTTTTTTGGTTCTACCTATCATTTAATAGTTAGTAATAGCTAAGTTATTATTAGTTAGTTATTATTTCAGATTTTCAAATTTTCGGGTTTTCGGATTTTTGCATTTAGAATTTACAAATTTATGAAACGTGTTCCGAATTAACGGATTTATTAAAATTAGTTAAAAAACAAATTCAGAACAAATCGAATTGCACGTGTCTTCGTGTCCTTGGTCATTTTTGCAATCAAGTTCTTTATTCAACCTGCCAATTGTATGAAGCAATCCTCCATAGAATCTCTGGAAGCAGAAATCCCATCAACTCTGCCTCTGGAGCCAGCTCCTGAAAACACTCAAGCTGAAACCAAACAAACTAAATTCACTACTGGGGGAGAATGTGCCATGAGCCTATTCATGGCTGAAACTGCAGCCATGTTGTTAGAACGAAAAAATTATACATTTGTTTGCCCACAGGGGACCCCAGACTACAAAAGTTACCACAAAAGTAAAGAACTCCAGAAATGTCAAATTATTAGTAAGGCCTCTTACAGCCCACTCCACAGTCCAATGACCTTTGCATCAATGTCCTTGAAAATATGATAATCTTTATTCTGTAAAGGAAGCAACAGAGAGGAAATACTCTAGACCTACCCTTCAGCCTGGGCAGCCACAGTAACCCCAACACTAGGTCTCCCATGCAGGCCACCAGGCTGCGGCCTATCACCCTCTCTGTCCAAGTTACTGCAAGGATCCCCAGCACTTCTCTGCCCTGCACAGTCCATTGAAACTTCAGCAGGCATCTAGAGCCTTCTCTTACAGGTGCTGCAAGAGTTAACAAAGCTTTTCATCAGCTCTGGTCTTCTTCCACTCTCTATACCTTGCATGGATCCAACCTGTGTGCTGCCTGAGATAGCCGACACAGGAGCGTGAGTTTCCTGCCCTGGCTGAATCCACAGATCTTCCAAATCTGCTGCAGATGCTGCTCCAGAGAAGCATCCTGAAACCTACTGATACAAAACCCTGGAACTCACCAGGAGCCTGTGGGAAAACAGGTGAGATACTAATACAGTGCACATGTCTCCAAATTGCTGACCACATTTTCTGTTCCTTCTTCAGGTTTCCCTAAGCTTTGTTAATATCATTCCTGCTCTCTACATCATATCTTTAAACCATTCCCCTGCCCATTCTTAACCTTTCTACTGTCTTCCAGCCCACCCTGCCATGCTCTCTTTCTCATATGTGTTAAGGGCAACCCTCTCAAATGGTGGACTTTCTAACATTTTCCTGTTGACCAGGAGACAAGCATTTTGAACAAATTAAAAACACAAGAGTTCCTGCATGCAGCAAGACAGAAGAAAAGGAAAGACCAAGTGTACATTTAACCACTTCAGCCCCGGAAGAATTTACCCCCTTCCTGACCAGGCAATGTTTTGCGATACGGCACTGCGTCATAACTGACAATTACGCAGTTGGCAGCGTTGTACCCAAACAAAATTTATGTCCTTTTTTCCCCACAAATTGAGCTTTCTTTTGGGGTTTTTTTGCTTTCTAAACAAAAAAAAGCGACAATTTAAAAAAAAAAAAACACAATATTTTTTACTTTTTGCTATAATAAATATCCAAAAAAAATGTCTTCATCAGTTTAGGCCGATATTTATTCTTCTACATATTTTTGTTAAAAAAAAATCGCAATAAGCATATATTTATTGGTTTGCGCAAAAGTTATAGCGTCTACAAAATAGGGGATAGATTTATGTTATTTTTATTATTATTATAAAATAGCCACTGATTATTGTATAAATGTCACTGGCAGGGAAGGGGTTAACACTAGTTGTGTTCTAACTGTGGCTGACTAGAGGAGGAGAGAGATTGTTGTTCCTACTTAGTAGGAACACACACTCTCTCTCCTCTCACCTGACAGAACCGGGATTTGTGTGTTTACACATCCAGATCCCGGTTTTCGCTCTATCATGAGCAGTCGTGGGTGCCCGGCGAACATCGTGCCTGCCGGGCACTCACGTCGGATCCGGGGACATGCTGTGAGCACGTGCCTGCTACAGCGTCTTAAAAAGCCAATGTACAGCTACTACGGCTCACGCAGCTTTTTTTTTTTTTTACTACTACTTACTCATTCTTACTTTAACTCTTTTTACATTTTTTTTTTTCTCTCTTTACAATAACAACTACTAACTTTACTTTCATTTATACAATATCTACTCTTTTTTACTTATAAATTATATAACTTTTTTTCTTGACAACTTTAACTA
This sequence comes from Lithobates sylvaticus, assembly GCA_028564925.1. NCBI lineage: Eukaryota > Metazoa > Chordata > Amphibia > Anura > Ranidae > Lithobates > Lithobates sylvaticus. Next base: position 353,932,432 of record CM053027.1, on the reverse strand, counting down.
AAATACTACTTCTTCAACTCATAATTTTATACAATTTAACTCTTTCTTTTACAACATTTTACTATGTAATCAACTTTATATTTACACTTTATTACACATTATTTTTTATTTCAACTTTTTTACTTACTTTATTTGCACGCCGGCTCGCGCACGGCTACTTTTCTTTATATAATTTAAACTCTACTATTAACTTACTTTTTATTCTAACTTTTATTTAACTATTTTACTTTTTTCTTTTACTTTTATCTACTTACTTTACTTTACTCATTATACTTTATACTACTCGCAACTTTCTTTTTTAACTTTATTAAAAAGCCAATGTACAGCTACTACGGCTCGCGCAGCAGTGCCATTCCGCCACAGTATAACTGAGGCGGCTGGTCAGGAAAGGGTTGAAGTGTATTAGCTCCTTTAATATATTTGGGGAAATAAAGCAATTTTTATCTCTTTTTGGTTACTGTAATCTGTTTTCCAAACATGAACATGATCTTTGTGTGAAAAGAAGAGGGGACCTATGAATTCCTTCCCCCTGCGAGTTCTCTCCTATGTTTTGTTTGTTAACACCCTAACCAACAGACTGGCAGAAAGGCTAGCTCACACACCTGGGAGGGAAGGATTCCAAACTCTCCTTGACATCATAAAAAAAGGTTTTGTTGATGTTCGATACAAGTGAATATTGATGAATAATCATCATCTTTTAATTTATTAAAGTAAACCTATCTCAAGACAGCACGAACCACAGCTTGGGAAGGGAAGAAGCAGTAACCAATGATTAATATTTTTAAATTGGCATTGTGACTCTTGTGATTAGAAATGGCTACATGGGTATTTTTCAATAGTTTTGCTTTACTTTAAATGTAATTTATTATTCTCTGTAATGCTTGGATTGCATTCTTACAATAATTATACTAGATACAGTATATACATTTGGGACTTCTCTGTCAAAAGATGTGTTTATTAAAAGATAAAAGGCAAAACTTAAAGAAATTCATGTCATCGATCACGCTGACATGTTATGGAATGGATTCAATAATAGGCGTGCAAGGGTCAATATGTTCCCATATCTAAAAAACGTTACATATCATTTGTGTCGAAAGGTTGATCATTAATAATATGCTATTTTAAAAAAAAAAAAGTGCACTGTCTCCCTCCTAGCTATATCTGCTTTTTAATGTTTAATATATTATTGTGCAATTTAGTTATCAGAAAAATAGCTTGGAGAGACAAAAAACTCAAACATTTCAGACTTAACCTAATTAATAGGCCGTCTCTATAAATGTAACAAATTTTTCTAAAGTAGCGTGGCATTTGTAAGGTTAAAACGAAAGACTTGTATCTGTACCTTTGTGGATATGTGACTATACAGTTGAACCACTAACAGTAATGGTTTCATCTTGATATTAGGGCTACCGTGCTTTTCCTTTTTTTGGCGTTAACTTAGCATTCTCTTGTTTTTTAACTTTCTTTTGGTTTTTCTTTTTAGTTTGTGTTGGTTCTTTAGTTTTTCAGATATCTTATGTGAGGCTTTTATAGCTTTAGTGAGACTACTGTTTTATAAGTCTATACCTAACAATGTATTGATTGCCTCAATTATTCTTACTTTCAAAATTCCAATGAAAGCATTTGTGATAAAAAAATAAATAAAACCATTAAATTCTGTTTATTTAGTCTTCTGACTGAAACACCTGTTTCAGGTAGTGCATCAATTCTCTTGACTTCTTCTGCAGTATACCAGATTAGATGGAATAACATCCTTGATTGCTGCCTGGACAATGAAAGAGCGGTAGCAAAATGATAAGGTAATCACTTCACTCTCCTCCAGTCAGAATGTTGACTGCCAACACTTATGCCGAGCAGCAGAGCCTAACTGGCTGATAAAAGTGGTCCTCTCTGTTCAGGGCATTGTAGGAGAGTGACAACAAGACAAATTGTTGTATTTATAGCTGCATTTTTTTTATTTACTACTGCAATACTTTTTTCTAGAGTCCAAACCATATTAGTATGTAAGTTGTTGGCCATCTTTTGCTAGCCAGCATTTGTTAACAGCTGGTCTAGCCAGAGATAGAACCTCTAGTGAAGGAAACTTTTCTGTGCTGTGGTACAAGTTTTTCTATGAGGCCTAGTAAAAATACAGTAGGATTTAGAGCAGCCCGGGCATACGTTTTTTTTTTCCAATAATTGAATGTAGCATTTTTCAAATTTACAGACATCTGCTATATTAGTACACATGCATATATAGCAGAACATTTAGCATTCAGAGCATTAAGAGCTAGGCAGATTTAGGAAGTTAAGAAGGAAAGCATTGTTAGGTATTTCTCTGTCACAAAGAGTGCTTTGATCTGAAACGGACCAAAAGACGCACAGGACTCCTCTGCAATTCACACTGGAGCCAATGCGGAGATGTGTGAACCGGCTGTTAGGTTTTTCTCTGACACAAAGAGTGCTTTGATCTGAAACGGACCAAAAGACGCACAGGACTCCTCAGTAGGATTTGGAGCAGCCGGGCATACATTTTTTTTTTCCAATAATTGAATGTAGCATTTTTCAAATTTACAGACATCTGCTATATTAGTACACATGCATATATAGCAGAACATTTAGCATTTAGAGCATTAAGAGCTAGGCAGATTTAGGAAGTTAAGAAGGAAAGCATTGTTAGGTATTTCTCTGACACAAAGAGTGCTTTGATCTGAAACGGACCAAAAGATGCACAGGACTCCTCTGCAATTCACACTGGAGCCAATGCGGAGATGTGTGAACCGGCTCCATAGAGAGCCGGTCACAATCTCCTGCTGTGCGAATTGGATGCGGCACGCATCCAATTCGCAATAGTGTGAACCCAGACTAAAGCTCGGATTTTCCGATGGATTCTGTTCTATCGGACAATGTTGTCGTAAATTCCGACCGTGTGTAGGCACCATCGGACATTTTCCATCGGATTGTCCGACGGACAAAGTTGTATCTCCTGCTCTAAAAATTTGCCGACAACAAAGTCCGGTCACACCAATTCCGATCGTGTGTAGCGAATTCCGACGGACAAAGTGCCACGCATGCTCAGATCACATTACAAGACCAAAGCTATTGGCTACTAGCCTCTACGTAGTCCCGTCGTAGGCAACAAACATCACCACGTTCAGAATGATCAGATTTTCCGACAACTTTGTCCGACCGTGTGTATGCAACACCAGTGTCGGACTAAATCCGTCGGACCAAATCCAATGGATTTGGTGGTCGGATTTTCCGACCGTGTGTATGGGGCTTAAGTGTTGGGATATCTTTTGGACTTGACCTGTGGTGACCTGTGGTTTCTATTTGTACCATGTAAATGTCAATGTAAATACCATGTACCATGTAAATGTGATTGCAGGGAAGGAAATGTTATAAATTAAGAATTTAAAATCCCCCCATAGAAAAGGTGGAATATGGGAGAAACGAGAACAATGTAAGGATTGGTAAGGGTGTTTTTTGAGAATATGAGCTGCTATTTGTCAGATAAGCTAATTTTCCTTAGTCACCAATGAACGGCCGGTGCAGAAACATCTGCAGCGCTGAATTAGCAGTCCTCTTTATCAAGAAATGGTGATGGCAGGGACCTGGATGGTGGACTTAGGCAAGTATATCTTGCTTCACAAGGTGTGGAAAAAATGTGCAGGAATGCTTAGATCTGTATTGCTTGCTCAGATATAAGTTTTAAAATAAATATAGTGACAAAAGTATACTTGTTTTAAAAGATAACAAAACAAGAAATAAAGTCAAAGCAGAGAAACCTGAAAATAAAAATGAAAATTTGTCTCTCCTCATAACTTCTAGATATTTAAGTTTGCCACAAAAATAATTAATTCATTAAGCATCAGTAGCTGCAACAGTTTTCAAGCCAGAAATAATAAGGACCTGTCTGTGAAAACCTATTTGTTTCTACCCATGATTATCTCCCACTGTTACTTCCAAACCACAGTTTTTTAAACAAACTGTGCCAAGTATTATTTTCTGCTATACAGGTAATACAGATTACTCACTTTTTATAAAACCAACGTTTAAGAATTTTCAGCTACTGCATAAAAAAAAACTCCTTTTTTTGCCAATTTTTCAATAATGGCATTTTACAAAGGTAAAGGAATAAGTTATTCTGTGTTTCTTAGATACAAACAGCCCTGCTTAACTAAAAAAAATACTCCACTCTACTTCATACATATTCTAAGCTGGGTCACCATTACTGTTCCCTGGCATCAATATAGAAACATAATTGTTCTGCTGGGCTTTATAATGTTTGATGACATATAACGATGAGAGCTTGTGCCTTTTATATGTCAAGAATACTTTTTAGTCTAAATCCAACCCTGTACTATTATGCTCTGCAGCTGTAAGAGTTTCTAACCATAGAGATGTCCTTAGCAGTACTTTGAGTGTTCATGCGGTTAGAAACAAAAACAGCTTTGAAAAGAATAGGAGCACTAGGCACTGACAGTCCTGAAGTCCATACTAAATAATAATTAAAGCAATTTGCATAGCCAAGTTAATACTTTTTTGACTATAGAGCACCTGTTAAGAGGGATTTTTATTTTCTTTGGATAGTAATGGAATCTAAGCCAAAAGTTAAATGTTAGCCAGACTTGTAATGGAGTAATTAGAGTGTTTTGATGCTTTCTTCAAGTATATACTAACACCAGGGGTGAAAAAAATATATTTCTTAAACCAGAGTTTTACAAAATTAGTATTAGTAATGCAGACTTCCATGGTAGTATCTCCACCACTCATTAGCAAGTAGATAGGAAGGCTGCCAATACAGATTTTTCATGCCTTTCACCTCCCGTTACAGTTATTTATGGTGTTATGTTAGCACACTGGGGTTGATTTACTAAAACTAGACTGTGCAAAATCTGGTGCATAGAAGCCAATCAGCTTCCAGTTTTTATTGCCAAAGCTTAATTGAACAAGCTGAAGTTAGAACCTGATTGGCTACCATGCACAGCTGCACCAGATTTTGCACTCAGATTTAGTAAATCAGCCCCAATGTTTTGTAATAGTTTTTGAAGCCCAAATTCAGCCAGCCTTTTAAAAATGTTATTGAACGGAGCTGGTGAGAGTAAGCACTTCTGTCAAGTTTTTATTGCTGTCTATACAACCTGCAAAAGCAGGAGAACAGTTGTCATTGGGACAGGAAGACAAGGACAGACAGGGGTCCCCATTCTTTATTGGTTTGTTGCACTCTGTGTCCCCCCTGGAGAGATTTCCTCTCACTTTCTGTCCTGACAGGAAGTGAGGTGAAATCTCCACAGGCTGACACAGACTGAAATAAAAACCTGATAGTAGCTTAGCCCCTTTTTGATGTCCGACTCTAACTGAAACATTTATTTTTAGTGTGATGTTTGATAGTGGTATGGGATCAGAACTTTTGTTGGGTTTTAATTAAAGTCTGTGTCACCATTGAGGAAAAAATAAAGAAGAAAGAAATGGAGAAAACGTTATAGATAGATAGATAGATAGATAGATAGATAGATAGATAGATAGATAGATAGATAGATAGATAGATAGATTAGATAAGCAACTGTTCGTGTCTACTGTATCATGCAATTTTCACAAATCAAGCACCAACAGTACTTTGGAATAGTTGAATATATATCATAAAGTTTACTAAAAAAATGTAAAAACCCTGTAATTTATTGACAAAAGAATATATAATTTAAATAACAACATGAAAAAAGGCATATAGCTAAGATACTAGTTTTACTCATGCATGGCCAAACACTAATAACTTCTTTCTTATAGCTTTTTGTTGGCTTACTTCTGCAGGAAAACAGCAATTTTCAAAACTCTTTCTGCAAATTTCTTTAAATTCATGTCTGTTTCTACTTGAAAGCATAATGACTTCAACTAGAAAATCCCATGGTTTCTATCCAAGTTTTAGCTTAATTATTAAAACAGAAATTGGTCCTGCGTGAAAAATAAACCTTAATATCATTACTTTTCATACTATAGCAAATGTCTTTAGTTTAGAAACATTTAGTTCCCCTATATCAAGTAATTCTCTACATTTCCTATTCCTGTTTTGAAAACAGGTAAACAAGATAATAGTAATTAGGTGGTAGCCAGATGTGTGGCATGATCCTTGGTATGTCCATGCAACATTTTTAAAAAGCCCCACCACTGTTTTTATCCTAAAGCCCCATACACACGGTCGGATTTTCCGATGGATTCTGTCCTATCGGACAATGTTGTTGGAAATTCCGACCGTGTGTAGGCACCATCGGACACTTTCCATCGGATTGTCCGACGGACAAAGTTGTATCTCCTGCTCTAAAAATTTTCCGACAACAAAGTCCGATCACACCAATTCCGATCGTGTGTAGCGAATTCCGATGGACAAAGTGCCACGCATGCTCAGATCACATTACAAGACCAAAGCTATTGGCTACTAGCCTCTACGTAGTCCCGTCGTAGGCAACAAACGTCACCACGTTCAGAATGATCGGATTTTCCGTCAACTTTGTCCGACCGTGTGTATGCAACACCAGTGTCGGACTAAATCCGTCGGAAAAAATCCGATGGATTTTGTGGTCGGATTTTCCGACCGTGTGTACGGGGCATAAGAGGAAAGAACGTCAATATCTGAGAAAACCCAGTTGTTCCTAACAAATGTTCCAATGCATAAGACATTTGCAAGTCAACATCGTATCTATAGTCATAGCAGCACATGCAGCTGTTATGGGGCCTGGGGAATGGTAGGGGGTAGAGGGGCTCCACTTGGGAGTCTAAGGCAAATAAAGCAGAAAACCTGTGTGCATGAGAACATAACACTGATCAAACAGGAGAGGTTGCAGCTGACCTGATCGGTGAAGTCTATAGTCAATAAAATCTGACATCAGAAGCACAGTATATGTCTTTAGGGTCATTACAAGTCACAGAACTCCCTTGCTCTATCTTTGCAGCAAAGCAGCACTTGCTTAGCTGATGTAAAGATTGCTGGGCATCTTAGCAGTATACATGATCCTCTTCCCCATCTAGGAGTAGATGTTTTGCCTTCAGTAGGTCTAAAAGTCTTCCTGAGACTGTATATAATTCCTAGTGTATCTTCTCAGCTTAAAAAAACAAAAAAACAAGACAACTGATGTTTGTAGCTCCTTAAAAAGGTATCATTTGTATTAAAGTGGTAGTAAACACAGTATTTTTATTTTTACCTACCATTTAGGAGATGTTCTAGGGAGCATCAGCTGGTGACATCACACTCATACTCGTGTCATTCCTTCAGAGCCCTGTACTGTGGTTGTGACTCCCACATGCATGCAAGGGAGTGACATCATCGCAGCTAGGCCATTCAAGCTCCCACAGTCTGTGAACCTGGAAGGAAGACCGGGTAAAGATGGAAGCCTCTGCAGTGGTGACAGTTAATGTGCTAGTATGCAATGTATACTAGCACATTATGCCTTGACCTTGTAGGTTTTTTTAAAAAACCTTTATTACTGCTTTAAGGTTTTGGAGTATTTTTGTTCAGGAAATGATGATCTTACACTGCATACATGCAACTTCGAGGCTACAGGAATAACTAGGCACAGCAATATGTCATTTTTCAAGGGACAGCTTAGTCACCATAACTATTTTAGATGTTCCCTAAAATACAGCATATCTTAATTTTTTGAGTAGAGACCCACTTTAAGAAATGTCACTTTATTGAACTCTTTATTGAATATTATTGTGAAAACACAAAGAACATTCATAATACAAGGAAAGCATATTGCCATCCATCAACATAATGCTTAACAACAGGGAACGCCATAAGGATCTTTTGGTACAATATTGTCACAGATAGCACAATATTGGATTGACGCTTCATTATCTCCTGCCCCCAACCTAAAAGCATAAGATAAGATTGTGGACATGCCCAGTTATTTCTACCTTCTGGACAGCGACTTTCAGATCACTTACACAAATTTTAGGGATAAATATTCTCTTATCACCAAGCATGGACATTCTTTTCCTAAGTATAGAAGCCAGCAGCTCTTCAAGTCATCTTTTTAAGTGCATGATTATCACTGGTAAAACACTGGAAAGACCATATAGCTCCTTCTATAAGTGAGATGATAGAGGTAACTCACATGCATGCCACATATGACATATTATTTGTCAAGGCAGGTATCAAGTAGCTAACTCCTGGTGGAAACCATGGACTGACTGGTAGAAGACAACCACTATTGAATAAAGTTAATGTATCTAATATGGAGCTATGATTTAAAACCTTATGACTGTGCTGTTCTGTTGCTATATCTTGTTCTTCTGACTCTAAGTTTAATACGGACATATGCAGACCTAATACGTGAGCCCAGGCCAGGACGTTGATACTGAATACTAAATCCATGTTTATGTACAAATGTATGTCTTCTATGGACAATTATTGTCATCTTCATTGTCCTTTTTTTCACTTGGTACTGTTTAAACTTTAACCCCTTGGCGTCGACATCACACAAATATGCGGCCCACTGTACTGGATCTTTTGCTGTGGGGCCGCATATTTGCATACTTCCCTTCATGCTGGGGGTGTGTCGCACAGCGCGCTCCCAGCACAGTGACCAGGATCTCACTGAGAGCCGAGAGCCCCATTCTAGCGATCGAGACCTCGGAACGTCCACTTCTGCTTTTCATTTTAATATTTCCTTATTAACCCCTTTGCACCTAAGGGTAAAATAAATCTTAATGCCTAAGCCCAATTTTGCAACTTTGACATGTGTTAGTAAAACCATACATATCATCACAACTACAGCTGTGCTTAAATGTTTACATACTCTGGCAGAATTTATGATTTCATGGCCATTTTTCAGAGAATATAAATGATAACACAAACTTTTATTTCACTCATGGTTAGTTTTTGGCTGAAGCCATTTATTATCAATCAACTGTGTTTACTCTTTTTAAATCATAATGACAACAGAAACGACTCAAATGACCCTGATCAAAAGTTTACATACCCTGGTGATTTTGGCCTGATAACATAAGTTTACACAAGGGGATTTGAATGGCTATTAAAGGTAACTATCCTCACCTGTGATCTGTTTGCTTTTAATTAGTGTGTGTGTATAAGAGGTCAATGAGTTTCTGGACTCCTGACAGACCCTTGCATCTTTCATCCAGTGCTGCACCGACGTTTCTGGTTTCTGGGAAAAGCAAAAGAATTGTCAAAGAATCTGCGGGAAAAGGTAGTTGAACTGTATACAACAGGAAAGGGATATAAAAAGATATCCAAGGAATTGAGAAAGCCAATCAGTAGTGTTCAAACTCTAATCAAGAAGTGGAAAATGAGGGGTTCTGTTGAAACAAAACCACGTAACGGTAGACCAACTAAAATTTCAGCCACAACTGCCAGGAAAATTTTTCAGGATGCAAAGAAAACCCCACAAATAACTTCAGGTGAAATATAGGACTCTCTGAAAACATATGGTGTGTGTGTTTTTTTAAGATGCACAATAAGGAGGCACTTGAAGAAAGATGGGCTGCATGGTCAAGTCGCCAGAAGAAAGCCATTACTACACAAATGCCCCAAACTACCCCACTTACAATATGCCAAACAGCACTGAGATAAGCCTCAAACCTTCTGGCACAAAGTCATTTGGAGTGAGGAGACCAAAATTTAGCTTTTTGGTCACAACCATAAATGCTTCATTTGGAGAGGAGTCAACAAGGCCTATGATGAAAGATACACCATTCCTACTGTGAAACACGAAGGTGGATCGCTGATGTTTTGGGGAAGTGTGAGCTACAAAAGGCACAGGAAATTTTGGCAAAATTGATGGCAAGATGAATGCAGTATGTTATCAAAAAATACTGGAGGAACAACATGACAACGATCCAAAACACAAGGCCAAGTCTATCTGTCATTGGCTACAGCAGAATAAAGTGAAGGTTCTGGAGAGGCCATCTCAGGCTCCTGACCTCAATATCATTGAGCCAGTCTGGGGAGATCTCAAACATGCTGTTCATGCAAGACAGGCCAAGAATTTTGAGGAAATTGAGGATTTTTATTCAGGAAATTATGAAAAAGAGGAATGGGCAGCTTTACCATCTGAGAAGATAAAGAGCCTCATCCACAAATACCACAAAAGATTTCAAGCTGTCATTGATGTTAAAGGGGGGCAATACATGGTATTAAGAACTGGGGTATCTAAACTTTTGATCAGGGTAATTTGGCTAGTTTCTGTTGCCATTATGATTTAAAAAGAGTAAACACAGTTGATTGTTAATAAATGGCTTCCACCAAACACTAACCATGAGTGAAAGAAAAGTTTTTGTGTTATCATTCATATTCTCTGAAAAATAGCCAAGAAATCATAAATTCTGCCAGGGTATATAAACTTATGAGCATAACTGTACTTTGTGCATCCAGGTGGATTATACCTTGTTTTTTTCAGGACAAATTGGGCTTTTGTTTGGTAGTAAACGGTAATGGTTATCTCCTGATTTTTTTTTTAAATATCAATGGAAGACTGGCCCTTTGAGTTGTAGAGGACACCATAATCTACACCGTGACATGACATCATTCAAATAAAACCATAATCATAGAAATACATTGTAGTAACAAAAATGACAAGACAAAATGCAAACCATCTGCATCAATTAATACCAATGACATTAGAACATTTTAAAGTAAAACATTTAGTACACAGCAAACAAGTGTCTTACTCTGATGATTAGTGTTCTCAACACAGATCAGTATTTGTGTGCCAACAGGAACATTTTTAAAACAGGCACAAACCACCTGGCAGTAGCTAAAAGCAGTTCCAAATTGCCAAACAGGATACTGTAGTAATGAAATAGCTTACCAAGAGCTGTAAAGATGCCAAACTCATTTGTATGTAGATTTTATCTTGACTTTAATGACACTGAATGAGATCATGTTTTTACCTGTAATCATTATTAGCTGAGTGCCTATGCCGCAAAAAAAACATATGCATTCTATATAAAACATGAAAAAAGTGATGTATGATTTGAAAAATGTATGTAGTATAATAAATTCAGTGTAATCATAATGATATTTTGAAATGTAACACAATTTCTGAAGTGCTGTAGGACAGACTATATATTTACAAAGAAAACACAACCGATAAATGTATCTATCACATTTCATTTCCATCCACCTTGGAATGGCATCTCTAATTTGTTTCCAAGGTGCTAGTAATGGTAGATCTGTTTTTTCTGCATTAGAAAAAAGCTGACACAGTAGCCTTCATCAGTGCTGTATCTGTGGGAACCCTTTTGCAGACCAGGACTAAGGTTCCAATAGTGGCATTGGGACCCTATTTCTATGATAGGGACATGTGTGAAAGATGGCTGACAGAAAATCTTAGGAAGGGCTGTAGTGCTGCAGAAAGCAACCAATGGAGGCACACTCTGTAGTTACATAATTACATACCAGTAGTAAGTACGATTGAATAAAGACATAAAGTCCATCCAGTTCAACCTGTGTAGCTGTATGTGTGTTAGTGTTGATAATCATTCCCCACATCCCTGTATGTTCTGTTCACTAAGATGCACATCCAAGAGTCTTTTCAAAATATAAATACCACCCTCTGACACCACCAATTGTGGAAGAGAGTTCCACATCCTTATCGTCTTCACAGTGAAAAACCCCTTACGCAGCTTTAAGTTAAACCGATTCTCCTCCAGTCTCATCTGTGTGGCCCGTGTCCTCTTACACTCCCTGAGACAGAATCGTTTTTTTTTCCTATCACCATTGAGATATTTGTTTATTGCTATCATATCTCCTCTCAAGCATCTTTTCTCCAGGGAGAATAGATTTACTTGTAGTTGTTCCTCATAATTAAAGTCCTCCAGTCTGCTTAATCATTTTGTAGCCCTTCTCCGGACTCTCTCCAGCTCCAGCACATCTTTTCTGAAGACTGGTGACAGAACTGGATGAAATACATAGTTGAATGATAGCTCCAGTATTATAGGTGGCGCTCTATTGAAAACCAGTGGTGATAGGTGGTGACAGAGGTCCTAAAATTAGACTGGATCTTCCTAGAAGAGTATGCTGTGATTTACACCATCTGGGGGAGAGCTGTAAATACCATAAACTGCACTGATTATTATCTCATGCTAGTCAGCGACTTAACCACCCAGCGTAACAACAAGAGCCAGTCAACTCATGTGAAATGTTAATTTTAGTATGTTGCATGAATGTTTGCTCAAAAGAGCATAAATTCCATAGCTGCAAGCAATTTAGAGCCAGTGTCAATGGACTTTTGCTCACATATGAACTGTCTCTCTCCATAAACAAGTCAATAGATATGCAAAAGCAGCTTGGATTATATTGAGAAGAGAGATCAAATGGTGGTAAGAAGAAGGTCAACTGCCGATCAAAAGCACCTGTCAATGAACTGTCATAAGAAGTTCAAACTGACAACACAGACGCACAGGGCTTGTGTGCGGATTGACAGAAGCCCTTATATTGCCAGCGTTGTTTAGCTCTAGGCTGTGTACTGTGTATTTTATTTACCTGTGCATTACAGTACTCTACAAATATGGAACAGGGAAGATTATCCCCTAAATTGAATAAAACAAAAAAAGACAAGCCCATACACCCTAGAGTAACTTGGCACATTACAATTTCGGATATGCTTTTATGCTTTTATCTAATAAATATGGTAATTCTAGCTTATTGTATTCGCTAGATAACAATGTATTTATTAATTCTTATATGACTATTTCAGAATAAATATGTTTAGTGTTTTTTTTTTTACTGTCAAGAGCATCACTAAATCCCTAAAAAAAGGTTGATTGCCTTGGGGTGTATGTGTGAAGGGTTTAAAAGGAGGTCTAAAATAACACAAATCTGATGGCTGGAAGGATTTTATGCAGAGGGTTATATATTAAACCTTGCCCTAGTGAACTGGTAAAGGATAGATTTTCACCTAAGGTTGATATTTACCGATACTGGTAAATTAGACCTATCCAGACTATATCCAGTAGGCATTTGGGAAAAAAAAAACAATTGTTTACATTTATTGAGTGGACTTCTGCCCTCTGTTTTAGGTGTATTTACAGTGCATTCAACTCTTGGAAAAAACTGAGCTTAGCCAGGATTTCACATAAGGCTTCCAAACAACATGTAAAATGCCAACAGTAAATGCAAACTCTGACAGTGAATCCTCATCCAATGTAATTACAAATATATTTTATTGCTTTTTGTCACAGTGCTTACTGTGGATCCTTCACTTGAGTACAGACGTGGTGTTCTCAGGTAATACAAAGCAAATAAACTCAGTAAAATGGACTTCTGTATAATATATCATATCAGCATGGTTACTGTGAATACTGATTACTGATGGAACTTTTAAAGCATTTTAGGAACTAGTACATTCAATTATTACATCACTATGGTTACACTTTAAAAGTTTTAAACCAATACACACACACACACACATTATATATATATATATATATATATATATATATATATATATATATATATATATATATATACACACACACACAAAAGAAGAGGTGAACCTTGCGCTCAAACGACTGTAATGTCCTGGGTACATCAATAAGCAAGGCACTTACAGAAAATGAAAGGAGATTTATAGTGTTTAAGCTTCATTCTGCAACCAATGTTTTGGTGGTATGCATGCCACCTTTATCAAAGCAAAAATAGGAAAATAAAGCTTTAAGATACAATATATTCTCCTTTCAATCCCTGTGAGTGCTCTACCAGAACAAACGCTAATAGAAGAGGGTATTCTATTTACTGGTATAGTGGTAATATTTTGGCAAAAAAAACAATATATACTTTGTAGGGCACTCCCAAGGATATGAAAGAGCATATGATGTACAGAGAAGATTTTTCGCATATCTAACATTTCCGTGGGGTGGGTTGCATCCCACCAAAACAATGTTAATAGAATAAAGCTACTTGGAGCATATGTTCATTCAGGTTCCTGCCAGTGCCTTACCACTATATATTTATATGTGTGTGTGTATATACAGTATATTTGTAGGAATTTATCCCAATATATTATTGACTACCTTTTTTTATATCTCCTAGAAACTAATCTCTGATAGCAGAATGGGAACATGCTATCAAAAACCCAATGCTTATTTCATCCTAATAATGTTATACTATACCCTCATAAATTATGTTGTCTTGATTTACACTGTAATAACACACTACAACAATGAATTAAATGATTTAGCGACCAGGCAGCTATAATGACAGTGTGCTTTTTTTGTCTGCAATATGTGATATATATAACTTGATGCAAGAAGAACAGTGGGATAAATATTTTTGTTATCATATGTCACTATGTCTTTTTCATACCATCACACATACGGTAACGTGTGCTGACATATATATTAGATAGACACGTTCTTTTGCATTATGTTTTTGAAAGAATTACTGTAACTGTATTGCAGCACAACACATTGCTGAGAATAAATCAAATTGTAAATTTGTGTTTGGTTTACAAAACAAACATTTACTTTGCTGGTAAAGTGCGTTTTCACTGAGCTTCGTAAATAAGGTAAATCTTTTTTGGCATTGAATACCCAATCACGAGCAATCATTTTTTGTTGCACATGATTGAAATGAACATAGCTTCATTCTATTTACTAAGCACAGTAGACATTCATTTTGAAAAGTGAACAGTTTCTATTGCTCTAGTACAGGGGTTTTGAATTAAATTCACGGAGGTTCAGTCAGTAAAATATTCTTCCAGAGGTCCGAATCACATGTTTGTGCGATGGCCCTGCATCCGCACAACCAATCACCTGTTAACTCGGCAGCCCCCGCCCTCTGCCCAGCACTGTCCTGCCTCCAGCTGTCGGCTCTGTGAGAATGACAGCTGCAGCTGTGATGGCTGTGGGCAGAACAGCTCCTTAAAGGTGAGACCATGGCAGTCCAGATGAGACATTGACTTGGTCCAGATCCAGACCGTGGTTCACCATTTAGTGATGCCTGCTCTAGTATATCAACTCCAATGAAAACACTTCTTGTGTTCGCCTGTTTAATGTTTAGTTTCTATTTTGCAGCCAAAATCTCAAAGCCAACATCACATTATCTATTCTGTTGGTTGTTCTTCAATGAGAGTATTGTTAGGAGAGAACTGAGAATCATCATTTAAGGCCGGGGTCCTCAACTACCACCAAAGGATGCCTAATCCCCTTCTCCTAGCACCACTACTACCTTCCCTCTCTGTGGTCACCTTACCTACGGAGAGGAAGGGGGGAAAGAAGAAGAGGAGGCCAGAAGTGACAGACTGAACATGTCTACACCTTCTGGAGGTAACAGGTTGTGCCAACACACGACCTCTCCCTCCAGGAGACAGGCTGCACACACACCTTTCCCCTGGAGGTGACCGGCGGTGCTCACACAAGGGAGGTGACAGGCTGCACACACCACCCCTTCAACCAGAGGTAAAAGGCAGCACCCACCCCAGAGGTAACAGGCAGCACCAAACTCCTTCTTGGTCTGTGATGGTGTTGTTGCTGAGGCTGGTCCTTGGTGCCGGGGAGGTTGGGGACCACTCATCTAAGGCATGGCCTCTTGCTGGTGAATAAGATCCTGCCGTACTTTAGCCAGTGAGGAGGCAACACTGTAGTAGGATATTTCATTTAAGATTGATTATATTGACAGAGGAGAAAAGACTGAGGAAAATCTGGGGACTTTCCTGGTAAACCTGGACTTTCATTAAAACATTTCTTAAAGCTGTGCCTATCACCACTTTTTAAGGTTCATTAGAACATTATATGTTTCCCTGCAGAATATAATGTAACTCTTCAAATAAAGCACAAAAATGTAATACATTATTTTATAGGGGACACCGTGATCTAGCTATCCAGTCACATCATTATCTTTTACAAAATATGCATTGGCATACTGTCTGAACTCATTAGAGTTGATGTTCATGCAACAGGTATGAAAGAACAAAAGATGAGTTATGAGTTGAGTCTGGTGTCCATATATTACTCAATTCCATGATACAAACTGTGCCAGACCACTTTGGCAAGTATACCAGTTTTCCAGGCCTCTCCAGCTTCATGCTTGAAAGCTTACATTTCTAGATTTATGAAGGCCTGTCACTTGACACATGTAGAGATGCACGATGACGCCAATTGGGCATGCTATAGAATTCTGCTTACTTAGTTGGGTGAGAGATTAGGGATTCTCATAGTCTAGGAAACATGGACCATTGTCCTAGCCATGCTAAATGATGGCTCCAGATTATCCTTATTCCTGTACCTGCCTGTTTTTTAAGCTTTGTTTTTCCTTTGGCACCATCGGTTTTGTTCTTTTTTTTTAATTTTGTAATTTTGTTTTGTTTTGTTTTTTAACAAACAAATTAACAGACAGACAAATTAACAGTAAAAATAAAAAATAAAAGTAAAAATAAAGCAGCAGTGATGTGAATATGTTGTCATATCACGTTCCTCTTTTTTGAAACAGCAATACAAAGCCAGGTTCAATTTTCAGAAATTTTGATTAGCCGAATATAAAAAACAAAACAAAACAAAAACAAGTAAATATTTCCTCCTCTTATTCTGTTTACACTTGGAAAAACTCCCAATATTGCACTCCAAAAATAATCATCAAATAACACAAACAATACATAAATCTAGACCCAGGATTCTTGGTGTGCGACATGTGGTTTTAAGTGCAGGATAAGTGGGGAGTCAAAAATAAAATGATAATTATATTCTGATTGCCAATCACATCATGCTAGAATGCAGCTCCAATTCATCATCAAGACACAAGGACAAGCACAGTCTCACAGTGATTGAATATGAAAAGGAAATTCAATTCATGGTGACATCACATTGGTTTTATATGGCTGGAAAAGCGCTGAGAGCGACATGAAGATCGGCTCAAGAGACCACAAGCACCATATCGCTGAAATGTATTTCTGAAATGCATATTGACAGCCCTTAACAATCATGATATCCGTTATTCATCTGCAATCATTTTTAGAACACTCTCTAACCTTTAAACCCTGCATAATAGGCAAGAATATCTTGCCGTTTTTACAGTGCAGAAGGTCTAGAGCCTCCAACAGGTAAAAAGAAACTGTTGGATTCGGAAAGAAGTTGTTTATTTATTGCTTAAAGTAAACCCTTCATATAAATATAGGGGCAGTCACATATGTCTTCCTTCTGAAAATGATAATTGCCTGCATGTTTTACTAACCTACTTGTTTAAATACTTTCTAAGGGACTGCCCTGGAATAAAGTATGCAGATAAGGAACTAGGAAAAAATTCAGAATTTCTTCTCTGCTTATTTGTATGTCTTAGATTGTAAGTATTAGGGCCAGAGGGTTAGGATGAAAGCCAGGCATCTGGCATCTTCAGTAAAGCCCAACAATGGCAGCCTTCATGTCTTCATGTCTGTTGCCTTGCTTTCCCTATCTCTTGAGGTAACAAGCTCAATAGGGTTGTTTGAACAGACATGTAGAGTCCATGGAGCAGAACATGTTTCAAACTACATACAGTACACCAAAAAAAAAAAAATGAATACAAGTTAAAAATATCCTAGCCTCTTACTACACAGTTCAAGTCCATCGCTAACTGGCAATTGAACTGTTTGTTCAGCTCCACAAAACAATATCCCTGTACTTACAAGGCTGGTTTTCTATACTTTTAGAATTTGCTGCCAGGCTCCGCCCCATGCGTCGCGATGCTCGCAGGAAACGAGCCCAGCACAAAGAGCATTGGGCGGAGGACACAGCCCACAGACACAGTGAAGGGACATCGCATGATCCTGGTGACAAGGTAAGTAACCTGGACCAGGATTCTGAAATGTAATCCTGAGTATGGCTCGGGGGTTACCGCTAATGGTACTAAAATTTAACCCTGAGCCACACTTGGGATTACCGCCAGGTGGGTTAATGAATAGAAAAAAAAAAAAAAAATCACAATGGTTTATCTCTCCAGTCACCTATAAAAGTGATCTTGGGGAAAATTCGACTGGGATTGCTTTTATTGGAAAGTCGGCCACCTAAGGGAAAAAACAATACCAGGGTTATGGCATCTAGCTGCAGCCATAACACCGGTATTTAACGTCAAATTCATGAAGTACATTCCCAGTTACGCGGTAGGCAAGGAAACATACCAGAGTGCACATGAATGCACTGCAAGCTTATGTAAATACAATGCAGTAAGAAAAAAAATCACAAATAATGCCTAAAAAATGCACTGCCAATGCACCACAAACACGTACATGTGGAACTGTACACTGTACACAGAGATTGCGGTGTAAATGAGCCCTAACTCAGCACAACTGCATGCTGCAAGAGGATTGATGAGGGACCTCTTAGGTATTATAGTGTGAGAGTATCAGACCACCAGGATGATACTTGATCAGGATTTGCTAATTTGTGGTCATTTATGAATGATCTGTTATTGGTGTCTTATTTTACAGGGCGGCCAGTGGTTAATGCTACATGTATTGCAATTATTTAGACCCTCAGACTCCAGGTGTCCATTTATTCTGGTCTCTCTGAACCAGGATTCCAAGGGTCAATAGGATAAAGAGTATACTAATATGGAAATAAACAAGTACCTTTGCATACAATCGGTTATATAAAACCAAACGTGATTGACATACCATACATATAATACAACTAAATAAGAGCAAACATTGAAAGATAGGAACTAACAAAAAAGCTAAATAATTGTTAATGTACAGTCCTTGAAAATTTCTTTATAAATTTCAGCAGGCTGTTGTGTGTCTAATTCTACTTGCCAGCGACATGAAAAAACACCAGCAATGTGCGCTTTCATTTAACAATTTCCTTAATGCATGAGCCAAGTCAAATTCTGCTACACTATGACAGCTGTTTCTGGCAAAATGAGGCAATTTTCCTCAAAGCACCATATGGACACTTGGGATAACAGTACCTGCAGCTTAATGAATACCTAACAACCTTATTGCCTAAAATAATCCGTAAATGAGGAGGAAATGTAACTACCAGCTTAAATCCTGAAACATCCTTTCATGGAATAAAAGAACCAAGTAGTTTAACATATGTTTGCAATGTAAGCTGTGAAGTGAATTATTGATATTATTTAAATGATTTGAGAACTAATGGATGGTGTTGTTTAATGGGTCAAAAACACAAAAATAGTATGTTTAAGGTAACTTATAAATTATTAAAGCAACATAAAGCATTAAAGTGTATCTAAACCTAAAACCAAAAATGTAATATATTGCAGCTTATTAGTTGTTGGTTTTGTGGCTGCATTTGTTTTCTTTTTTCAAGCTTCCTACTTTATTTTCATTCGGTGATCCTGCAAATAACACACTTCCTGTCTCTGGGTGGTTTCATCACTCCTCCACTAATCTATGGAGGGAACCATGCTTGTCATCGCAGGCTGCTCTCCTAATATGGACTGCAAATATGTCTGTATCCCTTCATTTCTATTACATGGGAGGCAGGGCAATCGTAGCTTAAAAAGATTTTATTTTTAGTTTAGTTGCTTTACTGTATTTGAAAATGTGATGTTTAAAGTGGTTTTAAACACTTATATAAACCCAGTGAAGTGACTGGCCTTGGGTGATACACAGAGATTACACAAATCCTCCTATCTAAGTTGTATCCGTCTATCTGCAGTCTTCTCTACATCTCTTCAAAATGCTGGATTTTAAATCTGTCTGAGAGTTCAGAAAAAAGGGGGTGAAGAGCTGAAAGTAAGGAGTCAGGAGAGCTCTGATTGCTGATTGGAGGGAAGAGACGCACCCTTATCCACACAGCCCACAGGAACAAGACGGTGGCTGTCAATCTACTGGAGGCCCTTTGTTCTTATTTCATGTCTGTGGTTTACAACCACTTTAACCACTTCAGCCCCGGACCAATTGGCAGCCAAAGGACCAGGCCCCTTTTTGCGATTCGGCACTGCGTCGTTTTAACTGACAATTGCGCGGTCGTGCGACGTGGCTCCCAAACAAAATTGGCGTCCTTTTTTTCCCACAAATAGAGCTTTCTTTTGGTGGTATTTGATCGCCCCTGCGGTTTTTATTTTTTGCGCTATAAACAAAAATAGAGGGACAATTTTGAAAAAAATGCAATATTTTTTACTTTTTGCTATAATAAATATCCCCAAAAAATATATAAAAAAACATTTTTTTTCCTCAGTTTCGGCCGATACGTATTCTTCTACATATTTTTGGTAAAAAAAATTGCAAATAGCGATTATTGATTGGTTTGCGCAAAAGTTATAGCGTTTACAAAATAGGGGATAGTTTTATAGCATTTTTATTAATATTTTATTTTTACTAGTAATGGCGGCGATCAGCGATTTTTATTGTGACTGCGACATTATGGCGGACACATCGGACATTTTTGACACACTAGGGGGCGGGGAGGAGTCAGTGTGACGTGTTGTGTTTATTTTACTGTAGGGGGCGTGGCTGTACGTGTGACGTCATTGATCGGCGTTCCCGATGACAGGGAACCGCCGATCACTGACAGTCAGTGTAGGAAGCGCGGGGAGAGGTTTGTTTACACAAACCTCTCCCCGTTCTTCAGCTCCGTAACCCGATCGCGGGACACCAGCGGCGATCGGGTCCGCTGGTCCCGCGGCCGGGGTCACGGAGCTCCCGACCGGGTCGCGAGCGCGCCGCTAGCGGCGCGCGCGCGACCCACAGGCAGGCACATGCATGATCACGTACAGGTACGTGATTTTGCCTGCCCGTGCCATTTTGCCGACGTATATCGTCGTTAGGCGGTCGGCAGGCGGTTAAAGAGGAACTGCAGTCTGTTAACATAATTTGTAATAAAAAAATCTTTGCAATTCTGAAGCTTCCCTCCAACCACTTTGTATATTTTTTTATATATACTGTGATTCTGTACTTGCCAAATATGTTGCAGAAATCTCCCTAAACTGAGTCTGGCTGCAGCCATTTTAACTGTGGGCAGCTGAAGCTGCTGCCTGTTCACATCCTGGATTTACAGAGTCACACAGAGGCACACATCCAGCTCTGCAGCATTCATTGGCTCTTATGTTTCACCCCTCTTCCCTTCCTGGCAAACTCTCACCAGAGTGACTGATGTCATAAGCCTAGGCTAATGACCAGACAAGAAACAGGAAGTGGGCTGTATAAGGTATTTACTGGCAGACAAAAAAAATGTTTTACTATCCAAAGTTAAAACAACAAAGGCAGAAGATTTAATAGATGGAAAGATGAAAAAATGACTGAAGTTCCGCTTTAAGCAAGGATCTGTTTTAAATCTGTGTTGAAGAAACTGCTCTCATCCTCAACACATTTAGAAAATGCAACATGATGCGGGTGGTTTTATGTGAGAGACTCCACTGTTGGAACCATCATTAAAAGCTGGACTTCAGTACTATGCTCAAAAGAGGAACTAATCACCTCCTGGTCTTATGATCCTGCTAGTGAATGTTCTATAAGACCTTATTACACTCCTTGTTAGGGGGGGCAGTAAAAACATGCAGTTGAGCCACCCTTCAACTGCTCCCCCTTAAACTGCAAATGCAGCGGACAAGGGAGTACACATGTCACAGCAAAAATTACCCCCCCTGTACTCCTGACTGAACGCAAATCAGTCAATTAAATGGGGCCGCACTGCAGCTGCCTTACAAATTCATTAGTTGGTAGAGGCAGTGGGGGTGTACCCCGAGACTCTGCCCTTAGGCCCATCCTATTCTCGCTCTATAACTCTTCCCTGGGCCAGTTGATCAACGCTCATGGCTTCCAATACCACCTCTATGCTGACGACACACAGCACTATCTCTCTACTCCCCAGCTCACCCCCTCAATTTCCTTACATATGACAAATTTACTGAGTGATATATCACTAAGGATGTCACACCATTTTCCTCAAACTCAAGCTTGTAATATTTACTCTTCCTCTAATACTAGGCTAAATCATGCTGCCTTATCCTCCGCAAAATCTCCAGAATTTACCACTTCTTAACTAACGACACCACAAAACAACTTATTATCCCCTGCATCTCCCACATTGAATATTGCATCTCCTATCTCACTGGCCTACCTTTATCATGAATGTTGCTGCTAGTTGCATACACCTCCTAAGGCCCCTTTCACACTTATACAACTTGTCCCACGATTTGGGACTGCAAAGTAGCATGACAAGTCGTTCCCCATGATTTTCAATGACACCCATTCATATTAGTACGACTTCAAGTCGTTCCGACTTCAAAGTAGTCCCTGCAATACTTTGGTCCGATTTTGATGGCACTTACACAGGCATTCCTTGAAATTGCAGCAAAATCGTGTCAAAATCGCGGCAAAATCGTGGCCGCGAATCGTGGCAAAATCGCGGTGAAGTCGCACAAGTGTGAAAGGGGCCTAACTGATCCGTGACTGCTGACGCAGTTTGCCAATCCCTTCACTGGCTTTCACTAGCCTAATGTATAAAAATCGAAATACTAACCCCAGCATGCAAAGCTATCCTTAACACTGCCCCCAGCTACATCACCAACCTCATCTCGAGATATCACCCAAATCATCCACTCCTCTTTCCAAGACCTCTTGCATTCTATCTCCCTTGTTACCTCCTCCCATGATCACCTCCGGAACTTCTCCAGAACCTCTTCCATTCTCTGGAACCCACTACACAGTATGTCTGGTTAGTGCCTAACCTGTCTGCCTTCAGGCAATCCCTGAAAATCTATTTGTTCAGAAAAGCCTATTCCACCCTCCACCTAAAAACTGTACTTCAGCCACCTCCATCAGATCAATTACCTTTTGTACCACCTTCCTCTTCCTTTAGATTGTAAGCTCCATGAGCAAGGCCCTGCTATTCATTCTATATTGAACTGTATTTTAATTGTACTGTCTCCCTTTATATTGTAAAGTGCTGCACAAACTGTGGCATTATATAAATCCTGTATAATATTAATCCTGTATAATAATAACGTGTTGATCATTATGTAAAAGCCATTTAAACCTACTAGTCCATCTAAGAATATCATCTAAATAATGCTGCTGTTCAAGGGTGGCTATGCTGCTCCTCCATAGATTAAGTGGGAAAAAAAGAGGAAATAAAAACCTAAAAAAATAACACTAATGCAGCCACTACATCTGAGGACTGTGCAGTGGGTTGCAGGCTCAGGTGTAAAAGTAAATTGTCAGGACAAATCTGCTTAGTAGAGGCTTCATCTCATGCGACATGGAATAATGCAACCAGTACCACCAGCATGACTGGGCCATGCAGGCTCATCATAATAGCATTAAGGTTATATGTAAATGCCCATGGCAAGCGTGGTACGAAATTGAACAATTTTCTGTAATGACAGTTACAAAAGAGCTGACACAGAAATGACCAGAGTGGGATGGATAGTAAAGGAAAGTTGGCAGTTTTTCTCCACAGTCAACTGAAACTGTCACTAAGACATTTTCTCATCTGAAGACAAGATGGGATAATATTTCTGGAGTGCTCAGACTTCTCAGACCAGCAGGTATATGGAAAGTGTTCCAGTGCTCACCGTGGTTAGCGTTAAGCTTTCAGCTGCTAAAGATTACCTGCAGAGACTGGTAATAGCACAATATATAAAAAAGCTATTTTATAGCATATCTCCATCTGCTGGTCTTAACAATTCATTTCCTTACTGAATATTGAAGATTAGAATCAGTCCTGCGCTATGATAGGCACAAAAAGTAAAACAAAAATATATTTCTAAATATATGAAGAGATAGTTTAACCCCTTAAGTTAACAATGTAAACACATTTGATTTGATTTACTAAAACTGGAGAGTGCAAAATCTGGTGCAGCTCTGCATAGAAACCAATCAGCTTCCAGCTTTTCCGTCAAAGCTTAATTGAACAAGATGAAGTTAGAAGCTGAATGGCTACCATACACAGCTGCACCAGATTTTCCAATCTCCAGTTTTATTAACTAAATCCCATTCTGTCAATTAAAAAATGATCATCATAAGCTGGACTACAGTACACACACACACATATATATATATATATATATATATATATATATATATATACAAACTATATTTGTATGCAATTCATCTTTAAACACCACCCCATGCAAACGATGCAGTCATGATATAAATTCTTATGTTCTGCTTAGGCAACTTCTCTCTGTGGCACCTTGCATTGTGAACTATAACAAAATGTACACTGTATTACTGATCTCAAAATCAAGGCCAAGTGCAGGGGTGGCCCATCCATTAAGGGCATGGGCGCCGCCCCTCCTATCCATTGCCGCCTCCCCCTATCCATGCGTCCGGCTCATTTCAGGACACTGGATGCATGGATTCCAATGCGGGGTGGGTGTTTCTTTGAAGCACTGATTAGAGCCAGAGGCTCTAATAGGCTTCAAAATAGGGTGGGCTTGAGGTGCAGAGAATGCACTGACAGCCCACCCAGGTGTGTTACAACAGCAAATGAAAATTCGCTATTGTAACACTGATCCTTCTCCTGGCCAATCAGGAAGCGGGTTTTAACACCTGTCACCTGATTGGCTGAAAGGACAGGCAATTCCATTGGAGGAGGGGAGCAGCCACCAATGGCAGAGAAGGAACAGAGCCGATGCACGCTGCCGCCACCCGCCTAGATGGAGTAAGTGTCGGACAGCTTGTTCAGTTAAAGGGGTTGTACAGTCAGAAAGTTTTTTTATCTTAATGCATTAAGACAAAAAGCCTTCTGTGTGCAGCCGCCCCCCTCAGCCCCCCTAATACTTACCTGAGCCCCATCTCTGTCCATCAATGTCCAAATGTGTCTCAGCGATCTGAGAGTCTCCCTCCTGATTGGCTGAGACACAGCAGCGGTGCCATTGGCTCCCACTGCTGTCAAACAAAGTCAGTTAGCAAATCAGGAGAGAGAGTGAGTGGGGCCGAGCTGGGGCTCCGGGTCTGAATGGACACAAGAAGTTATGACTCGGCTCGGGTGCCCCCATAGCAAGCTGCTTGCTATGGGGGAACTCAACAGGAGGGAGGGGCCAAGAGCACAGAAGAAGCACCCGAGAAGAAGAGGATACGGGCTGCGCAGTGCAAATACACTGCAACAGAGTAGGTAAGTATAACATATTTGTAATTATTATATATATAAAAAAAAAAAAACAAGACTTTACAATCATTTTAAGCTTTGACAAAAAAAAAAAAAAAAACGGGAAGCTGTTTGGTTTCTATGCAGAGCTGCACCCGATTTTGCACTCTCCAGTTTTAGTAAATCAACCCTTGGCTCTGCTTGAATCAGAAGGCTTAAAAAATGGTGGCAGCCAACAAGAGAAGATAATTTTTGCTCTGGAGATCATTCTTCGTGCTCAAGCTACAACTCACAGAAAGCTCAGTGTATAAATTTCCATACCAAATCTCATCCTAATCAAACCTTTCTGTTTTGTGTAGAATGGTTTTATAAAGAAAGGCAAGTGACATGTTTTACAGTTGATTTAATAACTGTATGGATGCGTGTGTTTACTGATTTCATACAGCGAGTGCATTCTCTGTTCTGGAATAAAATATGAATTAAAATGTTTTTGCAATTTAACTGCCATATATTTAATGACTTCGAAATTTGTATGCAGCGAGTGTAGAAACATCAGTATAAGCTAATTTGCATTTAACATTATCAGAATTAATTTTATGACAAAATAGGTGAGTTTGCTGTTACATGGAAGAAGCCCCTTGTTTGGCTGCACCCAAGCTAGCTGTATAAACTGCTTTAACCTGGTGAAAACGTATGGTCTCCCTTCTTAGTTAATGCTAGAAGGTCGGATATTTATTATGCACATCTATATGTTAAGTGCATACTTTTTATTCATACATACAATACGCTGCTAGGTAGAATACAATCTTACAGATGCACAGTAATTGTTCATAATGCAATTCCAGAACTCTTTTCACTTTCTTTCTTTTTTTGTACAGACCATATATTAATAAGATAACCTTGATCCCTCCCATGTTTTCAAACAAACTAATGCATAATGCATTAACTCATCATACAGAGACGAGATTTGCAAACAACCATATTAATATACACCAGACAAGCAGAGCAGACTGCGGAAAAAGCAGAGGGTGGTAATAGAAAGTCTATAAAACAAATGGAGCCTCCAATCTACAAATAATCATCACTACGCAACTACTCATGGCCAAGTCCAGCCACGGCATCATCTGCACCAAGCATCCCATGACCTGTTGGCTGACCGAGAGACCTGGCATCTCCACATACATTAGTTTTCTATGCAATCAAAGTATAACTGCAGGAACCTCTGTTAGCATGTTTCCTATACCCAGAGCTTACCTTTTATTTTATTTGTAACTGCATTAGAGTAGGAGATAAGGGGATTTCACTTTCCATAACACAATAAAAAGGTCAGTTTACACAACAGCTTCTGAGTTTAGTTTGCAAACAAGTATTCTTTGGTGACTGCGAAAGAGAAGTCTAATAATCAACAAAGAAGCATGTCCCTATTGAATATGACTGGCGTGTAAGACAGTTTTGTCTCAATAGCTTATAAAACATGTACAGTGTCATGATATGATGGTTCAGGACAAGAAAAACAATTCTCTTATAAGGTTTAGGGATAAAGGGAATAGGGATACAACATTATCTGAAAACAGCTCATGCAGAAAACAGTGAAGTTTTAGATTTATTTTTTCACTGCAAACTAAAGTTTAGATATATATATATATATTTTTTTTTAAATAAGCACAAGAGACAGTTATCTTCAATGAGAAAAGTCCTTTGGGTAGCAATGAAAAGCACTCTATAAGTAAAGGAAGTAGACCTTTCATTCATCCTACCGTCCCCAGTTCATACATAGCTTTTTATTGATGGAAACTATAGCACAGCTCCATTGAATGAAGGAGGCTTCAAAAATGACAGTCATAACCACAACTTGATGAGTACTTATGGCAGACCCAGTGGGTGCATTAAACCCCACATTATGGAAGATTACCACTGTTGGAGTTGGGGGGGGGGGGTTAAAACAAACAGTGCAGTCACCATCAAAATGCACACTTCTCTTTAAATGCCCCTTATGCTGATAAAAAAAAAAAAAAAAAAAGAAAAACTAAGTCTAAGCTTTGAAAGTCATTTTGTGTTGACGATAAATCTCTATTGCCTTTCCTGGCCATTAAAGCCTAAATTCAGGTTTATTGTGACTTTAAATAGTTCATTTGGACCAAGCTGCTCCAAAAAAAAAAAAAAATTGCTTCACTAACAGATGAGTCTGCTGGAAGTGCTGTAAAAACTGTATATAGAATCAGCTACATACAGTATACAGGGCTGTGTTCCGACAGTGGGATACCACCCGGAGCAAAATTGAATAGGGGTGAAAGCTGCTCAGCCATTCATGGGAAGCACTGTTCATCAGTGAATACACAGCTTCCTATGATTGGCTAAGAAGGAGTTTGTTATATCATCCTCCACTCTAGCTAAGCTAAGAAATCTGAGGCTTTAAAAGAATGTACAGAGTAACCATTTGAATATTTTTGAAAATGGGGAGTAAACTTTGGCCTGTATTTGGCTGTACTAATCACATTGCTTGTTTGGGTTTTAGTTGTACAGTAAATAATACTTTTTTTGGTTTTGTTGCATTCTATATTCTACTTAGCCTTAACATGAAGATTGCAATGCAGTACAAAACAACATGTTTATTTAACCCCATGCAGCACATGCTTACCTTCTCTTTACTTCCACACCACTCTGTTGGGCCACTGGAAACAAAGTCAAACCCAGTACTTCTGGGTATGAGGAAAGTATATAACTTTGTCTTTGGTAATTGTTGCGGGGCAGAAGACTTTATTTTTCTCCACTGCAGTTAGGCCATAATTACAAGTCTTTTCTACCCCCTTGCCTGTGATTGAGCAAGTAATTGAAGAAACAGCAAATTGTTGAGCTTGTATCTTAGTCCCTCTGCTCTCATCTGCTATCAGAACACTTATATCAGTGAAACTCAGATACTTTCACTGTCTGCAGCTGCATTATTTCTGTCTTTTATATTTTCCTGGAGTTCAGCTTTATGTAAACCTGTTACAGTACTTTGCTCTGCACAGGAAAAGCACAGACTCACTTAAATTGCATAAATATAACCAAGCAATATAACCAATTAAATTAGTACTGTCGCATTATTCCTGTAAAACCTTGGAAAGTTTTTAATATTATTGCATAAAATTATGCGAAATGATGCTGCTTAGAAAAGCACGTTACAAGAAATTGTTGAATACATGCAGCTTGAATTAATAAATTGTGGCATTCTGGGTTTTACAAAGAAGAATCCATTAAGACAAAATATGAATAAACTGTTTCTATCTTAAAATGGCACAAAGTAGACTTCCTAGTTACATAATATTTCATTCTGTGATGAATATACAATAGCAAATTTGTGAAAAAATTATTTATTTTTTACTCAATAGAAGCAGAAGATCTACTTGATGAATCTTCTATTTATTCACTATCTGCTTCTGGCCTGTTAAATCCTCATACACTGCATCCTCTATATGGCTCTAAATATGGTATTGTAAAAACATATTCCAATGTGTTCCATGGTTCCAGCAGCTGTTCCCTCCTGTTCTTGTGGAGGTTCTAAGAGCCCCCTGAGTGGGAAAAGTACCCCAAAACCTTGACTACAGGGATTTTGGTCCTGAAGGTGTTAACCCATCTGCATCAGAGTCCAGAAGAGTAAGAGGAAACAGCCACCACCTGTTTTTGAGGTGGACTAGAGCAGTGCCCACCACCACTTCCTGACTCAAAGACATATATATGATCATCAGTTAGGAGGTGGTTGAATTAAAGCAGAACCACGCAGCTGTGTGCAGAGTGGCATTTTGGCATACTTTCCTTTCTTTGCCCTCTTTTAGTGCTGTCTGACCTAGGTGGTGCACATGAGGTACATCATCTCCCACACCTGGCACATGCACCACTAAGTTAAGCTATGCACTGCACAAAAAATAAAAAATTGCTAGAAAGGTGAAAGGTTTTTTTTAGAAGAGAGTTTGCAATTTTTTTATTTTATGAGTTTAAAATAGGCTTGACTTTAAATAAGCTAAAATAAAATAATACAAAATAACAAATCAGTTTGGAAGATCACCAGATACATGGCACACTAGTAGAATGTGATATTTTATTTGAGCTCACTCATTTCCATCCAAAACAACATTTAAAAAAATTCAAAATATAAATAGAATTGTTATCTGGCTTAAAAAAGAAACTGAATGATATGAAATGGAACAGCGGGTTATTCCCATTTCCAACAAGCAAAGATCATTTCCAAGTATGAGTAACCATATGGCTTGCTCTATGCTGTAAGAAACACAGTTGTTTATGAATAAATCTACTTTTTGCTATATTTTAACCTGCTGTCGTGCCCCTTTTTCATTTCAAAAGCACTCTATGCCTCACAGTGGAGTACAGTAAAAGAAATTTTAACTAGTTAATTCAAACAAACTCAGTAGTAAGTACATGTAAGGCAGTGTATCATAATTTTTTTTTTTTGAAGTACTTCGACCCTAATGTAGTCTAAGGGGTAAAAAGGAAGCATGTTTTATAGTTCCACACCTTGGAGGTAAAAGCATCTCATTCTGTTAATATAATTGCAGCTCTTGAGTCTTTGAAACAAGAATAATCTATTAAAGGAAAATGTATGAGGAGCCAAACTGAACTAGAAAAGGATTCCCATCTTGGTAGTCTAAATCTTTCTCAACCAGGGTTCCACACAGCCCTAGGGTTTCTCCAAAGATTGGCTGAAATTGCTCATTACTTAAGGAACCTATAGCACTCGTATAACACTACTGATCACCACTGTAAGAATCTTTCTTTCTTCTGACCACAAATCTAAGGGAGCATTTTACTGGCTACCAACAATAAATACTTTTGTTGTATAGGGCAGCGATGAGTGCATGGGTGCTCTACATTACCTATTCCTTTACTTTTTCTTTTGTCTCAACAAACTGTTTACAGTAATGCACAGCAAGCTTTAAATATAGTAAATATTAGCAGGTATTCTCTGGGACTTGATTGTTATTTCAAGGGTTCTTTTATGTTTAAAGGGTGAAAAAGGCTGGTCTACATATATTGTGTATATATAGTCATCCTCTGCCATTTTTGACAACCCCCTACCTATTTGTAAGCATTTATGAAGGTGACTTTTACGAAAATGTTAACCTAAAGAGAAACAGTTTTGAATGGGCAATTGTAAGAATTTGAACCTTCCCTCTGCCACACAGGCATTCACACACTGTATATTGCCCTAGCACTGATTGATACATCCAGGATCTTTATTTCATTAGATACTAATTTAAGCAATAAAACCCTGATGAAGGAGGGGGGGCTGTTTTGGCCCCCGAAATGCATCGGTTGCTGTTTGTCTTCCATTAGGTCACTTGTGGAATCAAGTAAATACGTTTAGACTCTAAGAAACATGTTTGGTGCTTCTTTCTTAAAAAAATACATAAGTTAATAAATCTGGGTGACCTTAACCCTTCAGGAGGGGCCCCAATTTTATGGAGAGCTGATTATCCTAAGCTATCAAACTGAGCTAAGGACTTCTATTTGTATCAGTTGGAAAATTATGCCCAGCCTCTCACCTCAAACTCTCCTTTAGATTGGCTTATTATCACCTTCACCAAAGATCACCATATATTTAGGTAGGTGTGACAGGAAGGTGACTTGACGATCTTTAGCAACAGCAGGATCATTGTCCCTCAGTACCCTGATGTACTAAAGTCTGTCAATTAAAATACCACACTACAAGAACCATTTTAGTTTATGGTTGCACCACCATATCAACTGTGACCAACTAAATTCACATATGAAATACTGAATGTATTGTACTGTACATATGAAATACTTTACCTGCTAACAAAATGTAGCGTTTTTCAGCCATTTCTAATCCAAACATCCATTTCAGACAGCACAGGATTTGACTTCACATTTAAACCAATACAGCACCACTCCATACTGTGATTGGATAGTGTGGAAGGAGCAACGTACGGATTGAGTCAAATGTCATTCCCACAAACCAACCAGTTCCATGTTTACTGTGCAATGTAGTAAGACCATATTGGCTTGCAGGGATGCTCCTCCCTCTCCCAGTCTGAAGCCTGCTGATTAGAGACCTAAAAGGGGCTAATAGAAAGATACACTGAACTACTATTTACAGCTGGGTTTGCATGGGCTTCAGCTTGAGCAGTGTGAGCAGCAAGCTTTGACAAAGTATTTTCAGACCTTTCAACAAGCTTTGTTAATGTTTTTAATGTATCATTTAGCTCCAGTTTGTAAATGTAGAAGACAGATTCTACAGTGTTGATTGCCACTTTAATCAAGCTGCTAGCAGCCTTCAGCAAGCTCCAAGAAGTGCTGAAGCCTGCTAGCAGTGTGCTTAAAGTCTCAAACAACACTCCCATTAGGATCTGTGTTCAACATTTACAAATTGGAGCTGAATGCTACTTTAAAAGCTTCAAAAAAGCTTGCTGACAGCTCTGTAATCCGTTGTCAAAGCTTAATGTTCATACTGCTCTTATACAAGCTGAAGCCCATGTGAAAAAGGCCTAAAAATAAATGTAGTGCCCATTCACACATATGTGTTATTGTGTTATGTGCTTTACATTGAAAACATGACTACACATTGGTGTGGTTTATGACATTACATTGACGTGCAACATAAAGTTCATTAACATGCATAGGTTAAATGAGCTGCTTCAAGCCCACAATCTGTGTTTCTTTAGCTAGTGAGGAAGCAGTCTCTCTGTGTTAAAAGTCTGTAAACTTTGACATTAAAGTGCTGTTCTCTGTTAAGATCACACCAGGGCTTTCTAGAAGGAATTATAAGGTTAACTTGCATTAAACCTCTCATTGGTACACTCATCCACTGCACACATAAAGAGGAAAAAGCTAAACCATGTAATTGAAAATATAAGTGATGTTTTAAACATTGCATCCTGGGACACAGGAGCACTTTCATCAAGAAATGTTCAGGCTATTGATGATTCTCTGCCATAGTGCTTGACAAATAGGGCAGCCTCATGTTTTCCACTCTTGTGCTTTTCTGTCTCCTTCCAATGCTGCTCTCCAAACATTCACTAAATTAAGTAATGCTACTTTTACCCTTTGCATGTTATTTATACGCCGACGATCTGCATTGTTTTACTGGAAGCAAAGAAATGTTTCCTATGAAGCCTTTTATTTTTATAAAGCAAAGGTCACTTCCATTTTCTCCAAATGAAGTAGACTTCGTAGATGATAAATAACTTTTAAATTCTTCTTGATTAGATTCTTTATTTAAAGATGAGACACAGATATAAACCATAGGATAACTTCACATTACATATAAACATTGCAAACAGATCGTGGTAAGCACAACAGGTACTTCAACTATATAAAATAAGTGCACGTAGGTGACGGGAGCCATTCAATCTGGCCCATTCTACTAATTGAAGTCTAATACAGGGGAAGTATAAGCTTCTATGCCCATCGGATTTTATTTTTTAATTGAAGAGGAGAGAGGAAATAAAGAGGAGATGAGTGAGGGAGAGAGAGAGAGCAAGAAGGAAGAAGAGGGAAAGAAAAAATAAATAAATAAAATACAATAAAAGAAAGGGGAGGGGGGCAAGCGGGGGCGGGAGACACCCCCCGGGAGTCGTGATCGGTAGTACGGAACAGGCGGTGGGGATCCTAAGCGGTGGGTCCCAGTGTGTATTGGTGGAACTCGTCAGAGAAGCGAAAGAGATCCCAATAGAACCATCTGGACTTATGTTCCTCTGACTTATCCCGCAAGGCAGAGGTCAGGTCTTCCATTTGCTCAATGTCCTGCACTCTCGCGAACCATTGGGCCACTGTTGGTGCAGACTGTTGCTTCCAAAGGGGTGGGATGCTGGCCCGTGCAGCATTCAGGAGATGTTTGAGAAGAGATTTGTGGTAACGTTTCCTTGATAGGGGGGTAAGGTTAAGGAGGACCGCAGCTGGGTTATCGTGCAGGGAGATGTCTGTGAATTTCTGTATAAGCTTGAGCACCGGCTGCCAAAAAGTTTGGAGCACAGGGCATTCCCAGAAAATATGTAAGAGGGTGCCAGAGTGAAGGCCGCAGCGCCAGCAGAGGTCAGTTTGCTGAGGGAATATCTTAGCCAGCACGGAGGGGGTTCTGTACCAGCGCGTTACTATTTTATACGTGGTCTCTTGGTATTTGCTACATAGGGAAGATTTCTGCGCGAAAAAAAGTATACGGTCCTTTTGGGGTTCTGTGAAGGTGGTTTGCAAGTCTCTCTCCCATTTTGCCAGAAATGGGGGGTCTTCAGTGGCGTGAAGGTCTAGCAAGAATTTGTAGGAGGTTGACAAGGACCTCCGGATCGGTCCTTCACCTGAGCATAGTTCCTCAAAAGGGTGGAGCTTTCTGATAAAATGGGTTGGTTTGGGCAGTGAGCTGAGGAAGTGAGATAGTTGGTTAATCCTCCAACGATCTAGTGATAGAGGGGCCCGATCACTGAGCAAGTTCTCCGTGGAAAACCAACCGGAAGAGCATAATAACGAAGAGGCTCTTATGAGTCCCTGTGGAGCTTGCGCGAAAAAGACTGGGTCTGTAAGGCCTGGTGTAAAATCCGGGTGGCCAACAAGTGGTGTCATTGGGGATGGGAAGTTTCTTAGGGAGGATAAGCGAAAGAACCTTTTCATCTCTGTGAGAGTTGGTCCAATCAATGGGTGGGTGTTCAAGTGGGTGGCAAGAGTTTTCCCTGCCCAGGGTAGACCCGCAAGTGGGGCCTGGGCAGCGTCCTGTTCCAGCGACACCCAGAGTTTCAGGTCGCTGTGACGGCACCAGTCCATTACCCTGGTCATATGTGCTGCAGTGTAGTATAGGGCAGGATCTGGGAACCCGAGGCCGCCCCTGTTCTTTGGTCGTAGTAGTAGTGCTCTGCCGAGACGAGGGTGTTTACCGCGCCAGATGAATCTAATGAATATTGAGCGTACAGCGTGAAAGAACGTCTGAGGTATCTTTATAGGCAAAGCCTGCAGTAAGTACAGTAGTCTGGGCATTGTATTCATTTTCAGTACATTACAGCGGCCGAACCAAGAGAGGGCCAGCGAGTCCCACCTTTTGAGATCTGCAGAGAGCGTGGATAAGAGGGGCTGGTAGTTGAGGGTAAAAATGTCGTGCAGGTTTGCAGGAATTTTTGTTCCCAGGTATTGAATTGAGCGGGTAGCCCATTTGAATGGGAAGAAGGGGCGTAGGTTAGAGATAATAGATTCTGACAAAGAAATATTCAGGGCCTCTGATTTTTGTAAATTGACCTTAAAGTTAGACAGGGTGCCGTAGCGCTTCAGCTCCTGCAGCAGGGAGGGTAAGGAGGTAAGGGGCTCGGTAATATAGAATAGGAGGTCGTCCGCGTAGGCTGCGACTTTGTGTTGGGATTTCCCTGATTGAATGCCTCTAATGGACTGGTTGCCTCTGATGTGGTGTAAAAAAGGTTCCAAGGAAAGGACGAATAGTATTGGGGATAGGGGGCAGCCCTGTCTGGTACCATTTGCGATGGGGAAAGGGCTGGAGTCGTAGCCATTTACCCGTACTGTTGCTGTGGGATTATCATAGATGGCCGATACCCACGACAGGATGGAATCTGGCATTCCTACGAATTTAAGTGTCTCCTGGAGAAAAGACCAGTCCACCCTGTCGAAGGCCTTCTCAGCATCCGTAGATAGGAGCAGCATGGGCACCCGGGATTGTTTTGCTTTTTCTATAATGTTTATTGTCCGAATGGTATTGTCTCTCGCCTCTCTAGTCTGGATAAAACCGACTTGGTCAGTTGCAATTAGGCGTGGTATTATGGCGTTCATCCTAGAGGCAAGGATTTTAGTAAATAGCTTCACATCGCAATTCAGAAGTGAAATGGGCCTGTAACTGGCACATAGTAGTGGGTCTTTGCCCGGTTTAGGGATTACAGATATAGAGGCACGCAGCATGTCTGCAGGGAGGCTGTGTCCTTTGATCACAGCATTGAAGGCCGCAAGAAAGGAAGGTGCCAGAGAGTCCTGATACATTTTGTAATAAGGGAGGGTGAATCCGTCGGGTCCGGGAGCTTTACCGGACTGGGTGTCTGCTATGGCCGATGTGAATTCCTCTATAGTAATGGGCTTAGACAATTCTTCTCGCTCTTCCATCGTCAGCGTGGGGAGGTTGGTTTCCTGAAGGTAGTTGCGGGCATCTAGGGCTTTTTGGGGCATTGACCGGGAGGTGGACAGTGGGTCTAGATTGTATAGGTTGGAGTAGAAGGCGCGGAAAGTCTCCGCAAGTTCTGGGGATGAATGGACTTTGGCGCCCGATGACGAGAGAAGGGTGGGAACGTACGCCTGAGAGCGCTTGGCGCGTAAAGCGTTGGCCAATAACCGGCCACATTTGTCCCCGTATTCGTAGAATGAGCGACGGGCTTTCAATAGTACGTGTTTCGCTTCGTACATGGAATGACCTCGAATGGCCTCCCGAAGACGGACCAGTTCCGTTTCAGTGGCCCTATCTGGTTGGGTCTTGTGTTTACGTTCTAAAGTGTGAAGTTGTGCTAGAAGATCGGACAGGGTTTTTACCCGACGTTGTTTGGTCGCGTGACCGTGTTTGATTAGAATGCCTCTGATAAAGCACTTGTGTGCTGACCACACTGAGGCTGGATTGTCTACCGAGTCGACATTGATAGAGAGGTAGGACTTAAGTTCTTTAAGGATGTCTGCGGCAATCTCGGGGTCTTTTAGAAGCGCCTCATTAAGTCGCCACGTAGAGGTCCTGGGGGACGCTTGCGAGATTGCTAGTTCCAGTAAGATTGGGGCATGGTCGGAGAGTGCTATGTGGCCTATGTCTGTCTTGGTGACCAGGGGAATTGCAGAATGTTTTAGGAGAAAAAGATCGATTCTGGAGTAAGACCCATGGACGGCGGAGTAGAAAGTGTAGTCTCGCTCTTGTGGGTGGACTATCCTCCAGATGTCGACTAGTTGGTGGGAGTGCAAAAGATCTTTGAGGAGAAGTCTGGTTCTCCGTGTAAGGGGAGATAGGTTCGAAGAGGAGTCTCTGTGAGGGTCCAAAGTCAAGTTAAAGTCCCCTCCTATGACAAGGGTTCCCTCAAGGAAGGGGTCGAGGGTGGCCAAAAAAGCCTCGAGGGTGGGGAGGGGGTTGGAATTCGGTAGGTATATGTTCGCTAGAGTGAAGGTCTGGGAATAAATTTTCCCCTTTAGAAGCAGGAATCTGCCCTCTTGGTCGCGGTACTCATCAAGAAATTGCCAGTGGAGGGATTTGGAGATGAGTATGCTTGTCCCTCTAGACTTGGAGGATGAGGACGGACTGTGGTAGACCATCGGGAAGTGTTTGTTCGTTAGTCTGGGGATCTTGTCTGCCCTAAAGTGAGTCTCTTGGAGAAATGCAATATGCGTCCTCTGTCTCCATAACTCGGCGAGACAACTGGTGCGCTTCTCCGGGGAGTTCAACCCTTTAATGTTCCAAGAAAGGATCTTGACAGTCATGTTGTCAAACTATATGTCAATTTGCTACGACTCCCGGGATGTGAGGGGGGGGGGGGTGGGAGAGGGGAGAGAAGAAGGAGAAAGGAGAAGGAGGGAGAAAAAAAAAAAAAAAAAAAAAAAAAAAAAAGGGGAAGAAAAAGAGAGGTAAGATAGAGTGAGGATAAGAAAGGCAAGAAGAGATCTAATCAAGGATGTAGGCTCAGCAGAGAGAGACTACTGCCACCAGGGCAGAGTGTTTCTAGTGCGGGGAGTGGTAAGGCACAGCTAAGTACCGGGCCCCGGCCACCGGGGCCCCCGCAGCCATCGTAATCATGTATTTAAAAGGCGCTAAAGTTATCCGGGACGAAGGGGAAACAAAAATGGCACTCCTATATATCCACACGTCTATACATATGTATATACAAACATATACACACACACACACACACACACACACACACACACACACATATATACATATATATATATACATACCCATACATACATATACATACATACACACACACACACATATACACACACACATACACATGCATACATGCACATGCATACACACACCCATACATGTACGCACATATATTTACACGTACATACATTTCCATACATACCCCCATACACACCCACACACACACATATATATATATATACACATGTAAATACGCACATACACACATATGCGTACATACACATGCAAATGTAAGCAATTACACATATACATACCCCCCCATACATACCCACCTACATGCATCTACACATATACACACCTACATGCACCTACGCATCCCCTCCCCCCCCCTCCCCCCCAGAAGTGGTGAAAACGGACCAACAGGCCGAGATCATAAGGTGGTTATAACAGTACTAAGCCGGGGTCTCCCTTGGGTATGATTGGGATCATCATTGGTTCAGCGCGCCAGTCCCGAGGTGGCCCGGCACCCGAATTAAGATGTCACGGGTCACTAGACCCCCTCGGGTGGCATCACTGCATCCAGGTGGCACCTGGCAAAACTAGACATCGCATAGCATCTACCAGTGTTAACTCTAAGGAAAGGCAGTGGTCAAGAGATCAGGTGCTAGAACACGCATGTTTCCCCACACACATGTACACACATGTACACGCATGCATGCACATACGTACATATACATACAGGCACATGTCCCCCAGCACACACACTCGTAAGAACTTTATAAACAATATAGTAACAATATAGTAACCTTATGTGTTTGAGGTCAATAGTCTGCTGGAAGGTCGTGGTTAAGTGAGCCAACCACTGCTACTCCCTTGTAGGTACTATACCCCGAGCCCGGGGGGAGAGCGTCAACATAATGTCCAGGATGTGGGGTTGCACGTTAGCTAAGCCCATCCCCAGATATGGCCACTGTTCTCAGGCATAGTCTGGAAGCAGTTTCTCCCACGGGGCTTTCGTAGCGTGTCATCGTGGAGGTGGCCGTCTAGCAATGAGGGTGGCAGGCATATCACTGAGTCTTGTCAGTGGGGGGAGAGAAAAAAAAAAAAAAAAAAAAAAAAAAAAAAACCTCCAGGATACAAACCAACACTCGTGCGGTACGTTCGCAGCATAAGGGAGGACTCCAGTCCTCGTTGCGTCCCACCCGTGGGTAGCACTCAAGGTTTGGCTCTGAGATCAATATAAGGAAAAATACAATACAACAAAATAAAATAGAACCGTTAAGCTGGGTGTGTTGGTAGTCTGCGCGTGAAGGATCAGCCAGCCATTTCTTCATTTGGTGGTTGTGGACGGGGGTTGCTCGCTCGCCTAGCTCGTGAGTAATTCCCGCGACCACGGTTGCTATAACGAGCCCTCTGTGGTCTACCCGGGGGGGCTTGACGTTGCGGGTCCTTGGCGACCACAGTCATCAGCCAGTTAGGTATTGGGATTGGATCCATGTCGGCAAAGGCGAACAGATCTGGAAGCTCCGAGGGGTGGCGCAAAGGGAAGGTGTCTGGGCCTTTACGGACAATGAGGTGAAATGGATGACCCCACTTATAAGTGAATCCTTTCTCTCCCAGGCCGTCTAGGAGAGGTTTGAGTGATCGTCGCATTAGAAGGGTCTTTCTGGAAACGTCCGGTAAGAGGTGTATAGCTGCGCCGTCAAATTCCAGTACTCCCACTCGCCAGGCGCGCTGTAGAATATCCTCCTTAAGGGTGAATGAGTGTAAGCAGCATAGGACGTCTCTGGGCCTGTCAGATGGGTTTGTTCGTGGGCCCAGGGTTCTATGGACCCTGTCAATGGTAATCTCAGAGTCCGGCGGGCGGTCTAGGTAACGGTTAAAGACGTTAACCACTGTTTGGCGTAATTCTGATTGTGGGACAGTTTCAGGCATTCCTCGCAGACGGATGTTCTGCCTGCGGCTGCGATTCTCCAAATCGTCCTGAAGAAGATGCAGCTGTATAATTTGCTCAGTGAGATCAGAGTGTGAAGATTGCAGG
This sequence comes from Lithobates sylvaticus, assembly GCA_028564925.1. Lineage (NCBI taxonomy): Eukaryota > Metazoa > Chordata > Amphibia > Anura > Ranidae > Lithobates > Lithobates sylvaticus. Next base: position 353,893,577 of record CM053027.1, on the reverse strand, counting down.
GTTTGCACAGATTGGGACACTATACTCTGTTCCTGTGCTATTACAGTAATCTGGGAGTCCAGCACTGACACTTCCTGCCTAATAGTGTGTATCTCGCTTTTCATGGCTGTTTCCATTCTCTGAACAAGGGATTCCATGTCAGACCTTGTAGGTAGCTGTTGCAGAAAAGTCCACAGCCTTTGTTCAGAGGAGGCACTGAGAGGGAGTCCCTGTGTTTGTAGTGGATTGCAGAGTGTACTCACTGTGGTCTGATGGGTAGATGTCATTCTCTGTCCCTCCAATTCTGTCAGGCTGAAGCATAGAGCGCTGGATGATATGGGAGCTGAGGGGGAGGCTGAGAGCCCTGGGCTGAGCAGAGCGTCATCCATGCCTGGGGAGGCTGTCAGCGATCTGGGGAGACAAGGAGAGAGGTCGCTGGGGGGTGAGAAGGGCGGCAGTGTGTGGTCCTCTGTTGTCTGTTGAGGAGGGTAAGGCGCGCTGGAGACCTCAGCGTTGTGTGCGTGGCGGGCCGGCGCCATCTTGGCGGTTGCTGGTGTGGAGGCCGCCGGCTGGAGTGGCTTTAAAAAGCGGTCCATGTCGACCTTGTGAGCGGGTGAATGGCGTTCGGGTTTCCCCAGGGTCCGAGGAGGCCGGTAAGTGCCGAAAATGCGCTGTATATAGTCAGGTTTAGGCTGCGGGAGAGCCGGCGGCCGGGAGCCCTGTGAAAGTGCGTCCTCACGCTGCCATGCCTAGGCCACGCCCCTCTTCTTGATTAGATTCAGTGATAGTTACAAATACAGTTCAAAGAGCAGCAGACAATAAAATACTAAATGCATGGCTCATTGCCTGCTTGCCAATTTACAAATAAAACATATTTGTTTTCAACATGGCAAATTCCTCCTCGCAATCCAAGATGTACACGGCATCTTAAAACATATATATTTCACACGCGATTCAAAAATTGCTTTTTTTTCCAGTTTTATTGTCTTGGGACATATGACGATGCATGTGTGTTTGTCAGTTATATTAGATATATTTTAACAATGGTGAATACATATGATTGAAACAACGTAGACAGCTTTAGTTAAATATAGTCACATTGGCACCATCCTCTGGCGAGACCCACATCAGGATTTTCAACAATATTAACCATTTTTGAAAATTAATTACAACATCATCCTGGAAGCTTGTTAAGCCATGAGACAGCAGGTCTCCATCCCAGCTTTCCCCTCTCCAGCATGGGAAAGCTAAGCAATGCATTTTGTTACTTTCTGTCAGTCAGGCAGGATTGACCTATCAGAAGTCAGCAGAGCACGGTACAGCTTACAGAAATATACAATACTTTTTATTTTAGTAAGTAATGTTTAACCCTCCATAAGTGAAGAAAGCTTTGATAAAGAATGCCACATTGCCACCCAACCCCAACTGCCTTCCAGAAAGGCGAGATGTTTTTTATATAATGGATGGAATGGCAAGACAAATGAGGTAGCGCAGGAAGCAGCAATTATTACAGTTTGGACTATGGCATCCAATTCTTTACATCTAGATCAACATTGATATTTGGCAACATGGATACACAGATTTTAGTACCATGCATCGTTGTAGAAAATTACATAACACTAGTAACCAGTTAAAGTGTTAATAATGGTATAAGAAGTGATGAAGGAGATCTGAGAAAATAGCCACTTTCCTTGAAATCCATTTTAAAATTATAATTAGATAATGTATTACCTGCCAGGGACAAGACCCCAACATTTAAAGTGGTTGCAAACCTTTAACATGAAAAAATTAACAAAGCATATCCTTCTATAGTGTACTAACCTGAATCCAAGGCACCAATGGTCATTTATCTCTGATCTCTCTTCCCTCTTTCTATCTCTATGAGTCACTTCTAACAACAGAATACCAGGTGATGGCTCCATCTTGCCAGCACACAGCAGGTAACAGACAGCCTCAGCTGCGTATCTTTCCGTGTGAAGCTTTTTCCCTCTGCTCTCAGATTACCGTGATGCTCTAGCTATACAATAGCCTTTAAACTGTTTTCTTTGAACGGATCTGGAGTGAATAGATAGCTGCAGATAAACAGGTACAACTTATATAGGTGGACTTTTTTCATATCTGTGTGTCGCCTGAGGCTAGTCACTTCATATTGGTATATGTAAGGGTTTACAATCACTTTAACTCTAGTTTCTTAGCACAACTGCTACTCCTCACTGAAAACAGGGAACTATTTCAGTTCTCATGCACTGGACGATTGCCTTTTTTTGCCCTGGTTGGGGGTTTATAATCATATCCTTTAAGATATTAGCATGCTGATTATCAGCACAGACCTATTATTAGGTGATATGTTGATGTTTTTGCTAGTTTATACATACCTAACCATTGAATATACACAAAGCTTGAACCCCATCATTGAAGCATATAGATTGCATAACACCACGCCATATGCAAAGGAGATAATTGGTAAGCCAACTATTATCCACCCTGTTTCTCTCCCATATATTAAAATTGGTTTTGATTGATACCAACTGTGTGCGGTATGTCCTCACATAGTGATATTTTTGTAACTTCAGGAATACCTTTTTGGTGCTTTTTACCCTGGGATGCTTCTCCCATGGGCTGGCAGGCATAGTGAACTGACAACAGCCATCTCTGGCACTTTGGTTGGTCCTTGCCCTATATTGTCTGAAGGTAAGATTCCTATATTATCTATTAGAATATGTATGTTTGAAATCACACATGGGGGGTGGGTAATATATGTTAAGATATATTGTTTGTCCATATGGCTAATTATTTTTATTTCTTCTCTCTTTCTCTGTAGAGGTGTTTTTATGATTATGATAAACTCCTTTGAATGTATAAATCCTTGTGAGTCCTGAGTGAGCGTAGAGCTTTTCTAAGGATACATCGAAAGTGTGATGAATTGCTTTGCTACAGCATTTTTATACAAAGTTTACAAATGTTACATCAGAATTTTAATCTATATTCAATAAAATTGTCCATTTTTATATAAGTTGGATGTTATTATATTTAGTGGTCACCAGTGGTATATTTAAAGTCCCATTCAATTAGGATTCCATACAGTACATTCTAATACACATTGCCATGAAAATTCATATATACTGAATGGATTTTACCATTAAGGCTGGAGAGATCATACCAAACTTAATATGAGACTAAAATTACGCCATAGGTCTAGAATTTATGGGATTTTAGGAGACAGTTCCTATTCTCATATATCATTTTTTTCATAAAGAGTAATCCAATTAACTAATGATTTCACTGGGCTACATTAGGGGAGGGTGACTCATTAACTTAATTGTTATGGTTTTGGGAACCATAAATATATATTATTGTATTTTCTAGCATAGTGTGGCCAACATTCTTTTTCTGGTATAGCAAATAAACAAAATCAAGTGTATAGGGAAGAGGGAGTTGCATTAAGGTGGTGAGCACAGTAGCCACTTGCTGCCAAAACTCAGCAATACAGTTGGCTGTCTTCTGGCCATACATCACATTTTGTGTGTGAACAGGAGATAGGTATGTTTGGTGTACAATATACAACTAAATTAAACTATTATTAACCGGTGGAGGAACCAATATATGAGAGGAACATATATCATTCAATTCCTCAGCAGACATAGTAGGTAGTAGGGTCTGTCATTCTTAATAGCCCTAAATGTTGTATCCAGTTTAGTGGGTAGCAAGTGGAAATAGAGAGTGGATGTTAACTCTTTGGAAAGATAGATTTTACTATTGGGTAAATCATGTCTCTCTTCTAATTGCATGATTGAGTACATTGTTCTCTCCTAAATAATTCTATTAAATGTCTGCATGATTTACAACGCCATGGGATTTCCATAATGGAGCATCTGGAATTACAATAAAGCAGGCCAGTTTATGCAATTTTCTTTCCTTCTACCATGGTTGGGAGGAAATAAAATAATTGCTCGATTCCCCCATCAACACAGTCAGTGCTAATTTAGGGTTGTCATAAGGTGAAGAGATGACTTTTTGGCACTAAAACGTGGAATATTTTTTTTTGTAATTATACTGTTGCTGTATATATTAAAATGGCATGCATTTATTCAAGCAATCCTGCAAATGAAATTAGGTTTCACCTGTGCTATACCTCTAACATATAAAGCAACAAAACATTTAATGGTTAGCAGTATGTGTAAATTTCTCTGCATAATGACACATCATAATAATCTTGGTTAGCATAGGTGTGCACAGGGGGTGTGCATGGGCCTACCCTAATCACTATGTGCATTTCCGATTCCTCTACTTCCCCCTCCTGTTGGCCCCCCCACCCGACAAAGCTGCTGGCTTCCCTCCTCTCCCCCCGGCTGCTGCGGAGGATGTTTCAGTATGGAGAGTGGGGGAAGGGTTTAATAAATATATCATTACCACTTGCTCACTGTGTCCATTCATAACTGTAATGCTCCGTACACACGATCGGATTTTCTGACAACAAATGTTGGATGTGAGCTTGTTGTTGGAAAGTCCGATCAAATGCACCATCGAACATTTGCTGTCAGAATTTCCGGCCAAAAATGTTTGAGAGCAGGTTCTCAAGTTTTTCGCCAACAAAACTTGTTGTCAGAATTTCCGATCGTGTGTACACAAGTCTGTCGCACAAAAGTTCACGCGTGCTCGGAATCAAGCAGAAGGAGCCGCACTGGCTATTGAACTTCCTTTTTCTCAGGGTGTTGTGAGTTTTGTACGCCACCGCATTCTCACGTTCGGAATTTTGTGCCAACATTTGTGTGGCCATGTGTATGCAAGACAAGTTTGAGCCAACATCCTTCAGAAAAAAATCCACGGTTTTGTTGTCGGAAAATCCGATCGTGTGTACGGGGCATAACACTCAATGACCAGGAAGCCACTCAGCACAGAGGACTTCACATTCATTCACTGCCCCGTACAGCTGGGGCTGCAGAGAAAGGCATGTGTGTTTGAGCTTTGGGGTGCACACCTTAATGCAATAGGCTGCACACACCTATGTTGATTAGGGATTTGAGCATTCATACACTGGCACAGGTAATAACATATTTTGTGTCACATGAGTGAATTACATTGACTTTGTTTCACCACCATTCGGACACTTGCAAATGACAGCTTAAAATTTATTTCCAGTTTTGTTGAGATAACATTTAGGGCCAGTTCACAGTGTTTTTTTTTTCTGAATCAAAAAAGCATGGAAAGTAGGTTATATATGTATCAATGGCATAGTTCACACCAGTGCAGTGCATTCCAGAAAAAAAAGTACAGCATGCTGCTTTTTTGCTGCACAGAACTGTACTGGAATGCGGTAAAATGCATAAAAAAAACCGTTAAAAACACGCAAGCTGAAATCCATTCGTAACAGATCTGGCGCACGTTTTTGTGATGTGGACAACCGTATATTTGTTATATTTTCTAATTCGATTTAAACGATTTAAAATGTGCTGCTTACCTTTTGAACTGCTTTTTACTTGCATAAAAATCCTACATGGAATTTTCATCTATGTAATGTTAAGGAGGGAACAGAGGAGTTAAAGTGGTATTAACCACTTTCAGACCGGACCATTTTGCTGGCTTAAGACCAGACCACTTTTTGTGATTCGGCACTGAGTCGCTTTAACTGACAATTGCGCAGTTGTGCGACGTGGCTCCCAAACAAAATTGACATCCTTTTTTTCCCACAAATAGAGCTTTCTTTTGTTGGTATTTGATCACCTCTGCGGTTTTTATTTTTTGCGCTATAAACAAAAAAAGAGGGACAATTTTCAAAAAAACACATTCTTTTTTACTTTTTGCTATAATAAATATCCCCCAAAATGTAAAAAAAATGTTTTTTCCCTCAGTTTAGGCCGATACATATTCTTCTACATATTTTTGTTAAAAAAAAATCGCAATAAGCTATTATTGATTGGTTTGCGCAAAAGTTATAGCGTTTACAAAATAGGGGATAGTTTTATGGCATATTTATTAATAATTTTTTTTTACTAGTAATGGCAGCGATCAGCGATTTTTATTGTGACTGCGACATTATGGTGGACACATCAGACATTTTTGACACACTTTTGGGACCATTGTCATTTATAGAGCAATCAGTGCTATACAAATGCACTGATTCCTGTGTAAATGACACTGGCGGTGAAGGGGTTAACCACTAGGTGGAACTGTAGGGGTTAAATGTGCTGTGTTGTAGACATCACTGATTTCTGCTCCAATCACAGAGAGCAGAGATCAATGTCCCTGTTGCTAGGCAGAACAGGGAGATGCTTGTTTACTATAGCATCTCCCCGTTCTTCCTCCCCTTGAGACGATCGCGGGTATCCCCACGGCAATCGTTTTCCCAGGACCCGCGGTCAGACTCACGGAGGTCACGACCGGTCCGCACGCAATGGCACGGCCGAAAATTTAAATGGACGTACCTGTACGCCCTTATGCCTGTCCGTGCCATTCTGCCGGCGTACATTGTCGTGCGCCGGTCGGGAAGCGGTTAAAGCCAAAACCAAAAATGTAATATTTGGCAGCTTACCAATCATTAGATGTGGATGTTTCTTTTTTTAATGTTTTTATTTCCTTCTGTTTTCACCTGGAGACCTGGCCAGTAACACGCCTCCTGTATTAGAGTGCCTCCACTTTGGGTGAAGGAGCACAGGGGCACTTTTGGACAGCAACATTGTTAATCAGCCACAGAACCTGTGTAATTCATATGTGTTTGGTTTTAGAGGGATGAGGTGGCAACCCTAGGCACATCACATGCTATTTTGAGCAATTTCAAGCTGCCTATAGAGTCCTAGTTAGAAACCTGCTCTAAAGAAACAATCATTTTATGTATTATGCATACATAGAAACAGATAGCAAGCATAAAGAGAGGGTGTCTCAAATCTAACTGCAAATAGAAGAAATACATTTTAAAATTGTGAAAACCACTATTAGAGCTCATCTCTGCAACCAATGTCATGAAGAATAACCTTTTAAATTTCGCTACAGTAATGTATCTTGTATTTCTTAAATATAAGTTATATACGTTATTTAACCCACCCCCAGGATTTTCCTGCCAAGCCTGTCCTGTAGAGTCACCTTTGTGTAATGTCCCCACATTGCTAAAGGTAATGGATGTTATGTGGAGAAGAGCCAGCTCTTTACTGGCAGGTCTGAGAAAAGCACAATCTTCCCTCAAAGCTTCTGCTCCCCGCTCCTTTCATTCGGTGACACTGAATGGAACTTTACCTGAAGAAGCTTTTATCCTCATACCACAGTTGCCTAAGTATTTGAAAGAAATGAAGAGCAGCTGGTAGCAATAATGGTTACATGAGGGTTTAACTGTAATTCAGCAGAACTATAGTTATTAATGGCGATATAGGCTATTCCTGCTTTTATGATACATTTAGAGGCACAGGGATAAAAAAATCAACGAAATAGACTGCACTATAATTTAAAAACAGGCAGCAAGGAAAACAACGATCCAAAATAATAGAGAAAAAAAGGCCAATCTTATTGAAGTTGAAACCCTCCATCTGACAGCGATAAAGCACAGGCAACGGAGGTCAATGTACAATTACAGCATGGAAGTAAGAACGTATTAAGAGGTTGTGGCTGGGGGAAATTGATGAAAGAAATAGTCATCCCACCGGTGTACAATGGGGTTGATTTACTAAAGGCAAATCCACTTTGCACTACAAGTGCACTTGGAAGTGCAGTCGCTGTAGATCTGAAATGAGGGCAGGCTCTGCTCCTTTTATCATCCAATGAGGTGCAAGCAAAAATGCTATTTTTTTATTTTCCTTGCATGCCCCCCTCAGATCTACAGCGACTGCACTTCCAAGTGCACTTGTAGTGCAAAGTGGATTTGCATTTAGTAAATTAACCCCAAAGAGTTCTTTTTTATTAGTATGTTCAATGCTCAATGTTTATTGAAGTAGAAGCCTCAGATCTTATAATCAGGCAATCATTCATGTCCATAATGCCACGTACATCATTTATAAGGCAATTATGCAACAGAATAAAATCATATTTAAAAAAAAAAAAAAAAAAAAACTTGAACTTCATAAATCGAATCTACAATACTGGAGAACAGAACAAAAATCTGAGTGATGTCACACTTCAAATGGGTATCAAATAATGGTGTCACGTTTTCTAATATACCGAAAAACCTTGGATTGCGATTAACTTGGTCTGCAAGTGTTTTACAAGATGAGCAAATTTTTTTTATAAATTTTAACTTGATAAAAAAGCAAGGTCTTGCAATACGAGTAGCTTTGGATCCAACTTGTGTCGTGTGACATGTAAAATCCCATTTTAGTCAATGAGAGCTGTCTTAAGCTGGATACACACTATACAACTTTCTTTAGATTTTTTTTCCTTTAGATTTATCAAAGCCATAAAATAGGAGGTAAAACCTAAACACTTTCAGTTTATATGCAATCAGGCAAGCCATTGCACTATATAGTTGAAGGTAAATCTAGGAATCGAGGAAATTGAACAACAAAAATTGAATAGTGTGTATCCAGCTTTAATTAGCACTACTGAAGTCACTCCGACTTTAGAAACATTTTCTGTACTACTTCAATCTGACTTGTGCCCATAGCCTTTAAGAAAAAAAAAAACTTATGCTCAAAAATGCTCAAAAAATCTCAAAGGAGATGGAACTTCCGCTTTTTGGAATCCTCCCCCCCTCCGATGTCACATTTGGCACCTTTCATGGGGGAGGGGGGAGCATATACCTGTCTAAAACAGGTATTTTGCTCCCATTTCCAGGCATAGATAGCCGAGCCACCCGTGGGTATCTACGCCACTTCTGGCATCTTCTCCGCCTCCCCCCCGCTGTCTTCTGGGAGACACACAAAAGACAGCAGGGAGCAGTGGGATCGCGAAGCACGAGTCGCACATGTGCAGTAGGGAACCAGGAAGTGAAGCCGCAAGGCTTCACTTCCTGATTCCCTTACCAAAGATGGCGGTGCCTCCACCCGAGAGCCGAGGGACGGATCAGCTTCTAGTGCCGACATCGTGGGGGCCCTGGACAGGTAAGTGTCCTTATTTTAAAAGTCAGCAGCTGCAGTATTTGTAGCTGCTGACTTTAGAACAAAATAAAAAATAGGCGGAACTCTGACAATACAGGAAGATTAACCAGGCATTCCCTGAAGTTGCCTCGAAGTTGCCTTGAAGTCACATTGTGCGTATAGGGGGGGAGACCAAATGCGCAAACCACCAAGGGGAGGGGGGATCAATATAAAAAACTAGATAAAATTAGAAATGCCGCAGCCACCATTAAAGTGTTCCCACACCAATAGTAAATGAAAAAGTAAAAAATGTGGCGCTTGCAAGATAAATGAACAATACCAAAGATAACAGTTAAATTGCATTAAAATAGAATTATGTAGATTAAAAAGGATAATGGTGAAAATAACATGTATAAAAAATATTCAAATGAGATCGAGCACTTATAACAATAGATAGAGGATCCTGATAGAAATAATTCATAAAAATTCTAAGAAAAAGTGTGGCGCTTTCATCCAGGCCAAGAAACCAATCCTAAGGGGGAGGAGACTCCAAAGAATGGTTCCACAGAAGCGTCTACTTAATGATGTCAATATTCCAGTGGGTATAGCAACAACGTACTGGACCTTGCTATACCAATATTGTATGAGATAATTCAAATAAATCAATCCAAGGTGAGGAAATAATAATAACTAAATTCGTGAATTGAATGAATATATTACATATAACGATAAATGCTAAAGTGTAGAAATACATATGTATGTGGTAAAAACGCCCAACAAAATAAGTGTAGCAATAAAAAATTAATTAATCAATATTAAGTGCTATGGAATGTGCAAAGTGCAATTAATGCAAACAATGCAAGTACTGCAAAGGTTAATAAAAGAAGTGCAAAAGAATTAATCCAATTAATGCAAAAAGATGCAAAATTAAAAAAGGAATGTGTAAACAAGCATGTGAAAACAACAAATACAACCATATAAAAGTGTGAAAATCCAAGTGGTGGCTGTGTTTAGTAAACATCCAGTGATTTCTAAATTAATAAGCTACATTAAAGTGTCCAGTGCAATCAGGATTGCCATTCACAATTAAAATCCCATACACGATACAATCGACAACTCCTGTGCAGTGATTCCTTCTACCCAAGGTACACTCTTTGTGTGGTGGTAGTGATCTCTTCCATGCAAGAAAGTGCCGATCCAGAATGTTTTCCCCAGCCTCTTACCTTTAGGCAAGAGGGTAACAGCCTTTCAATGACAGGAAGAAATGGAGACAGATCACTTCCGTGTGGTTTCTCCAAATTAGTGTCCTTACTGCCCTCTTAGACTCTCTCCAAAGGTCCGCAGACATGGGGGCAGAAAGAGGGAGACATTCCATTGTGCAGTATTTAAACAATACATTCTCCTTTGAGAAAGCCACGTGGGCGTGGCGATACGCGTGAGGAGTCAGAGTCAGGTGACCTGAGTACGATCTTGGCCGGGGTCGTGCTGTGTATTACTGCTGCCTGTAATTTAATTTACCAACTGTAAGTCTATTTTATCCTTAATAAAATTTATTGTTTAAATACTGCACAATGGAATGTCTCCCTCTTTCTGCCCCCATGTCTGCGGGACCTATGGAGAGAGTCTAAGAGGGCAGTAAGGACACTTATTTGGAGAAACCACACGGAAGTGATCTGTCTCCATTTCTTCCTGTCATTGAAAGGCTGTTACCCTCTTGCCTAAAAGGTAAGAGGCTGGGGAAAACATTCTGGATCGACACTTTCTTGCATGGAGATCATTACCACCACACAAAGAGTGTACCTTGGGTAGAAGGAATCACTGCACAGGAGTTGTCGATTGTATCGTGTATGGGATTTTAATTGTGAATGGCAATCCTGATTGCACTGGACACTTTATTGTAGCTTATTAATTTAGAAATCACTGGATGTTTACTAAACACAGCCACCACTTGGATTGTCACACTTTTATATGGTTGTATTTGTTGTTTTCACATGCTTGTTTACACATTCCTTTTTTAATTTTGCATCTTTTTGCATTAATTGGATTAACCTCCCCTTCTTTTGCACTTCTTTTATTAACCTTTGCAGTACTTGCATTGTTTGCATTAATTGCACTTTGCACATTCCATAGCACTTAATATTGATTAATTAATTTTTTATTGCTACACTTATTTTGTTGGGCGTTTTTACCACATACATATGTATTTCTACACTTTAGCATTTATCGTTATATGTAATATATTCATTCAATTCACAAATTTATTTATTATTATTTCCTCACCTTGGATTGATTTATTTGAATTATCTCATACAATATTGGTATAGCAAGGTCCAGTACGTTGTTGCTATACCCACTGGAATATTGACATCATTAAGTAGACGCTTCTGTGGAACCATTCTTTGGAGTCTCCTCCCCCTTAGGATTGGTTTCTTGGCCTGGATGAAAGCGCCACACTTTTTCTTAGAATTTTTATGAATTATTTCTATCAGGATCCTCTATCTATTGTTATAAGTGCTCGATCTCATTTGAATATTTTTTATACATGTTATTTTCACCATTATCCTTTTTAATCTACATAATTTTATTTTAATGCAATTTAACTGGTATTGTTCATTTATCTTGCAAGCGCCACATTTTTTACTTTTTCTTGAAGTCACATTGCTATAATCTTTTTATATGGACTATAGACTGAAGGACTTATAAAAAAATGGTTGTGGAACGAATCATCTGGGTTTCCATTATTTCTTATGGGGAATTTTGCTTTGATATACGAATGCTTTGGATTAGAAGCATGTTTCTGGAACAAATTATGCTCCCAATCCAAGGTTTTACTGTATAGCTTACATTTTAGCACATCTTTTGAGTGACATGACTAGTATTAAACTGGTTCAGGAAAGTGTCAGAATTTATGAATATTGTAAAAATGTAGGAGGTTAAAACATAGACCAGCCCTTGAATTACATTCTGTTCAGGTAGACCAACCAGGTAGCATTGCTCTGTTCCTTATTCAGAGGAGCTAATGTCCTCCATGGCCACAGCTACAAAAAAATGATTTGACTTTATATTCAAACATGAATTTATGGTGATTTACACAATATTAATCCCTACACTGATGCAAAATGCTAATTCCTATAAATTACTTTGTAATGCCTGTGAGCACTCCACTCCAAGGACCTTATCTAGCACTATATCATGTCTGACACATGCTAAACATATGTTAATGGTGTCAATAAGTTGTGCATTAAATACTGTTGATAAAGCAGGAAAATATACACATCCGACCAACAAGGTGACATGAATATTTTAGCAAAGAGGGAAGCATAACAGCTTTAAAAATGTATGCTTTGTGCTTTGTGCTCTACAGCAAGAGGAAACAGACTTTGAAGTTGATGACAGATGAATATAGACAGGTATTATGACCTTCGCTACTTCCATTCTTTAGGTAATCCTGTGAAAAATAAGTTTAATTCAAACTAAGCATATTTCTTGTAAAAGTAGAGATTGGCCCTACCCACTCTTCTCCTAAGCATCCCTATTAGCCAATGAGGTTGTTCATTACTATAGCAACTTACTTTTACATGAAAAGTTTCAATTTCATATTATTTCAGCTATAATTCTAAATTTGTTGGTCATTTGATATGGTAGAGTGGAATTTCACTCTCTAACTCTTTTGTACATTTCTTCAGTTACTTCCTGGTTTCCATGCCTAGGCAAAAGGTGTCATACATCCCAGGAGTCTTCAGGAGGGGAGGAGGGTTTTTTCAGCTAAGCACACCCTTCTGTCTGTATACCTGAGCTAAGGGCAGATGGATTTGTGGAAGTAATTGCTACAGTAATCATCTGCCCTTACTCAGTATGGCCACAGCCAGAAATACTAGGGGGTGTTTTTCAAAGTGATTTCTAATAATAAAATAAAGCATGGAAACATTGATGCATAAATGAGTTTGTTTTGAATATTAAAAATTAATTAAATCGTGTTTTTGGTTTGTGGTGGTCAGATGCAGTGTAGTTCCACTTTAAATAGCTAAATGAAATTGAGATATACAAATTAAAACATGGATTATTTCATATACATATACAGGCATACCCCACTTTTAAGTACACAATGGGGTTTATTTACTAAAGCTGGAAAGTGCAAAATCAGGTTCACTTCTGCATAGAAACCAATGAGCTTCTAACCACAGCTTGTTCAATTAAGCTTTGGTAATAATACCTAGAAGCTCATTGGTTTCTATGCAGAAGTGAGCCTGATTTTGCACTTTCCAGCTTTATTAAATAAACCCCATTGTGTACTTAAAGTCGTGTTTCCACCAAAAAAAAAAAAATTGCTTAAAAATCATAAAAAAATAAATTATTGGAAAAAAAATGTTTTACTCACTAAATGCCTAGTGCCTGTTGCTAGGGGGTCCCTCGTAGTCTGCCTCCTTTAGTGTCCGGGCACTGACATCACTTCCCCTCGGCGCAGCCAGTCATCTGGGACACGTGACAGGTCCTAGATGACTGCACGGCGTATCACGGCGCATGGCGCCGCTCGCGCATGCGCAGTGGGTGTCCAGCTGTGTAGCCACAGCCAGGTGCCCACAGTAAAGCCCCATACACACGGTCAGACTTTTTCATGGATTCTGTCCGATCGGACAATGTTGTTGAAAAATCAGACCGTGTGTATGCACCATCGGACAGTGTACGTCGGATTGTCCGACGGACAAAGTCTTATCTCCTGCTGGAAAGATTTGCCGACAACACGGTCCGATCACACCAAATCCGATCGTGTGTACGGTTGTCCGACCGGACAAAGTGCTACGCATGCTCAGATCACATTACAAGACCAAAGCTATTGGCTACTAGCCTCTACGTAGTCCCGTCGTAGGCAACAAACGTCACCACGTTCAGAATGATCGGATTTTCCGACAACTTTGTCCGACCGTGTGTACGCAAAACCAACATCAGACAAAGTATGACGGACAGGATCCGACCGACCTGGTCCGCGGATTGTCCGACCGTGTGTATGGGGCTTAAGAATGCTGGTGCTGCGAGCAGAGCGGGGAACGAGGGGGGGGGGGGCTTTGTTCCCCCGCATCGCTGGTCCCTGGGACAGGTAAGTGTCCGATTATTAAAAGTCAGAAGCTGCAGTATTTGTAGCTGCTGACTTTTAAAGTGGGGTGCCCCCTAAAAAAAAAAAAGTAAAAGTGGGGTATGCCTGTATACTGTACATAAATTACATAATACAACAATTCACATCTAAGCTTACTATTAAATGAACAGTTCATATTAGGCGTGATTCTTCTAATTATTAGAACAATTTGATATCTAAGTACTTAACTTGCATTTGTTAAATTGTTCCATCAATAAAGTATCAAGCATACAATTTTCAGACTCTGTGTATGTACAAGTGTAAGAACAAAAATCTTGCAAAAGAGGGGACATTGGCAATATTGCAGTGCTCTGCGCCTCTAGCTCACCCTTTTTTAAGCCAATTAGAGCCTCAGGCTTGAATCATGTACTTCTAAAAAAATTAATAAAAAAAAAGACCCCATTGAAATCCATGCGTCAGGCACCCCGCATGGAGATTAGGGGGCCAGACGCATAGACTAGGGGGGCGGCACCCTTGAGCCCTGCATTACAGGTCGCCACTAGTCACAATACAAACTTGACAAAACTCCCTTTTAGCCAAAAGCCTTTATTTAAAACTCTTACTACATGTAAGGCCAAGGCTGATGCAAAAATAGTATGAATTATGTCTGGGAAAGTCTCTGCCATTTAACAACTTTGTTGTACCCTACAGCCCTTGCACCTATGACAACCAATGACCATGTCAATACCAAAGGTGAATGAATTGGTGTCTGAAGTGCTTGGAAATAATTATCCTAATGATGCCAGTCTCTGCTACTCTGTTCCACTGACTTGATATTGCCAGATTGTAGGATGGGACCATCTATACATCTGCTGGTGTGCCAATCAAACTTTGATAATTTTACCTATTTTAACTCTCTCCCTTTTGATATTAGAGATCACTTCAATAATCCTAAAATCCTCTGTTGTAACTCTCAGATCTCCTTTCATGTTTTCATGTGTATAATCCATACTGACAAAGGGTTACATCTTTCTGCGCAAATTATATGGTAAAGACTATCAAATCAAATTAACACTTGCTTAGTGTTTGCATGAAGATAGATTTTAATTTCTCAGAGGCATTAAACAAGGTAGGCATCAATTCTGCTCTGATATTCTTGGGATCCTTTGAACAGAATAGTACTTCACTGGAGTGAGGCCCATAAGCTAAAGCTGTAAAGTGGCCTCTTAACTCTTTTCAGGATCAGGTGTTGTGTCCTGGTGTAGTACCCATGAGAAAGTGTCTAGACCCATTCACCAGAGCTGAAATCTGTGATGACTCTTCTTCAGAATAGTAATGCACATTACTAGCTCCTGGATTGCTCCCAGAAGCCATGGAGCTATACTTTGCTCTGATATGATAGCTTCAAGTCTCAAAAATGGAAGCACTGTGTTGTTTTACTGCCACCCCCCTTCCTTTGGCCATTTACAGAATTCTATATATTCTGTAATTCACAGAATACAGTTGTTTGGATACATGTGAATGTTGCATTATTTTCATGTACAGTATTAGATTTATTAGAGACAATAAAATAACAACATTAAGGCCCCTTTCACACTGGGGCGGTTTGCAAGCGCTATTGCGCTAAGAATAGCGCCTGCAAACCGACCCGAAACAGCTGTTGCTGTTCCTTCAGTGTGAAAGCCCGAGGGCTTTCACACTGAAGCGGTGCGCTTGCAGGACGCTCAAAAATGTCCTGCAAGCCGCATCTTTGGCTCGCTATAGGAGCGGTATATTTACCGCTCCTATAGCGCCCGGTCCCATTGAAAACAATGGGGGAGCGCGCCGATCCCGCCCGCAAAACGCCGCTACAGCGGCGGTTTGCGGGCGGTATTGACCCTTTTTCGCAATGCGCCGCTAAAACGCCGGTAAAGCGGCGCTAAATATAGCGCCGCTTTACCGCCAGCCCCCCACCGCTCCAGTGTGAAAGTAGCCTAAGACTTTGATTATTCATATTAATATTTCTGTTTACCTTACATTGTGTTATCCATCCAGTATGCCAACTGAACACTGAACAATTATAACCAGAGCCTCAATTACATGTGAATGGATTAGACATACAGCTAAGTGTAAACCTATTAAAACATATATATATATATATATATATATATATATATATAGACAACTGCTTTTTAAATCATTTCAACTCTAACCCAAAATGTACCAAACAAGTACAATAATAATACCACAGAAAACGTCTCTGTGCCTACTGCCTGTTATTACAAAGTGCATAGAAGACAATCAAAAAACAAAGCTGTAACCTGTAATTACCTATGATGAGACTGAAAGAAATGATGTTTTAGTACCCATGCCTGACATTCGGATAACCACCTAGTCATAGAAAGCTGAGTTTCAGTCTGAGGACACAGACAAAAGACTCCAACCATATAATTGGGCAAGTTACAATCATATATAACTCAATCACCAGGGAGGGCACATACAAGAAAGGCTTCTATGTTAAAAATAAAAATCCATTTGTTGTCCTTCCAGTAAATATATATGTATCATAAACTACAAACGTTCAATTTTAGAAACTAAGGGCCCCTATGTATCAATGGGGTTTATTTACTAATACTGGAAAGTGCAAAATATGGTGCAACTCTGCTCAAAAACCAATCAGCTTCCAGGTTTTTTGTCAAAGCTTAATTGAACAAACTGAAGTTAGAAGCTGAATGGCTACCATGCACAGCTGCACCGGATATTGCACTTTCCAGTTTTAGTAAATCAACCCTAATGTTTTCACCAATGATTTACCCACCTTTCACTCAAGATTCACTATTTTTCCTAATTAAATTAATTTTGGAAAATTGGTAAATTTTAGATGAAAGGTGGGTCAATCATGTTTTACCATAGTACATTTGAAATAGGGCAACATAAAAAATGCTGAACTCCAGGAAATGTAAAAATTCTCCATTGCAGTCAAATCGTACCCACTTAAAGCAGTAGTAAACACCACTTGATGACTTGTACCTGCAGGTCAGCTTATAATAACACTGACCTGTAGGTACAAGGAATGTCTTCTAAATGTGCACAATTTAGGAGGTATTCTCTATTTCTGCAGCCTGTGAGGTCACCAGCGCATATGCACTGACCTCTAAAGGGATGGATTTATTTACCTTATCTTCTGCTCCTGCAAACTTCTCTATGCTGCTAGACTGGTCCCTAAAGCCTCGTCTCCCCTATGCTCCAGTGGTGTAAGGCATTTGGTGGGATCCAGTGTTTGAATGGGCTAAAAAAAAAATTGCACCAGGCTGAATCTCATGGGAATTATACAGGAATGCAACCATGTTTCTAGACGATTCAGGTGTGAACCAGCTTTAAAAACTTTGTCTTTGTAGTTATATGTTTTAAAGGGGGTTTAAAAGCTTTGTTTGACATTTTGGTTACAATATTTCTGTTATAATGTTTCAATATGTTCAATTAAAGTGATATATTGTTATTTTTATAATATTTAGTAGTTTCTACTCAGTTTAACCTCCCTGGTGGTATGATTATGTCAGGAATTTTGTACCAAAAGCGGTACAATTATTTTGCATGGAAATTTGGCGTTTTATATTGTAGGCCTGCAATTCTTAGGAATACCTCACTTAAATCTGTCCAAACCAGAGTCTAGTAGACATCCCGGGTATGATAAAGTTTGAAACACAAAATCATAAATTATAATATAACAAATAACTATAAAAATTATTCAATAATGTAATCAAATCAAAAACACTGAAATTTGCTCAGTTGCAGAATTGTCGCTGTCATTAGATTTAGTGTTTGATGACGAATTGTGATTCTAATTTATTATTGCTGTTTTCTAGCTGGTCTAAAACCACTTTTGACATAAAGGGACACTTTTTGGTTGCTATGGACAATCTCCAAATTCTAGGTAGAAAAAAATGTATTTATAATTTAAAACTACATGCAGGGCACTGGACAGACCCCTAGGGACAAAGGGGATGTGTAATTTTTGATTTTGGCACCGATCTCCGCTCCCGTGCGTCGTAACGTCGCAGGGAACGGAGCTCCGCGGCACTCGGGCACTGTGTGAATCGAGCGGAGGAGCTCGCACACACAGCGTGGAGACATCACAGGATCCAGGGGACAAGTTAAGTAACTTCCCCTGTATCCTGCAATGCGATCCCGAGTCTGGCTCTGGGTTACCGCTTATGGTACTGAAGTTCCACCCCGAGCCAGACTTGGGAATACTGCCAGGGAGGTTACTCTCCAATAAGGGTGCATGAGTTTTCAATTTATGAGTTTAGGAGTTGAGTAGCTGATACATTATTTAACTGTTTAGCTATTTGATGTTGCACATGCTTGGTTAAAGAGGACCTTCAGTCATTTTTTCAACTTTCCATCTATTAAATCCTCTGTCCTTGTTGTTTTAAATTTGGATAGTAAAACTATCTTTCTGCCAGTAAATACCTTATACAGCCCACTTCCTGTTTCTTGTCTGGTCATTAGCCTAGCCCATGACATCGTGCACAGCTCTCTCTCTCACTCTCGTGAGAGTTTGCCAGCAAGGGAGGGGAGTTTAGTCATAAGAGGGCCAATCAGAGCTGCAGAGCTGGAGGTGTGCCTCTGTGTGTCTGTGTAAACCCAGGAAGTGAACAGGCAGCAGCTTCAGCTGCCCACAGTTAAAATGGTTGCAGCCAGACTCAGTGGAGGGAGATTTCTGCAGCATATTTGGAAAGTACAGAATCACAGTATATATAAAATAATATGCAAAGTGGTTGGAGGGGAGCTTCAGAATGGCAAAGATGTTTTTATTACAAATGATGTGAGCAGACTGCAGTTCCTCTTTAAGTTAACATTAAAAAAGAAACATTTCAAACTAGGTGAAGGAAACATTACTTTTGTAAGTATCCCTGGAAGTGTTTGTTTTTCCCAAGCCCGGTCACTGTTGATGGACAGGTGGGTCTGTATGTACATTGGAAACATAAATAAAGCAGGTGCAATGAAAAAGAAATTAAAGCACTAAGTATTATTATTGCAACTGAATTAAGGCGTCCAAGTATTTCCTGTATACTGAAGACGCATAATATTCCCCTGGACTAAATCATTTTCTATATTGCCAGTTAGCCAGTTGTCATAGGAATTCCTTGATAGCCCATATATCAAGAAAAACACCAAGAGGCTTTTAAACTTTACACACTTTCCCACAAGATAACATGAAGATCTAAAAAAAAAAAAAAAAAAGGTGTGAAATAAAAGCGTTTAGCCATATAGCAACTTTTAAATGCATCAATCCCCTTTACAGCAGCAATAAAGTTAAAGCACTCATCCATGTAATACCTACTCTGCCAGTGTTTCACCCGTTAAAGCAAAACTTTGGTTTTGATAAAAATGTACATGTGCAAAAGAAAAGATCAGAAAAGATGTAAACTTTCCTCAAAGGACTACAGTTCATTCAAATGTCTTTAATGTTGAAAGTCAGATATGTACTACAGGTCTTGGCCCTACAGTCAGTCTAAACCAAAGTCAAATAGCTGATATGCAGCTATGCAGTCCTTGATCCTTACAATTCAAACTGAGTATCACAAATCTGATCTGAGATGCCACTTTCAAACCGCTGAAGTCAGTGCAACTTCAATTGGTAATGTATCAGAAGAGAGAATGGCCAGGAGACCAGACTTATAACAGGACACATCTGACACTTTGTCCAGGCTGCTAGAAAAGGGGTAAAACTGTCAATTAAAGCTTTAAAGCAGAACTGTGGCCCTAAAACAAAGAATTGTGAGCAGTAAGGCTGTTTTTTTTTTTTTTTTATTACAGAAGGGTCACGCTATGTCTCTTCTGCAATAAACATGTCTTATCTTTCTTTTTGCAATATTCTTTACACTGTACACAAAAATGTACCTGACAATTGGAGGAATCCAGGGAGAAGATGTTGGCATTTGCAAGGGAGCTTGCAGAAGTCACATTTCTGGAGCAATGAGTATCTGCAGACTTTAGTTTCACCTAAAGTTTTGTTTCATGTTACCCTATCAGCACCTTTGTTATAAGAGTGCTTGTTATCAGCACTGAGCCCCATCAGGAGAGAGGATTGCCTTACAACCTGGCATGTAATTTAAACAAACTAATACAATCAAGTAACTCTGAAAGGCTCACCATGTTAATTCAGAGAGAGGAAATTTAGAGTAGGGGCCCTTTCACGTAGACATTCCGATCAGGTCACCCTGTCAGTTTTTCAAAGGGACCTGATTGAATGCTCCATGCAGCTCTATGGACAGGCAGATGTAAATGGAATTGTATCCATTTATGCCCTCCTACCACTGAGTCAGTCCAAAATCCAAAAAGGAGCGCACCCTTTTCCATTTTTCTGGACCTAAATGTGAAGGATCTGAGGTAACCTGATTTACATCCAGTCTGTTTATATCCAGCTAGCACAGGTCCACCAGGCACAAACTGAACAGGATGTTAAAAAAAACTGACATCTGTCCTGGTCAGTTCCAATTCAGCAAGGAATCTGCTCATGGATCCCCTGCTGATCAGAGTGGATCCCACTCCATCTGAAAGGAGCCTTAAGGATGCCCAATTGTGGTCGGATTTTTTTAAAGTTGATCCTTTCTGCAATAAGAACTTATAAATACAGAAGTCATGTTACACATTATTAAGCTCTGTTTTTGGCATACAAATATGCAAATGTTTGGTTAATACCAGTGTACATGATTTAAGGAGACAAAACTATGTAAAGCAATTGTATACCAGCACAGAATTTTTTTATTTTTTTTTTAAAACAAAAAAACCTGTAAGGCAAAGGCATAATGAGAAAATACTCACCTTAGGTGTCGGCATCTGATCTCGGTCCACGCCGAGGGAGCTGACATTTCCCTTCGTCGTGTCTTCCGCGTTCGTGGCTCCCACGATGTGAGTGCATGCGCGTGGGAGTCTTCTTCCCGCCAGGTTCCGGCAGCGTCTGCTGGACCTTCAGCTGGGCCTTCACAGCGCATGTGACGCTGACGTCAGCGGCTGCATGCAACATGAATATCTCCTAAACCATACAGGTTTAGGAGATATTAATTTTACCTACAGGTAAGTCTTATCATAGGATTACCTCTAGATACAAATAAAAAAATAGGGTATACAACCACTTTAAAATACATCAAGTACATTTAAAATACTGCTACAGGCTAAAAACCGAGCAACTTCTCAACTATACTAACAATATTCATTTTGTTTACTATTTATTTTAATGTAAACTTATTGTATGTAATAATGTATTTTTAATAATCAGCACTTTGAAAAAAAAAAATAATGCAAATGACGGTTTTACTAGATTTTTTTTAAACTAAAAATACAAATAATTAAAAAAAATTTCACTTGGAAAAGGCTTCTCCATCCTCAATAGCATAGCGAGGTATTGTTTATGATACATTATTTTGGCACTTTTGGGTCTTACGCCCTTCTCCTAAGCTCTAACAGGCAAAACGCATCTTGAAAATGTAGCCGTTAGAGCAAACAGTACCATGGACAGTATATTGTTGCAATAGTGCATTAATACGGCTACAATCATCTTATCCATCCTCAATATAAATTCTTAGCCTTTGCTTGACCTCTAATAGCCTTGCAGTGACAAGGAGAAGAGAGTCTTTTTCTTCCTGCAGCTTTTGTAAATAAAAGCAAGACCTTTAACCTAGCATTTTAGAACTGCTGATGAATTATGGTCCAACCTATTTAGAGATTAAGGCACTCAAGGCACTCATAGAATGCCACAGTAGTAATAATAATAATAATAATAATAATAATAATAATAATATCAACAATGATTATTGCATTTATAATGAAACTTCTATTCAGATGCATACTTGTATCTCAGGCTTTGTTACCAATTTACTAAAGACGTTGAGACTCTTCACACAATAAATGATGTGAATATGCAATTCATTTATCTAATCATGTGAAAAATAAATTCATGTTCACATTGAATACCCAGTCATGTGCAGATAAAAGTAAGCTAAAGCCCCTCCTTATTCTCTTTTTTATGCATAAAATTAAGCTAGCCATAGACAGAAAAAAATTCAGCCAGTTCAGCTGAATTTCAGTCCATCTGTGGCTGTCCCCACTCGGCAGAAGTCAATCGTTAGATCGATTTCTGTTGATGGAACATGCTGGAAAACATTTTTCGATCAGCGGTTACAGCCACTAATTAATGTATTCTAACAGCACCATGCCCACTGTCAGAATACAATTGGGGGGGG
This sequence comes from Lithobates sylvaticus, assembly GCA_028564925.1. Lineage (NCBI taxonomy): Eukaryota > Metazoa > Chordata > Amphibia > Anura > Ranidae > Lithobates > Lithobates sylvaticus. The sequence continues at coordinate 353,871,303 of CM053027.1, read as the reverse complement.
GGGGGGGGGGTAATTCCACCATACAACTCACTTGTGTGTATGGAGAAACATGTTAGGTGTTTTTGTTTTTTTTAAATCCACTGGCTGTTGTAGAGGATGCTTATATAATTATTTTTGTGAAGCATCTCAGCTTCTTTAGTAATTCATCCTTAGAATTGCAGCAACAGACGTTTGGTGAGCTGATTTTTCCATTTTCAAGAAGCTGGATACCAAAGTACTGTTACTGAGGTTAATTAGTAAGTACAGTTTAGTACGCTTCACTAGTCCACTGACATGCTTTAACCATTTTAACTACTCAGCCAATATGAATTATCATCCTACAAAACCTAACATCCCTGGTTTGAATAAATAGTTTTAAAATCTGTGTCAGCTGATGAATTACAGCTGTCCTCCTTGGAAGGGTCTGTAATGGGCATTGCTTCAGGGTCATTGCTGTTTGTGTAAATACATTTCATTTTTAACATTTATCTTACCTTGCTAAGGTTTGTTACTCTCTACCATCAATGTTTTTTTTTCATTTTAAAATTCAAGATTCATTTGATTTTGCACTGCACAAAATATGACATTTTTTGCATAGTAAGTGATGTTTGTAAGAATGTAATTTAACTTTTAAGGAATTGGAACATTGTGTTCATCATAAATCTGTATATCTGATCATCATTAATAACTAAGGAGTAAAACTGCATGTTTACAGGCATACCCCACTTTTAAGTACACAATGGGGTTTATTTACTAAAGCTGGAAAGTGCAAAATCAAGCTCCCTTTTGCATAGAAACCAACGAGCTTCTAACCCCAGCATGTTCAATTAAGCTTTAGTAATAAAACCTGGAAGCTCATTGGTTTCTATGCAGAAGTGAGCCTGATTTTGCACTTTCCAGCTTTAGTAAATAAACCCCATTGTGTACTTAAAAGTGGGGTATGCCTGTAGTAATCAATACTGATTTTAAGTATGTATTCTATGCTTCACACATAGGGATATTTCCATGCAATGCCCCATTCCAGTTAAGTATTCAGCATGCAACTGTAATCATTCTGTACCTTCTGTTTTTGTAATAGTGCATTTTCATGAAATTGTTCTTCAGTGGTAACTTTAAGACTTCTCCATATGTAACATTTGGCAAAGCCTGACAAAAACCATGAAAATTGTGTACGTCAAAGGATTGTTTTAGGTCTTTGCATTTATAAAAGAGAAATTGAACACTGTTTCCAGAAAATGGCAGGCAGTGGGAAAATAATAATTCACCACCTTTCTAAGACTATTCGTCTATGGTCTTTCTGCAGTTCTATGGTCTTTCTTTTTTATCCCATCAGTAACTAATTATGCCTTGTTCTACATTGGGGTAGATTTACTAAAACTGGAGAGTGAAAAATCTGGTGCAGCTGTGCATGGTAGCCAATCAGTTTCTAACTTCAGTTCGATCAATAAAGCTTTGACAAAAAAAACCTGATTAATTTCTATGCAGAACTGCACCAGATTTTGCACTCTCCGGTTTTAGTAAATCAACCCCAATGTGTCTCTGTATGATGAAGGCCATCTTGGTAGAGGCATAGCTTTGCAGTGTTAGAGCCGCCAATAAAGGGAACAGTGAGCAGAAACAGTAGTGATATCACCTGATCTAATTCCAAATCTTTTAAGATTAGCAGTCAGAGACAGTAGTGCCTTAAGCTCAGTACACACGGGCCGAATGTTGGGCGTCATAGGCCTGTTCAATAGAAACCTGCCGACCTTTGGGCCGTAGGTACTGCAGCTGGTCTGACAGAAGCCAGCTATTAGGTCATCTTCTGTCGAAAAGGGGCATGACTAAAAAGGTCCTGATCAGTGCTCTCAGCCAATAGCTGAGAGCGCTGACCAGGGTGTTAGAGTGGCTCTGACTTGAGCTGTCATTTTATTTTGTTCAGCCCGATGGGTTGAATGAAAAAAAGACCTAGCCGTGTATACTAGGCTTTAGATCCCACACAGCACATAAATAACTACAAAGCTATAGGCACAGGAGTGCCTTGGCACTCTCACATACCAGGAAGCACATTTTTATTTTTTTGTAGGAATCTGTTTAGGCATCACTAGCATCCTAAATCAGCTTCTGTCGAAATGACTGAAAAAGGTGTGGCTCCTGATCCTAAGGATTCCCTTCTTCGCTATTTTGAGTTTAAGTCTGCTTTAATAAACTGCGTCAAAATTAATAATATTGGTATGATGAGGCGCCCTTCTACAGAAATGTTCCAGCAGATCTACCCAATGTAGATTTTCAAACAAATACTGCAAAAAAAAGCTAGAGAGGATAATGCATAGTAACCAGAAAAACATTTGTGATAATCATTTTCTTAAAATGCTGATTTAATTAAACATATTTAAACACATTTAAAAAAATCGAATTACCAAAGTAGAGGGCAAAGGAGCCTATCCTGCTGTAAAGAATGGTAGTGTGTTAAAACTCACAATCTAGACATGTTATTATCACCATGAGAAAAAGAGGTGTGCTGAACCAGTAGCTCTACAGCAGACTAATTTCCTTGGTTTACATAAAGAACTACAGGATATGATATACTGTAATGTGGAATGGTTATTACAATTCATGCCTCACATACATTATCAAAAGGGCACATGCCAGCATTATAGATGCTCCTGAGCTTTTTCTTGTGCTCTAAATCATGCACGATTCTTGCATGATCTCTGGCTACCAGGAGCATCATCTCAAAAGCCTGCCACTATTTTATATTGACTGCTATCTATTATCTATCTACTGTCTACTATTTTCAATCAAATACTGCTCGATAGATTTGTAATCAGAGCATCTCACTTCTAAGCAGGAACCAAAGCCAGACTTTGTAATGTGAAAAAATGGCTTCTCATGTAGATCCATAACTGAAAAATATACATGGAAACAAGTTGTGTATTACATTAACACACACTGATTGAAGATACTTTATATTAACCTACTCTCTTTCAAATGCATATTCAAAAAGCAATAAAAAGACTGCAGTGTCTAAACTTTATAATTATCATTTAGCCATTGGAGTTGATTTAATAAAGGCAAATATGGTGCTCCCTTTGCAAGGAAAAGGGGGGGGGGGGGGGGGTGAATGTGGTGAAACTTTGCTTTGCCAAAAAATACCCAATTGTGTGAAAAAAATATATATAATATTTTTCTTGCACATGATTGGATAATGTAAGTCAGAAAAGACTAATTTCATTCACTATAATAAGGAAAAGTGCCCTTGTAAAGTCCAAGTTCACTATTAGCCCTTAGTAATTCAACCCTATTGTGTCAGGCTTTGAGAAAGGAAAAACTCTGAAACATTGGCCTTAACCACATTACGACCGGCGCACACAGATGTACGTCGGCAGAATGGCACGGACAGGCAAATGGGCGTATCTGTACGTCCCTTTGGATTTGCCACCATTTCATCGCGTGCACACCGCCGGCTGCACGCAAGCATGCCCGTCACGAGCTCCGTGAATCGGGTCGCGGGTCCCACTGAATCGATTGCCGCGGGGATACCCGTGATTGTTTTACGGAGAGGAAGAAGGGGGGAGATGCTAATGTAAACAAGCATCTCCCCGTTCTGCCTAGTGACCCTGTCACTGATCAGCTCTTCTTGTAATCGGAAGAGCTGATCAGTGTAGTGTTAGACACAGCCCCTACAGTTAGAAACACTCCCCATCACACACTTAACCCTTCCTTAGCCCCCTAGTGATTAACCCCTTCACTGCCAGTGTAATTTTTACAGTAATCAGTGCAATTTAATCGCACCAATCGCTGTAAAAATGACAATGGTCCCAAAAATGTGTCAAAATTGTCCGACGTGTCCGCCATAATGTCGCAGTCATGATAAAAATCCCAGATCGCCAGCATTACTAGTAAAAAAAAAATATTAATAAAAATGCCATAAAACTAACCCCTATTTTGTAGACGCTATAACTTTTGTGCAAACCAAACAATAAACGCTTACTGCGATTTTGTTTACCAAAAATATGTAGAAGAATACGTATCGGCCTAAACTGAGGAAAAAAAAAATTTTATATATTTTTTGGGGATATTTATTATAGCAAAAAGTAAAAAATAATGTGTTTTTTTTTCAAAATTGACGCTATTGTTTTGTTTATAGAGCAAAAAATAAAAACCACAGAGGTGATCAAATAGCACCAACAGAAATCTCTATTTGTGGGAAAAAAAGGACATCAATTTTGTTTGGGAGCCACGTCGCACGACCACGCAATTGTCAGTTAAAGCGACGCAGTGCCGAATCGCAAAAAACGCTCTAGTCTTTTGCCAGCAAAATGGTCCGGTCTGAAAGTGGTTAATGTCAGTTTGTTTTATTGTTTCAGCATCACTGAGTAAATACACATTTTAATAATATAATATGTTACCAGCCAATTTTTTTCCCTGTTAACAGAAATAAATATCAATAATGTTGATTTCACATGCCAATTCACCATACTTAATCAAAAAATGTGACCAGTACTCAATAATTCCCACTACATCAGACACATTTTCATGAATCTGTTGATAATGTGTAAAAAAACATAAATAATTTCATTATTATACAACTTCCTTTACTTTAGGCATACATAGAACAGTACCTCCCACTGCAATAGATCATCACAGCAGCCACAGTCAGCAATGGCTGAGATTGAAAACATGATTTAAGTCACTATAAAATACCAATTTCCCATTGCAAATGTAGGAGTGTTCTTCTCAAATGTGGTTTCAAAGTGTGAGTTTTAGTGTTTTATTCGTTTCTCTGTATTATATGCACTTTAAATGAAATATCACACACATATGTGGGTAAAATTAAGCTAGATTTAAGAAAATTTAACAAAATGTACAGAATTGCTTGCCACCCACATAATTTTTTGTTTTTTAAGACAGAAATGAAGGAAGACTAATATATGCACAGAAGCAGGGTTTTAACAGCAGCTTTGTAGAAAGATCAACTATCTGGGATGGGACATCAATCATTTTCTGTCATCCACTAGTTTATGAACAACAAAATGACAAAATGAGAAAAATCTATATACAAAGTTAACATGCAAAATCAAATGTAGGTATTTTGCACTACGGTTTAACCAGTTAGGCCCCTTTCACACATGCGGACCGTATGTCCGTTTTTCATCCATCCGTTTTTGGATGAAAAACGGACATACATGCATGTCTATGGGGCAGCGGGTGTCAGCGGATGAGCATCCGCTGACACCCGCTATTGTCTGCCTCCGCAATTGTCCGGTTCTGCAGACGGAGGAAAATCCTATTTTTTCATCCGTCTGCAGAGCGGATCGGATGAACATGGACAGACGGTCCGTGTTCATCCGATCCTCCATAGAGGAGAGCGGAGAACTGACAGGGCGGTCCCTGCACACTGTGCAGGGACCGCCCTGTCATCAGTCGGCTCAGCGGGGAACAGCTGTGTGATCCCCGCTGAGCAACAGATCTTCACGGGGCGGATCAATACGGATCCGCCCCGTGTGAAAGGACCCTTAGGTGTAAAGTGGAAAAGGTGTACATTTATCAAAAAGAGAAGAGCCAAGATCCTGATGATCATGGCTGATCTCTCAGGTGTGCCAGTTTATGAAGCTGAGATGAGGAGTGGAGAACATGTTCTTCACTTTTCATCACAGGACACACCCTTCTGTCATTTACTTTTACACAGTGTACATACATATGTTTCTTTCCCCATAAAGACATAAGTCGTTGTTTGCAAAGTTTGTTTGTATGGTATTCGTGTTTAACTTTGAACTATAATAGGATTTTTGGAAGTAGAATATTTTGAGGCTAAATTTATTGTATGAGGTTCAGAAAAGAGAAGAAGGAAGAAAAAAAAAAGTGTATATGTAGGGTAAGGGAGGAGAAAGGGTAGATGGGGGGGGGGGGGGGTGAAGGGGGGAGGGGACTCCCCAGACTCCCCTCTTTCTTGATTCAGATTGATGATGAGCAATAGGAAATTTGAAGAGGTGATATCTTATTGATAGGCGAATATGTAGGTTAAATATTTCCAAGAGGATTGCATTAGGGACCGGAAGGGATAATGTCAGGTAGAGTGGTTTTGGATTTTTATTTCAGTAAGGTTCTTGTGTCACCCGTCATTCGTAGAATATGCATCTGTAGTCTTGAAGTGTTGCCTACTGTACCATGTAGATGTGAATTTGGGTAGTTTTTCGTGAGAGATACTTATGAGTTCTTAAATTTTTTCTATGTTGTTAAGTCTGCGGTACCATTACCACTTTCGTTGGGGCAGATGGAGAACGCTAATGGCATGGGATGCATTGTCTGGCTGCATTTATCATATTTAGCGACTTGAAATATCACGTCTTAGGTATGTTGGTGTGCTGGAGCAGGTAAACAGCAGGTGAGAAGTCAACTTTATTTGAGGTGATTGAAATGATGGTGTCGTAAACTGTCTGCCAAAATGTTTGGATTACAGGACACGCCCACCAAATATGAAGTATTGTTCCTTCCTCTGCATCACAACTGCAACATCTGCTAGTGATTGAGCTTAAAAATTTGTGTAATGCAGGGGGTCTATACTATCTTGAGAGGATCTTAAATCGGCATTCTTGGGTGGCTACATTGAGGGAACCCTTATGAATATAGTAGCAAATTAGTTCCCATTCAGGGTCAGTGATTCTTATGCCCCGTACACACGGTCGGAAATTCCGATGGAAAATGTCCGATCGGACCATGTTGTCGGAAAATCCGTCCGTGTATGGGCTCCATCTAACTTTTTCCTGCTCTCAAATTTTCCGACAACAAAATCCGATCGGACATTTTCCGATCGTGTGTAGAGAATTCCGATGGACAAAGTGCCACGCATGCTCAGATCAAATTACGAGACCAAAGCTATTGGCTACTAGCCTCTACATAGTTCCGTCGTATGCAACGAACGTCACCACGTTCAGAATGATCGGATTTTCCGACAACTTTGTTCCGACCGTGTGTATGCAACACCAGTGTCGGACAAAATCCAACGGATTTTATGGTCGGAATTTCCGACCGTGTGTACGGGGCATTAGACTTAGGTCTTATTCCCATGTAGAGAACGCCTTGCTGGAGAACGCTGAACTATCTTTGAATAGTGATAAGTACAGGGCAGATATAAGATGCCATTGGGGAGATTTTTTGGAACATAGTTCTTCAAGAGTGGACAGGTTTCTTGTCCAGTGATGCGTAGTATGCATCAATCGCATGTATGTCCATTGTGGTATACGTTTGGTAGATAATTTAGCATTAAGGTCTTCCAATGTTAGAAGGGCTCCTCTATTAAAAAGATGATTTGTTAATACGTCTCTGTGGGGCCAAATATGAACAAGGAAGTTGTCATTTGTGCCTGGGGGGAAGTCTGGGTTGGCGCGTAGTGGAGTTAGCGGGCTCAGCCAGGGAGTGGGGTATGTTGCTTTGGTTACGTTTTGGAATATTGTCAGTGTGGGGCCTAGGGGATGATGTTTGGTTTGAGAGTATATGTGTTCAGGGTGTAGCCATGGTAGGGATCTCAAGCATTGGGGGGAGATGGAGTGTTCTAGTGTGACCCAATCTTTTACTTCCTGGTGGATGTCCCAGTCCACAATCCTTGTAAGGTGTGTTGCCCAATAATATTGGCGTAGATCTGGGAGGGCTATTCGTCCTTTGTCTTTTGGAAGGGTGAGACGGTCAAATTTGATTCTGGGTGGTATGTTTCTCCAAATAAAGGAAGAGCAAGCTTGTCAAAAGGAGTTAAAGAAGGAGGTGGGGATTTGTATTGGGGTGATTTGTAGTAGGTACAGAAAAGATGAATGAAGAATGGTCATTTTGAGAAGTGAGGCTCTGCCGAACCAAGACACATTAAGAACGTTCCATCTTTTTAAATCTTCCCTAGTTTCTTTTATAGCTGGGGCAAAATTGTATTGGAAGAGGTTTGAGAGAGATTTTGATATTTTAATTCCAAGATATGTGATTGAATTCCTTCTTCCATATTGGGATGCATTTTTCCACACAAGGCTGTTTTTTCGGTAATACCAATTACTTTTGACTTCAAAGAATTTGGGTAAATCAGTACACACTCTGTTTCTCAACTTAATTTGAAAAGCCCCTTTTTTTCTCTTTGTTCTGATTTTTTGAAGGAGCATACAATTTATTTGATACTATTTTTAGATCTTTAGTCTGCGTTTTTTCCTTGCCTGAGGATTGTGTGGGGACCCTCGCTGGGATTCACTGTCTTTTTTGATCTGGAGAGAACTTGTTTCAACAGTAGCTGTATACATCTTTTTTTGTCATGTGGGATACCATGCAGAATCAGCATTGATGTAAGATCTTTTTCCATGTCCTCATTCATTTGAACACAAAGAAATATATGTTTTATTTGTTATACTAATGTAATATGTTTTTTCAATCGACATTTGGAGCTATACGTTTGTAAATCCCCTGAAAAAGGGCATCAAGCCGGAAACTATTGTTGGGTCTTACTTTGAGCCGTTTTTATGTACTTTATTCAAATTGAACTTGTATATTCCACATGATTTATTTTTATCTCATGAATGTTTGTACTATATAAAATAAACTTTATACTTTTTTGATACCCTATTGTTTTCAAATCCCATTCCTTAGGAGGATTGTTCTCTTTTCTTCATATAACCGGGATGTGGTGACTGTCAACTTTTGCTTTCTGTGAATATTGGGTTTCTTTTTTCAAAATCCATACCAGGCCCTTCAGGTCTGTTATGGATATTAAGGGGAACCCTGCGCCCCCAAAAAAATGGCGTAGGGGTCCTCCCAAAATCCATACCAGACCCTTATCCAAGCACGCAGCCTGGAAGCCCACAGGAAAAGAGGGGGGTGAGAGAGCGCCCCCCCTCCTGAACTGTACCAGGCCACATGCCCTCAACATGGGGATGGTGCTTTGGACTAGCCCCCCAAAGCATCTTGTCCCCATCAACAAGGGCCTGATCCTCACAACCCTTGCCCGGAGGTTGTGGGGGTCTGCGTGCGGGGAGCTTATCGGAATCTGGAAGCCCCTTTAACAAGGGGGACCCCAGATCCAGGCCTCCCCCCATTTGAATTGGTAACGGGTACATTGTACCCCTACCATTTCACAAAAAAAGTGTCAAAAATAGTAAAAAAGACAGGAGACACTTTGGGACAAGTCCTTTATTAAAAAATAAAAATCCATCTCACGCCGCCCGACGGACCGGAAAAAGGAAAAAAAAAAAGCTGCAACAGCTCCGCCTCCATGGAAGACTCCCACCGAATGACGCTTCTTCTCGGTGACAGCTGTTATATAGCTGAGGGCGGGGCCACCCAGTGACGTAAATGGATGACCCTGCCCTCCCTATGACGCCACTTTTTTTGCATTGATAAATGTCCCCTGGGGCAGGATCCGGGTCTCTAAACACTTTTTATGACAATAACTTGCATATAAGCCTTTAAAATTAGCACTTTTGTTTTTTCATGTTAGTGTCCCATAGACTTTAACAGGGTTCCACGGCTTTCGAATTTGCCGCAATCACCGCATAATGTTCGTAGTTCGCCGAACATCCGAACAACCAAAGTTCGGCCTGAACTTAAACTCGGGGCAGACCGTTCGCCCATCCCTAGTGGCCATTGACACGGACCCTGGCAGTGGGTGAGGAGTACAAAGCTCTTATATATGACAGCATTAAGTTTGGTATTCCAATATTTGCAAGGACCGAATCAATATAATCCCAGGCCACCCTGTCAAATGCCTTTTCTGCATTCAAAGAGAGAAAGAAACCTTGTATACCATATGAGTTGAGCCAGTGGTGTATGTTTAGGGCCTTGATGGTGTTGTCTCTACCCTCTTTTCTGGGAATTAACCCTACCTGGTCAAGCGAAATTAGGGAAGGTAGAAGCGGTAGTAAGAGATTAGCAAGGATCTTGGTGTATATTTTTACATCTACATTAATAAGAGATATAGGGCGATAGTTCGATACAAGAGAAGCGTCTTTTCCTTCTTTTGGAATAACCGCTATGTGTGCTTCTAGCATTTGTGGGGGGGCATGTGTGTTGGAATCAAAGGAACAGAAAGCGGAGAGGAAGTGAGGTTTTAATATTTCTTTAAAAGTTTTAAAATATTGTAGTGGGAGGCCATCAGGGCCTGGGGATTTACCTACTTTCATTTCTTTAAGAGCTTTTTCGAATTCTTCATCAGAGAGAGGGACATTCCATTTTTCTGTCCCTTTCAGTAGATATCGATGAAGGGCCATATTTTGAAAGAAAATTTTGTGGTGAGTACAGTTGGAATGTTTATGGTGTAGGACACATAACACTCTAAGAGTATGTGCCGTATTAAAATATGGGTGTTCTAGATATAGCGTAGGTATTCCTTTACAGAGAGAGAGAGGGTAATCCAGAAGAGGGGGGTGGTTAGGGGAAGGGGAAAGGAGGAATTAGGGAGGAAATGTGTGGGTTAAGTCTGTGAAAGGTACTTTATTAGGTGAGGGAGGAGGAGGTTATTAGACCGAAGGAAGAAATAGACCATCTATTCTTCTAGATGTGTGTATTTAATCCAGTTGGGTCAGAGAGGACTAGATTTTCTCTGATTGGGTTCGAGGTTTAGCTGTGTGTGATGGGTAACAGAATCCTGCATTTTTGGAGCTGTGCTTATGGAGGTTCTGAGGAGGGAGATCTTAGTTAAAATTGCATGTTAGGATAAATGAGTTGGGTTCTATATTCTGTGGGGGAATCTTTATAGCATTTTTGAAGGCATAACATGCATTGAGACTTGGGGAGGATGTTGGCTTTGGCCTAGGTGCATTTATCTACAAACCATAAATAATGAGATAAATTTGGTCTTGATACGCATCCAAGGAATTTAAACTAGATATGTAGGTATTAGTGGGGTGACAATTACTTTCCCTTTGGGGTGATGTTTCAATGGATCTTTGGACCTCAATAGGTAGGTAGCTCAAGTAGTATTTTTTAAAACAGAAACCGAGGAAGAACATAATATATACAAAAATTGCATGCAAGAGTCTATAGTTAGGCGTAAAACTTTGGGAATAACTTGTTAGAAATGATTGGTGTTTTGGAGAGTCTTCCTAAATCCCTAAAACTTAGATTTTGAGATCAAAATAATACAGCTATTCTAACAGAACAGGTTTAACTTTAATAGTGCGTATATACATTTTCTGCATAATTTCTTTAGATTGTTGCAGGGTATCTGGTTCTGGAGAGAGCCAATAAGTCAAGGGCTCTAAAACCATAGTTTTTAGCACTTAGGTTTTATTGTCACACTGATTAACATACAGTACCTAAATGTGGTAGATTGAGTTTAATAGCTGAGCAATAGGTACCGTAACATTTCTCTATTTTCCAGCTGTGCCAATCAGGGCTTATTATCCTTCCAAGCTAATCTGTTTATTAGAGCAGGTACATGACAGTGTCTGTATGGTCAAAGCAGGTTAATAATAATCCAGAAATCAAAAGCTTGAATTTATGGTATAGCCCTAGGAGACTTATAAAGTAAGGTACTTCTATTGATCAATACCTTCAATTAGAGGCATTCTGATTAAATGTTTCTATATAATAGCTTGTTGTAGTCAACCTGTGTAATCAAGGTACTTTAAACATCAAAAGAATGACTAATCATAACTATATCTGACCCTGGTTATTTTAAAACATAAATGTCTGTCAGATAACTTATTTTATATTTAACATTTAACAACTGGAGTGTTTCTCTTGTATTTGAATAACCAGCGGGTCTCTCATAAAAAGGATTTTCCAATGGTGATATTAGAGCATCATGGCATATAGTTAGTATGAGGGCAGTTTGTGAAACAAAAAACTGTCAATAAACAAGAGAAAACAATGATAGCAAATATATACTTGCTGCGGGTGCAGAGGGCATAGTTCAGGATGGTTAAGTAGGTGTAGTAAGTGCATAGCAGATCAGGGAGGGTTGCAATGTTCTTCCTAAAAAGTAGATCTCTTGAAAACACTGTGGAATGTTAACTGGGTAAGCAGCAATTAATCAGTGTCTGTAATCAGTTAATAGCATTTAAGAGAAAAGAGAAAAATTCTAACTATGGTCATTACTTAGCTGGCTGTTAGAACAGAGGTGTAGAAAAAAGACCTTGCTCCTAGTGCAGGTCTATTTAGTTAGGGTGTTCTGTTAGATATAGTTGCTGGGACAGGGTTGAGGTGTCCATGCAATCTCTTCTCTGAGGAGGTGAATGGCATGGGCTTCTGGGATCTTCTCTTCTGCGATTCGGGGGTATGATTTGAAGATAAAGAGTTGTTTGTTTCTTCGGTCCCTTTGTCTCTGTGCTCTTGGGGTTGCAGTTGTTAGAGACTTCAGTTCAGGTTTCTGAGATGGAAAAAGAGCTATACCACTCTGGAACTTCGATTAGTAGTATATTTAGTGTTACACAAAATGTCTGCAGTTCTTTGGGTGTATGGAGATGGGCTGTGTGACCTCTCCACGTGGCAGACAAACAGAAGGGAAATTTCCATCTGTATGAAATTCCTCTTGTGCGAAGCTGATCCAGCAGGGGGCGCAGGGCTCTCCTGTGCTGGAGAGTAATGGTGGAGAGATCCTGAAAAAGATGATTTCAGTCCCATTTAATAAAACTCGATTGCGCTCTCTTGCTTACCTGAGGATTGCTTCTTTTAATGGAAAATTTACAAGGCAACATATTATGTCCCTAGGAGGGCCATTCTCATGGCCCCTTGGTCTGAGTTCTCCATGCATTCTTTCGAATTCTATGGGGGAGTCAGCCGGCCTATCTAGCAGTTCATTGAATATTCCAGTGATAGTCTGCTTTATATGCTGTTGTTCCACAGACTCTGGGATGCCTCCAATATGGATATTATGGCGGCGACCTCTATTATCAAGGTCCTCCAGATGTCTGTGGATTTCTAGTATATGGGACAGATTTGTATCTGATGAGCGTTGGACTTGCCTGATAGCGTCCGTGTGGTGGGTCACTAATTGCTCCATTGTCCCCATCCATCCGCTATGGAGTGGAGGTCAGTTTTCAGATCCGTGATGGCGGCTGAGTATCCTTGATGTCCGACGTCCCGGCCTGGAGACCTGTGAGGCATAGGGAGTGTGTGGTTGAGGCAGGCCGGCCTCCACCATCCCGCTGTGTTATTGCATGTGTGTTAGCCGAGCAGGCTTGATCCATCTCTGAGGACTCATGGCCTTCTCCCATTGCCATTCAGAACATCTATGGTACGTTTTCCATGGATTGCGAGAGTGGATCTTTGAGACTGCATGATGACAAGGGAATGTGGTAATTTTTCCCCATTTTTTGGTCAGTTTGTGGCTCGTTAGGTCCCTGTAGCACTTGAGGAAAGATTTGTGAAGCAGTAGAGTTCTGTTTTGGCAGCCATCTCAGAGCGGAGCCAAACCACGCCCCCCATTTTCTTAAAATTAGCAGATAAAAAAGTAAAAAAGGTATATCCATTACTATAAATGCTGTCTGGTCACAGTAATAAAAAATAAAAATAAAACAAGGTTTTACTTGGGCTTTAAACTGTCAAATTAAGAGAAGAGACTAGACTCAACATTTAATCAATACTGGCCCAACTTTCAGCTGTTGTATTTCATACTGATTGCTATCTGATCCACCAGATTTTTTAATTCAAATTATGACAAACACACACACCCACTATCACTGAAGCCAGGCTGGCGGCATGTGAGAAGTTATCTTCTTAGAAAAAGGGCTTGAGAGTGTGTGTCCAACCCGCTGATTTGCTGACACCAGCCTATTTTCTTTTTAGCATCAGGCAGGTACTTCAAGATGCTCATTTAAAATGTAATTTTACAGCCAGGGTCACATGCTGCAATTACTTTAGTTGCCAATATTGTGTTTTTTGAAGTAACGATGGCTCTTTAATTATTGATGAAACTTTGCCTTTCAAGCTATTTTCAGTAGCAAGGCTTTTTAATTTGAAATGCACAGTGTACACAAAAGGGTCATGATATTCACAAGCAATTGTTTTCCTGCGTATGTCTCTGGGCTTTGCGCTTTTTCACTTCTGTGAACAGCTGTGGAATCAGTGTGGGATATTTGCTAATGAAGAAGATTTACAACTGAAGATAACCTCAGTCTTGACACAACTACGGTTCAATTTCATGTAATCCTTTTCTTTATGCCCACCCGTTTTAATGCATTTTTTGCCTAAAGGAAAGCAGTCAGAATTTACTTTTTTGTATTCAGGGTAATATTAACAATACAATTAAATGGCTTCTTACAATAGTTAAAGCAAATTGTCATGTTTATCCAGCATCATTATATAAACTGCAACACGATGTGTATACAGTATATGTAAAATTTGGTAATAAAGAATTTACAGAGGATATAGAATATGAAAGATGAGGAAAACCATATAAAATGGTTTATCACTAGTTGTGTAAAACTGCTGGATCCTTGAAAGATTCCTTTCTTTCCAAACACGTACATCCAAAGTGGAGTGTTTGGGTGGCTTTTCTTAGGCAGCTGAGACACTAGGGTTAATTTACAAAAAAGTAATAGGCTGTTCACTTTGCAAGGGAAGTTGCACTCTGCAGGAGAATTTCCTGAGTTTAGTGAATATGGTAAAATCTCATTTTGCAAGGAATACCCAATCACGTGCAAGAAATATAATAATAATAAAAACAAATAGCATTTTTACTGTTTCACCTCATTTGCTAAGCTCTGGGATAAAATCCTTTGCAAAATGTAAGTTCCATTGCAAAGTGAACAGCCTGCATCAACCCCACTGGCTTATCTTTGCTCAGCCAGCTTTTGATTTTATAACTCTACCTCTTCCAAGTTACATAGTTACATAGTTGGTCAGGTTGAAAAAAAAAAACATCTAGTTTAACCAAAAATAAATAAAAAAAAACAACCATACAATCCCATATACACAATCCTATACCCACAGTTGATCAAGAGGAAGGTGAAAAACCCCAGCAAAGCATGATCCAATTTGCTACAGCAGGGGAAAAAAATCCTTCCTGATCCCCCGAGAGGCAATCGGATAGTCCTTGGATCAACCTAGCTATAGATGTTAGTATCCACTTATATTATGTACACCTAGGAAATAATCCAGGCCTTTTTTAACCACTAGCCGACCGACCACTGTCAAATGACGGCGGGACAGTGCGGCTCTTGTGGCAGGACGCCGTCATATGACGTCGTCCACACTTTGGCCACTAGGGGGCGCGCGCGCCCGCCGCGTACCTGGGGAGCCAATGCGCGTGCCCGGCGGCCGCGATGTTCGCTGGGCACCCACGATTGGGCGTGCAGGACGTGGATCTGTGTATGTAAACACACAGATCCACGTCCTGTCACTGGAGAGGAGACCGATGGTGTCTCCCCCAGTCAGTCCCCTCCCCCCACAGTTAGAATCACTAATATAGGGAACACATTAACCCCTGCAGCGCCCCCTAGTGTTAACCCCTTCCTTGCCAATCACATTTATACAGTAATCAATGCATTTTTATAGCACGGATCGCTGTATAAATGTGAATGGTCCCAAAAATGTGCCAAAAGTGTCCGATATGTCCGCCGCAATGTCGCAGTCATGATAAAAATCGCAGATCGCCGCCATTACTAGTAAAAAAATAATAATAATAAAAATGCTATAAATCTATCCCCTATTTTGTAGACGCTATAACTTTTGCGCAAACCAATCAATATACGCTAATTGCGATTTTTTTTTACCAAAAATATGTAGAAGAATACGTATCGGCCTAAACTGAGGAAAAAAATTGTTTAAAAAAAAAAAAAATTGGATATTTATTATAATAAAAAGTAAAAAATATTATGTTTTTTCAAACTTGTTGCTCTTATTTTGTGTATAGCGCAAGAAATAAAAACCGCAGAGGTGATCAAATACCACCAAAATAAAGCCCTATCTGTGGGGAAAAAATGATAAAAAAATTTTTTGGGTACAGCGTTGCATGATCCAATTTGCTACAGCAGGGGAAAAAAATCCTTCCTGATCCCCCGAGAGGCAATCGGATAGTCCTTGGATCAACCTAGCTATAGATGTTAGTATCCACTTATATTATGTACACCTAGGAAATAATCCAGGCCTTTTTTAACCACTAGCCGACCGCCCACTGTCAAATGACGGCGGGACGGTGCGGCTCTTGTGGCGGGACGCCGTCATATGACGTCGTCCACACTTTGGCCACTAGGGGGCGCGCGCCCGCCGCGTACCTGGGGAGCCAATGCGCGTGCCCGGCGGCCGCGATGTCTGCTGGGCACCCGCGATTGCCCGGTAATCGAGCAGGACGTGGATCTGTGTATGTAAACACACAGATCCACGTCCTGTCACTGGAGAGGAGACCGATGGTGTGTCCCTTGTACATAGGGACACCGATCGGTCCCCTCCCCCAGTCAGTCCCCTCCCCCCACAGTTAGAATCACTAATATAGGGAACACATTAACCCCTGCAGCGCCCCCTAGTGTTAACCCCTTCCTTGCCAATCACATGTATACAGTAATCAATGCATTTTTATAGCACGGATCGCTGTATAAATGTGAATGGTCCCAAAAATGTGTCAAAAGTGTCCGATATGTCCGCCGCAATGTCGCAGTCATGATAAAAATCGCAGATCGCCGCCATTACTAGTAAAAAAAAAATAATAATAAAAATGCTATAAATCTATCCCCTATTTTGTAGACGCTAAAACTTTTGCGCAAACCAATCAATATACGCTAATTGCGATTTTTTTTTTACTAAAAATATGTAGAAGAATACGTATCGGCCTAAACTGAGGAAAAAAATTTGTTTAAAAAAAAAAAAAAATTGGATATTTATTATAATAAAAAGTAAAAAATATTATGTTTTTTCAAACTTGTTGCTCTTATTTTGTGTATAGCGCAAGAAATAAAAACCGCAGAGGTGATCAAATACCACCAAAATAAAGCCCTATCTGTGGGGAAAATTTTTTTTGGGTACAGCGTTGCCTGACCGCGCAATTGTCATTCAAAATGCGACAGCGCTGAAAGCTGAAAAATGGCCTGGTCAGGAAGGAGGTGTTCGTGCCTGGTAGGCAAGTGGTTAAAGTAATCTACTGAGCTGGCCAGAACCACCTCTGAAGGGTGTCACAGCTCTTACTGTGAAGAAACCTTTCCGTATTTGGAGATGAAATCTCTTTTCCTCCAGACATAAAGAGTGCCCCCTTGTCCTCTGTGATGACCTGAATAACGCAACACCAAGTTCACTTATGTATTTGTACACGTTGATCATATCCCCCCTTAATCTCCTATTCTCAAGAGAGAATAAATTCAGTTCCTCATACCTGAGCTCCTCCATGTCTCTTATCAGTTTGGTTGCACTTCTCTGCACTTTCCCAAGTTCCCTGATATCCTTTTTGAGAACTGGTGCCCACAGCAGAACTGCATATTCCAGATGAGGTCTAATTAATGATTTGTACAGGGGCAAAATGATATCTCTCTGCAGTCCATACCTCTCTTAATACAAGAAAGGACTTTGCTCGCTTTGGAAACTGCAGCTTGGCATTGTATGCTATTATTAAACTTATGATCTGCCAGAACACGCAAATCTTTCTACACTATGGATTCATCATTTTCATTTGGCATGCCATATTTAGTAAGTCTTTAAATCAATTTTACCAAAATTATTTGTTATGTTTGGCAATTGGACACTGTATAGACACTGTTTACATATACATATATACTGAGGGGTTGATTTGCTATTACTGGAGGGTGCAAAATCTGGTTGCTCTTCATAGAAACCAACCAGCTTCCAGTTTTTTTTTGGCAAAGCTTAATTGAAAAAGCTGAAGTTAGAAGCTGATTAGCTACTATGTACAGCTGCACCAGATTTTGCACCAGTTTTTAAATCAATCCTTGTGTAGAAAGTGTATTCAAAAAGTTAAAATGCTTAACATGGACCTTCTCTGTAGCTTTACAAGCACGCACTAGTAAATTCCTGGTATGTCACAAAATATAGCACCTACTTTTTCAGAAAAGCAGAACATGCTATCAATTAAAAACCGTCACTATTGGCTTTGGCTTGCCTTTCGGTTTGGTGCAAGGGGTAGGAAGATGGACACATATATGTCCCCTACTCCACTCCTTCGCCCTTAACCTCGATGTTCGCCCTTCTATTCCCCTCCCATACATCTCCTTTTCTTCCTTTTACCCCTTTTCCATTTTCTATTTCTTCGTTTTTAAATTTTTCTCATAGTGCTGACTATGTTTTTTTTTTTTTTCACTCTCTGACAGGATACAAATACTTCTCTGTTCTGTTTATGTTCTGATGCACATACACTTGTGATGTCCTCTACATTGACACCCAAGATTTTGCCCTTTGAATTGTCTGTCTTCAGATCTGGATCTATGTGCATTGCCTGTGTGAGACTGTTACTTATTTTTTTTCTTATTGTCTTATACTTTAATAAACATTTTGTGTAGGAAAAACAAAACGAGATAAAAAAAACACAAATAAAAAACCAACAGTCTCTGGCCTCCAGTCTAAAATTATGCTGATTTACTAAAAGAGTAAAATGGAATTATTTGCTAAAAATGCAGTTCATTTCAATTAACCACAGCCAAGAACTGCTTTGAGATTTACATAATTATGTCATCTCTGTTCCAGCCTCTCAGTTCGAGAAGTAGATGCTAACTCTAAATGATGCCTGACCAAAGATAGCTTGGTCCTACTGGAGAGAAGATCAGATGAAGGCATTGTTAGATGAGTACTGTGATTTATGTAGGAGGTAATACCTTATGCCCCTTACACACGGTCGGACATTCCGACCACAAAATCCGTCCGATTTTTTCTGACGGATTTTGTCCGAAACTGGTGTTGCACACACATGGTCGGAACAAAGTTGTCGGAAAATCCGATCATTCGGAACATGGTGGCGTTAGTTGCGTACAACGGAACTACATAGAGGCTAGTAGCCAATAGCTTTGGTCTCGTAATTTGATCACTTTGTCCGTCGGAATTCTCTACAAACGATCAGAAAAAGTCCGATCGGATTTTGTTGTCGGAAATTTTTTTCTGCCGGATATTCCAACAGAATAAACCCGCTAGAGCCCACACATGATCGGATTTTCCGACAACATAATCCGATCTGACTTTTTCCATCAGAATATCTGACCGTGTGTACAGGGCATAAGTATTATACTTATACATTATTTAGCACACATGCACTGAACATGAAAAAAACATATTTGATATTAAGTCCATGTGAAATGCTTAAAAGCCCAAAATATATTCTGAGGTACAGGAGGAAATGTTAAAATTTACATCTACAGGTCCATTCCTCTTGTTATTGTAAATAAGCTATAAACTTGAATTCTGCTGCCTCTCTGCTCTGAAAAGGTTACGGAATAGTCAGACAAATTTTTCCATGAACATTTGTAGACAGCTCACCTTACTGCCCTACTGCTTATGGAATGCAGAGATGTAGCTGAAAAACACAGGGAAAAAAAAAACACAGATCTTAAAAGATAACAGCATACTGCTTACTTCATCTTTTTTCCCTGCAAAGTAAACTGTCTTTTTCAGTTTTGGGTAGCAATGATAAAACATGTGTTAGATAATATTCTAAAAAGCACAGCCCATTGAGCATACTGTCAAGATCCATCACAGTCAAATAAGACTATATGCTTACCCAGATTTTTTTTGTTTAACATTTCTAAATATAAATTATGGAACATAAAAAATAAATAAGCAGGGTCTAAAAAGGTAAAAGCTGAAAGTGGGCACAAGGGTAAATGGCTGTCTTGTCACACAATATGATGTATAATCTGGTGAGTCAAACTCACCTCTTAATAGCCTACTTATTTACTGAGAGACTGATGTATGGGTCCCCCAAGAGACTTTTAGTCTTTTCCCAAACAAAAAAGGCACGTGCTTGCACATTAGGTCTCTGTTATATAGACTACAGAAATTCTTGTTTTTGAAATAGACATTTCACATAGCATTTCAAAGATATATAATAGAAATATAAACAGACAGACTTTTTGATAAAACAATGCTCATTAGAAGCACTAATTTGTGCTTCTAAGCTTACCATTCCTTAAATGTGGCAGCTTCATTAGTCTTAATTTTCAGACTTTTTTAAACTTAATTTTCTTCTGGTAATCTAGTAACACACTTCCGTTAATAACACTCACTGTATTCTTATCTATGTAGAAGCAATGTTGCCAGTGCCACCATAAGAAAATAAGTGTTTTAGGAATACAGAATACCTCCGCTTCTCTTCATCTCTATAATATAGGGTAGCAGTGTTTTATAGTCCACATAGATAGTAGATAACAATGTTAAAACAGAACTTTACCCATAACAACTTGATAAAAAATAATGTTCTTTAGTAAAGAACATACATTTCACATTCATAATAATGCTACCAACATTGGTGTGTGCTGTAAATTGCCTCCAGCATTGCTCCTGTTTCTTCTTGCTGGAGGCTGCCATGTTGCTGAAGCTTAGAGCTCCTGAGCCAAAGTAAATCATAAAGCAGAACTAAGCCCCATTAATTTAACAGTTTCAAAAAAGTTACATTCCTGGAATGCCGGGATTGCTAACTGTCACATTTGCTTGTGTCCTCAACCAAATTGTCAAACCATCAAATGGCTGGTGTCATAACTGATCACATGTGCAGAACCATGGCAGTTGCAGATCAAACAGAAGCACCTTCCTTGGCTATAAAGGATAGGAGGGTTTAATTCCGTTTTCAGCAGATCGTCTTCTACAAATTCATCAGTGCCTAAAAGTGTCTAAAAATGGAGAGCAACTGAGCATGTGCAGAGCAAGGAGAGACAATGTGGTTTATTTACTAAAGGAAAATTCACCGTGCACTTGCGGTGCACTTGGAAGTGCAGTCACTGTAGATCTGAGGGGAACATGCAAGGAAAATAGCATTTTTACTTGCACATGATTGAATGATAGAAATCAACAGAGCTTCCCCTAATTTCAGATATTCCCCTCAGATCTACAGTGACTGCACTTCCAAGTGTACTTGCAGTGTGCTTGTAGTGCACAGTGGATTTGCCTTTAGTAAATCAACCCCAATGTATTACTGGATTTTAAGCAGTATAGACACTTATTTTTTATGTTTTACATAGTGTGGCAGAGAGTTGCCTGCCAAGGTCTCGAAAGAAGTTGTGACCCAGAATTCTCAACCAGGCGGGATGAGGGGCCCCAGGGAGCTTGTGTTATAGAGAGGATATTGCCTTTTCAGTTTCCTCAGTGTTTTCTAAAGTCGGTTTTGGGGCCTGGAGGCCGGAGATTTCTAAGTGATCTGGGTGGGATGAAATCTCAGACCCTGGGTCCAGGTATTCGGAACAGCCAGCAAACTAATTGGTCAGGTGTGTGCTGGGCTTTTAGTAATGGCCTGACCATGATTCTGGGCTCCACCCCGGCAGACAGGATGTCGGGCTCAGGAGTCAGGAGGTCTCCACGTGGGAGCCAGTGAAGCAAGAGGCTACTAGCTGTGTGCACCAAGTTTGTCAGTGAACAATCTGTAGGAGACAGACAAGGGCATGGCATGTAAGGCCAAAGCGGCAGTGCTGCAAGTACAAGCCAGATCGGCTAAATGTTGTTTATGTTGAAGGAGAAGGAATGCGGAATACCCCTGCGAGGGAAACTCAAGTTTGTGTTAGCTGAACTTTCTTTTAATAAAAATGGGCAAGAGGTCAGCTGGCTGGTGAGGAATATGGAGTGGGAGGGGCTGGATGAGATCCTACCTCCTGATTTCGGCATAGGTTTCACTGCTACGAGACACCACAAAGTCGGAGACACAGTGAAGCCGGAGACACAGTGAGTAACACTACCTGTGAGTATAGTTGCCATTAAAAGGACTCAGGGAGCGCTAAATGTCTGCAGGTTAGGGGCACAAATTATTTGTCTTGCCTTGGGTGCTGACAACCCACGCTACGAAAATAATTTTACTGTTAGGGGTCCCCACAACTTGGGAAATTTTATCAAGGGGTCATGGCCCTAGAAGGTTACGAACCACTGCCATAGATGGGTCGAATCTCATCCGTTCCCTGCTGAACTGGCCAAGATTCTAAACATCTATGGACAAATTAAGCATACCTTTAGATGGTTGCATGTAGTATTCATTTTCTTTTAGAGTAGCCTTTCCAAACCTATTGACCCTTGAAATAATTTTCAGGTCAAAGGGAGCCCCTGCTAAATATTATTATACCCTAACATTAAAGGTCTGTGTAGAAATTACCCCTTACATTGGTAGTCAGTGCAAAATTGCCCCTCTTGTATATGAATGAATATATATATATATATATATATATATATATATATATATATATATATATATATAATTATTTATTTTCCTATATACAGTTTTCTATACAGCCCAGTGTGCTACATAAACTGCTAAAGAATTTTAATTGTATCAATAAAATTAATTGTTACATTTTAAATAATTGTGTGGTAATTAGCACCTTCAAAGCCCCTTTCTTTTGGTGTATTTAATTAAATGGGATGTGGTGCAGGATGTAAACCCTCTCCTACCCAGATAGGACAACATATAGTTACTAACAATGTTCTATTATTTTTTTACTTTTTAGTTTTAATTAGTCTCCTATAAATTGTAAAGTTAATTTGCATTCCTAATTACTAATGTACTTGTAGCAGTAAAAATGAACAGAGAATGCCTTGCGTTCTTCTTCTGTGCACGGCCATATTTATTTGTTACACATTAGCATTAATTCTATATTTCCTGCCTTCATTAGCAAGAGATCTCAAATATCCAAGGCATGTCTAAATCATTAGGACAGTAAGGTGTGGAGCTGCATAACAGGGTTGAATAGCTCAACGATACATGCTTCTAATGGGTGATAGATTTTGACAAAGTGAATTTAGGTGGCTAGAATCATCCTCATTTGCATGTATGGGGTAACCCAGGCAGCTTTGGACTATAAATTAACTCATTAGTGACTGGCTAATTTTTATGAACAAACCCAACAGGATATACGTGTCATATTCTTTATTCATAAATGTAAAAATACATTTTAATCAAATACAAATAAAGAAGAAATAAAATAAAAAAATCAACAAAATTCACCATTAAAAAGCAAAATAAATTCTGTGTATCTTGTTTTTCCTGTTCAATAGATTTTAATGATAATTTTAACAGGGTTACATTCAAATAATAGAGAAATAGTAAACTTAGGTTTGCAATTGGTAGGAAAATTAACATGTCTCTAGGACTGAGATAGAGTAATTGTCAATTGGTGTTTAATATTCAATATATTATATTAGCATAACAAAGTATTGCTTAAAGGATTACAGAATATAAGATAGTGAAAAAGATAGAGAAAATAAACATGGGTTTAGGTTGAGAGTTGTACAAACAGGGACATGAGAAAGTGCTTAACACTAAGTAGAGAGACTGCTTATCTTATAAGTCAAAAAGCTGATATCTTTGACAATAAAAAAAAAACTATCAATAATAACTAAGATAACTTGAGAAAACAAAGAAATAAAAAAAAAAACTAAAGACTTTAAAACATCTTGTTGAAATTCTAGCTTCACTTGGTAGCATTATTCACTACTCTATTCTAGGTTTGATTCAACTGTCTTTTGCAATTGAGATTGTGGCAGCTGGCATAGTAACTGCTGTTTTAATTTGGTAATAAAGTATCATAAATAATAAAAAGTATAAAGAATTTATATAGCTTTCCACATGAAAAGCTGCAACAAAAAGCCATTAACACAAGACTCCATTAATTGCACTTGACTATGTTATTAGAGCTAATTGCGTTCAACATTAGTTGAAAGAGCAGAAGCGTTAAGAAGTCAAGGTTTTAAAGCTGACCATTAAGTATAAATCAGTAAACCGATGAAGCAGATACTTTACATTTTAGGCCAAGGGGTAAATATATGAGAAGTCAGAAAAATTAGCAAATTCGAGAAGTCATTTCATTATTCATCCCTCTTCAGCATTAGATTACAGTCTACCATTTGTGACCTAGTTTAATAAAGCAATTTTTTAGTCAGCGTATTATCCCCTGATGAAATACTTAATTGTAGTATCTAAAGTGAGATGGGTTTCTGTGTACCCCAGGAACAGCACAGAAGATCCAAATAGATGGATTTCTTTATAAATACCAGTTTTGCTGCAGCAGGTTCTATACACGGTAGAGATGTGCCACATTACAGGCAGACTAAGAGGACCCCCTGTCACTATATTTAAAGGAATTTTTCATTTTTTTTTTGTTTCACTTTAAGCAATGCTTAAAGTGAAACAATAAAAATGAAAAAATCCTTTAAATATAGTTGGTGCATACTAATTTAAGTGCCATTATACAATTTTAGGGGGCCCAAAGGTTTGCTTTAATACTTGTCCTTAAGTGTGTTCTCATATGAGACTGAGATGGTAAAGCAAATGAGACTCCAGGAATATTATGAACAGACAGCAGTGAGCTTTGTATCTAAACAAGGAAGGTGTTTGGTATAGTCATACCAACCAATCAGTTTATTTCTTTAATTTTGTAGACTTCACAATAATAGTATAAAACAAAGAAGGGACTGTTGCAATCTACAGTCAGTAATACAATATTGGCACTAATAATTCAAGCACAATTCAGTTTGACATATCCTTGTCCACTGTATTCCACCCCTTTGCATTAGTAGGAATAAAGTTAAATGTCCAGTCACACTAGATAAAACATACAGCAGAGGCAGCTATCCTTCCTACGGCTTTTGTTTTTCATCCAGGCATGATTAGCCTTGTTTTGAATAGCTAAAATCACTAAATTCAACCAGTACTACTTTCTCAACAAGTGTATACTGCACATGTTACCATATGGTAAGTCAAGCCTATATAAGGTATCTGCAAGATCAAACCTAGTTCCCCATAAAATGTTTCACATTTGAGATTTGCTGCAGCAAAGTCATTTAAAATTTGCAGACCTCAAATGGCAATATGCATACAACAAAAATAATAGTATTGTATTATGGAAATGTTGCTTAGAGATAACCCTCAGTTAAACTCTGCAGTGTTGTATGCATACCAAATATATATTTTTTACATTTCCACCAGTCTACACTCTGTCACTCATAACTCACATCTCCTACTCGTTATTTTATGAAGTCCCAAATATAGATTCCTGAAACAATCTCTGGACCATTTCTGTACAAGAAAAGTTCCTACCAATACTGCATGCAATGGACGCAATACTCATACATAAAACACTCTCTAACACTCGAAGACACATGAACACTCTTCTTCTCCCATAACTAAATATATATATATATATATATATATATATATATATATATATATATATATATATATATATATATTCTTATCCCTGAGACACAAATTCAATCATTATACATTCCAATCTGAATTAAATAGAAAATTGTAAGATATATCTAATTGCAGTATATTCATTTGTTAAAAATAGTCATAGATTTATCTTGTAATGATAACAGCAAGTGCCTATAAAGTTTAGGGAGTGAGGTACTACTGCATACTACTGCGTGAGGAAGTCTTTATGTTTTCTAGTAAAGAGATCCTTTAATTTCAGTAAAATCCTACAGTGTGTTTGACTCTTTTTTATTTCTCATTTCTGTAATTCCTCTGAAAGCAGCAACAGGGTCCTCATCTTATGCCGCGTACACACGAACGGAAATGCCACCAGCAAAAGACCGATGTGAGCTTTTGGTCTGAAAATACGATGTATATGCTCCATCGGTCTTTTGCTGGCAGAATTCCAGCCAGCAAAAGATTGAGAGCAGGTTCTCTATTTTTCGGTCGGGAAAAGTTCCTAATCCGAAAATGCGATCGTCTGTATGCAATTCGGACGCGCAAAAAATCATGCATGCTCGGAAACAATTCGACGCATGCTTGGAAGAATTGAACTTCATTTTCTCGGCTCGGCATAGTGTTGTACGTCACTGCGTTCTTGACGGTCGAAAGTTCAGAGAGAGCTTTTGTGTGACCATGTGTATGCAAGACAAGCTTGAGAGGAATTCCGTCTGAAAAAATCATCCAAGATTTTTCGGATGGAAATTCCGCTCGTGTGTACTCGGCATTAGAGTTAGGTCAGGGCTACATTTTCTCAACCAGCATAGCACAGAAAATACAAAGCCAATATTGCAAGATGTAGTACCTAGTTCTAGCATTGACTCTGCTACAGGACATGAGCATATTAAAGTATAATTTCAACTTCAGCAGCCAATTCTTTCACAGTGGGGAGAAGGTGTAGAAATGTGCACATGGTTGCATATCTCGAAATTACGATTTTTTTGCCTGGAGTTGAATCTTAAAGCTGGACTCCAGGCAAACTTAAACTGAACCTGTGCCCAGGCTATGCCTAACGTATTTAAATGCAGTAAAAGTAAACCATGCCCTCACTAACTTGGATGGTTTTATACATTGTAAAAAAATTCATATTTAACTCGTATAACAGAGGCACAGAAATTTCAGCAGACCCTCTACCAGCTTTCTAATTTAAGCACATAGCAGGTGATTCTAGTGTTTCTATGCTGTTAGATACTGACTAACATCTAGCCTTAGAGTCTTTGTTGTGCTCCTTGAGGATCTTTGAGAATGAATTACTTTATAGTACAAGCATCTAGAAAGGGTTTGTTTTACATCTATTCTGCTGACTTTTAAAGTGATTGTAAAGTTTTTTTCTTGTTTTTTTAAGAATAAAAAACATGTTATACTTACTTGCTCTGTGCAATGTAATTGCACAAAGCAGAACTATCTTAATCTTGTTGGGTTCCCCACTAGTGCTCCTGAATCCTCCACTATTTGGTGTGCCACAACATAAAGCCGCTTTCTATTGCAAAACACTTACGGGCTCGATCCCAAGACTTGCTGCCTGCATACATAGACACAGACAGTGCAACTTGGCCACACTCCCTTAGCTGCCTGGAGTTCAATTTTAAACAAAGCTTTAATGTGCCATACAAGGTAAAGTATCAGGTCTGAGCTAAGTTAGTAGAGCTGCACAAGGTTAATGCCAAGACAAAAATTTGAGATCGCCAGCAGGTAGGCTAAATCTACAGAGTGAGTTAAAATGGAAAATATTCAGGTTTGACTGAAGTATACCTTTAATAAGGCACTGTAAAACACATTGCTAATGTGCAAAGTGCTGTAATGCAAAGCAATCAAACACATTTCACCTTTTATCTGTTTAAAGCAATCTGGTTGGTTGCTGGGGTTACTGCACTTTGCAGGTTGCTCTCTGCCTTATTAAATAAGCCAGATAATTTTTATTTGTTTAAACGTCAAGATCTGCTGAGATGTAGGAGTGCTTTCTGCTGTCATGCAATTACCTAAATCATAGGGATTTATTGGTTGTTCTATGGAACAGAAAAAATATATATAACACAGTTACATATTTTGTTATACCAATCTGTAGAAAGCAAAAAAGCAATAAATTACATTATTCTTAAAGAATAACTTTTTTTCTGGTATAACTAAAATTCTTTTTGTTCTGGTTAAAAAATACACAGTTTTTAAAAAATGAAATTCATGTTGTGAGAAAAATGTAGTCCCTCTGGAAAAGTTTTTGTTTCCCATGTTTTTCCAGGGGCTTTACGATTATCTGATTAACGGATCCAGAACAAATATACACATCAGGACTTGGCTTTACTGGCAGTATGCGTATTCTAGGTTAGGAACTCAAAGCAATAACGCACGATACCAGACCAGGAAAAAGGGCATTTTTAGAAAAAGACCAGCAATGATAGCCTTCACATTTCAAACTTCAAATTTTCCTTTAGCAGGCATCAGCCAATATACTCAATATCTTTTTTTACAATGTCTATTCACAATTTTCCTATACTAATGGCAGAGCAAGAGACACAATCACATTGACACAGTAGCCCCCACCCCACAACAAATACATGCCCATATGTGTGAGTTATGATATAAAATACCAGCAGGGAAAATTCAGTTGGAAGATTGTATTATCTGACTCTTATATACCTCCTGCTGGGGTTGTGAAGCTGCACCTCTCCAACTTTATTCTTAGTGACATTGCTGTCTTGGAATTAGTTTGAATCAGAGAATGCCATAACACAGAAACTTTGCCCTATGACATATTCTCCCTAAAGCTCCACTCCAGGTAGAAATAATTACCCTAGCCCCACTCCCCCACACTGCAATGGGTAAATGCTTGTTAAGTCTAGTTATAGAGGAATAAGCTGTATTACTTACCTTAGACCTTGCAATGACAGGCTTCCTCTACACTGTATGACCAGTCCTCAAAACCTTGTCTCTAAGGTGCTCCAGCTGGAAGTTGCATCAAGT
This sequence comes from Lithobates sylvaticus, assembly GCA_028564925.1. Classification (NCBI taxonomy): domain Eukaryota; kingdom Metazoa; phylum Chordata; class Amphibia; order Anura; family Ranidae; genus Lithobates; species Lithobates sylvaticus. Next base: position 353,843,099 of record CM053027.1, on the reverse strand, counting down.
ACAATGCAGGACCAATAGCCCTGCATTGTACGTGACAGGGTGACAAGGGCCCACCCATAAGTTGAAGCATCAAAGAAAAGAGTTCTGGAATTGGGGGGAGCAAGGAAGTTAGAGCCTTTTCCTTTACCCCCCAGACTTAACAAGCTTTTGACCCTTGCAGTATGGGGGCAGGGCCCACTGCAAAGGTATTTTTTTATATCAGAGTTCCGTTTTAAGCCAATAAATAAATAAATACTGCATTTGTCACATAGGGACCACACTTTGGCCAGAGCTTTTTAAACATTATAAAATATTTATGCTTGCATCTTTTCCATCTGACAATCTGATAGAGGTGAGCCGAACACCCCCCCCCCCTCTTTTGGTTCGCAGCAGAACATGCAAGCAGGCAAAACATTTGTTCGAACACCGTTAAAGTCTATGGGACACAAACATGAAAAAAGTGCTAATTTTAAAAGCTTATATGCAAGTTATTGCCATAAAAAGTGTATGGGGACCTTGGTACAATGCAATCAATGCAAAAAAAGTTTTAAAAATGGCCGTTTTTTCAGGAGCAGTGATTTTAAGAATGCTTAAAGTGAAACAATTAAAATTAAATATTCCTTTAACCGGTTCCCGACCAGTGCACAACGATGTACGTCGGCAGAATGGCACGGACAGGCGTAAGGGCGTACAGGTACGTCCCTTTAAGAATGCCGCCGTTCCATCGCATGGGCGCGTCAGCCGGGCCCCCCCGTGAGCCCGGACGCGATCGCAGTGGGGATACCCACAATCGTCTCACGTGAAGGCTGAACAGGGAGATGCGGAAGTAAACAGCATTTCCCTGTTCTGCCTAGCAACAAGTGACACTGATCTCTGCTCCCTGTGATTGGAGCAGAGATCAGTGTTCACTAGCACAAAGCCAAGCCCCCCAGAGTTAGTAACACTCCCCTAGGAACACTTAACCCCTACACTGCCACCCCTGGTTAACCCCTTCACTGCCAGTGTCATTTACACAGGAATCAGTGCATTTAAATAGCACTGATTGCTGTATAAATGACAATGGTCCCAAAAATGTGTCAAAAATGTCCCATGTGTCCGCCATAATGTCACAGTCACAATAATTTTTAAATTGCTGATCGCCACCATTACTAGTAAAAAAAAAATATTAATAAAAATGCTATAGAACTATCCCCTATTTTGTAAACGCTATAACTTTTGTGCAAACCAATCAATTATCGATTATTGCGATTTTTTTTACAAAAAAATATGTAGAAGAATACATATCGGCCTAAACTGGGAATTTTTTTTTTTATATATATTTTGGGTATACTGGGTGATCCCGCCCTTGGCTATATAAGAGCTGTCAGTGTGAAAAGGCTGCAGTCGTGGGGACGCCACCCATCGAGGCAGAGTTTTTAGTTTCTTCTTTTTTTCGGTCAATCTGTGATTGAAGATGGATTTATATCAAGGCTCCCTGCCTTTGGCCAATCATGGCTCTCACAGCAGAGCGCGCTGTGATTGGCCAAAGCATGCAGGTCAGGTGCATGCTTTGGCCAAAAAACAAAGAAGAGAGCAGCACCATCTAAGTGCAGCGTGATAAAAACATTTTAATATAGGACAGACGATATTAAAACGTACAAGATTGTAGAGATTACAGTGCATGTAAAATGGTATAGAAAGTTTATCCACTCATGGGGGAAGGCGGTTTAAAATCATCTGTCCTATATTAAAATGTTTTTATCAGGCTGCATTTAGGTGGTGCTGCTGTCTTCTTTGTTTTTTTACTGCCTACAGAGCCCCTTCTAGCTAGCTATGAGCCGGCAGCCATCCAGAGTCAGCCCATCTGTGACCATCTACACACCTCTTGCTGCATTTGAACTCTCATGCATGGACTCCCCACTATAAAGAGTAGATTATTCACCCATTTCTCTCTATTTGAGCTGACAGAGCACACATGAACATATGTATACAATATTTCTGTGCATGCTTTGGCCAATCAGCAGCCTTCAATGCACTGCAATCTTGCAATGCATTATGGGGCGTTCTACGGGTGCTCAAATTTCCCGTGAACACCCCATAATGTTCGGATATTGGCGAACAGGCGAACACCCGATGTTCGAGTCGAACTTACATTTGATTCAAACCGCGGGCTCATCCCTACAATGCACACACCACACCACCAAAACATTTAGACTAAAAGTCTTCACAATACTTCTCTATAACACTGAACTTGGATCAGCACTGTCGCTAAAGGAGAGGACATTGAATGCAAAAGCTCTGTGATCCCTTATTGTAAGAATTAATAGAAAACACAAACCTCAAAAAGCACAGTTTTCATACCCTGACTGACATATTGTGCCAACAACTGAGATGGTGTTGGGTTAAATACTGTAGATAACATAGAGAGCATATAATTATATAGTGTACTGCTGTGGTTTGATAAAATGTGATGCTGTGGCTATATGGTGATGTTAAGTGTTATAATATAACATTCCTAGGTGGTAAACAATCTTTACAGCATGGTGCTGTTTGATAAAATATACTTCTTCGGTGTGATGCTCTTGTTGCATGATATATTACTCTTCTGGGTGATCTATTATACCGTTGCTGTGTTATATACTATTTTTCTAGATGATATACTGTTGCAGTGCATCGTTTACTACTATGATATGATATACTGATATATAATATACTGTTACAGTGTGATATCCTGTTGAAGCATAAAATACTACTTGTGGGAGATTTAATCTAGAATTATTGGAGAATACAGTCTAAACCGGACCTGTATGCAGTAGGCAGTATAGCTACTATACTAACAAGACAATGTAGTTTCAATGATCAGTCTGTCATTATTCAACTTAAATCCAAGCCACATTTGGCCACATTACTACTTGAGCCTCATGACCAAACTTGCTCTGGGTATTTTAAAACAATAGCAACACCCCAGCCTATTCCAGAGGAAGGAGACAATTGAATGCCTGGGCACTTGGGATAAAAGTGGCAATGACTTACTAGGTTTGCAACAGTCTTTAGCAAAGAGCTGTAGCACTGTTGTCTTTTATGCCACAAAAGGCTCCACTTGTCTGTAATAGCTTCTCTAGAGTCAAGCAGAAATGTTAAACTTCTTTAATTATCTTTCTTTTTTTCCTTGTGAATACACTTCTGCTGCCTGCTACTATTTTATGTGGATTGTGAAGCTTTGCAATTCAAAAGGAAACATTTTGAAGAATATATCAAATATGTTTTTTTTTGCTGGTATTTTTATTTTTTTAAGTGGTGTTTATATAAAGAAGTAGTTATTGTTTGGAGGGTTTTAATGTTAAATGATATAGTATGTTACATTTCAATACTCTGTGTGGATACAAACTTGGCAATATTTACATTATACTACAAAGTATATTATATATTTTTTTCTAATTTGTTTTTAGACCCTTTTAACTGGTGGTGGTGGTGGGGGGGGGGGGGAGGAGGGGGGTCTAATAGTGGCCCATAAATTGAACTGCTCAAGACCAAAGCTATTCATAATCCACTACTAGTTTTCTAATTTGAGAAGAACAGTGGCTATGTGGTTTGCATTTCCATCTAGCACCTGTTAGCACAACCACAACACTACGTTTTTGCATGTTCTCTCTGTGCCTATGTGGGTTTCCACTGGGTTATCTGATTTCCTCCCACACTCCAAAGACATACTGGTATGTTAATTGGCTGCCACCCAAATTGACCCTATTAAGTGGACATATGAATGTGTGTTAGGGACCTTAGATTGTAAGCTCCTTTAGGGGAGGGACTGATGTGAATGTATAATATATATGTAAAGAGCTGCATACATTGACAGATATATAAGTACTTGTAATAATAAATAAATGACAATTACAATATCTCCCAAATGTCACTGATATACCAGTCGAAAGAAAACATATAAAGAGAGGGACAATAGATAATTATACCCTCAGACTCTAAAGCCTAGTACACACAGGCCGAATGTCGTGTGGCATAGAAACTGGCCGACATTTGGCCCATGTGTGCTGCAGCTGGTCCGGCAGAGGCTGCCGGAGGCAATCAGTGCCCAATCAGTGCCAATGACTGAGAGCGCTGACGGGAGTGTTCTGGTGGAGGGGGCATCCCCTGTCAAAACACAATAGCACAGCAGGGGACATTGGTGTACTAACATTGGATAGTTAGTACAGCGGCTCATCCTGAGCTGTCAGCTGAGTTGAACGAAAAATATATATATATATACACTAGTGTGTACTTGGCTTAAAACCTCATTCGTCAGTCAAGATATGACCAGTCAAAAAATGTGCTTGCTCTAATTTCTCTTAACAGATGCTTAAAGTGTAACACTAGTTTGGTGAATAGCATATATTGTCAGGATTTTAGCAAACATTTTTGCAGATTCATAGCCTTCTTGATTTTTAAGGAATTTCTGCTTGCCTGTATCCTCTGCCAAAATCTTTTTTAACACTGGTTATTAAAAGGTAGGACTTTCCTTTATAATACCTATCTTAGCAATCTTAGTGTTGCAATAAAAAATATATATTTTCCATCCCTATAGGTATGATTAGCCTCATGAACAATTAAAGTTTTGTTACAAAGAATGCTGGAATTTGACCTTTAAAGCTGTTCTCTATGTATGATCAAATAATTAAGGCCTGAGCTACAGTATCTTGTTCGGTAACTTCTTTGTGCAGCCACAGCCTCTTTATAGTCTTAATTCATCAAGAAATACTACCTACTAACCATTGTAGTGGCATTGCCTGTAGAGGAGAACAGTCATTTGAGTCAGCTAGTTGAGTGTCCGGTCTTCTTAACACCCCCACTCTCAGACTCCTCCTCCCTGCACCACTAGATGAGCTGAGCAATAATGATATGATGTCACCCCTGGACTTCAGGGAGGAGTATCTATAGACAAGAGAGAGGTAACTAGAGTAGAGAGGTTGACTGCAGTTTTGTAAGAAAGTGACCTCTACAATTTTTGACAGTTAAAAAAAAAAAAATCAATATGTGTAGATATTGAAATAAAATACTAATTTGTATAACATAAAATTACAAAGAAACTTGTGCAGTGTAGATATTTTTTTTTATTTTTTAAATAAATACCTTAGTGGTGTTTGGCCAGCCAATGGCTTGTAAACCCACAAACAGAAAATGTCATCAATGAACCACAAAAGAGAAATGACGTTTCAGTTTAGATACTTTGTATTCCAGAACAGAATTACTCAGTGGGGGTTATTTACTAAAGGAAAATCCATTTTGCACTGCAAGTGCACTTGAAAGTAAAGTTGCTGTAGATCCGAGGGGGTCATGCAAGGAAAATAAAAAACAACATTTTAGCTTGCACATGATTGGATGATGAAATCAGCAGAGCTTCCACTCATTTCAGATCTACCCCTTAGATTGAGAGCGACTGCATTTCCAAGTGCACTTGCAGTGCAAAGTGGATTTGCCTTTCATAAATAACCCCCAGTGTTTTCTAAAATACATCTTTATGTCTGTAAACTTACCTAAGTGTAAAGATAAAGAACATGCTGCTCTAAAGAGGCTTACTTTCAGGGAATTCTAATCGATTGTATTTTATCCTTCAGCATAGAATGCCAACATGGCATTTTTTTTAGTAACACGTTGGCTTTCTCAGCTTTTACATATTTATCTGTTATTCCATTGGTTTTGTAAAGATATATCTCTGACAATATCATTTTTAACAGAGTAGGGAGGCTAAAATAGATTAGTGATAGGAGAAAGTTGCATTTATTATTATTGAAATTCACAGTTTTCCTAATACATGTCCCAATACGATTATTTTACCCACTACTTCTCTAAAATTTGCAAATAGTTATTTATAACAGATTTTCAAAGATATTTTAGGGTACAGATGCTAAACTGGCAACAGTAAAATATATATTCTTACCTCCACCCCCCATGGGTCTAGATCCATATTATTGCTATGGTTGGGAGCTTGGTCAAGATGCCTCTCACAGTTATCTCTTATACTAAAAATATATTGGACAGCCTCATGAAAGGGACATGGAGGACAGAAATGGAGTTCTCTACTGCTGAAATTTTTAAAATTTACTCACCTGTAACTTTAATGGCCAGCCTCACAGAGGGCACATGGAAATCAGGAGAATCAGTGCAGTCTTGGTCTACCTAGGGCTCCTGATTTTGCTTTACATCCTGCAACTGATTAGGCACATTCCTTTGCTTCTTTTCGATAAGTAACTATGTCACCAGGCATTGCATTACCAGCAATTCCAGGCATTGACAAGCAGGAGGAAATGTCTACTCTTATGCAAACATAGGAAATGAAATAAACCTGTTGCCTAATCATACATGGCAAATAACATTAGCAGTAGATAGCTCATAACATTGGATATCAACGTATCCTTGTTGCTGTTCCCAACAAGGATATGTTGATATCTAATGTTGTGAGCTATCTACTGCTAATGTTATTTTCCATGTATGATTAGGCAACAGGTTTATTTTATTTCCTATTTATGATGATAAAAATTGTGTTCCTTTGAAATGGGAGAGCTACTCAGCTGCAGGCTTACAAATTTATCAGGAGCCCCTAGCAATTCAGATCTACCCCCAAGCACTGTCACAGTTAGGTGATTCGTTTTTATTGCCATTTATTATTAACCACTTACATATATAAAGTAGAAAAATGGCCTCCTAGTAAACAAAAAAACAAACAAAAAATAAATAAAAATATGTGCTACAGTTTTCTCTTAAACCCCTGTGAAAAGTCCCACAGATACCCTTTGAGCCTGCCAGTGGAGTCCACCTGTAGCAGCTTCTAGTGATGGTGTGGCAACAATGCTGAACTGCTCTTAAATTCAGGGCAGAGTTGACACTTTCATGTAGGCTGTGCCTGCTTGCACTACAGTGGGATGGAAACACCCTTTCCACTGATTTCTGGATTGACCACATTGCCTCCGTGGCTGAAATCCTCCCACTAAGTCAGCTCCTGTCCTGGGGACCCACTAACAGGCCAGATTTTAAGTATTACCTTGGGGAGATGTGGCCTAGAATACTGCAATCACTGGGCAGCAAATGATACCTGTGATGTATTTCAGTTATCTTGCAAACTTGGTCTGTTAGTGGGTCCTGGGGACAGGAGTTGAGAACCACTGCAATAAGGGTTGCAGTATCTGGGGATGAGGGACAGCACGTGAGACATAACAGAAAGAGCAGAAAGAGCATTTGTCTTATTCAGGAGAGGAAAAGTAAGGTTTTTGTTCATTTTATGAGGCTTGTGCATCACAGAGTAACTGGATTTGGTACTTGTTTTAAATTGTCATACAGGAACCATTAGTTGTACTTTAAAGAGTGCTTTCATGCACTTTAATGCTAATTCTTTAGTAGACAGATTTTAATAGACTTCTTCTACTAGTTACCTGACTTTTTTTCTCATCAGTCAGTCATGCATTTCAAAAAGTATTTGTTATTCTGTGAAGGCTGTAACAGTTTCGAGGTGATGCATAAACATTAAAAAGTACAAAACACTTGTTTAGACACATGGGATGATTTTCTGCTTTGATTTGTCAGACACTGGCAAGTGTCTGACATTGTTCTATACATTATGCAATATTATTATGCTTGAAAAACTACTTACAGGCTCATTGAATGTAGAAGAGGAAAAAAATTCCTTTTTTAAAGTCTTACTGGTAATTTAGCTCCTTAATGGATTTTGCTGATGTGATCGACTGTATTGGCTGTTAGGTTTACCAAATGGAAAGAAATACGCAATCTGTCATTTAAACAGTTTCCCATTAGGTCTCTATTCACACCAACCAAGGTGTTAAAATTTTTTTTTTAAGATTGGCAGAAGGGAAAGGCATCCAATTTGAGGACTGTTCATATACAGTAAAATGTATACCTACAAACATTTTTAGAACTTGCAGTGCTAGCATTATTTAACGACTATATGTTACAAAAAAAAAAAAAAATACAGTACTTCTTTAACCACTTCCCACCCGGCCACTGTACATATACGGCCGGGTGGGAGCCATCTACTTCTGAATGGACGTTCCGGAACGTCCTTCAGAAGTAGAGGGATCGCACGCGCGCGTGCCCGCGCAGCGGCGCAATCCCGATGCGGCCGTATCACCCGGACACGGCGCATCTCGGATCGGCAGGAGGGCTCGGTAATTGGCCCTCCTGATCACATGACGGCCGTGTCGAATCACAGCCGTCATGTGATGTAAACAAGCAGCCGGTTGCTAGGCAATCGGCGCTCCTCTCCTCACACGGAAGTCGTCGGTGAGGAGAGGAGAGCGGATCGCTGCAGCCGGCTGGTGATCAGTGAATATAAGCTGTTTTTTTTACAGCTTTTTACTCACTGATCACCAGTGTAGTGTCCCCACAGTAAAACACACATGTCCCCACAGTAAAACACACATGTCCCCAAAACACACATGTCCCCAAAACACACATGTCCCCAAATAATAAAAACACATGTCCCTCACATATGTCCCAGTAAAATCACATGTGCCAATGATTATCTGCACACATATGTCCGTGATCACCTGCACACACCTGTACATGATCATTTGCGTACATATGTCCGTGATCACGCGAACCAATTATTATACACTTAACGGAATTTTTTTTACAAAAAACATGTAGCAGAATACATTTTGGCTTAAATTTATGACAAAATTTGATTTTATTGGATTTCTTTTAAAAAAGAGAAAATATTGTTTTTTTTCAAAATTTCCGCTATGTTTTTGCTTATATCGCAAAAAATAAAAAACAGAGTCGCAAATAAATACCACCAAACTAAAGCTCTATTTGTGCAAACAAAATGATAAAAAATTCATTTGATTACAGCATTGTATGACCGCGCAATTGTCACTGAAAGTGCGAGAGCACTGAAAGCTGAAAATTGGTCTGGGCAGGAAGGGTGTTTAACCGCTTCAAGACCGCCCCATGTAGATATACGTCTACAGAATGGCACGGGCAGGCAAAACCACGTACCTGTACGTGGCCCTTTAAATGCCTGCCGCTGGTGTCCCGCGATCGGGTTACGGAGCTGAAGAACGGGGAAAGGTTTGTGTAAACAAACCTCTCCCCGCACTTCCTACTCTGCCTGTCATCGATTGGCTGTTCCAGGTCATCGGGAAAGCCAATCAATGACGTCAGACGTCAGCCCCGCCCCCTAATGTAAAAAAACACACACACGTGAGAGCCCATAACCCCTCCCTTCCCCCTAGTGGTTAACTCTTTCACTACAACTGTCATTTATACAGGAATCCATGCATTTAAATAGCATTGATTGCTATATAAATGACAATGGTCCCAAAAATGTGTCAAAAATGTCCGATGTGTCCGCCGTAATGTCGCAGTCACAATAAAAATCGCTGATCGCCGCCATTACTAGTAAAAAAAAAAATATTAATAAAAATTCTATAAAACTATCCCCTATTTTGTAAACGCTATAACTTTTGCGCAAACCAATCAATAATCGCTAATTGCGATTTTTTTTTACCAAAAATATGTAGAAGAATACGTATCGGCCTAAACTGAGGAAAAAAAATGTTTTTTTATATATTTTTTGGGGATATTTATTATAGCAAAAAGCAAAAAATATTGCATTTTTTTCAAAATTGTCGCTCTATTTTTGTTTATAGCGCAAAAAATTGTTTTGGAGCCACGTCGCACGACCGCGTAATTGTCAGTTAAAGCGACGCAGTGCCGAATCGCAAAAAGGGGCCTGGTCCTTTGGCTGCCAATTGGTCCGGGGCTAAAGTGGTTAAGTGCACAGTAAGCAAGTGGTTAAAGTATAAGTTCACCTTTCATAACATGTTACACCCATATCCAGGGACTCCCCCCGCTCTTCGCTCCCACACTGTGACAGCTGATTTTGTCCCCTTGTTAGCTTTCAAAATATTTAAAAACGTGGCCGAGCATGGCTCCGCCCACCCGGCTGCATCACTCAATGGAAAACTACCAGTCTCGAAAGCCTTAGCGGCTGTCGGCTTGTAGTTCTCAATTAACTAGCAAGGTGCTGTGAGCACTGTGGTAGTTAATTGATTCTTCCTGTCAGCATGAAACGGCTTCCTCGTACTTGGTAGGAGGTACGAGCACACAGATACATTGGCAGATCTGCGGGAGACCTGAATGGCATCAGTGATCTGCTGATCGCTGGTGCAATGCTTTACAGGCTCCTGCAACAAAAAGAATAAATGCACCTTGGTTTTAACTGCAAAAAAATGTGCATTTATTATTTTTTGTTAAAAGATGAACTTATCCTTTAAGGCCTGTTTCACACAGGCTTCAGCCATTAGTGTAAACATTTTTCTAAAGAAAACAATATCAAAATTGTGAAAACCAACTAAAGTGAGAGGTATAACGTCCTCAGAAGAAAACATTAGGAAACATTAGGTGCAAAAGACATTACAAAAACAGGCCATGTAAAGCAAAGGTATGCAAGAATTGAACAGCAAGCTTTTGCAAACCTTTTGGCAAACTTTTCTCCTAAGCCTTTAAAGCAACTTTCAACTCTTGTTTGGGAATATTATACACAGATCTTAATGGGAGTACTGATTGTCACTTTAAACAAGCTGCTAGCAGGCTTCATCAGGTTTCAACAAGCTTCAAGAAGTGCTGAAGCCTGCTAGTAGCTTGTCTAAAGTGACAGTCAGCAGTCCCATTAAGGTCTATGTTTAACATTTACAAACTGGAGTTGAAAGGTGCTTTAAAAGCTTCAACAAAGTTTGAAGCATTACTTTTATACAAGCCGAAGCCCGTGTGAAACAGGTCTTATCCTAATGTAATGACCAAATTATCATAATTAATAAAAGTACTAGTTTAAACTAGATTAGTAACACACATTAAAGTGTTTATCACTTTAACATGCATTTTTATGTGTTTTTGATGCTTTTGTAATGCTTTTCTGAAGCTTTTCTGAAGCTTGACAAATACCCTGTTGGTTTTCCGTTCTTTCCAATACATAAAATACACAGTGAAGGTAACTCTGAAGCTCTGCTCTACCACCCCAGATTTGTAAGTCGCATTATTAGCCCTTTGGTGTGAATATGGCCAATGTCAACGTTTTAAGATAATACTGCAAAATTAAAAATGTCATATCATTAGCCATTAAAAAGTATGTATTCCTTATATACTGTAAAAATATTTGAGGAAAAACATTTTTTTTTTTGGCATAGTGGGGAGATTTCCACCTTCCTTTTTTATAGTAGTGGTGGGGGTCAGAGAGGCAAAAGACACCTTCCTGCACCTATATTTCCTGTTCCTCTAACATTGCAGAGTTAACTTTCTCATGAATGTTTATATGAAAAATCAAACATTCGATAATGCCAACAAAATGTTATGAATGTCATTTGAAAGAATGTAATGTACTTTTAACATTATATTTTGGTATGAATGGAATTCTCTGAATGAAAGCCATAAACATTGTTAGAAATTCATTTATTTAAATATATTATTTTTCATTCTGCTTTGAGCTGACACTACTAACCATTATAAAATCAAATGAACATCCCGAAAATCGAAAAATTTTAGAACAGATTTTTACTAGTGTGTGGGCATCTTTAGAGGAAATATCCCCAGTGAATCACAGATAGGTAGCCTCCCTGGCGGTATGATTATGTCAGATTTTTGCGTCTCAAAGCGGTACAATTATTTTGCATAGAAATTTGGCGTTTTATATTGTAGGCCTGTAATTCTTAGCAATAACACACTTAAATCTGTCCAAACAAGAGTCTAGTAGATATCCTGGGTATGATGAAGTTTTAAACACAAAATCATAAATTATATTATAATAAATAAATATAAACAATTATAAAAAATAATAATATAATAATAACATTAATTTCCCCACGATTCACTATCGCTCAATTCTGCAAGTGTTCTAATTTACTATCGCTGTTTTCTAGCTGGTCTAAAACCACTTTTGACATAAAGGGACACTTTTTGGTTGCTATGGACAATCTCCAGTTTCCAGGCAGAAAGAACAGTATATATCATATAAAACTGCACTGGGCAAACACTGGGGACAAAAGGGATGTGAAATAATTTCATACAGTAATGTAATCTGTTAGATTACAGTGTACTGTATGTGCTATGATTTTTCATTTTTTTTAATTTGCCGCCGGGCTCCGCTCCTGTGCATCCAGACGCTCGCAGGGAATGGAGCCTGGCACAGAGAGGCTTCGGGCAGAGGACAGAGCCCACGGACATAGTGGGGGGGGGGGGACATCGCAGGATCCTGGGGACAAGGTAAGTATTCTGCACCAGGATCCTGCAATGCAATCCCGAGTGTGGCTAGGGGTTACTGCCAATGGTGCTGAAATTTAACCTCGAGCCACACTCGGAAAAACCCGCCAGGGAGGTTACATAATGCTAGGGATTCGTGTACACTAACAGCTCCTAAACTGAACTCCATAAAAGTCTATGTGTCCATGTAGACATAGGCTTTTAGCAGAGTTTAAGAGCTGCCGCATTTAGGTGCCATAATTTTGCTGCATTTTGCGCTTCCCTGTAGCTGCGGTAAATGTAGGCCACGTGTACATGAAGCCTAACAGAAGCTCTATGCCCTTTTCACTCTATTTTGTTTAAAAAACATTTTGTTGACTACCCTTACAGTGTTGTTTTAATTATTTGTTTTTTCTCTTGGCACAATGGATCACTTGGTCCTTTATATCTCTCTTCCTATTCCTATTCTCTATGTTTATCCTTTGTTTTTCTCCTTTATTCTCCTTCCCCTCTTCCTTTTCCATTTTCTTCCCCGTTTCTCTCTCTTTCTTTTTTTTTTTTATGAATAGTTTTGTGATTTTATGGTGTACCAGGCTTCGACCTGCTTGTCCATCCTATGAATCCAGATGATGGAAGTCCTATTGGCCTTGCCACATACGTTTTTGATACTCCTTTGATATGATGCCTATATGTTCTATTTATTTGCGGTTTTCATAATTAGCCTGGTCCGCCTTATGTGATACAACCCTCAGCTCGGAATTTTTGATGTATGTACGACATGTTTTTTAGGCGATAGCCATTGCTGTTGACTTATGGATATTTTACTATTGTGTCCTTTCCTTTGTTTGAAGTGTAAAACAATAAAAACATTTTCACCTCTAAAAAACATTTTGTCTGGAATAGGTTTTACATCTCCATATTCCTTTGCACACGAACAACATTTCAAACCAGTCTCTGCTTAAATGCTAGAGGAGAATGAATGACATTTACTCTATCCTATCTAGTCAGTGTAGAGCATGGATTTGACTGGGGGGAAGGATATTTTGGCAGCTCACATAAATCAGGTGTAGTTCAGGCATATGTCAGATAAAATAGAGATATAATTCCTGGCTCAGGAAATACTATTTTGCTTTAGAAAAAAAAAATGCATTTAACATAGGGGACCTTGACAAAACAAGAACTAGCGTTCAATAGAGAATAAGTCTACATGTGGGCAGAGTTGTATATGTCCTTGAAATAATTTATTCATGATAGTTGCCACCATACCCATTTTAAAGGTGCTCATGCTTTTTTTTGGCAGAAGTCACTAGAACTCACGAAAGAATATACATTTTAGTGTAATGCCACGTACACACGATCGGAAATCCCGCCAGAAAAAGTCTGATGAGAGCTTTTGGTTGGAAAATGCGACCGTGTGTATGCTCCATCGGACTTTTGCTGGCGGAATTCCCGCCAGCAAAATATTGAGCGCAGGTTGTTTATTTTTCGGTTGGAAAAAGTTCCTATTCAAAAATGCATTTGTCTGTAGCAATTCCGATGCGCAAAACTCATACGCATGCTCGGAAACAATTTGATGCATGCTCGGAAGCATTGAACTTAATTTTCTCGGCTCATCGTAGTGTTGTATGTCACTGCATTCTTGGCGGTCGAAAGTTCCGAGAACTTTTGTGTGACCGTGTGTATGCAAGCCAAGCTTGAGCGGAATTCCATCAGAAAAAACATCCAAGATTTTTCAGACGATAAATCCGTTCGTGTGTACGGGGCATTAGATTACATTTTTCCAGCAGATTTCACTGCAGACCTGACTGCTTAACCAGCTGGTCCAATGGGTCCTGAAGAAAATGAAAGAAACACATGACATTTCATTAACTGAGCTGTCCAAGCCTTGACCACTGAAAATTATGTTTCTGCTGCTATAGTTAAAGGCACACCAAGCTGTTGTTCTGTTCCATCAACAGGGATGGATTTACTCTCCCATGTGTGCTCTATTAACGTAAACCATACACTCATCCCTGCACTGCAAGCTCTTATTCAGCCGGTGTGCCTACCTATCTTAAGCTATTCCTCTGTCTCAGCAATTTACTGCCTTTACTATGTAAATTATGAACAGCCTTGTACACAACGGCAGCATTGTGGCTGAATAAATTCTGAAATGGTAATAAATAACATTCCCAATATGCTTGTGTCACAGCTCTGCGTGTGACATCTAAAACCCCGGGGCGATATCAAATAAAAAGATCAACTTTAAACCAAATAAAGTACAGCTATAAGGAAGATAAACAGGATTATACCTAGCTGACGGTCGTGTTTGACTTTATTTTCAACGTATTTACTAAGTAAGTAAATAAGCAATAAGCTGTCAAAGGTGATATGATAACGTGACACAAGTGAAATGTGCAGAGCGACTGCTAAAGCAGTTTTCTTTGTAAGTCTATGCGTGCAGTCTGGTCTCTCCCCACCAGCAGTGGAGTAAACTGAATAACTTAACAGAATCATCTGGAAAATCTACTCTTCGCTCTCCCTGGCATGTTGCGTATCAACTGCTTGATTCTAATCATTTTTAGCACGGGTTGCGAAGGACCTTCACAAAATAGCTTGGTACTTTTAATTAAGCGACAACTTCTATTCTGTTAATCAGAGCATTATGATTGTATTTTATTTACTGTACACAAACAAGAAAATGTGTTCCCTGCGCTACTATGTTTCTATTTTTCTCCAGATATCTAAAGTAAAGTCTGTTGCCGATTTGTACAACTAATCAGATTTGCAATCATCCATGTTCTATCAATGACTGAATCTTTAATGTTGGCAATATTCAGAAAATGTCAGCTTTCTGTGAGCACTTTCTTGTATAAAATCAAAGATACTGTACGTATGTATGGGATCGATACAGCAATGATCAAGAAGCCCTACTCGTCACAAGTAGAGCTCAGATCCCAGAGGAACATTGGACCATTTCTGCTGGTTTTGATCTCCTCTAGTCTGTCAGATATAAAAGTCTTCACTGATCCGGAGAAGATTTGTAACACATGCAGTATTTCAGAGACGTTACCAAAGATATGGGAAGTTCATCTATAGGAATTTTTGAAGAAGACCTTGCACGGGCTCCAGCCAATTACCAATGTTGCATCCCTAATAGGCAAGCTAAGAAGACCTCAATGGTAAAGGCCACAGGTCCCCAGAAACGCATATAAAAAAAAGACTACATTTCTAACAATCTTTATATATGCTTGGTTTACTAAACGTAAAGTGAATTGCATTAGATTGCTGCATAAGCTGATAAGCTCTGCTTACATTACAACTTGGCACTTCCAATATGGTAACTATATGGCTATTTTGTATGTTAAGTTTGCATTTTTCCTTATTCTGTCTGTTCTTGCTTATTGTTCTGTGCTTTCACCAATGGGTGTCTAAATGTTTGTAATCTTTCTCCTGTTTTGCTAATTTGAATAAAGTGATGGAAAAATAAAAAGCAACTCTATAAAGAACAGCTTAAAACTGAAATTTGGGTGGACCTCATTGTATTATATTATGCCAAAACATTACACTTGTTTGGGGTACATTGTGCTTTTATTCAGCAAGCCACCAGGCTCAAACATGTGATATCTGAGCGTTGAGGTAAGTATCATTTTTTTTCAGTAAACTGAAAAAAACCTTGATCTTAAAGTGATTTTAAACTCTCAGTTTTCTAGGGTTGTAAACCTTCATGTTTTTTCACCTTAATGCACCCTATGCATTAGGTGAAAAAACACCTGGCAGCCGCCTTGTTTTACTTACCTGAGCCCTGGAACTTGACCCGGTGGGGACGCGTTGTCTCTCTGCCCGGGGTTCTCGGCTCGATTGATAGCAGTGCAGCCATTGACTCCCGCTGCTGTCAATCAAATCCAATGATGCGGGCACCGGAGGGTGGGGCCAAGTCATACATTCGGTGGCTATGGATGCGGAATGCTGGACTCGGGAGTGCGCCCGGTAGCTAACCCCCTTGGGAGATCGCTTCTCCTAGGGTGTTATCTGATGTGGGGAGGAGCCGGGGGACCCCAGAAGAGAATGATCGTGGCCACTCTGTGCAAAACAAGCTGCACAGTGGAGGTAAGAATGACATGTTTGTTATTAAAAAAAAAAAAAAACCCTTACAATCACTTTAAGTACAACTGATTTAAAGTATATGTAAACCCTCACCTTGTAACACAACACATTCAGTTTAAAATAGAAACGAAAGACAAAACATTTGTGTATAGATATAAAAAGAACTTTATAAATACCTTTTCTTTCCCTTTTTTTATAAGTGCTTAGATACCCTCTGTTCTCAGCTGCATAAGAGCTGGCTGAGGAGAAACAGCAGCACACTGAGCATCCTAGTGACAGGCTGTGCGGGGGTGGTCAGGACAAGTTTGATCATTGGAGGAGAGCAGGCTGAGTTCCCAGCATGGCTAGAGAACTGACCATAGTGTGCTCTTATGCCAAGTGTGGTCAGTTTTTAATAGGAAAACAGAGGGACTGCCAGGATCACCAGGGATTTCACACAAAGGAAGCAATACAAAGAGAATGGGATTATTTCGCTTACAAGTAGATGATACAGCAGGCTCATATCTGGAATATGAAATGCTGGGTTTACATATTCTTTGATCACTTAAGTAGTATGTAGCTTCTTTCTTTCCTTTTTGTATTTAAGCTGGTTTCGTGACCTCTGTCCCAGGTCTTCTGTTTCATAATGGCTGCTTTCTCTTGCAGCATCCTATGGATCCACCCTTGCATGCAGGAACTAGAGTTGTGTCTCCCTACACTGTTTACATCAATAGAAACACATTACCCCATAGCCTAGGATGGCAAGGCACTCCCCTGTTCCTGACTCCTCCTCCCCTCCCTTCTCCAAGCAAACTGTCAACAGTAAAACAGTGCAGTCTCCAGTCAGTCTATGTTTTGTGAAGACTAGAAGTTCAAGGAAGCAGCGCAGAGAACAGGTGCCAGCATTATTTAAAAGTTGTAAACTACAAGTGCTGGTTTAAGAATTTTAACAAATAGTTTACTCAGGAATGTTCATTTTATTGTGATCAGGGTGTTAGGCTAAAAAATGCTGAGGGGTTAGTATTACTTTTTAAAAACAATTATAGGTCACTCTACAGGCAGCAGGCATAATAAAAAGCATTAAAAAAAGGGTTCTATTACACATTGGGTTTTGTTAATGCACACACAATGCACATGTTAATGTGTATTGTCTTAAGGCAGACCATTCATTATAAACATCTACTAATGCAACACAGTGCCTAAAAATAATGCATGAACCCTTTTTAGCAATACCACACACCCCAGCCCATTGTATATGTGTTATAGTGCACTATGGAAAGTGTTGATGGTGTGTTGGAATGCCATTCACAATGAATGGTACTGCAACGCACGTAGGGCAGTTTGCCAAGCGTTGTGGCAAAATGCATTTCCACAATGCACGCACAAGTGTCCGGGTCCTCAAAGTTAACCTAAAGCCAAAACTTTTTAGGTTATGGATAGTGTAGTTAATGGTCAAAAGCCCTGCCAGATTTTTTTCTTGTTCAAATGGGCTTCAGCTTGTACTTGTTAAGTCTGTACAGTGTATTTGCAGCACTTTGGCAAGCTTCATTGAAACCTTTAAAGTACCATCCAACTCCAGTTTGGGAATAATAAGCACAGATCCGAATATTGAAGTACTGATTGTCACTTAAAACAAGCTGCTAGAAAACATCAGTAAGCTCCAGCACTAATTGAAGCTTGTTGAAAGCCTGCTAAAACATATTAGGTACTTGTTTAAAGTGACAGCCAGCACTCCCATTAAGTCAGTTATCCAATCTGAATCCTGTGTGAACAAGGCCTTACATAGTTGACACCAGAACAAATGTTCCAGTTGGGAGATTTCCCCTCTATTTCTGTTCAGAGAAAATTGTAAACCTTTGGATTTTCTATTATTATCTGTCTCTTTGACAATAGTCACCAGGGCATAGATAAAAACAAACAGAAAAAAGATAACACTGAATGAAAAGCTAAAAATACATTGAATTTAGATATATAGCCCTTTAACTTTGCAGTTCCTTGCCAACTAGCACTATGTAAAATAAATCAGTTAAAAAAAAAAGAAAAATTTGACAAATTGATGTAAGAAGGAAATTGCCTTAAAATAATGACAGCATATGCCAAAGGTGAACAAAGTCCATTTGCAAACAGGAACGCTTATCGAGGCTCATTAACAAGGATACATACTGTAACAGAATAGTTGCTAAATACCTTAATATCCTAAATACCCAGTCAGGGCATAGTGACATTGTATATACAGTACATAGCACATCCCCCTGGTATGAAAACCTAAGCTGGCCATAAATAGACTGATTTTCTTTCCTGCAATCACAGGTTGTAGAAAAGAAAATCGCTCAAATCCATTGGGGGTTATTTACTAAAGAAAAATCCACTTTGTACTGCAAGTGCACTTGAAAGTGCACTTAGAAATGCAGTCGCTGTAGATCCGAGGGGGACATGCAAGGAAAATAAAAAACAGCATTTTAGCTTGCATAGGATTGGATGATAAAATCAGCATAGCTTCCACTTATTTCAGATCTAGCCCTTAGATTTAGAGCGACTGCACTTCCAAGTGCACTTGCAGTGCAAAGTGGATTTGCCTTTCGTAAATAACCCCCATTGTGTTCTCCCGGTAGGAGGCGGGGGAAGCCATCATCACCGGGAGAATACAGTGATTACTGCTAGCTACTATAATAGCCGCTAGCAATATATTACATATATCGATTGATCGATCAACTTGGGTACATTCAACCTGCCTATACATCGTTCAGATCTCGGACGGTTCAGCAGATTCAAACTGTCTATGGCTGGCTTAACTTTGGGTCTAGAAAAAGACAGGCAGCAAAGATATTACCATATCTTGGTTTTAGCTACCAAAATATATTCCTCTGGATATAATTTTTTTGAAATGATATGCATTCTAGTGCATTCTTTTTTTCAGTTTTTAGCCTCCTATCGATAGAATAAACAAACCATAGTCCTTGCTACCTTGCTATGTCCATACTACAGATATATACACTATACACTATAAGGACTCTCTTGCCTTCTCTCTCCCTTCCTTTTTTTCCTACTATGAGCCCCCTTTCACTTGACACAAGAGAGCAAATTATACTTCTAATATTGTTATGTTTGTCTGTTACTCTCGCTATTTCATGCAGTTTTCATTGGCGAGGGGGGTGTCTGCCGGACCTTTACAGCGCATGCGCCGCTAACGTCAGCGGCTGTATGCAAAGTAAATACCCCCTAAACTGTACAGCCTAAAATAAGGCTTACCTGTAGGTAAAAATACAAAAAAAGGTACAGTATACAACCACTTTAATATAAATATATTACATTTTCTACACTATAACGACTTGTCATTTCTCTTTTTTCTTTTTTACATTTATGAGCCCTTTTCCCTTGATAACATTGGCAAGCCTATTTTTCTAATAAGTTATTCTTACTATTTCTTGCAGTTTTGGTTAGGAAGGGGTGAGGTTTTTTTTTTTTTTTCTGGGGGGTTAGTGACAGGTAACTAAGACTATATTACCATAGCTTGTATAACTACCAAAGTATATTGCTCTAGATCTAATGCATCTAAATTAAATTGACTTATACACATTATATTCTATTCATTCGTTTTTTTTTTTTTTTTTTTTTTAGCCTTCTATCAATAAAATGAACAAGTCTACAGACAAATGCATAGATGATACCGATATGAAACGGGCCATAAAAGAACAAAAACGCACATTCACAATCAAAGAATCAGGCTGGGTTTACACTATTGCGAAATGGATGTGGGTTTCCCTGCATCCAATTCATATAGCAGGATATTGTGACCGGCTCTCTATGGAGCCGGTTCACACATCTCCGCAGCGGCTCTGGTGCGAATTGCCCTGTGCATCTTTTGGTCCGTTTCAGATCCAAATTCAACCCAAAATTCAGGCTGAAATCGGTCCTAAAACGGTGAATGGAGATGCACCGGACTCCTGCTGTGAGCCGCTGCGTTCTCCAGTGTGAACCCAGCCTAAAAAGAACAAAGGAAAACAGTCAATTTCAGTAACGGTACTTGTAACGACACCCCGAATATGAAAGGGGTTAAAGTCATTTAAGACATTCCCTTCCCAAACACCAAGGCAGCTACTGAACACTCCAATAAGCCAAACAAGAAACCCATACGAATAATTCTCCCCAAAGTACGAGACAAGGCTCTGTATTGAGGGTCAAGCAGGAATATGACTTTATTTGAGATCTCACACAAATATATACAGCAGGATAAGAATACAACCTGTACCCAGAAACCTACCCAGAAACCTAATTAACATGAGCTAATTATCGAATCCTTTAGACAGCCTAGGTGACTCAGAGACATGACCTTTAGGGTAGACTTCACGTCTCCTAGCTCACTGACTATACAATACACATTATCATACATCTCAACACAGAACTCCTTCATACAATTGCAGGGTTAATTAGCACAAACAACAATGGGTGAAATATTCTTGGAAGCCACAATAGTAGACAACAGGAGACCCAGGGCTTTCCAGATCTCATTAATCAGCATTCCATTCATACACATCTGCTATATGAGTCCCAAGCATGCAGAGACCATCATGTTCTTTTGCATTACATAACAGAATATCTTCCTATTTCTTGAGAGATATTGTTAATGGCTATTATGCCCCGTACACACAGTCGGAAATTCCGACGGAAAAAGTCAGATCGGATTATGCTGTCGGAAAATCCGATCGTGTGTGGTCTCTAGCGGAAAAAGTTTGAGAGCAGGGCCTAAAATTTTCCGACAACAAAATTTGATCAAACTTTTTCCGATCGTGTGTATAGAATTCCGATGCACAAAGTGCCACGCATGCTCAGAATAAATTTGGGAAGGAAAGATATTGTCTACCGGCCTCTTCGTAGTCCCGTCGTAGGTTTTGTACATCACCTCGTTCGGAACGATTGGATTTTCCGACAACTTTGTACGACCGTGCGTATGCAAGACAAGTTTCGGCCAAAATCTGTCTGAAAAAATCTGACGGATTTCGTGGTCAGAATGTCCGACCGTGTGTACGGGGCATTACTGTCCCATTTGAAGTAATCCAATCACATTCTCAGGGTTCATTATTTTCTTGGTCACCATGCACCCAAAAGTGACTCCCATCACAGTACTTGTTACACCTTCACAATAATAATATCAGCATCCCATTACTATTAAATTTCAGTTACTGTTTATATTCTTTATAAAAGCTCTTCAGTTTGAGCAAAAACAGAGATAAATATTAATTTTTTTATACATGGAAGCATATATGCTATATTTATAAAACATAATTACTTCTAACCATATTTACAAAACATCATCAATTGCAGAAAACAAGGAAAATGAGAGAAAAAAAAAAGATTAAAGAGTAAGACTTTCAGAAAACAGTTATGAACAAATGCTTAAAGTATAAGCATACCACAAATTCAGTTTATAGACAGAAAATAAAAATAGGGGATTGGGGCATGAAATTGAGCTTCGACATTGAAAAATTGTTTATAAACGAGGCAAAGTCTTACACAGCATAATCTCATTTTCCAATGAGATACGCTATGCAAGGCGAGGTTACAAATGAGACCAAAATAAGAACATTGTTTTTTTTCTCAGCCATCTGCAAACTCAAAAAAGGGTTTTAGCATATGGACTATTTTTCAAAAGGTCTGCTCTTTAACCACCTTTATACTATTCCTTTGTAAAAAAAAAAAAAAAAAAAAACTGTTTGGCAGATTCAATTTTCTGGAGTGCCATTTATAAATGGCAATACATAAAATACACATGAGTGGCCAGTGCAAATAGGCACCATTTATAAATGGCAATAAATAAAATACACATGGGTGGCCAGTGCACTATTTAAATTCTTGTGATTAAGCTGTCAGTAGACATTGCAGGTCACAGGTAAAATGCACAGAGCCAGTCAGAGTGGCTCTATGCTTTGTGATGGCTGTAAACCAACCACAGCCATTGCAAATGTAAATAGTGCCCATGTTTACACACATTTAGCCCTCCCCTTCCTTCTCTGGAGAAGGATTGCAGGACAGAAGAGACTATAGGAAGAGAAAGGTGCTGTTGGTTGGGGGTTAAATGCCACTGACTACCAATGATTGTGAGATAATATTTACAGGTAGGGAAGGGTTTTAAAGTGCCACTGACCTCCAAATCATTATGGGATAACTTATACAGGTTCGGAAGGGGTTATAGTTCTACTGACCACCAATGATGGGGGGGGGGGGGGCAAATACCACTGATCATCAATGATTTGGGGAGGGGGGAAGTTAAATTGCTACTACTTTGTTTCAGCGGGTGACGTTTAAAGGCTAGGAACACATTAACGCCTCAATACTAACATGTTTCTGCATGTCCAAAAAAGCGGAAAAAAATTAGACGATAAGTTATGTTGGGTGTGTTTGTACTGTCCTGGCCTTTTGTATTTGATATGTTTTATAACAGAAAAGAAGGGAACCATTATTTTTTTTCTCCAAATTGTTTGCCCCTTTACCTCTATATAGTTACAAAAACAAAACCAGTGGTTATTAAATACTACTAAAAGAAAGGTTTATCTGTCTCAAACAATAAATAGAAAAATTCCTCTATGTATATGAATGTATGTGTCAGTAGTACACAGCACAGCACTAAAAACTGACCAGGTAATGAAGGAGTATGTACAAACTATCACACAAGTGATTAAAGCTTTACTCCAAACAAACAGCCAAATCTGCAGACTGATGACAGTTATTGGTGCCTTTTACCTGCCAAAGGTTTGTTTTTCTGTCCATCCAGTCCTCAGATTTACACATCTCTACCCTGCAGCACAGGCAGGTGGATGACACCACTTACAGTTAAGAAATACAATGGTATTCTCTATCCATCCTCAGCCTGCTAACTGTACAATAAAAGAGCGATTGCAAACTTATGATATCATTACTTTGCCACTTCCTCCTATCCCCTAATTAGCTTCAGACCTGCAGCTCAGGCATATGGACATTTACAGACTACTATCATTACATGTATTAATCCAAAACACTTATCAGAATATAACATTTCTGACAATTGTGGTAATTTAAATCTGAGATTTTGCAAACAGCTAAATAATCAAGTGAGAATACATTTACACCGCCTTGAAAAAGTATTCAAACCCCTTGAAATTTTCCACATTTTGTCATCTTACATTCAAAACGTAAATGTATTTTATTGGGATTTTATGTGATAGACCAACACAAAGTGGCACATAATTGTGAAGTGGAAGGAAAATAAATATGTGAAAAAAGTAAAAACTTTGTAGAACCAACTTTCACTGCAATTACAAATGCAAGTGTTTTGGGGATGTCTCTACCAGCTTTGAACATCTAGAGAGTGAAATCTTTGCCCATTCTTCCTTGCAAAATAGCTCAAGCTCTGTCAGATTGGATGGCGAGCATCTGTGAGCAGCAATTTTCAAGTCTTGCCACAAATTCTCAATTGGATTTAGGTCTGGACTTTGACTGGGCCATTCTAACACATGAATATGCTTTGATCTAAACCAGTCCATTGTAGCTCTGGCTGTATGTTTAGGGTTGTTGTCCTGCTGGAAGGTAAACCTCCACCTCACAGGTTTTCTTCTAAGATTGCTCTGTATTTGGCTCCATCCATCTTCCCATCAACTCTGACCAACTTCCCTGCTGAAGAAAAACATCCCCACATCATGATGCTGCCACCACCATGTTTCATGGTGTGTTCAGGGTGATGTGCAATGTTAGTTTTCTGCCACACATAGCGTTTTGCTTTAAGGGCCAAAAAGCTAAATTTTGATCTCATCTGACCAGAGCACCTTCTTCCACATGTTTGCTGTGTCCCCCACATGGCTTCACGCAAACTGCAAATGGGACTTCATATGACTTTCTTTCAACAATGGTTTTCTTCTTGACACTCTTCCATAAATGCCAGATGTGTGGAGTACATGACTAATAGTTGTCCTATGGACAGATTCTCCCACCTGAGCTTTGGATCTCTGCAGCTCCTCCATAGTTATCATGGGCCTCTTGGCTGCTTCTCTGATTAATGCTCTCCTTGCCCAGCCTGTCAGTTTAGGTGGACGGCCATGTCTTGGTAGGTTTGCAGTTGTGCCATACTCTCTCCATTTTCGGATGATGGATTGAACAGTGCTCTGTGAGATGTTCAAAGCTTGGGATATTTTTTTATAACCTAACCCTGCTTTAAACTTCTCCACAACTTTATCTCTGACCTGTCTGGTGTGTTCCTTGGCCTTCATGATGCCGTTTGTTCACCAAGGTTCTCTAACAAACCTCTGAGGGCTTCACAGGACAGCTGTATTTATTCTGAGATTAAATTACACACAGGTGGACTCTTATTACTAATTAGGTGACTTCTGAAGGCAGTTGGTTCCACTAGGGGTATCAGAGTAAAGGGGGCTGAATACAAATACACGCCACACTTTTCACATATTTATTTGTAAAAAAAAATTGAAAACCATTTATTATTTTCCTTCCACTTCATAGTTATGTGCCACTTTGTGTTCATCTATTACATAACATCCCAACAAAGTCGTTTTTGGTGGTAACATGACAAAATGTGGAAAATTTCAAGGGGTATGAATACTTTTTCAAGGCCCTGTATAATGGAGATGTTTTACCTATCAAATTATCTATCCAGTTTGGAGATTTATTCACCTCTACCCAATATCTCCACCCTGTCTGGCAGTTTTTTTCTCATCTGCAGGTAAGTAACACTTATAGGTCTTTTCCCTCCCTTAGCTGATTACAGAGAACAAAGTAGCAGCAGGCTGATAAGTTAATCTCTCTGCCCCCTTGTTCTCTCCTCCTATTGGCATGTTTCTTGCTAGCACATGAGTAGAGCTTTACTCATTGTGTTTCTTCTCCCTCTTCCAGTATGGGAACTGCTATATAGAGCAGACATCCCAACTTGCAAAAACTAATTTCAGGGAGGTGGCACGTGGCGCTCCCCCTTTCGGTGGACTCACCGATTTTACAGCCCCTTGTCTCCTCCAATTGAAGTGTTCAACTGCTGCAGCTCACACACACACACACCTATCTAGCACCATGCTATGTCTGTGCACATCAGGGGTTGGGGTTGCAAGCATGGGGACAGCAGTGAATGAGGGATCAGTGCGTTTACAAGGGGTCTCCAGCATCCTTGGGGTCCTGTGCTGTCCACTCTGATTCCTCCTGTGAGATATGGAGTGACACTGCAGGATCGGCACAGACAGTTACAAACAGTGCTGGGACTCTCTGCTGGATTCTACGGTATAGCTACAGTTGGAGAGGTTTTGCTTACATTCACTATAAAGATTTTTGTCCCATTCACACAAGCACACTCATTTGATGCATGCCTGCTGGTTTGTGCTAGGACAGTGCAAAGCATTGTTAAAATGCATCATATTGTTTAGTTATTTTAAGATGTAGTCAAAATTAATGAAAGACAAGTTATGCAAATGTATATGATGACGTGACGTATGTTGTGCTGCAATATAAACGGAGACATGCTGCTATTTTACACAACACACACCAACACTGAAAATTCAAGTCCTTCTTACTAAATGTAATAAGAAATTACGTACACAGCTTGCTAAATACAGTAAGAGATGAATGCATTAAAATTAGCTGGAAAATGTTTAGACGCCATGATTGTTTTCTAATATCTTTCCAATAATGCACTTGCTGATGTCTGCACAAAACACATTTACTTTGCAGTGGGAAAGTAACAACATACAGCAACTGTGGTGGCTCACCATCGGGTAGTATGTCACTCTGTGCTGATAGAACAAGTGTACCTGGGATAACACAATGATAGAGTTCAGGACTCTAGATGCCCTCTCGCATCATTTGGAGGAGTGTTGCTTTACTTCTGCCAGCCGTTCTTCTCCACGTGGAAAGCCGGGCTTCCGGGGGCAGGGCCATTATAGTTGATGGATGGAACCCTCGGCCAATCAAAGTGTACAGTTCTCTCTTCACACTCCCTCCACCTGAGGCTGTCACTGAATGGGCAGAAGTTTGGGGGAATATGCTCTATCATGTGAATGCTGTAGAAAAGCCTGAGCCAGGGCGCTGTGTGTTTTTTACACTGTCTGGGACTTATGCAAACTTGCACCCCTCTCCTGCATGTATGGTTGCCACCTCATCCCTTTAAACCCGAACACATATTAATTACACAGGTTCTGATGCTGATTAAGGTGGTAATTAAACTCACTTGGTGCCTTATCTGCATTTAATTAGCCTTAGAACCTGTGTAATTCAAAGGTGTTCGGGTTTAAAGGGATGAGGTGGCAACTCTACCTGCATGGTAACACCATGACCATGATCACCTGACCATTCTCATGCGTTCCCGCAGGACTTCTTGTCTGAGCTGACAGCCGGGATATTACAGGGCACTTGCAGGAGTCTGGGAGCCGCAGCCGAAATGCGGGAGACTCCCACAATTCGCGGGATACTTGAGATGTCTGTATAGAGGGTAATTAATAATTTATTAATCTATACAGTACATAGCTGCATTTTTTGTTATATGTTTCTAGAGTTCAGCTTTAACCTAATTCTCATCTCTACTATTACGTACTACACAGGCCAAAGGGACATGCAATAGTGATAAATGATAGATGATAAATAAAGATCTCCGCAACCTGCAGAGGAAGGCAGGTTCATTCTATTCATTCCATGGTCTCTGATAAGGAACAAAGGGGTGGGGCCAATTATTGGCCATGCCATATCAATACCATGATCTCCAAATCACCCATGTTGCCAATTCTGTGAGCTTACAGTCTTTGAAAATGTTCAAAAACTGGAACAAATGGACAGATTTGTCAAATACATTTTGACTAATTACTCAGGATGTAATATAACGATGATAGAAAATATGCCAGAAACTTTTTTCACAGTATCAATCAAGAACAATAGGGTGCTGCAGTCATAATTTGTGTCTTCAATTTGTGCACTAATCGTTGTACAGCTAATGACAAGCTAAGCTCAATAATAATAATTTTATTAGCTGCTGCACACACATAACATGTTCCTATTAAGACCTCAGAGTGGCCTCTATTCCTACATCTTCAGATCTCGGATCAGACCCAATTACCTCAGATCTACCCCAATGCATGAACTTCAGCCCTCACATCAGCTCTAATGCATGGACTTTAGCCCTCAGATCAGCCCCAATGCATACATGAAATTCAGCACTCAAATCAGCCCCAATACACAAACCTCAGCCCTCAGATCAGTCCCGATATATGAACCATAGCCCTGAAATTAGCCCCAATGCATGAACTGATGCCCTTAGATCAGCCCCAATGCATGAACTGTAGCCCTCAGATCAGCCCCAATACACAAACCTCAGCCCTCAGATCAGTCCCGATATATCAACCATAGCCCTGAAATCAGCCCCAATGCATGAACTGTAGCCCTCAGATCAGCCCCAATGTATGAACTGTAGCCCTCAGATCAGCCCCAATGTATGAACTGTAGCCCTCAGATCAGCCCCAATGTATGAACTGTAGCCCTCAGCTCAGCCCCAGTGCATGGACTGTAGCCCTCAGATCAGCCCCAATGTATGAACTGTAGCCTCAGATCAGCCCCAATGTATGAACTGTAGCCCTCAGCTCAGCCCCAGTGCATGGACTGTAGCCCTCAGATCAGCCCCAGTGCATAAACCTCAGCCCTCAGATCAGCCCCAATGCATACACCTCAGCCCTCAGATCAGCCCCAATGCATAAACCTCAGCCCTCAGATCAGCCCCAATGCATACACCTCAGCTCTCAGATAAGCCCTAATGCATAAACCTCAGACCTCAGATCAGACCCAATGCATAAACCACAGCCCTAAGATCAGCCCCAATGTATAAACCTCAGCCCTCAGATCAGACCCAATGCATAAACCTCAGCCATTGGATCAGACCCAATGCATGAATCTCAGCCCTTATATCAGCCCTAATGCCTGCACCTTCAGACCTCAAATCAATCCCAAACCCAGTAGTAATTATTCTAGCTCAGGCTGGATAATTGTAGAAAACCAGCAACAACTATCTGCCTTCTTTTTGTAATCCCCTACCTTCAAAAAATACTCCTCACTATGTGGCTTTCGCACTTCTAGCTGTCTGGCTGCTTCCTTTATGCCAAAACCACATTAAGCGCTTAAGCTTACCACACATACATTGCATTATATTGTACAATCCTCTTAGATCTACTTAGCAGTATGTAGTGCAAGGGCCTGCCTGATTGGATATAAATTGAGTGGATAGCTTATGTAGGCTGACATTATGTCATTACATAGTTTTGGTAAATCTAAAGTTGATTATACAAAGACTGTATGGTCAGATTGTAAGATGTATGGTTACTCCTAGTCACAGCCACCACTAGAGGTTGCTGTTTTGCCATCAGACAGGAGGAAGTGTCCTCAGTTCAGGAAAGGAGACACACGCTGGCAGCAGGCGCTATTGAAAAAGGCATTGTGTGCCCACCTAGGCATGTGTGCCAGCAGTTGCTGACCTCTGAACTTACAAATACGATCATAATACCACTCACTTTCTATTTAATATCAAAATAGATAGTGATTGGCTGTGAGACTTGCCTTTGTTCCTCAAAAAGGCATAGGACCAGTCTAAGGATGAGCTAAAGCTCTGGCCAAGCACTCTGAAGCTTAATGTAACCACAATGCTTCCGTATTGTAGCAAAAAGAAACATTTTATCAAAAACGTGATGTCAGTTAGTTTTTCTTTCTGCCTACTGTCTACTGGGCTCTAAATCAATTGTATCTTAAAGCTGAAATCCAGGAAAAAGATTACATTGGCAGCTAAAATATGTACCGTGTTTCCCCGAAAATAAGCCCGGGCCTTATATAAATTTTGGCAACAAAAAACACAGTAGGGCTTATGTTCGGGGTAGGTCTTACCATGTAATATGCTGTCTTCTCTCCCCCTCTCTATCGCTGCCTGACAGGAATCCCCAGTGGGAACTGAGTTAAAATGGTTGTAAAATCCTATAATCCACTCTATTACAGTAGTATATAATGTAGAATGTGTGTGTTTCTGTAATATAATTGTGCCAAATACTTCCGTTATAGCGTCGATCTGCGCTTCTGTGACCCGCCGGAGCTCTCTTCCCCGCATTTATATTACAGAAACACACACATTGTACATTGTGTACTACTAATAGAGAGGGTTATAGGTTTTTACAAGCATTTTAAACTAGGGCTTATTTTTGGGGTAGGGCTTATATTGCAGCCCTCCTGGAAAATAACGCTAGGTCTTATTTTCGAGGTAGGTCTTATTTTCAGGGAAACACGGTATATGGGAGACAGGTATTCTGCAAAATGATTTGTATTTTAACCCACCTAGCCCTGAGATTTATACAGCTCTGACAGACAGCACAGCCAGTCTGGTGACCTCACTTGCCTTTCCTGCAGTTAAGCAGCACTTTTGATCACCTCCCTGCCCCCAGCCTGTGCTTGGACAGTTAGGAAATAGCAGAAGGCTACCACCACCTCTGATTGGCTGCAAGTGCCTCTTCTTCCCTCTCCCAGTCTAAGTGCTGCTCTACAGGAAATTAAATCAGGTCAAGCTCAGATATTTATATAAGTTGCGTGTAAAATATGTTATAACTACATTGATTTTATTTTTATCTCTGCCTGGATTTCAGCTTTACTGTTACACTAATATACTTTACAAATTATTTATCTTGCATGCCTCAGATTGTAGCTAATGTCAAAAGGAAAGACATCTTTCCTGAATTAAATAGCAAATTCTGACTTTGAGTTTAATAATTTCATACATGTTATCCTTATGGTCACAAGACTTTGTCAGTTACAGTTTAGGTTACATATGCCAAAGTCATGCAAAATATTGCAAAGGAAAATTTATATAGATAGTACACTGTTATAACATGAGACTGAAGCAGCAATTGGACTGAACTTTCTTCTGTTACTTCTTGCAATTTTATTAATCTATAACAGCAGCTTTATTGTTGAGTGTCTTTTATCCACTTGATTGCTGAGAAGTGATTAAGGGATTTTTTTATGTTTGATTATCATTTATCTGACTTGGGGTCTGTGAAGTAATTTGGTGCTGAGCTGTGTATTTAGGCCGTGTTTTTACACTTCGTTTTTTTACATATGTACATATATGGCTGCCCAAAAAAAAGTTATAGGATGAAATCTAACACATCTCTAGAACAAAAACTGTATTTGCAGAAGTGAAGGGGTTTTGGAACTGAACTGGTTAAATTATTACTGCGACTAGTCAAAACGTAATATCAAAGTTTCATATAAAATATCATTAAAAAAAAAAAGCTGACATTTACCATTCTGAAAAGAATAGCCCACAGCATCCAGTCTGTAGGTTATTTTTTATCTTAATTACTGCTCATTGTTACTTTTTAAGCCTGCCTCGACAACATCCTATGTGCTAATAAACTCTGTGTCAATGCTTAACTTAATTCTTGCACGCCGATCTAACAGCAGCTGCACAACAAGCGTATTTGATATCTTTGCTCCTGGGCACTCTCAAACAGCTCCTGGATGCTCCCTATTGGACAGTGGTGTTATTGCAACAAGCAGACTGGTGCTATTTTAAAGAAACCAAGGCTACCATAGTTGGCCTCCTTCTAAAAATGATAATTCCCTGGCTGTCATATTCATCTATTGGCTTCAATATGTCTGAGCCGATGACCCAGAGCAAGTATGCAGATTAAAAAGTCACAACTAATGATGTTCTTGCTCTGAGTCAGTGACTTGAAGAGTAGGGAAACCATTGATTCAACTTGACATCTAGACACCTAGCATTTTTAGGAGAGGTCAAGCTCTATACTTCATATAGAGGTCTCTTTACAGGCAGAACAAATTTCACATTCAAAACAGATCAACTACAACAATAAATTCATTTTCTAAGATAGTATGGTATATTATTTTATATTGCATATTATATTATTAGTATTTTTTAATTATTATAAAAAATATGATAATATTATACATTATCATTATTATTATTATAAATTATTATTATTATTATTATTATTATTATTATTATATTGCCACCTATATTATTTTATATTGCATATTATATTATTAGTATTTTAAAATTATTATAAAAAATATGATATTATACATTATTATCATTATTATTATAAATTATTATTATTATCATCACCATTAATTATAGTTTTTAACTATTATTATTTATTGTATAGTATATTGATATGCAATCCAAAAGCAATATCTAGTAAAAACAAAAAAAAAAAATCGAAATAATTCATACTCAGGTTTTTAGACAATAAATGTTTAAATATAAAAAAAAAAAAAGGATGTGCACATTGCCTTCTAGTCTTCTCCTATAACAAAGAAGTGAAGAAATCTACTTTGATAGTCTCTTGCAAGAGTTAATGTGTATGGGCACACTTCTTTATTGTACACTATAGGGTAGGAGGGGTGTTACTGAACAAGAAGGCCCACATTGAATGATAGCACCCTCAGTGGCAATAAGGTTTTCGGCCTGGTATGCTTTATACAAAGCCAGTTATGTCTGTTGCTGCAGAAATCACAGGTATTGATTGACAGACATTTAATGAGCTCACTGAGCTACACATTAACTAAAGCAGATATTTAACTCATCATGTAATTATAGTGAACAATAGATAACCAAATCACAAAGGATTTTTCATATGCTCTATTTTATTCATAGTAGCTTTGTAATTCATAGCTAATAAAGATCTCTTCTGAACTTGGAAACATTTTCACAGATTTCGCTTGTCAACATGCTGTTTCTCAGCAAAATCTGGCCATACGACAAAATCAAATTATATCCTAGCAGGTTGGTCCTCACGCTTCATAATTGTAGGTAAATCTAAAGGTAATTGTGCAATTGGAATCAGTAGTGCACACAAAATTATTATTCCCTTATTTATGAGGACCAGAATGGATCTCAAGTTCCAACATCCATCCATGTCCATTATTTCCTGGGACTTTATGTTTAGTCACATTACTGGTCAATATTGAGCATGTAAAGATGACCTAGCCCTTTGCACCTGTAGTGCTGTCATTCGCACATCTGCCATCCCCATTTTTATCATAACACAATTACATGTTTTAACATAAACCCGTGCTTTGCTTACACAGGGAAAATTAAAATTTAACCTATTTTTGGAGGGGGAAAAAAGCAAATAAAAAATAATATAGCATATGCAATTGCTACACAAGCCATATTGTGAATGAATGTTATTAAAAATTGTCTTTCCTTTTCAATCTGCAGCGCTGTAATTTTCTTTCAAATTCCCTGCAAAAATGCCAACCTGGAGGAGTTCCTTACACCACTGGTGTGTGGGTGTGATTGGCTCATTGATTTACCCAAAAGCCTGCACTAAAATACAGTCAGATTTTAGGCATCCTCTGCAACAAAAATTTAATTTTTGCTGAGATACTCCCAAATGGTTGGCTACATCTAAGGGGATGCCAACACTGCAACTTTCCTCAGTAGAACACTGCAAGTGCATTAGCTAATAAATAATGAAAAAAATTACTCCTATTCAGATTCACTCTACCGAAAACAGCTTTATCTTCAGAGAAGAAACAGGTAGGACTCTTCAACAAAGTTTACTAAAATCCTTAAAATATACACTGATTTTTTCTCAATACAAGTGAATTTGCTCTTAGTAAGTTCACCTTAACCTAGCCACACCATAACCATACCTTCCTTTCACTTCCCTTCTGTTCATCCACAGGAAGCAAAAGGGAAGTCCTATGTGAGTTACGAGTCTGGGAAGTCATATTTTACAAAGGGCTATTTAGTCCCTGCGCGACATCACTGATTGGCCCAGCCCGACCACATAAGGTGAGTCACATGCACCTTCATACCTGGAAATGCTACCTATTTTCTTAAAAGGTTAGTTCACCTTAAAAACACTTTATGCAGTTCATGAACACTATTATATTATCATATTTAGGATCCTTATATACCTTGAGGCGATTTATGCATGCAGTGGAGCCTGCCCCATACAGTTCTGATATTTTTACAGCTCCATCCTGTCCTACCCCTAGGACGGATCAGTTGTTAGGGTGAGCACCCAAGGAGGGAGTAACATCCTTCTTCTGAGCCCCACACATGTGCATTATGGCCTTTACTGAGCAGATGAGCTCAATGGCTGCAACAGGAGAAAGAGTGTTGAACCTGTCAAGGTCATCTGTGTGCAAAGCTCAAAAGGACAATGCTGGCTCCTGTACCACTAGCGGGCACTCATCATAACGGCTGGCCCATCATAGAGAAGGGACAGGATGGAGCTGTGAAAAATTTCTGAAGTGTTTGTGGGAGGCTTCACTCTGCAGTGTACAGATATAGGTATTTTTAATTTGATTACTTTGGAATCTTGGAATACTTTTCAAGGACTGTATATATTTTTAATTTTTTTTAGATAAACTAACACTTCAATCTTGGAAAGTGCCAAATGCAAAAGAAGGAGAGCAAAAGAAAAATTTATTTTGAGGCGGGGAGGGTGATTAAAGCAAATCTGTTACGTGTCTTGGATGGGCAAAACACAGATTTTAATTATAATTGTATGTCAACAATTAGACAGTTGCTTAAAGTTAATGTAAAATCAAAAGCTTTAGCACCACAGGTCTTCCATGCTGCTCCCTAATTGTAAAGGTTACGGTAAATTGATATTTTAAGGAACAGGGGCCTCTTATATATTTATATATATATATTTCATATTAAGAAGTTGCTAAGAGGTAGTGAAACTAAAGTTAATTTTGGACTTAAAGTGGTGGTTTTCACCTTTGCATTCTTAAAGGTTTTTAATATTTGCCCATGTAAGTAAAAGCAACAGGTTCACTTAACAGCTTTCAACTTCAGGGGGATGAGGGAGCATGGGAGTTGGTCATACAACTAAAATTTCATTTGAACATTTGTAGGAAAATCTTTTATCAGAACATTCTTTCTTGCTATCACGGAGTCAACTAGTTTAGTTAGACAGCCGTTAAACCCCGTACACACGGGCCGAACGTCGTGCAGCATAGGCCAGTTCAATAGTAACCGTCTGACATTCAGTCCATGTGTTTTGCAGCCAGGCCAGCTTCTGTTGCGGGGGCATGACTGAAAAAGGTCTGCTGACTGGCCATTGCCTGAAAGGGCTAACCAGAGTGTTTTGGTGGGGGGCCACCCCCCTGTCAGAACACAATAAAAGAGCAGGGGAGATCGATGTACTAACAGCGGCTCTGACCTGAGCTGTCATAGCAGAGAAATATACAGTTAAATTTTTTTTACCTTAATGAAAGGAATGAATTAAGGTAAAAAATATTTTTAGCTTTAGTATCACT
Source organism: Lithobates sylvaticus (assembly GCA_028564925.1). Taxonomy (NCBI): domain Eukaryota; kingdom Metazoa; phylum Chordata; class Amphibia; order Anura; family Ranidae; genus Lithobates; species Lithobates sylvaticus. Next base: position 353,808,551 of record CM053027.1, on the reverse strand, counting down.
TTAACTGAAAGTAAACCCATCCATTTAACCGTTTAAAAAAAACAGTTACATTTCCGGCACGTGCTGGGAATGTAACACTCTCATTGGTTGTGAACTTAACTAAATTGTCAAACCATTCAATGATCACATGCAGCATCATGGCAGTTGTAGATTAAACATAGGCCAAGATGTCAGCTTCCTTGGCTAAAAACAATAGGGGCGGTTACTTCCACTTTAATCGGTCTGCTCTATTTGTAATAATGCATATTTGTTTATAAACTTAGGTTTATCACACAAACTATCCCAAGTTAATTCATTAAGACAGTAGATTATTAATTCCAAGAGCACCATACATTCTCAGCATACTGGAAAATCTCTGTGCATGAAGCACTCATCCTTCTAAAAGAGAAGAATAAAACGTTGACTGTGCATATATCAAGTATTTCTTCGAGCCTCATAAAAGATTGTAGCAGGTTTGAATATGGTAAGATGTCAGCATGTTCAAATATGGAAAGGTGTCAGTTCATCCATTATTTATGACCACCTTTAAAATATCAGTAGACCAGAGATTTCCAACCTCAGTGCTAAATAATCCTCATCATGTCATGTTCTCAGGCTTTCCTTCACCTTGCACAGGTGCTTTAAATTAGCCTTTAGCAACCAGGATGCCTTCAGGTTTCTTCAAGGAAGCCTTAGGTAAAATGCCCTAAAACTACCCAAAAACGGTATACAATCCAGCAAGTGGATGGACCCTGTCTTTTAGTTACACAAAGCCACATGTTTTCATTGTGCACCATTACAAGCTTCCAGCTGCCAGCATCCTAACAACCAATGAGTTCATAGGTTGATAAGGAAGATGTCAGATGCCTGCATTGCATCCTCTCCTGCTCCTATCTGTCAGCACTGGGGTCACACTAACTATGTGAGCAAGAGAAACTGAAGGAGAAGAGAAATAATGGAGCAGTACCAGTGTGCAAAGGTGTACTTGCTTTAGAAGAATAAATCCTCTTTAACGTTGGGTGTCCAACGTGTGTAGATGTTGCTACATTGTGTAAAACTATTGGTTTAGTTTTTCTTACATTTTAGAATAGGGTGCCTCGAGACCGTGAAGAATTTTAAAGGGTGCCTTGACTGAAAAAAGGTTGCTGCTTTAAATGAATGCCAATGAATGTCAATGTCATGGTATTTATGTCAACTATTATATCTGAGGAAAATTCCCAAAACATGGTCTGTTGGGGCTACTTGAGGCTACTTGAGGCATACGGTTAGGAAACACTGCTATAGACAGAAGATAATTGTTGCCTAATCCAATGGTCTAGTCAGGAAACAACTACCAAAGAGAACAATCAATCCCCCTTGAGTGCACTATCCTTGACTGTCTCTAATGTTTCCCTGAGATAATGCCAGTGCTGGAGGTGTCTGCACAAGGTATAAACATCCATGCTAGCTTAGGTCTATGGCTTGATCGTTTCGCAGAAGAATTGTGCAGCATTTTATGCCTATAGATACATTTGGTGGTAAACACTGGGTGTGAGGTTATGGCACAGTGTTACCGGATTTAACTCTCACCAGAAGCACTAACTGCATGTATATTATGTATTCTTCTTCCAAAACACAAATTCTTATAGCGTAATTGGTCACCATGCAAAATTTGGTTCTGCTGTGTGCAAAAATGGATCAAAATAGCAGGAGAGATTTAATGAGAGAGATACACCTAACTCATATACAAGTGTAATAAAAACATAGTGTATAAAGATTGCCAGAGGACATATACTACCTACGTGTTAGCATTTTTATTGTATTTTTGTCTTATCAGCAGAAATGACAGCCGATCATGTCCACGCTCTTTATCATATACATAACTCAATACCCACGCCTCTCCCTAGAGAGCCAGTGTCCTCCCTGACCATGTACGTCCAAGTGGATTTAGCACAGAGCGACAAATACACTGTCATTTTGAGAAGTCATTTACATTTTCCAAGTAAAACAAACAGCCAGATGACATAGCACAAACAGATTGTGCTAAAAGGAACACATTCTGCAACAGGCATTGGTGTAATAAAATTACATTCTAGTAAAAATTCAAACATGATAGGATTTCAGCTGGGGAATGTAAAATCAAAGCAATAAAGCCAAGACAGCTTCACCTTATCTGGCTTGGGTTAAAGCAGGCATATATTTTTAAGGGTGATATCACATAGGTGGTTCTACACACAGGGCTTTTGTTAATAGAAAAGGCACAATTCTTCCCATCTGCTGAGCTGCATTAGCTCAGCAATAGACATGAATGAGGATCACTATTTGTCACAAGAGCATAGAAGAGGGCAATCAAGCTCCAAAAATGCCACATGCAAAGATTGCCCACTAAGCTTGTGTGACAGGGAAAGTGATTCCTATTCATGTCTATGCTGAGGCTCTCCAACTTAGAATAGGTCACACTTTCCTGTTACAAAAAGCAATGAGTTGAGGGGTCCTATAGCTAAAGATGGACAATATTTGTCACAAAACAATTTGACTTATTAAGTGCAAAAACAGTATGCAGTAAACCATTAACCAATCAGAAATCAGCTCTCATGGTTTGTCCACACTAGGATGCTAAAGCTGATTTCTAACTGGTAGTCCTGCATCCCTCTGCACACCTCTTAGCATTAAATACACAATACATAAAAATGTTAATAGGGTGTTTGATTTTTTTGTAGTCTGTATGTGTTTTTCTTACTAATCATCAATCAGCATGGTAATACACGTATATGAAATAACATATGCATTTTACATTTCAGTGTCCCTCCAACTGTTTGCCCTATTCTTCCAGCTTTATTGCATTTTGCATTTCAATCATGCAACAAATGGACCTTGTAATCGCATTAACTCTTTACTTTTCTATTAGTATGCAATGCTACACACGCTTCGCTTCTTTAAATAACATTAGCAGGCACTGGGAATGCAAAGAGACAAAGCTCAACAGTGCACAAATCCCTATGCTGAGACACATCCACTGAATTTCTATTTAATTAGTATCTGCGTCTCCACAATATGTCCCATGATGTTGTCATGCTTTTTTTTCTTTTTTTTTTTAAAGCCTCTGCACAAAAGAGTTAAAGGAGATCCACAGGGGGGCCACATTTACCCAAAGAACAGCATGTATGTGACATCTCACAATACACATCCGTCGTGTCAGAGCAAAGTGCCCAGCGTTTTTTATGTTTTTTTTTTTTTTTGAGGACCAAGCAGAATATGTCACACTTTTAGCAGAAAAAGCTTCAAAGCACCTTTACGACATTTGTAAGAAATGAACTGCTCATGAAAGAGGCAGGAGCATCCTCCATCCAGCCTGATGATCTATGAGTAACAATGCTGCGGATTCTATAAAACATTAGCTCACAACCACTTGCAAGTTGGGCTAGCAGACACATACAATTAGGACATATAACCAACCATGAATACATATATGACAGAAAGTGGGAGATCTGGGCACCCTGCCTTAAGAACCTCATCAATTAATAGAATTACAAAGCACCAACAAAACCCAACCACACCTCTGGTGGTACCCATGCAGGGAGTGTGCTGAATTTAAATGGAAAGGACTCTAGGATACTTCATTCTAGATGCATCAATTTAAAGCTTCTAGTCAACATGTGATTCATAGACCTCTACAGTCCCATGCCAGACATAGGTTGAGAAGAGTGTCTGTTGGCTGTTGGATATGACTTACCCCTGGCAGTGATGAGAATCAGAAGGCAACAGTAGATGTAGCAGTTGTTATAGTGGCCATGGTAGTGCGTGAAGCTCCACAACAGCCCTGGGCATCTTCTCTTGGCAGTCATAGTGAGGATCTGGCACCTTAGTCTCAGGAGCCACAAAAGCAGTGTCCAGCTCCTATGGCAAGCTTGTGTTGTAGTTCAGCTGCAACAGTATTCTTTGTATTCTCCTTTCCACTAGATTACATTCACCAACAATTTGACACACAAGCTACTCTATGCATAATGTTCAGTATGCAAAATACCTATGGGATGCAAGGCATCAGCACTGACATTACATTTCATAGCTCCTTCTTCTTCACTTGTAATCACTCAAATTTTGGCATGTTGCCTTTTTAAAAAAAAAAAAATGCAGCAGCAATACCATAGCAGTGTTTTTTGTTTTTTTTGGCGCTCCACTTAGCGCTCCTCTTAGCGCTGTTAGCAATCACATGACCAAGCCGGATGCTACGCTGGGGCCGGGCATGCGAGAAACTGGCCGGCGGCGATCGAACCGCTGCATCAACCTGTTAATCAAGTGCAGAGGCACAGTTAGCATTCATTTTGTAATAATCCTCGAAGCAAAGATCTGCCCGTAAAAGCAGAATGGATGTAGCCACTAAAATTTCCCAAATCCGTAAGCGGTTTATTGAGCTGAGTCAAAGGCAGCTATTTAAAGTTTAGATAGAAAAGAAAAAAAAAGTTATAGGTTGTGCATTCCTCTCTGTTAGATTCTTAGTTAATCCAGACAGCATCTGACAGGAGGCATAACCGACGACCCCTGTAGGCTGCTGACAAATCCTGACCAGGGCAAAAGTAGCTTAGTTCCCAAGGCACGTCTTTTATACAGTCTGCAATGTTCAAGGGAGACAACAGTTATCCAAATCCAACCAGGACCAATATCATCCACACCATAAGACTCTGCTCATCGCTAGGCACCCTATGCTCTTCCTCGATGAGTTTAACCGGTTCTGCCCAAGTTTTGCTCACAGCCTTAATAACAACCTGCAGGCGTTTGCGAAGAGAGGCATTATCTTTCCGACTCGCCGTCCTTCCCGACTCCAGATTAGGATTCGATCAGCCCAGCGCACAACGACCCCAACCTTGCCTGAGAGCTTGATCTCTTTATGCACTTGTGCCACAGACTGGGCTGCTGAGACAGGACTCTTAACTAAAGAGAGAGAAAAGATGCTCAATAGTGAATGACAAAGCCACAGATGAAAATGGGGAAAAAAACAGGACTTTCCATGATTTTTTTTATCAAAGACGCCTGAAGCTAGCGTGCACAGGGTGAAGAAGAGGACAGGATGTGATGGGGAGGGAGAAGAAGAACTCAGCTTCCCTGCTGCTGTCGGTTGCCTCCTCCTGTCTCCAGCGCTGCTAGCTGCTCAATGACTTGGAGGAGTCAGGAGCTCCTGTGTTATATGAAAGAAGGCATCTCAGGCATCCCTTTAGATGTGCATGCTCTTTGATTGTCCCTGCCAGCCACTGTGTTTGCTGCATATCACTTGCTCCCTAAGGACTGTGCTGGTCACTTTTAGGGCTTGTTTACACCATGTCCATTGACCTGCCTTGACACGCATAGAAAATAATTGTTTACAGTTGCAGTGCATTGCAAAAAAATGCAGCATGTATGCACTTTGATGCACGATAAAACTTGGTTTTACCACGAGGGTAAGCTCAGTGTGAGCTCATGTAGGGAAATGTATAATGTGCGTTTCAGCCACTTCCTTTTTTTTCTTGTTTGTTTTAACTTTATTTGAAGTGTGGTGCATTGCGCTGCCATGTCATGACATACTGCGCCGTTCAGTGAGCTGTGAAAAAATGAAGCACTAGGCTGTACAAATCACATGCAATTTTATATGGGCTCAAATCGCACTGCAACGCACGAAAAACATTCCAGTTAGTTGAGCATTTTCACGAGTACAAGTACAAATACTTAGCATTGACACTGATACCAGTATCAATATTGGCGCAACACTAATTTTAATACAATTAAAAAAAAATTATAATAATTCTACTGTGGCCTGTACAGAAAACAATAAGACAATAAGACATAACATAATAAAAATGTATGTTGGCTGCTGAATGACCGGGCCATTTTTTGAGTTTAACTGACTGAATTGCACGGTCGCGCGACGCTGCTCCCAAACAAAATTGTCGTAATTTTTTCCCCACAAATAGAGCCTTCTTTTGGTGGTATTTGATCACCTCTGCGGTTTATATTTTTTGCGCTATAAACAAAAAAAGAGCAACAATTTTTAAAAAAACACAATATTTTGTACTTTTTGCTATAATAAATATCCCCATTTTTTCTCAGTTTAGGCAGATATGTATTCTTTTACATATTTTTTTTTTAAATCGCAAAAAGCGTAGATATTGATTGGTTTGCGCAAAAGTTGTAGCATCTACAAAATAGGGAATTGATTTATAGCATTTTTTTATTATTATTTTTTTTTACTAGTAATGGCGACGATCTGCTATTTTTATTATGACTGCAACATTATGGTGGGCACATCGGACAATTTTGGCACATTTTTGGGACCATTGGCATTTATACAGCGATCAGTGCTATAAAAATGCATTGATTACTGTAAAACTGTCACTGGCAGTGAAGGTGTTAACACTAGGGGGCGATCAAGGGGTTAACTGTGTTCTATGGGAGGAGAGCCTAACTGAAGGGGGAGGGGACTGACTAGAGGAAGTGACGGATCTCTCTTTACACACACTCGTCCCTGTTCTGTGTCTCCTGCTCGTGATCGCTCGTGGTCGGCGGACATCGCGATCGTTGGCCACGAGCATCGGCACCCTCGTTGTGCAGCGGGCGCCGCGTGCCTGCTAACCCGATTCCATGTCCTGACGTATAGCTACAATGGTTTGCGGGATTGCGCCGACCTGCCGCAGTGAAATTACGGTTAATGCACGTCAAAATGCATGTGTTTTGCGTGCATTTTTATGTGCGTTGTACTGTATTTTCCACGTTGATCACATATGATAGGCATGTAGTACATGTGGTAAAACATCAATTTGCTAATGATGACAAAGAAGTGTTAGGGTATGATCCATTTTAGTATGGGGCTGGAGTCCACTGTGTAGCAATGCCTTTTATTTTAAGTTTACCTTTTTTTTCCTTTATTTAGAGGAAGCATACAAAAGTGTACATTCCATTTAGGTTCCCTGTCTTGTGGAGATGCGGGCCCGTGCCACTGTTTATTTTAGCAGGTTATGCCAGATTTTGGAGAGGCAGGCATGCTGATTGCTCCAGTGCTCTGCCAAAAAAAATGCAGGATACCTGCTTTTCACTGCATTGCACATCTCACAAATGTTGTGGTGTGAACGGGACACATAGAAAACAATTGTATTCTATGTGCTCTAACATTGATCTAGTCCAGAAAAATGCAGGTCACCACAGTGTTTATTTATCAAGCCCTTGTTCAAAAATAATACAAGAGGCAGTCTCCAGCTCCACTAATATATAACCCCCCCCCCCCCCCCCCAAAAAAAAAAGGGGAATAGACAATGGGAACAAAAATTGAGTACTTGCCCATAGTGACCAATCAAATGTACTCTTTATGAACACAAAATATGGAATCTGATTGGTCACAATAGCTTATAACTATTTTTTTGTGTTGTAAATAGCCCATCTTGCAATATTTTAGGAAATACCATGTTATCACCTGGAAAGAAGAGGTATTTAAAAATGTTAACTTTTTTATACCCCGGGGCAACTCATCTTAGCAGTAATTTGAAAAAAAAGAAAGCCAAACTCCAAAAAAAAAGTCCTCCCTTGCAGTGGAGTTGTGCATGCATTGCAAGGGTTAACTGCTCATTTAGGGGAGGGTAAGAGCACTTTAACAGGCAGTCCCCGAGTTACAAACATCCGACTTACATACAACTCATACATAAGAATGGATGCAGCGCATTGTCAAGCGGGTGTCACCTACTGTTCGACAGACCTGTCAGCAATCCCACATCACTGCATGGCCAGTTAACCCTTCCCTATGCTCTCCAAAACCTACAACTAACTTTTTTGGCTGCAGTTACACTTAAAAAATGTACCTGTTACAACTCACATACAAATTTAACGTAGGATCAAACCTAAAGAACCTATCTTCTTTGGACAACATTACATTTTACAAAATGCATAGGGCGGAGCTTCGTGCTGACGTCATCACGTCTTCGCAATCCTGGAATAGTGGGTGTCTGTTTCTTACTGCCGGCAGCGGCAAGGGGATTTGCTATTTAGCGCTACTGTTTTTAATTAAATGTACGTGCAATCTTTATACTTTTACTAAATGATACCTAAGGATTTTATGCTACTGGAGCACATTCTTTCCTATGATCCTAAATATACTTCAATGAGAGGATGTTTGGCAGAACATTATAAGGATCCTGGGTCCCCTTGAAGTGTAAGTCGGAGCTGCTTCTAGAGGATCATTGAATAGACAATTGTCCTGAGCCTTTGTGATCTATCTAGAGATAGAGGGTCATATATAGTGGTAAGCATGCAATCTCTCCATTCATGGTGGCGGTTCACGTACTGTAAGGATGTTTTTCTTCACAAAGGCCCCTTTCACATTGGGGCGGTTTGCAGGCGCTATTACGCTAAAAATAGGGCCTGCAAACCGACCCGAAACAGCTGTTGATGTGTCTTCAGTGTGAAAGCCCGAGGGCTTTCACACTGAAGCAGTGCGCTTGCAGGACGCTGGAAAATGTCCTGCAAGCCGCATCTTTGGCTCGCTATAGGAGCTCCTATAGCGCCCGTTCCCATTGGAGGTAACCCGGGGACTGCCTGTACTTACTTTAATCCCTGGCAAATGGCACTCCCTAATTCTCTGGCAGTGGACTGTCCCTTGGCGCCTTCATGTCCAGTGCAAGGCTATGGTCCCTGCATTGGTCTTGATGATGTCAGAAATCCTTATTGCCAGAGTGCAAGAGAAAAAACGCTGCAAGGACCAGTCTAGCAGCACGAGGGACCAAGTAAGTAAAACAGCTTTTCTTGCTCTCCCTTGCTTAACCACTTCAGCCCCGGAGGATTTTACCCCCTTCCTTACCAGAGCACTTTTTGCGATTCTGCACTGCGTCGCTTTAACTGACAATTGCACGGTTGTGTGACGTGGCACCCAAACAAAGTTGACATCCTTTTTTTCCCACAAATAGAGCTTTATTTTGGTGGTATTTGATCACCTCTGCGGTTTTTATTTTTTGCGCTATAAACAAAAGAAGAGCGACAACTTTGAAAAAAAAAAACATTATTTTTTACTTTTTCCTATAATAAATATCCCATTTAAAAAAAAAAAATAAACACATTTTTTTCCTCAGTTTTTTTTGTGACTGCGACATTATGGCAGACACATCGGATTTCACATTTACACAGAGATCAGTGCTATAAAATTGACTGGCAGGGAAGGGGTTAACACTAGGGGGCGCTGCAGGGGTTAATAATGTTCCCTCAGAGTGATTCTAACTCTGGGGGGAGGGGACTCACAAGGGGAGGAGACCGATCGGTGTTCCTCTGTACTGGGAACACACCATCGGTCTCCTCTCCACTGACAGGAAGTGGATCTGTGTGTTTACACACACAGATCCATGGTCCTGCTGTGTTCCCAGGCAATCGCGGGTGCCCGGCGGACATCGCGGCCGCCGGGCACGCGCACCGGGTCCCAAGCCACGCCGCGGGCACGCGCGCGCGCCCCCTAGACGGCCGGGAATGAGAGGGTGTCATATGATGCCTGCCCAGGATGGGAGATCCTATGGATGGGAGGTCATATGTCTATATGCCGGTGTTGAAGTGGTTAAGTTTAAGCAATAATCGTTGAATTGCAGATGCAGCCCTCCTGCAAATGAGGACTTTTAGTTCCACTGGAGTTCAGCTTTAACAATATCATGACTATTCAAGCCTGATTTAAAAAAAAAACGGTCTTATTTTTGAAAGATGAATGTATAAATGTGATCAGCTTGACATAAAACTATTATATTAACCACATATGGACCGTACCCGCCATGGTTATACATCGGCTGTTTGAAGAGGGATATCGTTGTTATGGCAGAAGCTAGCTGCCATAACCCAGGTATCCTCTTCTTCAGCGGGCTGTCCGCTTTCAGATAAAAGTGGTCTCTGTGGCAGATTCGCCGCAAGATCACTTTTATTGGCGGCGGAAGAGGGCACCCCCACCGTGCTCCATTGCCCTCAGCCACTTACTGAAGCCGTCGGCAGCGGCGGAGGCGATCGCGTCTGCTCCCATCTGTGGTATGGAGCGAGGGGAAGATGGCCCCCTACCCGTCCCCATACTATTGCAGGGCGGAAGCGACGTCAAAACGTCACTTCCGCCCATAGCTCTTAATTAAAGAGACTTTTTTTTTTCAAACAGCATTTTTTTTATTGCATTTTTGTGTAAATATGAGATCTGAGGTTTTTTTGACCCTAGATCTCATATTTAAGAGGTCTTGTTATGCTTTTTTTCTATTACAAGGGACGTTTACATTCCTTGTAATTGGAATAAAAGTGACACATTTTTTTTTAAAAGAACAGTTTAAAAATAAAAGGTAAAATGAATAATAATAAAAACATTTTTTTTTTTAAATGCGCCCTGTCCCGCCGAGCTCGCGTGCAGAAGCGAACGCATACTTCTGTAACTGAAAAGCCCCTCTGTAACTCAAAACATGTGACCTGTAGAATTTTTTAAACGTTTCATATGGAGATTTTTAAGGGGAAAAGTTTGTCGCCATTCCACAAGCGGGTGCAACTTTGAAGGGTGACATGTTAGGTATCAATTTACTCGGCTTAACATCATCTTTCACAATATAAAAAACAATTGGGCTAACTTTACTGTTGTCATATTTTTTTATTCAAAAAATAAATTTTTTCCAAAAAAAGTGCGCTTGTAAGACCGCTGCGCAAATACAATGTGACAAAAAGTATTACAACGACCGCCATTTTATTCTCTAGGATGTTAGAAAAATATATATATATATATATATAATGTTTGGGGGTTCTATGTAATTTTCTAGCAAAAAAAAATTGGTTTTAGCTTGTAAACAACAAGTCTGAAAAATAGGCCCGGTCTTAAAGTGGTGAATCCTAATGTTTTAAAATTCCTTTATAGTTTGTAAATATACTTATACACACACTTGTTCAGGATGTGCTTTCTGCTTAATAATGCAGCATAACGAATGATATTTGTGTTTAGTTTATCATTCCTGCTAAGTGGTAATGCACAGTTCACCGCTCCTTTTTAGTGTGTGCCCACAGATCAATCTGACCTTCCTGAACATAGTAGACTGTGCATTAATACAATATTATCTCAACAATTTTAACCACATTCCCTGATATTCAGATGACCAGTAGAGGGAGCATCAAGAACCATTATACAATATACAATAATAATAAATCATAATCAAATATGAAACAGCAAGCAAGCAACTATGTGGCACTCCTAGCAAACATTACTTTCAGGTAAAGATTACATTTGTAATGTAAAATGTGTACTTACTAAAAAAAACAAAACAAAACTCTTTTGTTTCTCATCCCATACTGCATATTATTTATTGACATTTTAAAAGTAATAGTGCTAGCCTGTGATAATTGTAGCAAAGAAATTTGGGGTAAACATGGAGCTGTTGCCAATACATATAAGCTAATATCTACAGCGGGCACAAAACTTTGGGACCACTTTCATGGGATTGCGGTCGCTGTCACACTTTGAATGACAATTGCGTGGGCATGCAATACTGTATCTATATGACATTTTTATAATTTTTTTCACACAAATAACTTTCTTTTGGTGGTATTTAATCACCACTGTTTTTTTTTTTGTGCTAAATAAATGAAAAAAGACCTGAAATTTAGAAAAAAAATTAAGTTTTCAGATAGTTTGTTATAACATTTTGCAAACAGGTAATTTTTTCTCCCTCACTGATGTGCGTTGATGGGGCTGAACTGATGGACACTGATGGAAACTAATAGGCTGCACCGATGGCCACTAATGAGGCGGCACTGATGGCACTGGTGAGGAGGCACTGATGAGGCTGCACTGATAGGTGGCACAGATAGGTGGCACTGATAAGTGTCACTGATGGACACTCACTGATAGGCGGCACTAAAGGGCACTGATAGACAACACTGATGGGCACTGATAGACAGCACTGATAGGCGGAACTGATGGGCACTGATAGGCAGCACTAATGGGCACTGATAGGCAGTACTGATATCTGACACTGATGAGGAGGCTCTGATGGGCATTTATTGGCAGCACTGATGGGCACTGATAGGCAGCACTGGTGGGCACCATTGGGATTGCCCTGATTATCAGTGTATATGTCCCTTTAACATAAGCCTGTACTCCTCACGCCGTCAGATTGAGGATGGGAATGCCGATAACCAGCTTGTGTTTACATTGTGATCAGCTGTGATTGGACCCAATTGATCATGTGGTAAAGAGATGCTAATTGTCTCTTTATACTGATCCGTGATCATCTGTGTCTGGAGGACACAGTGATCACAGAGCATGCCACCTACGATCACAGAAGGACGTCATATGATGCCCTCCTAGAACTGGCTGGCCTCGCTGTAGCCATCAATTAGCTATAGCGTGGTTGGCAAGTGATTAAATATGCAAATGGAGGATCCAAATTGAACCAATAGCGATTCATTCAAAATTTAGGAAAATCCTGGGACAATATATAAAGGATAGCTGGAATGGTTTACAGCACTGTGGCCATTGGCAGCAAAAAAGCTCCCTCCCTCCCATTGTGAGTGCTTTATGTGGTGGTGTCACCCTGGAATTCTGGGGGGGGGGGGTGTTGTTTTATTAGTATATGCTGGTTAAGCTGGCTTGAGTTCTAAACTGAGTCAAGAGGTAATCTGTTTTTTGAATGGTTTAAACAGTGTTATGGATTTATTGCTATGTCTGAATTTATTTGTTAAGATACCAATAAAGTGCCATCGCCATTTCTTGCCACATTTGTCTAATGCTATATTCACACTGATCTGACATGAAAATCATACGACTTCTGATCCAACTTTGCCCTGCAAATTCATCTCTGACTTCATGTGACTTTAATGAACGGGATCCACCTTTGATCCAACCATACCAGGCCCTTTGGCATGGGGTTCCCTCTCAAGATATATACCAGACTCAAACTTAAAAAAAAAACAGTTTGGGGTCCCTCCCAAAACTATAGCAGACCCTTCAGTCTGGTATTAATTTTAAGGGGAACCCCAAAACCAATTTCTTTTAAAAAAAATGGCGTGGGGTTCCCCCCCAATCCATACCAGACCATTATCGTACAATGCAGCTTGGCAGGTCAGGAAGGGGGGAGCGGGCGGGGGTCTCCGCGTGACATCATGAGGGGCGTGGTCTCCGGGTGACATCCCCGGATGGCCATGCCCCATGGCTATATAAGAACTGGCAGACACCAGATCTGACACAACAACAGGAACTAGCATCGAAAGGAGGACCGGTCGGCGGAGGAAGAAGTTATCTGCGGAGGGAGAAGAAGTGGAGGGAGAATAACCAGGAGAAGAAGCAGAGGGATAAGAACCGGGAGAAGAAGCAGAGGTAGAAGAACTGGAGAGAGAAGACCGGAGGAAAAAGACACAGAGCTACGACGGAGGACATTCTTAATTTTTAATAAAGGACTTTTTTGAAAACTGTCTCTTGTTTTTTATAACACTACACTTTTTTGTGAATGGGTAGGGGTACAATGTACCCCATACTCATTCACATTTGGGGGTGGAATATGGAGGCAGGAAGTAGTGCAGAAAGCATTTTCAAAGTCAGACCAGTTATGATGGCTCTCATAGGGAACCATTGATTTTGACTTGTGCTCTCAAAGTCGGAGCGCATGTTGGACCAGTGTGAATTGGCCCTAATGGTCTCCTATTATTTGGTTGTATTTGGGGAAAATGTTGTGGTTTGGGTGGGTGTGGCTTGCGGACCCATGCCCTTTCAAGAATCTTACTATCTGCTTTAAGCAGGAGATCCCACATTTGCTCCAGTTTTCATAGATCACATCCATAATCGTTTGCTTTAAATGAGATGACTGCCCTCAAGAGGTTAAATTACACAGCATGGATGAAATTCAAATAGTCTGACTAGGTTAGCCATAACTCAAATGGCACATGGGCAATTTGACATGCAAGTGCTTCTCCTAACAGAGTGTGGAGCAAGCAATCAACTTTACAAAATGCTACATGCAGCTGTAATCACTCTCCCCTAATGCTTGTGGAACATGGGAGGAGGGAGTGATCTCTATTAATTTGAATGTTGAGATGATGCAGCACAGCAGGACAGAGGTATATAGTAGTTTTCCTATTAAGAGGTGTCAAATCACCTGTTTGACATTGGCCTTACAGACATAAGACAATTTAAAATGTCCAGTGCTGCTTTATTTGCTTTAGCACTGCAATTAACCCTTACCTTACTACCTGTGCTAGTATTTTTTATTTTTTTGCCTGGTTTCTTATGTGGCAGCAATGAGGGATATACTGTATATAGCTATTGGTTGTGGTACACTTTTATTATATGAAGATTTTTTCATTTTGGGGTGATACTTTACATATGTTGTGGTGCTAGGAGGAGGGATTTATTATTTGTTCAATAAAAAATAACATTTCTCAAATAGTGAAGATATTGCATGAACATATAGGCGGTTAGACTAGAGGCATAAGGTTGATACCACGGGGGGAATGCCCTATGAGTCTAACAGGCTTGTGGTGGTGTACACCAAAGATGGAGGCTTCAGATCTGGCGACCTTTAACAGATAAATCAGGTAATCCCACGAGTCCTCAAATGGCTCTCAAGGGTAGTGACCTCCAAGGTAGCTATTTATGAAGCCAGATGGATAATTTCTCCCATGCATTCGTATATATTGTTGGAGAGGAGAACAAAATGCTACATAGCGTGATTCCGTAAAAAATATTGTATATTTATTTGAAGTAAAAAAACTCGCATTTAAGAAGATAAACAGCGCTTGTGGTACATGTATAATGGCAGCAGTGGAGCCTGTCCCAATGCGTTTTGTCTAACTAGACATCATCTGGGGTGCCAGCCCACTGCAGCCATTGTGATTATATATGAAGTTTGACCGCAACGATGAGATACAGACCCATGGTGTGTCCTAAGATGCTGAAGTGTAATTCCATGGTCACTTCCTGTAAAAAAAAGGTGGCGACAAATAGCGTGCAGTGCACGCCTCACTATGAAGAGTGGATCACTTCCTGTTTTGTCCGGAAGACCTAAAAATGTGTGTGTCACAACTCTAAAGGGATCTGTTCGGCGTCTTGTTGACAGAAATAAACGAAGCCTCCTTTTCAGATGCAGAGAACAAAGATCTAGCCTCGTTTTAAATGCGCACAAGCCAACTTATGGGACCGGTCAGTCCTCAGGCAGGGCATCATTTCCTCTCTGTTTAGTGAGTTTGCCCGTGCTATTCAGCCACAGCATGCAGAGGAGGTGGTGGACTGGCTTACTAAACCTTCCTCATCCTCCTCATCCTCTGTAGAGGACAAGTGTGCAGTCCCCTGCAGTTGCCAGAGTGGATAAACCTGCCTCCTTGTCCACATCTATTCCTGCCATAGCCCCAACATCAGACATTGAGGAGTCAGCTGAGTTATTTGACCATAGCGTCAGCCACTTGCACCTTGATGATGCCCAGCCATTACTGGATTCAGATGTTGGTTCTGAAGTTGAGGATGACAGGAACATGGGCCTAGAGAGAGGGAGGAACACTGGTAGACAAATTGGCATTCATGTTCCCCAAGCTGCAGCATATTGCCAAGTTGTCTCCAGTGGTAATGATGAAGATGGAGGAGATGGGGATGGAGATGATGATGATGATGAGGTCACTGATGTGACTTGGGTGCCAGATAGAGCAAAGGAGGAAACTGAAGGTGAGGCGGCACAACCCCAAGGAGGCCGATATCAAGAAAGAGTAGAGAGCAGCCACCATATTCCATCACATTCTGCAGCTATTATCCACTACCCGAAGCTCAACTGTCTGGGTCTTTTTCAGCACATCTGCAGCAGATCGCACTATTGCTATCTGCAAACTGTGTCTCAGGCACATCAAACACGGCAAAAACACCAACCATTTGGGTACCACATGCCTAACAAGGCATTTAACGTCCAACCACGTTGGCAAGAGCACCTAAAAGTCACACAAAAGGGGCACAAATCTGTCCCTCCTCCTCCTCCTCCTTACTCACTTCAGTCCCCTGCTATACTGAGTCATTACCTCTTGGCAGCCTCCACTGACAGGGATGATGGTATAGCACTGTGTGTACCAGGCCTAGCAGCACATCTGCCAGCAGCACACCACCAGCTGTAGACTGTAGCCAGAAAATGTCTCTGCCTCATCTGCTGCAGCGGAAAAAAAATCAAGTCCCTGCCATCCACATGCCTAGCGTCTGAATGCAAGCTTGTCAAAGCTGCTCTCAAACTTCTGCCTTTCAGCCTGGTGAATTCTACCCCCTTCCATGAATTTGCACAATGTGATGTACCACAATGTCAAGTTCCCAGTTGCTACTACTTTTCACTTAAGGCCGTTCCATCTCTTTACCATCACGTAGAAGCGAATGTTCTGGCATCGTTGGGCAAGACAGTCAGTCGTAAAATTCACCTTACTGCTGACATGTGGACCAGCAAGCATGGGCAGGGATAATATATTTTATTCACAGCACACTGGGTAACGCTGCTTGCAACTCGAAAGGATGCAGGACAGGGCTCGGTGCTGCATCTAGTTGTGCCCCTACGTCTCCATACAGCTGGTGGTGATGATGCCAGACCTGTGAGCTCTACCCCCTCCTCCTCCTCCTACTCCTCCGCCACCTCCATGCCACCCTCTGTAGAATTGTCCTATGAACATCAGGTACACCCTAAGAATTCAAAAGGCTATTCCCAGAGTCAGGCTAAAAGGTGCCATGCAGTGCTTCAGCTGGTGTGTTTAGGGGACAGGAACCACACCAGAGCAGAGATTCTTGCAGCTATAAAGGGCAAATTTTATTTGTTTGGCTTAATAAATGCAATTTATGCTGCAGCAGTTTCTAGACATGGTACATATCTGCTACTTTACAGGTAGACTAAGGGGACCCCCCAGGCACTATATTGGAAGGATTTTTTCATTTTTATGCTTTCACTTTAAAAATCTAAAAATCACTGCTCATTTAAAAATTAAATTTTTTCACAAACATTTTTTTATTCATACATGTCCCCCAGGGCAGGACCCGGACGCCTATAACCATTGTATGCCCAATTACTTGCATATAAGCCTTCAAAATGGGCACTTTTGATTTTTGATGTTCAGGTCCCATTGACTTTAATGGGGTTTGTTATTTGGGTCCGAACTTTCACGGTGTTCGGAAGTTCTGGTGCAAACCGAACTTGGGCCTGTTCGGCCCATCCCTATTGGCTACCACACATTTTCAACCTCCCAATATTCTAAGCCATTTCCTGATTCTGGCAGGACTAGGAAGGAGTGCAACACCCTAAATAATTACACTCTACACATGAAATTAATCTTAAAAACCTATTTATATATAACTATGCCAAGTACCATTAATTCTTCTCCAGAAATGGCATTAAATAACATTAGATAACATTAGGTAAGGATTTCTTCTCACTTCCTGTTTTGACTATGGAACAAGAAGTGAATGTAAATCTCTCCAATGGGACACACATGGCAGCAAAACTGGTAGGGGTTAAAGCTCTCCCTTACTGTATCCAAAATGAAAAAAAAAAACATTTTGCCTTTAGTTACACTTTAAATAAACTGGTCACAAAGCTCACACTTCTTAATAATGCTTTGTTTAAGACACCTTCAAGGACTTTTACAAATATAAAATTGAGTACAGCTTACTTTTTAAAAAAGGACAACATTACTGACAAGTTCTACAGGGTGCAATATATTCAGGTGGCTGACAGCCTTCTCAAATGTAAATTTGGAGAATTCTACAGAACTTTTACAGAATGCCACCGGTGTCTTTTTTTTCTCACAGTGAAAATTGTCAACAATTTAAGTAGTGCCATCTTTGCTGGTAAGTACAAATGATCGGCTTGATGTGAGTGTCAGATACTAGTAAAATATGCTACAGATAAAAAAAAACATCAACAATTTATCAAGTTCCAGCTTTATTGCCAAGTTAAACACATGCTGGCTGTCTGTCTCTTTTATTAGTGATTAGTCAAATCCACTGGTTCTAGGGTGGCTAGTGTGAGTCTCAGACGCAAGGCTCCAATTGCTTTTTTACCTTTAACTTTTAAGATATAAATGACAATTTTACATTTCTCACAGTTTTCTTAACATAACCACTGCCAAAATTGAATTGCAGAATGTGCATGCCTAATGGCAGTTTCTACTCGTAACTGATCTTTTTTCCCCGTACACAACATTTAAAGTGACTGCCAACTCTGTCATAATATGGGCCAGTGCAGATGAGCTTTTGGCTTGTGTTAATGACATTAGTTTGACATGCCTTGTAGGTCATTAGGAACTCAATGACAGGTGCATTTGACTTGCAATTGACCTCCTTCTGACATGTACTGTATTTATCGGCGTATAACACGCACTTTTTTCCTCTTAAAATCAGGGGAAAATCGCGGGTGCATGTTATACACCGATCTCTGCCAATCCCCTGCTGATTGTGAGCGGAGGATCGCCGCTGCCTATATCTATACATAGCCGAGTGTACTCGGCTATCCTCGGCTAGTTCCGCTCACAGTCCCGCCCAGTCCCGCTCTATGATGGACATAACACAGGGAGGGGGCGTGACTGTGAACGGAGCTATCCGAGCCTGTGTATCTTGGCGGCGCCATTTTCAAACTGCAGTGACACTGACATGTCACTGCAGTTTAACTGCAGCCTGGGCAAGGCTGCAAATGACACTGAGAAGGCTGCAGATGGACACTGACAAGCATGAAGATGGACACTGATAAGGCTGCAAGGCTGCAAATGACACTGATAAGGCTGCAAATGACACTGAGAAGGATGCAAGGCTGCAAATGACACTGGCAAGGCTGCAAATGGACGCTGTGCAAGGCTGCAGATGGACACTGATAAAGCTGCATTGATGGGCATTTAAATGTAAGTTTTTTTCCTTAAAAAAATGTTGTCCTTAAAATTCCCTCCTAAACTTGGGGTGCATGTTATACGCCGGCGCGTGTTATACGCCGATAAATATGACCCCCTATATGTGCTCACAATGTGAATTTTGTAATTGTTTTTATTAATCTTTGAATTTTTAAACACATTACGTTATCATAAAATGATGACATTATGTTATCAATATATTATAAAATATACAGTAGGATAAAGCTGCGCCAATGTGAAAAGAAAATAAACATATAAAAAATGTGTAAACCATGATAAACATATAAAAAATCTCATACAGAACAGTCCAGATCAAAATGAGTAAGTCCAGAACGATTCCTCTAAGCATCAGACATGGGGTAAATTAAATCCACCAATCAAACGTGTTCAAAAATGACACCCCCGTGCTCGTGCTAAAGACATCCACTGTGACATTTCTTTGGGCGTAGGAGCCGGAAAAAGATTGGACACCGGAGCTAGCGGACTCTCCTCGCGTATTACGCTATGGGTGGCCCCTTTTGTGCTTTCTCCCCAAACGGAGGATTATACTAGGATTTGGCTGGCTATCTAGTCTGTGAACGGATCTCAGGACGGATCCCTCCCCTCCCTCCCTGTTTGCATTTGGATTGTTTCCTTCCTGGAGTGGCCGTTAACCCTACCAACGCTGGTCTACTGGATACACTACAAGCTCATATCCAATGCTTGATTATTTATACCTTCTGGTAAGCCTCCCATTCATTAGGTGGTCGGGATAAAGCACCGTTTTCCATGTCACAGTGGATGTCTTTAGCACGAGCACGGGGGTGTCATTTTTGAACACGTTTGATTGGTGGATTTAATTTACCCCATGTCTGATGCTTAGAGGAATCGTTCTGGACTTACTCATTTTGATCTGGACTGTTCTGTATGAGATTTTTTATATGTTTATCATGGTTTACACATTTTTTATATGTTTATTTTCTTTTCACATTGGCGCAGCTTTATCCTACTGTATATTTGCTTAGTGTGAAGTATCCCACTTTTTAGCAGCAGCCTTTATATTTAATATATATGGTATATATTTTATATATATTATATATATTTTTTATTTTTTATTTTTTATTTTTATTTTTTTCAGATTTTTTCATTCATTGGTTGTATCTCCCTTCAATCCTTTCCCTCACACCCTTTTTTCTCCCAAGCGCGGCTTACTTCTTTCCATATTATAAAATATATTGGTTTTTACATAAAGTTTAATTCATTTGGCATCTAAAATTTCCCATGCTTTTTCAGTTTTCCTTTGAATATTTGGATATTTGAAATGTGGTGCCATTTTGGTCTCTCCCAAACATGTTCTATTTGTTATAATTCAGGATTAACTGAGTAATTAAATAACCCTTTACACACACAATAGCCTTTACATGCACCCCAAGTTTAGAAGGGAATTTTAAGGACAACATTTTTTAATATTTAATCTGTATCGAATGGATTTTGAATGCCTAATTTTTTTTTAGGTATTAGTACTCCCTCACACGCACACTTAACTGAGCCCTCATGCGATCCAGCATTGTGCCAGTCTGCAGCTCTTCTCTCCCCTCACTTCTGGGTCTCACTGATTTTACTGAGGCGACAGGAGCCATTGGCTTCTGCTGCTGTGAAAGCCAATGACAAGGGAGCAGGGGCAGGGCCAAGTCCCGCTATCTGGATAGACGCAGACACCAAGGCTTGGGAGCGAGACCACATTAGTGCTTCCATAAAAAGTGTCTTTCTATGGATGCACTCACCAGAGAGGAGAAACCAGGAGCACTGGCTGGGGACCCAAGAGAATCACATTACCACTAAGCCAAACAGGTAACACTAGAACTGCTGCATGCTTGTTTGAGACATGTAGCTTAAGCAGCCTAATCATTTTGAATAGACATGTGCATTCGTTTTCGTCCGAATGCATTTTCGTCCGAATTTCAGGTATTTTCGTTATCGTTTTAAGAAACGATAACGAAAGTGCAGAATCCGAAAAATGAAAGATCCGACATAAACAAATGTTTTATTTTTGTTGTGACAACAGTTCGATGTAGATAGGAGATTTGACGCTGACAATAACAATCTGTGTCCATTGAACCTGTGGTCGAATGTGCCTAACCTTAACTCTATTAGTCCAAGATTATTCTACATAGAGAGAAAAGATTTGACGTAGAAAGGAAAGATTCGACGTAGAGAGGAAAGATTCGACATAGAGAGAAAAGATTCGACGTAGAAAGGAAAGATTCGACGTAGAGAGGAAAGATTTGACGTAGAGAGGAAAGATTGCTGCTGGAATTGGGTGGAATTGCAGCTAAACTATACAGAGTCATACAGTTTAGCTGCTCCGTCGAATCTTCTTTGAACTTTCGACAGACACCATAAGCCTTCAATGACAGATTCGACCTTAATTCATTTGGATTTTCAGACAAATGCAATTTTTAACGAAAAACTAAATAAATAAAAACGAATTTCGGGAGTAACTAAATAAATTAATTTTTCGGACAAAAACGAAATTCCGAAACGAAATATTTCAGTATGCACATGTCTAATTTTGAATGGGCTGTAAATACATAAGTATGATCATCATCTTCTTGGTATTGTAGGCCCTCAGACCTACTACACCATAGTTGCCAACAGTCTTGATCTTCCCGGGACATTCACGGATTTCAGACCCATGTCCCGGTCTGAGCCTGTCCCAGGCAGAATCCCAGAAAATGGGCCTTGTCCCAGGCAGAGTTGGACTGGGCTGGGGGAATCTGATCCCCATAAAAAGGGTGCTCCGCCGTCACCCAGTGCAGCATGCAGATGTTGCAAAAGTGTCATACCGTCCTGCCCACATAGTAAGGTGGTTGAGCTGAGAGTCGGGAGGTTATCAGTGATGTGAAGAGAGAACGAACAGCAAAGAAGAGCAGCTATTGGCTGAGGAGGTAGCAGGAGGCCGCATCACAGCCAATCGGTGCGCTGGCTGGCTGGGCATGGAGCTGTGCTGTGCAAGGAAGTGGACTGCAAAACCGCATGGAGGTGAGGAAACTTTTTCGCTGACTGAATGCAATTCTCTCTTTCTTTTTTCCTTCTCTTTCTCTATTTTTTCCTTATTTTTCTCTCTTTGTTCTTCTCTTTCTATTTTTTTTTCTCTCTTTCTCTCTTTCCTTCTCTTTCTCTCTTTCCTTCTCTTTCTCTCTTTTTTCCTTCTCTTTCTCTCTTCCATTCTCTTTCTCTCTTTCCTTCTCTTTCTTCTTTCTATCTTCTTGCTTCCATGGCATTTCTAACTCCTTTGAGACCATGCCTACAAATGAGATGCCTCACCTATAATTAAAATAAGACTCTGCCTACATACAAAAAGGTGTCCCTAAAATGTTTTTATGAATATTGGCAACTATGCTACACAGCAAACCTAATCTAATCTATTTTGAGTTTTAAATTAAAGCTCTCTGTTGCATATGTATGCTCCATCCATGGGGCATACATAATAGCATATCATAACAGGGAGAAGCTTTACTTGGAGGAAACACCATTTCTTATATTTTATGTTTTTTTAATAAAAAAATCTAATTTGCATTAAGACAGCTGGAAATGTTTCATGCATGCATGAATAAACATTTTTTTCTAAGGCTGCTTTCACACTGGGGCGGTGCGGGGCGGCGACGGTAAAGCAGCGCTATATTTAGCGCTGCTTTACCATCGTTTTACCCGCGGTATGCGGCCGCTAGCGGGGTGGTTTTAACCCCCGCTAGCGGCCGCAAAAGGGTTAAAAACCTCCGCAAAGCGCCGCTGCAGCGGCGGTTTGCGGGCGGTATCCCCGCGGTTTCCCATTGATTTCAATGGGAAGGAGCGGTATAGGAGTGGTAAATACACCGCTCCTTCACCGCTCCAAAGATGCTGCTAGCAGGACTTTTTTTGCGGTCCTGCTAGCGCACCGCTCCAGTGTGAAAGCCCGCCGGCTTTCACACTGGAGTGAATGGGGCCGGTTTTTTCAGGCGGTGTACAGGCGCCTGAAAACCGCCCCAGTGTGAAAGCAGCCTAATGGAACACTTTTTTCCACCTCTGTTTCTAACTCTATTACCTACCTTAAATCAATCAACAGAATTTAGGAGGGGAGGAATTGAGGTGTTCCACAAGCCCTTCATTTCACAGTTCCTGAATCCTTAGTGCATTCACCAGAAGGATTACTCCAGTCCTCCAACCTCCATCCTCCTATTAGTTTCATAATGCATGGTGCTCTTAGTTTGTACAAGTGCAACCTTTTACATAAGACAAAGACAACCTGATCTAACAAATGTTCAGATACAGCAAAATCCATGTACAAATTACTATTATACAAAATTTATATAGCGCCAATAGTTTACGTAGCACTTTACAACTTGGGGGTAGACAGTACAAATACAATACACTTTAATACAGTAGAAATCAGAGAGCTCTGCTCCTTAGAGCTTACATATTTATTTTGGTATCTAAAGGGATGCTGGGGATGCTTTCTCAAAACAACACTGGCTTTGCAGTTAGCCATGAGAAAAGGTGTGTGGGGGGGGGGGGGGTATAGCAGTAGGTGAATAGCAGTTTGGGAAATATACTTGTCAGTATAAATATGGCATGGACCACTGTGGCTTGTGTAAGGATTACCTAACCTGAATGTAGACAGTCTGAGTCATATGGGAATCTCAAAGACACAGAACTGTATTCTTTTTTTTAAATTATATAATCTTTATTTATTTTCTTCATTATTATACAAAATACATTCTTTACTTACATAGTACATACATTTAAAAAGAAGAAAAGAAAAAAATTCCACTTCTCACTCTTTGCAAGGAGTGCCCTTCAACCTTAAGTCCCCTTTATCCTTCCCAACCTTCCCTCTTGACACCCGACTTATTCCCTCTCCCCCTCTCTCCCCCCACCCCATAGTGGATTTTCCAATTTATCCAACCATGGTCTCCACATAGCTTCAAACTCTCTCAGATTTCCTCTCCTTATATACACTGTTCTTTCTTTCCATACTGTTTCTGTTGTTAACCTTTTCCATTCTCCTACCGTTGGGGGTTTCTCAGCCTGCCACCTCTGCGCTATTAATTTTCTCGCCTGGAACAAGCCTCTCATCACAGCGTTGATTACAGAGGGACCACCATTTATCCCCTCATCCAATCCCATTATACACAGTCTGGGGTTCATTTCCAGTCTAACTTCTAATACGGTGTTCAGGATGTTAAGGATTTCAGTCCAGTAACGGTGCAGTTTTGGGCACTTCCATACCATATGTGCTAAATCCCCAGTATCCTGGCACCTAGG
The DNA here is from genome assembly GCA_028564925.1 of Lithobates sylvaticus. Taxonomy (NCBI): domain Eukaryota; kingdom Metazoa; phylum Chordata; class Amphibia; order Anura; family Ranidae; genus Lithobates; species Lithobates sylvaticus. The sequence goes on along the minus strand of CM053027.1, from coordinate 353,784,464 downwards.
GCACCTGGCATCTGTTCTCAATCCGAACTCATATAGTCTCTTAGGTGTATAGTATGTCCTGTGTAGCAGCATCAAATATGAGACCTTCTGAGCAGGCGAGACCGATACCACGTGTCCTTTCTCCAGTATCCTCAGCCACTGTTCATCTGAGAACGTTCCAAATTCTTTCTCCCATTTCCCCCTACACTTAAGCTGTTCTGGATTTTCTATGCTACCTTCGCATATGTGTGAATAAGTTTCTGCTATAAATCCTCTACTCTTGTTTTGGGAGCCTATTCTTTGATACACTGGAGAGTTGTTCCAAATTGGATCTTGATTCTTAAATTGACTATTTAAAGCGTGTCTAATTTGTAGATATTTATAGAAGGAGTGTTTGGGTATATCATATTCCGCTCGCAGTGCTGTAAATGTCTTCAATACCTTGCCCTCGTACATCTGTGCCAACTTATCTATCCCTTTTATTTCCCACTCTCTAATTTTCCCTATCTTTTCTACTTCCTGTAAGTTTTTATTATTCCAGAGGGGGGTGTATTTTGTCATACCCTCTAACCCTTTTATTACTTTTACTGCCTTCCACACTTTTAAGGCCAGTCTCACCGTGGGGATTCTGTAAAGAAAGGAATTTGCCTCAAGGGCTTCTACTATTGATTTGTGCGGGGTTCCTGCAATCATTAATTCCTTGTTGCTTCCTCCTGTCATAGTTCCTAGATGTTGCAGTTGGGCTGCTAGGAAGTAGCTCCGTGGATGCGGTACTGCCATTCCTCCCTTTCTTGTTGCTAGTTGTAGTGTTTGTAACCCAATCCTAGGCTGACCTCCCTTCCATATAAGTTCCCTAAACAGCGTGTCTATCTTTCTGAACCATTTTTTATCTATCCATATTGGACAGTTATGCAGCAGGTACAGAAGCTGTGGCTGCCATACCATTTTGATTAGGTTACACCTCCCTGCGATCGACAATGGGAGACGTCTCCAGATTGCAATTTTACTTTTAAATCTAGCTAAAAGCGGTACTATATTATCATTTATGTAATTGTTAGGGTTCCTTGTTATATATATGCCTAAGTATTTCATT